>JAQJVK010000046.1:613746-1813746 GCA_035578135.1 Flexamia atlantica | reverse complement strand
AGACATTTAAATGTTAATTCTTATCACTTCGTCTACAGCTAAAAAAGAAAGGCACATTTACAGCAGTGTATGTACTTGACCTTGTTATACAACCGTTAAACACTAATACTAAAATATTAAAGTTAAATAATATTAAACTTTTTTAAAGTCTTGATTGAATTAAACCCAAAATAATTTTGTAAATTTGGCGATTCACTACATTGCCAGCACATCGCTATCATTCCAGCTTCGGTTCGATTCTTATCCAGTAACTGAGCACTAGTATCGATCGCCTTCGGACAGCGTGATACAGAATCGATGTTCAGCCGTCGGTCCACCTGAATCTAAATGCATAAACATTTAGATATGCGGATAACCAGTGGTCTCTAACAATAAAAATCTCATCAAATGTTCAGCAGTTCAGAACTGTTATGATTGGATCAGTTTATATTCCCTCGTCAGTGTAATAATATTATCGTCCGGTTTGTGAAAACAAGCGGGAATGTATTGCCAGGGAGTTCTACGAACTTGCCCCATAGCCATCTACTTTATGGCTACTCATTTTTACGTCCGACTTATCTTATATTCTTAAACAATACATTGCATTTGGTTTATAATAAGATATTAAACATTAACTTAGGCTTTATTAGTTGCAATTCAGTAGTAAATCGCGGAGGCTGGTAGGTTGCTATCTTACCAGGGTTCTGGGTTACCTTCCTCATCCCTGCAAACCTTCCTTTCATATCCTGCACTATAGCCCATCAGGAGACGTGTCCGGCTGGCAATGCTGGGGCTTTCAACTCTTTATCTAGATTATCAGATAATAACACAGGGTTTTTTTTTAACGCAACCCATTTTTAAGATTGAATAATGCACATATAAATATGATATAAGTATTGATTTATTGATCTTTACATTTAATCTATATAAATAAAATTAGAGTTTTGTCTGTACGTTGCTCAGAATTATGAAATTTTTGGTTATTTTTGCGTTTTGAAGGTCAGAGAATCCGAATCAAGCCTTATCTCAATTTATGTCACGATGTGTGTTGGTAACGCTCAACATCACACTTTAGACCGCTTTTCACGCACAAACTAAAATACTGTTATGGCTGAAACTTTTTTCCTGTGTTTTATGCACATATGAGAAGGCTTTAGACCACTTAAAACTAGCATACGTCGTTTTGAAATTAAATAGCAAGCTTCTAAAAACCGAGTTTTATTTGATTTCGACCAAGTTTGTTTTGAATTTCCCCATAATTCAAGGGGATGACGTTTTGTTTACATTTTCAGCGTTCCAAGCAGATGGTAGTTACCTTCACTGATGGATTCGTCGTTACAGATGTTTTATGATTTCATTCAGTTTTATGTTTTGGTTTATAATATTTCTTTTCAATTGACATGTACTATATAAAGTTAATATTTTCCCATTCATTATATATTTATCAGGATTTTCAATATTTTCATCCTGATCTGACCCTCGGACTTCACCACAGACCAAGGCCGCGCACAGACCCTCTCAAGATCACATATTATTAATATCCTTATGCCAGAATTATCAGTGATGAAATGTTTATATTCAAACAGATGTTACAAGCAAGACATTTCATATAATGTAAAACCAGCTGTCTGTAAAAAATAAAATAAAACACTGACTAGAGCTACTTAAAAGTCCTTCCTTCCTTATAACAGCTGTTAATGAACGATCTAATGTAATCCATTTTTAAAAAATTGCGGGACGGCTATGTTATTTTGTTGTTGTTCAAAATAGACCCTAAAAACATTAGAAAATACTTTGATGGCATTTAATCAAGGCATTTTCTACTCTACGTACATAAACTTTCATGAAACAGGAAACTGCTTTAAGATTCACTAAGTACGCACGGCTGTTATAACAGCTGTTAATGAACGATCTATTGTAATCCATTTTTAAAAAATTGCGGGACGGCTATGTTATTTTGTTGTTGTTCAAAATAGACCCTAAAAACATTAGAAAATACTTTGATGGCATTTAATCAAGGCATTTTCTACTCTACGTACATAAACTTTCATGAAACAGGAAACTGCTTTAAGATTCACTAAGTACGCACGGTCAATAATAGCACAGACTACTTTAATAGAGCTATGAAAGCCCGTTCATTCTCGCTTGGGTACATTCACCTATAATAGCACAGATTCAACGATAGGCCTACTTAGTATAAGCCTTCCCAGGCAGGGACACCCTTAGGGGTTTTATCGGCGGGGGCGCTGGAATGTGCTGGCGTGTGTAGTATAGAGAGGCCAAATAAAAATGCCTCGTGCGGGGGGGGCAGCAATATTTCTAAGTACTCCGTCGCAGTAGACCTGCGTTCTTAGCGGATTCCTAAAAATCTTTCTGGCTGATGAAAGTATATCTAATTAATATTTGTCAAATACCACTGAACTATCATCACACAGCCCAAACTACTTGAACTTGACTTAGAACCTTGAAACTTTTCATGGACGTTCCTATACGGCGTGAGCATCCGCTGAGAACGAGTTTTTCAAAATTCAAGGTTTTCTGGGTTTTTCGGTGGGGTCAACGGTCTAAAATCTTTCTGTAAAATTAAATGGATGATCTTTCGATTAAATTGTCAATTTTCATTTAATCAAGAAGGCTGTTTAAGCTTCACATACAGCTGTCTTTACAGCTGATTTTTATAGTTTGGTTCATTTTATCATGGTTTTATGGTTGACTTTTTTCTTTTAGGTGATATGTACTATATTAAAGTTACCAAGAGTTTTTGTACCTTATCTATTTAATCATAAACTCATTATGTGGCACCATCTTTATTTAGGCACCGGGTCTTAAAATTGTTATCGTGAGCGAAGCCACGGGCAACTGCTAGTACAACCTATTATTGAAGTTTGATCACATTTAGTTTACATTATGTGTTCAAACAGTCCGCCATTGGCATTTGTATAAAGTTATGCTCTTTCAATCAAATTCCCGAACACGTGTTGCAAGGTGCCTCTTTGAATTTCTTGCATTACATTTGTTATGTTTGTTTTGAAGTGCTGAATATCCTGTGAATTGTTTTGTAGGCCTTACTTTTTATGTATCCCCAAATAAAATAATATAGTGGGATCAAATCCTGGGATCTTGGGGGAAATAATCCCTCACCGATAAAATCAAGTTTTGGGTTGCGTTTTTAATGTATGTGTCTTCAAGCCCGATAGCTCGCGTAAAAATGGTCCGATCGGAATGAAATTTGCCACAGACACGTAAAGTAGTTATTATCCTACGAAAACAATTCACAAGATATTCAGCACGTCAAAACAAACATAACAAATTTAATGCAAGAAATTTAAAGAGGTACCTTTCAACTCGTGTTCGGAAATTTGAGCACAACTTTTTAAAAATGCCAATGGCGGACTGTTTGAGCACATAATGTAAACTAAATGTGATCAAACTTAAATAATAGGTTGCATAAAATGTAAAGATCAATAAAACAATACTAATACTCATTCATATGTGCATTATTCAATCTTAAAAATGGGTTGTGTTAAAAAAAAAACGCCCTTATAAGATCACCGGGGATCTCGAATACTATTATGGGTAATTTTAAAACACGTTGAGATAAACAATGAATATCATCATTTAGATTATTTTATCATTAAATTATTTTAATTATTTTTCAAATAATTGAGATAAATAACGAATTGCCTGGAAGCCTTGTTACTGACAAAGAGCTGATGATTTTGTATGCTAGGACCCTAATGATCAGAGACTATTGTCTCCAAAAACAACCAGTGGAAATACTTAGCTTAAGCGATTGATGGTTTAAGAATTGCAAGAGGATAACAACAATAAATATCACTAAGTTTGTCGTTAGACGCATCAATAAACTAAGTATGTTAGTCTTATAGCTCATTACAAGAATAATAGTGAAATACACTTTTCATGCTTCGTTAACGTGGATATTGCATGTCTTATTAAACAATGTGATATAATATGGTTAACCCGCCTTATTCTAAGAACATGGCAAATTTACTTATATTTTATTTTTGTTTATAAATTAAAATTTGAATTTTTATTAAATTAGCAAGTATTATTAGTACTAAACTAAGATGTTAAGTTTAATAAGAACTGAGGTCAAAACATGATAGATTCCTGGCGAATTTCCTTAGCTATTTTAAAAAAGTCCCTGTGCCTTAAGCTATGTATTTTATGATTTATAAAAAATATAACCACAGCGATGCAGCTATGCAATAAACTACCGGACGATAGTTCATAGCTTAAAGTCATTCTGAATTTATGACATAATAATGCTTTAATTTATTTAGATGTTTATAGAGAATGCAAGAAAGTTTTGTAAAAAACGATTGGAGCATAGCGTTTGCTACCTAAGAAAGAAAAATTGTATCAAATCAATACCGATATGTCAGTGACAGTTTAAACTTGTTTGCTGATGCCCCAGGGAGAAAGTAATGTTTGTCAAACCTCTACCACCACAGTTTACTGCTCTGCGAAATACTTTCTTCGCTGAAAGTACATTTCTATGTATCAAAGTAAATTGCTTGATTATATATATTATATATCTTCAAATTGACTAAAAGATTTACTGTAAATGTAAATGTTAACAGCTCATGTCGGAGTTCTCTCATATATTTCCAACATCAATCGCAATATAAGTATAAAAATTAAATAAATAGGTCCAAGACAAAACATTGTAAACAACGTTATCTAACGTGGTTAGCCGAAGTACGTTCAACACGTAAAACCTACGCGATGAGCATTACAGAAGACTTTGTGAATATTTATACCTGTATCTGAAACGATTATAGACTCATGGTCTAATATTTCTAAGCCAGTTACATGCATTCTTCAATATCTGGTTATGTTATGCGAATGTTGGATTTTCATGTTATTTTTTAGTTAATGTTTGGTGATCATTAATTAATTCGTTGGTAGTAATTTAATATGTTAAATATTACTTGGAAAATATTAAATTAATCTATAATATACTGACTAAAAACTATACTGAAGGCCTAGTGGGAAATTGGTTAGTTTCCAATTTGAAACTATAGACAAGCTTAAACTAGATTTCTAGCTTGAATAGGATCAAATAGCCCTCAACATCGACGAAACATAAAACCTATAATCAAGATTTAAAAAACACCATGTTTATTAATGTGTAGAATATAGTTCCCAGAATAAAACCAAATATGTGTATTTAAATAACGGTTCGTTCGTCACTAAAATGAATCATGCCGAGAGCCAATTTCCTGCTAGTATAAACATGGTTTTTATAACAAACACAAAAGCTATGTTTAAATAGCCTTGTTCACAATGCTCTTGATAACATTCTTTTCTTCCTGAATTCAGCCCGACCCGGGAAACAAGCAGCGAATAAACTACTCGGATATATCACAGGCACAATTTAAACTTTCCGCCACTCCCAACAGAGACATTCCCGCATTCATCACACGCCGTTGTTTTATTTTTTATGTTTCAAAGCTAATCTCTGCTCTGAAATAGCTATATCATTTTTAAAATATATTTCACAGATCTTTATTGTCTGTAGTTTGTTTAGAATTAAGGATTGGCCTAGGAAACCTTTAATCTGCTTTTCAGATACGAACTTTATTCATTAAGGGACGTACACTTTTTACATTAAAAACGGAGTTAAATATGGGCTGCGTGTGTTATGGACACCAGAGGGCTATTGTTAATGTTGCAATTAAAAATAAATAAAAATCAAAACATGTCATATTAAAATAAAATAAAAACACGTTAAACAACACATCAAAACACATTAAAAAAATAAACAACTGAGCCTACATATGCAATAGGGATCCAACCCACAAATATTAAAATGTTGGGTTTTTGTAACTTCCAAATAAAAGAAACATTGATTTATTTTATGCAAAAAAGATCTGACCAAAATTAGCTTATTTAAGCAGTAAAATCTTGCTTGGATCCAACCCACATATCTGTTAAGATACTTTCAGATTTAGCAATAAGGATCCAATGGATTGTTCTATGAGAGATTACTTAGTTATTACTTACAATTACAAGGACAAGAGTAAATTACAAATAACTAGTGAATGACATAAGAAGATTATTGAGTTTGTTTGTAACTTTTTTGTATTTGTAGCTTGTTTCTTGTTTTTTGGTTTCAGTTGACTGGATCTTGTTTGCAAAATCACCTGAAAAATGACACAACACAACACCTGTGGCTTGGACTCTCTAAACAATGTAGACATTGCCCTAAACGTCTTTATTCAAAAAGGATCCAAGCCACAAAATAATTAATAACAAAGGGAATATATGGACTATGGCATTAAACCTATCATTTATAAACAGAGGAGAGTCACTTTTATACATACAATGCAAATTTATTACGTTAAAATTAGACAGGAATTAATAATGAAGTAGAAAATTTAACCTTGTTTTTCTCAGTTTGACTCTGCAGTGGTTTGGATCCCTATTGCATATGTAGGCTCAATTAGTTGTATGTACTATTTACCACAGGGAAATAAACTTATGACGATGACACATTATTTTTACTTTAAGCTAATACAATAGGGACCCGTCGCAATAAAAATGATGTAAAAAATTTGTTTCCAGCCTGAATGTGGAATGTGGAATACTCAATTAAATTTTCTGCTCATTGTGTTATCAAATTTGTGATTATTGAAACTCCTCACACAGAGTAAACGAAATCGATTCTGTTTTATTAACTTTGATAATATTGTAAATTGCCTTCAGCAGGCAGTGATGGGTATTGTATAACTATTCTGTGTGTAATGTGTGTGTATTGTGTGTGTATTGTGTGTGTAATGTGTGTGTATTGTGTGTGTATTGTGTGTTTATTGTGTGATTATGTATATATTGTGTGTATTATGGATGTGATGGGGGCATACTGTGTGTTTCATGTAGGTGAATTGTTCGTGTATTCTGTCTGTAATCAGTGAGTATTATTGTTTATAATGTGTGTTAGTATTGCTCAGCCCTGTGAGTTGTAAAATCTCGTATTTTCTACAATAAGGACATCAGCAAAATATAACTTGATGAAAACATCAGGGTCTCGTTAGTGCTGTTGTTTCTTGGGGGATTGTTTATAGTTATTATACAGTATTAATTAAATACAAGACAAAAGTGTAAATTCATCAAAGTTTGTTTTCCTCATTAGGTTGTCTGTTCCATGAGAGACTCTAATTAGTATAGTTATTACTGATAATTAGGCGTGGGCGTTGTGTAATATTACACATTGTTCTTTTGAATAAAAACTTTGCATGACAATTCGGTACCACCAACGCATAAAATTGCCTAGGTACGAGTCGAAAATGTCCTTGCCTCTATTATATCGTAAAAAAATAAAACTTAAATTTTTGAACCAGGAAACGCATGTTGCTGATGAAATGCTAGGTTCGTGATTTACCTGCAGTTGAGTAAACTTTTGGCTCCACATATAAGTTATCTTCAGTGTTTCTTGACGACATATTGGAATCTTTGAACCGTTTACCAACATATCCACGTTAGTTACACTGCCAAAAAAACCCGACACTGACAAAAACCTTGATAAAAAGTGCACTTTTCAAGTCTCCTTGATCACTGTAGTTAACGCGAATCTCAATAAGAAGACTCCCTTAATAACGAGACTCTTCCCAGAATCCCTTGAGAGTCTTCTTATCAAGGTTTTACTGTACCACATAAAACTGAATCAGTTAACAAAGGAAATTTTTGCAATCCATATCTGACTGCCTGACTCCAGGTTTAACAGTTTCTCTAATTGTAATAGGATAGTAAACGAAGTAGCTGAAGCTGACATTTTCATAAATGATTAAAACGGTAACCTAAATTTTTTGATTCAAATAAGTTTCACATTGATAACAGTAAAACATATGTTTTAGAGAAAATCGATTAAGGAAAAATATTGATTTTTAACTTCGATTTTAACGGTGGAGACGGATCCTAAAGTCTAGCCAAATACTGAATACGAATAGAAGAGCTGCTTGTTTTGCAATCAAAGTTTATTTTTATTTGCGGTATTTAATTCATTTGTTATGGCCTAAACTTAATATTTCTCGTCATATTAATAAAGTATCGAGTTTATATGAGTGTGAGGGATCCACGAAAAACTATTTAGCCACAAAAGGGGAGAAAACAACATTTTTATTGTAATCTACTATGAAGTCTTATGTTAATGAAAAATTGTTTGAGCGATCTTAAACATCGATTGTGCCCTAGATATACTCCCTGAGCACTCGAGGAATAACTCTTATCACTGGCACTTCAGCAGCACCTAAGTTTCAGAATCATTTAGATAAGAAGCTTAGAGTCTCTTATGTGTAATGGAGCTACTTTCCGAACAAACACAGCAATGAGCTTCAAATCCCTGTATGATCAGTAATTTAAATTTGTCAATGCTGAAATATGATTTACTGCAGTACTGCTGTATTACTGAAGTAAGCTGCAGTAATATAATAATGTAAATACATTTTATTAATGCGTTAAAACCAACCACAATTTATTAGTATATATCGGACGTGCAGCCTAAATCTCTCCAATAATTAGCTTTTTTATTTTATGTTTGACATAAATTTCTTATTGGGGACTCTTTATGTTGTAATGCCTCTTTCGGTATTTAATTCCTCTTTTGGAACTACCCCCCAGTTTTCCAATACATTAAAATATTTAGATTTTTCTCTTAACATGCTGTTTGTATTTCTGAGTTTTTTGATTTTATGCTTAATTTTAGGAATTGTTTATCCCTTCATATTTTTATGTCAAACTCCATAGTTAGGAGATTTATGTAGTTAAAGTTTGATTAGCTTAAAAACGAAAAATACTGGGTTAAGTAAGAAAATAATAAAACACAAAAATGCCTTAAAATGGGGTTTTGATGATGGTCACTCATAAAAATATTCTTCCTGACAATATTAACAAATGGAAGTATTAGTTTAGAATAATTTTTTTTTTCTATAAGGAATACATGAGATGGTGCAGTTATAATGTAACAAATGCATTTCAAATGAGGAAGAATCTAACTATACTTGATCAATACTAGATAACCATTGGGGGCAGGAAATATGTCAAGGAATGAATAGTTCAAAGAATTAAGCGATAGATTTTCTCACGGAGGACCCCCGGAAGAAAATATAGAATAAAAAAGTTAGCTATTGAAAAACTCTAGGCAGGACACCCGGTATGTATAATGTTATCATAAATATCAGGTTTTTATCATTATAACGATAAAACTAAAAAACTAATAAACGAATAAAATGTGTAATAAGAACATAGATTATGATGAATTGTTCCACTTTAGTTTTATCGTCATCGTTTGGAGCATGAGGGTGCTATTAAGGTGGAGATGCTTCAGGCAAATATAGACGCATCATCGCTCCTCTTCCCACTTCACAAGACACACATCAGATTTACCTCGCCCGCTACGAAAATAACAACTCTTCCTCCCTCCTACTGTTCCAACTTAGGGGATAACAAAATTAACCTTGACCTAATATTGAAATAGATTACATTAAATATGTTTTAATAACATATTCATGAGGTTTAAAGTAAAACCCGTTTGTTGTTAATTAGTCCTTTGCGAGTCAGTCGTTAAGTCGTAGCTAATAGGTATTCATTGTAAATTAATCGTAAAAAAATACATATAAACTCTTTATTTTATCATAGCTTTGAAGTTTCTGATTTGGGATTATTTTTGTGGCTGATATTTGACAATGAAGCGGTTGTTCATGTGCTCAAATGATGTGGGATTGTCTATATAATATGTGTGATGGCGTTGCATCTCGTGTGCTCATTAAATAAGCGTTAATGAAAAAAAGCTTCAATTGCTTAGTCGTTCCAGCAATAATACGTATCAAACATTGCGTCTCTCATCCACAGCTTGGCTGAATTTCATGTAAAATGAGCATAGATCTCCCAGTCTGGTCTAGGCTGATTGCTACATATCTCAGGTGTGCCCTGCACAGCTCGGCTGTATTTGCATGTACAATGAGCATAGATCTCCCGGTCTGGTCTAGGCTGATTGCTACATATCTCAGGTGTGCCCTGCACAGCTCGGCTGTATTTGCATGAACAATGAACATAGATCTCCCGGTCTGGTCTAGGCTGATTGCTACATATCTCAGGTGTGCCCTGCACAGCTTGGCTGCATTTGCATGTACAATGAACATAGATCTCCCGGTCTGGTCTAGGCTGATTGCTACATATCTCAGGTGTGCCCTGCACAGCTTGGCTGCATTTGCATGTACAATGAACATAGATCTCCCGGTCTGGTCTAGGCTGATTGCTACATATCTCAGGTGTGCCCTGCACAGCTCGGCTGTATTTGCATGAACAATGAACATAGATCTCCCGGTCTGGTCTAGGCTGATTGCTACATATCTCAGGTGTGCCCTGCACAGCTTGGCTGCATTTGCATGTACAATGAACATAGATCTCCCGGTCTGGTCTAGGCTGATTGCTACATATCCCAGGTGTGCCCTGCACAGCTTGGCTGCATTTGCTTGTACAATGAGCATAGATCTCCCAGTCTGGTCTAGGCTGATTGCTACATATCTCAGGTGTGCCCTGCACAGCTTGGCTGCATTTGCATGTACAATGAGCATAGATCTCCCGGTCTGGTCTAGGCTGATTGCTACATATCCCAGGTGTGCCCTGCACAGCTCGGCTGTATTTGCATGTACAATGAGCATAGATCTCCCAGTCTGGTCTAGGCTGATTGCTACATATCTCAGGTGTGCCCTGCACAGCTTGGCTGCATTTGCATGTACAATGAGCATAGATCTCCCGGTCTGGTCTAGGCTGATTGCTACATATCTCAGGTGTGCCCTGCACAGCTTGGCTGTATTTGCATGTACAATGAGTATAGATCTCCCGGTCTGGTCTAGGCTGATTGCTACATATCTCAGGTGTGCCCTGCACAGCTTGGCTGCATTTGCATGTACAATGAACATAGATCTCCCGGTCTGGTCTAGGCTGATTGCTACATATCTCAGGTGTGCCCTGCACAGCTTGGCTGCATTTGCATGTACAATGAGCATAGATCTCCCAGTCTGGTCTAGGCTGATTGCTACATATCTCAGGTGTGCCCTGCACAACTTGGCTGCATTTGCATGTACAATGAGTATAGATCTCCCGGTCTGGTCTAGGCTGATTGCTACATATCTCAGGTGTGCCCTGCACAGCTTGGCTGTATTTGCATGCACAATGAGCACAGATCTCCCAGTCTGGTCTAGGCTGATTGCTACATATCTCAGGTGTGCCCTGCACAGCTTAGCGGTATTTGCATGCACAATGAGCATAGATCTCCCGGTCTGGTCTAGGCTGATTGCTACATATCTCAGGTGTGCCCTGCACAGCTCGGCTGTATTTGCATGTACAATGAGTATAGATCTCCCGGTCTGGTCTAGGCTGATTGCTACATATCTCAGGTGTGCCCTGCACAACTTGGCTGCATTTGCATGTACAATGAGTATAGATCTCCCGGTCTGGTCTAGGCTGATTGCTACATATCTCAGGTGTGCCCTGCACAGCTTGGCTGCATTTGCATGTACAATGAGCATAGATCTCCCGGTCTGGTCTAGGCTGATTGCTACATATCCCAGGTGTGCCCTGCACAGCTCGGCTGTATTTGCATGTACAATGAGCATAGATCTCCCAGTCTGGTCTAGGCTGATTGCTACATATCTCAGGTGTGCCCTGCACAGCTTGGCTGCATTTGCATGTACAATGAGCATAGATCTCCCGGTCTGGTCTAGGCTGATTGCTACATATCTCAGGTGTGCCCTGCACAGCTTGGCTGTATTTGCATGTACAATGAGTATAGATCTCCCGGTCTGGTCTAGGCTGATTGCTACATATCTCAGGTGTGCCCTGCACAGCTTGGCTGCATTTGCATGTACAATGAACATAGATCTCCCGGTCTGGTCTAGGCTGATTGCTACATATCTCAGGTGTGCCCTGCACAGCTTGGCTGCATTTGCATGTACAATGAGCATAGATCTCCCAGTCTGGTCTAGGCTGATTGCTACATATCTCAGGTGTGCCCTGCACAACTTGGCTGCATTTGCATGTACAATGAGTATAGATCTCCCGGTCTGGTCTAGGCTGATTGCTACATATCTCAGGTGTGCCCTGCACAGCTTGGCTGTATTTGCATGCACAATGAGCACAGATCTCCCAGTCTGGTCTAGGCTGATTGCTACATATCTCAGGTGTGCCCTGCACAGCTTAGCGGTATTTGCATGCACAATGAGCATAGATCTCCCGGTCTGGTCTAGGCTGATTGCTACATATCTCAGGTGTGCCCTGCACAGCTCGGCTGTATTTGCATGTACAATGAGTATAGATCTCCCGGTCTGGTCTAGGCTGATTGCTACATATCTCAGGTGTGCCCTGCACAACTTGGCTGCATTTGCATGTACAATGAGTATAGATCTCCCGGTCTGGTCTAGGCTGATTGCTACATATCTCAGGTGTGCCCTGCACAGCTTGGCTGCATTTGCATGTACAATGAGTATAGATCTCCCGGTCTGGTCTAGGCTGATTGCTACATATCTCAGGTGTGCCCTGCACAGCTTGGCTGCATTTGCATGTACAATGAGTATAGATCTCCCGGTCTGGTCTAGGCTGATTGCTACATATCTCAGGTGTGCCCTGCATAGCTCGGCTGTATTTGCATGTACAATGAACATAGATCTCCCGGTCTGGTCTAGGCTGATTGCTACATATCTCAGGTGTGCCCTGCACAGCTTGGCTGCATTTTCATGTACAATGAGTATAGATCTCCCGGTCTGGTCTAGGCTGATTGCTACATATCTCAGGTGTGCCCTGCACAACTTGGCTGCATTTGCATGTACCATGAGTATAGATCTCAGGGTCAGGTCTAGGCTGATTGCTACATATCTCAGGTGTACCCTGCACAGCTCGGCTGTATTTGCATGTACAATGAGCATAGATATCCCGGTCTGGTCTAGGCTGATTGCTACATATCTCAGGTGTACCCTGCACAGCTCGGCTGCATTTGCATGTACAATGAGCATAGATCTCCCGGTCTGGTCTAGGCTGATTGCTACATATCTCAGGTGTACCCTGCACAGCTCGGCTGCATTTGCATGTACAATGAGCATAGATCTCCCGGTCTGGTCTAGGCTGATTGCTACATATCTCAGGTGTGCCCTGCACAACTTGACTGCATTTGCATGTACAATGAACATAGATCTCCCGGTATGGTCTAGGCTGATTGCTACATATCTCAGGTGTGCCCTGCACAGCTTGGCTGCATTTGCATATACAGTGACCTTAGATCTCCCGGTCTGGTCTAGGCTGATTGCTACATATCTCAGGTGTGCCCTTCACAGCTTGACTGCATTTGCATGTACAATGAACATAGATCTCCCGGTCTGGTCTAGGCTGATTGCTACATATCTCAGGTGTGCCCTGCACAGCTCGGCTGTATTTGCATGTACAATGAGCATAGATCTCCCAGTCTGGTCTAGGCTGATTGCTACATATCTCAGGTGTGCCCTGCACAGCTTGGCTGCATTTGCATGTACAATGAGCATAGATCTCCCGGTCTGGTCTAGGCTGATTGCTACATATCTCAGGTGTGCCCTGCACAGCTTGGCTGCATTTGCATGTACAATGAGCATAGATCTCCCAGTCTGGTCTAGGCTGATTGCTACATATCTCAGGTGTGCCCTGCACAGCTTGGCTGCATTTGCATGTACAATGAGCATAGATCTCCCAGTCTGGTCTAGGCTGATTGCTACATATCTCAGGTGTGCCCTGCACAGCTTGGCTGCATTTGCATGTACAATGAGCATAGATCTCCCAGTCTGGTCTAGGCTGATTGCTACATATCTCAGGTGTGCCCTGCACAGCTTGGCTGCATTTGCATGTACAATGAGCATAGATCTCCCGGTCTGGTCTAGGCTGATTGCTACATATCTCAGGTGTGCCCTGCACAGCTTGGCTGCATTTGCATGTACAATGAGCATAGATCTCCCAGTCTGGTCTAGGCTGATTGCTACATATCTCAGGTGTGCCCTGCACAGCTTGGCTGCATTTGCATGTACAATGAGCATAGATCTCCCGGTCTGGTCTAGGCTGATTGCTACATATCTCAGGTGTGCCCTGCACAGCTTGGCTGCATTTGCATGTACAATGAGCATAGATCTCCCGGTCTGGTCTAGGCTGATTGCTACATATCTCAGGTGTGCCCTGCACAGCTTGGCTGTATTTGCATGCACAATGAGCACAGATCTCCCAGTCTGGTCTAGGCTGATTGCTACATATCTCAGGTGTGCCCTGCACAGCTTAGCGGTATTTTCATGCACAATGAGCATAGATCTCCCGGTCTGGTCTAGGCTGATTGCTACATATCTCAGGTGTGCCCTGCACAACTTGGCCGCATTTGCATGTACAATGAGTATAGATCTCCCGGTCTGGTCTAGGCTGATTGCTACATATCTCAGGTGTGCCCTGCACAGCTTGGCTGCATTTGCATGTACAATGAGCATAGATCTCCCGGTCTGGTCTAGGCTGATTGCTACATATCTCAGGTGTGCCCTGCACAGCTTGGCTGCATTTGCATGTACAATGAGCATAGATCTCCCGGTCTGGTCTAGGCTGATTGCTACATATGTCAGGTGTGCCCTGCACAGCTCGGCTGTATTTGCATGTACAATGAGCATAGATCTCCCGGTCTGGTCTAGGCTGATTGCTACATATCTCAGGTGTGCCCTGCACAGCTTGGCTGCATTTGCATGTACAATGAGCATAGATCTCCCAGTCTGGTCTAGGCTGATTGCTACATATCTCAGGTGTGCCCTGCACAGCTCGGCTGTATTTGCATGTACAATGAGCATAGATCTCCCGGTCTGGTCTAGGCTGATTGCTACATATCCCAGGTGTGCCCTGCACAGCTCGGCTGTATTTGCATGTACAATGAGTATAGATCTCCCGGTCTGGTCTAGGCTGATTGCTACATATCCCAGGTGTGCCCTGCACAGCTCGGCTGTATTTGCATGTACAATGAGCATAGATCTCCCGGTCTGGTCTAGGCTGATTGCTACATATCCCAGGTGTGCCCTGCACAGCTCGGCTGTATTTGCATGTACAATGAGCATAGATCTCCCGGTCTGGTCTAGGCTGATTGCTACATATCCCAGGTGTGCCCTGCACAGCTCGGCTGTATTTGCATGTACAATGAGCATAGATCTCCCGGTCTGGTCTAGGCTGATTGCTACATATCCCAGGTGTGCCCTGCACAGCTTGGCTGCATTTGCATGTACAATGAGCATAGATCTCCCGGTCTAGTCTAGGCTGATTGCTACATATGTCAGTTTTGCCCTGCACAGCTCGGCTGCATTTGCATGTACAATGAGCATAGATCTCCCGGTCTGGTCTAGGCTGATTGCTACATATGTCAGGTGTGCCCTGCACAGCTCGGCTGCATTTGCATGTACAATGAGCATATATCTCCCGGTCTGGTGTAGGCTGATTGCTACATATCCCAGGTGTGCCCTGCACAGCTCGGCTGTATTTGCATGTACAATGAGCATAGATCTCCCGGTCTGGTCTAGGATGATTGCTACATATCTCAGGTGTGCCCTGCACAGCTTGGCTGCATTTGCATGTACAATGAGCATAGATCTCCCGGTCTGGTCTAGGCTGATTGCTACATATCTCAGGTGTGCCCTGCACAGCTTGGCTGTATTTGCATGTACAATGAGCATAGATCTCCCGGTCTGGTCTAGGCTGATTGCTACATATCTCAGGTGTGCCCTGCACAGCTCGGCTGTATTTGCATGTACAATGAGCATAGATCTCCCGGTCTGGTCTAGGCTGATTGCTACATATCCCAGGTGTGCCCTGCACAGCTCGGCTGTATTTGCATGTACAATGAGCATAGATCTCCCGGTCTGGTCTAGGCTGATTGCTACATATCCCAGGTGTGCCCTGCACAGCTCGGCTGTATTTGCATGTACAATGAGCATAGATCTCCCAGTCTGGTCTAGGCTGATTGCTACATATCCCAGGTGTGCCCTGCACAGCTCGGCTGTATTTGCATGTACAATGAGCATAGATCTCCCAGTCTGGTCTAGGCTGATTGCTACATATCCCAGGTGTGCCCTGCACAGCTCGGCTGTATTTGCATGTACAATGAGCATAGATCTCCCAGTCTGGTCTAGGCTGATTGCTACATATCCCAGGTGTGCCCTGCACAGCTCGGCTGTATTTGCATGTACAATGAGCATAGATCTCCCGGTCTGGTCTAGGCTGATTGCTACATATCCCAGGTGTGCCCTGCACAGCTCGGCTGTATTTGCATGTACAATGAGCATAGATCTCCCGGTCTGGTCTAGGCTTTTTGCTACATATCTCAGGTGTACCCTGCACAGCTCGGCTGTATTTGCATGTACAATGAGCATAGATCTCCCGGTCTGGTCTAGGCTGATTGCTACATATCTCAGGTGTGCCCTGCACAGCTCGGCTGTATTTGCATTTACAATGAGCATAGATCTCCCGGTCTGGTCTAGGCTGATTGCTACATATCTCAGGTGTGCCCTGCACAGCTTGGCTGTATTTGCATGTACAATGAGCATAGATCTCCCGGTCTGGTCTAGGCTGATTGCTACATATCTCAGGTGTGCCCTGCACAGCTCGGCTGTATTTGCATGTAAAATGAGCATAGATCTCCCGGTCGTGGCTGATTGTTACATATCTCAGGTGTGCCCTGCACAGCTCGGCTCTATTTGCATGTACAATGAGCATAGATCTCCCGGTCTGGTCTAGGCTGATTGCTACATATCTCAGGTGTGCCCTGCACAGCTCGGCTGTATTTGCATTTACAATGAGCATAGATCTCCCGGTCTGGTCTAGGCTGATTGCTACATATCTCAGGTGTGCCCTGCACAGCTTGGCTGTATTTGCATGTACAATGAGCATAGATCTCCCGGTCTGGTCTAGGCTGATTGCTACATATCTCAGGTGTGCCCTGCACAGCTCGGCTGTATTTGCATGTAAAATGAGCATAGATCTCCCGGTCTGGTCTAGGCTGATTGCTACATATCTCAGGTGTGCCCTGCACAGCTCGGCTGTATTTGCATGTAAAATGAGCATAGATCTCCCGGTCGTGGCTGATTGTTACATATCTCAGGTGTGCCCTGCACAGCTCGGCTGTATTTGCATGTACAATGAGCATAGATCTCCCGGTCTGGTCTAGGCTGATTGCTACATATCCCAGGTGTGCCCTGCACAGCTCGGCTGTATTTGCATGTACAATGAGCATAGATCTCCCGGTCTGGTCTAGGCTGATTGCTACATATCCCAGGTGTGCCCTGCACAGCTCGGCTGTATTTGCATGTACAATGAGCATAGATCTCCCGGTCTGGTCTAGGCTGATTGCTACATATCCCAGGTGTGCCCTGCACAGCTCGGCTGTATTTGCATGAACAATGAACATAGATCTCCCGGTCTGGTCTAGGGTGATTGCTACATATCCCAGGTGTGCCCTGCACAGCTCGGCTGTATTTGCATGTACAATGAGCATAGATCTCCCGGTCTGGTCTAGGCTGATTGCTACATATCCCAGGTGTGCCCTGCACAGCTCGGCTGTATTTGCATGTACAATGAGCATAGATCTCCCGGTCTGGTCTAGGCTGATTGCTACATATCCCAGTTGTGCCCTGCACAGCTCGGCTGTATTTGCATGTACAATGAGCATAGATCTCCCGGTCTGGTCTAGGCTGATTGCTACATATCCCAGGTGTGCCCTGCACAGCTCGGCTGTATTTGCATGTACAATGAGCATAGATCTCCCGGTCTGGTCTAGGCTGATTGCTACATATCTCAGGTGTGCCCTGCACAGCTTGGCTGTATTTGCATGTACAATGAGCATAGATCTCCCGGTCTGGTCTAGGCTGATTGCTACATATCTCAGGTGTGCCCTGCACAGCTCGGCTGTATTTGCATGTAAAATGAGCATAGATCTCCCGGTCGTGGCTGATTGTTACATATCTCAGGTGTGCCCTGCACTGCTCGGCTGTATTTGCATGTACAATGAGCATAGATCTCCCGGTCTGGTCTAGGCTGATTGCTACATATCTCAGGTGTGCCCTGCACAGCTCGGCTGTATTTGCATGTAAAATGAGCATAGATCTCCCGGTCGTGGCTGATTGTTACATATCTCAGGTGTGCCCTGCACATCTCGGCTGTATTTGCATGTACAATGAGCATAGATCTCCCGGTCTGGTCTAGGCTGATTGCTACATATCTCAGGTGTGCCCTGCACAGCTCGGCTGTATTTGCATTTACAATGAGCATAGATCTCCCGGTCTGGTCTAGGCTGATTGCTACATATCTCAGGTGTGCCCTGCACAGCTTGGCTGTATTTGCATGTACAATGAGCATAGATCTCCCGGTCTGGTCTAGGCTGATTGCTACATATCTCAGGTGTGCCCTGCACAGCTCGGCTGTATTTGCATGTACAATGAGCATAGATCTCCCAGTCTGGTCTAGGCTGATTGCTACATATCCCAGGTGTGCCCTGCACAGCTCGGCTGTATTTGCATGTACAATGAGCATAGATCTCCCGGTCTGGTCTAGGCTGATTGCTACATATCTCAGGTGTGCCCTGCACAGCTCGGCTGTATTTGCATGTAAAATGAGCATAGATCTCCCGGTCGTGGCTGATTGTTACATATCTCAGGTGTGCCCTGCACAGCTCGGCTGTATTTGCATGTACAATGAGCATAGATCTCCCGGTCTGGTCTAGGCTGATTGCTACATATCCCAGGTGTGCCCTGCACAGCTCGGCTGTATTTGCATGTACAATGAGCATAGATCTCCCGGTCTGGTCTAGGCTGATTGCTACATATCCCAGGTGTGCCCTGCACAGCTCGGCTGTATTTGCATGAACAATGAACATAGATCTCCCGGTCTGGTCTAGGCTGATTGCTACATATCCCAGGTGTGCCCTGCACAGCTCGGCTGTATTTGCATGTACAATGAGCATAGATCTCCCGGTCTGGTCTAGGCTGATTGCTACATATCCCAGGTGTGCCCTGCACAGCTCGGCTGTATTTGCATGTACAATGAGCATAGATCTCCCGGTCTGGTCTAGGCTGATTGCTACATATCCCAGTTGTGCCCTGCACAGCTCGGCTGTATTTGCATGTACAATGAGCATAGATCTCCCGGTCTTGTCTAGGCTGATTGCTACATATCTCAGGTGTGCCTTGCACAGCTTGGCTGTATTTGCATGTACAATGAGCATAGATCTCCCGGTCTTGTCTAGGCTGATTGCTACATATCTCAGGTGTGCCCTGCACAGCTTGGCTGTATTTGCATGTACAATGAGCATAGATCTCCCAGTCTGGTCTAGGCTGATTGCTACATATCTCAGGTGTGCCCTGCACAGCTCGGCTGTATTTGCATGTACAATGAGCATAGATCTCCCGGTCTGGTCTAGGCTGATTGCTACATATCTCAGGTGTGCCCTGCACAGCTTGGCTGTATTTGCATTTACAATGAGCATAGATCTCCCGGTCTGGTCTAGGCTGATTGCTACATATCTCAGGTGTGCCCTGCACAGCTTGGCTGTATTTGCATGTACAATGAGCATAGATCTCCCGGTCTGGTCTAGGCTGATTGCTACATATCTCAGGTGTGCCCTGCACAGCTCGGCTGTATTTGCATGTAAAATGAGCATAGATCTCCCGGTCTGGTCTAGGCTGATTGCTACATATCTCAGGTGTGCCCTGCACAGCTCGGCTGTATTTGCATGTAAAATGAGCATAGATCTCCCGGTCGTGGCTGATTGTTACATATCTCAGGTGTGCCCTGCACAGCTCGGCTGTATTTGCATGTACAATGAGCATAGATCTCCCGGTCTGGTCTAGGCTGATTGCTACATATCCCAGGTGTGCCCTGCACAGCTCGGCTGTATTTGCATGTACAATGAGCATAGATCTCCCGGTCTGGTCTAGGCTGATTGCTACATATTCCAGGTGTGCCCTGCACAGCTCGGCTGTATTTGCATGTACAATGAGCATAGATCTCCCGGTCTGGTCTAGGCTGATTGCTACATATCCCAGGTGTGCCCTGCACAGCTCGGCTGTATTTGCATGAACAATGAACATAGATCTCCCGGTCTGGCCTAGGCTGATTGCTACATATCCCAGGTGTGCCCTGCACAGCTCGGCTGTATTTGCATGTACAATGAGCATAGATCTCCCGGTCTGGTCTAGGCTGATTGCTACATATCCCAGGTGTGCCCTGCACAGCTCGGCTGTATTTGCATGTACAATGAGCATAGATCTCCCGGTCTGGTCTAGGCTGATTGCTACATATCCCAGTTGTGCCCTGCACAGCTCGGCTGTATTTGCATGTACAATGAGCATAGATCTCCCGGTCTGGTCTAGGCTGATTGCTACATATCCCAGGTGTGCCCTGCACAGCTTGGCTGTATTTGCATGTACAATGAGCATAGATCTCCCGGTCTGGTCTAGGCTGATTGCTACATATCTCAGGTGTGCCCTGCACAGCTCGGCTGTATTTGCATGTAAAATGAGCATAGATCTCCCGGTCGTGGCTGATTGTTACATATCTCAGGTGTGCCCTGCACTGCTCGGCTGTATTTGCATGTACAATGAGCATAGATCTCCCGGTCTGGTCTAGGCTGATTGCTACATATCTCAGGTGTGCCCTGCACAGCTCGGCTGTATTTGCATGTAAAATGAGCATAGATCTCCCGGTCGTGGCTGATTGTTACATATCTCAGGTGTGCCCTGCACATCTCGGCTGTATTTGCATGTACAATGAGCATAGATCTCCCGGTCTGGTCTAGGCTGATTGCTACATATCTCAGGTGTGCCCTGCACAGCTCGGCTGTATTTGCATTTACAATGAGCATAGATCTCCCGGTCTGGTCTAGGCTGATTGCTACATATCTCAGGTGTGCCCTGCACAGCTTGGCTGTATTTGCATGTACAATGAGCATAGATCTCCCGGTCTGGTCTAGGCTGATTGCTACATATCTCAGGTGTGCCCTGCACAGCTCGGCTGTATTTGCATGTACAATGAGCATAGATCTCCCAGTCTGGTCTAGGCTGATTGCTACATATCCCAGGTGTGCCCTGCACAGCTCGGCTGTATTTGCATGTACAATGAGCATAGATCTCCCGGTCTGGTCTAGGCTGATTGCTACATATCTCAGGTGTGCCCTGCACAGCTCGGCTGTATTTGCATGTAAAATGAGCATAGATCTCCCGGTCGTGGCTGATTGTTACATATCTCAGGTGTGCCCTGCACAGCTCGGCTGTATTTGCATGTACAATGAGCATAGATCTCCCGGTCTGGTCTAGGCTGATTGCTACATATCCCAGGTGTGCCCTGCACAGCTCGGCTGTATTTGCATGTACAATGAGCATAGATCTCCCGGTCTGGTCTAGGCTGATTGCTACATATCCCAGGTGTGCCCTGCACAGCTCGGCTGTATTTGCATGAACAATGAACATAGATCTCCCGGTCTGGTCTAGGCTGATTGCTACATATCCCAGGTGTGCCCTGCACAGCTCGGCTGTATTTGCATGTACAATGAGCATAGATCTCCCGGTCTGGTCTAGGCTGATTGCTACATATCCCAGGTGTGCCCTGCACAGCTCGGCTGTATTTGCATGTACAATGAGCATAGATCTCCCGGTCTGGTCTAGGCTGATTGCTACATATCCCAGTTGTGCCCTGCACAGCTCGGCTGTATTTGCATGTACAATGAGCATAGATCTCCCGGTCTTGTCTAGGCTGATTGCTACATATCTCAGGTGTGCCTTGCACAGCTTGGCTGTATTTGCATGTACAATGAGCATAGATCTCCCGGTCTTGTCTAGGCTGATTGCTACATATCTCAGGTGTGCCCTGCACAGCTTGGCTGTATTTGCATGTACAATGAGCATAGATCTCCCAGTCTGGTCTAGGCTGATTGCTACATATCTCAGGTGTGCCCTGCACAGCTCGGCTGTATTTGCATGTACAATGAGCATAGATCTCCCGGTCTGGTCTAGGCTGATTGCTACATATCTCAGGTGTGCCCTGCACAGCTTGGCTGTATTTGCATGTACAATGAGCATAGATCTCCCAGTCTGGTCTAGGCTGATTGCTACATATCTCAGGTGTGCCCTGCACAGCTCGGCTGTATTTGCATGTACAATGAGCATAGATCTCCCGGTCTGGTCTAGGCTGATTACTACATATCTCAGGTGTGCCCTACACAGCTTGGCTGTATTTGCATGTACAATGAGCATAGATCTCCTGGTCTGGTCTAGGCTGATTGCTACATATCTCAGGTGTTCCCTGCACAGCTTGGCTGCATTTGCATGTACAATGAGCATAGATCTCCCGGTCTTGTCTAGGCTGATTGCTACATATCTCAGGTGTACCCTGCACAGCTCGGCTGTATTTGCATGTACAATGAGCATAGATCTCCCGGTCTGGTCTAGGCTGATTACTACATATCTCAGGTGTGCCCTACACAGCTCGGCTGTATTTGCATGTACAATGAGCATAGATCTCCCGGTCTGGTCTAGGCTGATTGCTACATATCTCAGGTGTGCCCTGCACAGCTCGGCTGTATTTGCATGTACAATGAGCATAGATCTCCCGGTCTGGTCTAGGCTGATTACTACATATCTCAGGTGTGCCCTGCACAGCTCGGCTGTATTTGCATGTAAAATGAGCATAGATCTCCCCGGTCGTGGCTGATTGTTACATATCTCAGGTGTGCCCTGCACAGCTCGGCTGTATTTGCATGTACAATGAGCATAGATCTCCTGGTCTGGTCTAGGCTGATTACTACATATCTCAGGTGTGCCCTACACAGCTCGGCTGTATTTGCATGTACAATGAGCATAGATTTCCCGGTCTGGTCTAGGCTGATTGCTACATATCTCAGGTGTGCCCTGCACAGCTCGGCTGTATTTGCATGTACAATGAGCATAGATCTCCCGGTCTGGTCTAGGCTGATTACTACATATCTCAGGTGTGCCCTACACAGCTCGGCTGTATTTGCATGTACAATGAGCATAGATCTCCTGGTCTGGTCTAGGCTGATTGCTACATATCTCAGGTGTTCCCTGCACAGCTTGGCTGCATTTGCATGTACAATGAGCATAGATCTCCCGGTCTTGTCTAGGCTGATTGCTACATATCTCATGTGTGCCTTGCACAGCTTGGCTGTATTTGCATGTACAATGAGCATAGATCTCCCGGTCTTGTCTAGGCTGATTGCTACATATCTCAGGTGTGCCCTGCACAGCTTGGCTGTATTTGCATGTACAATGAGCATAGATCTCCCAGTCTGGACTAGGCTGATTGCTACATATCTCAGGTGTGCCCTGCACAGCTCGGCTGTATTTGCATGTACAATGAGCATAGATCTCCCGGTCTGGTCTAGGCTGATTGCTACATATCTCAGGTGTGCCCTGCACAGCTCGGCTGTATTTGCATGTACAATGAGCATAGATCTCCCAGTCTGGTCTAGGCTGATTGCTACATATCTCAGGTGTGCCCTGCACAGCTCGGCTGTATTTGCATGCACAATGAGCGTAGATCTCGCAGTCTGGTGTAGGCTGATTGCTACATATCTCAGGTGTGCCCTGCACAGCTCGGCTGTATTTGCATGCACAATGAGCGTAGATCTCGCAGTCTGGTCTAGGCTGATTGCTACATATCCCAGGTGTGCCCTGCACAGCTTGGCTGCATTTGCATGCACAATGAGCATAGATCTCCCGGTCTGGTCTAGGCTGATTGCTACATATCTCAGGTGTGCCCTGCACAGCTTGGCTGTATTTGCATGCACAATGAGCATAGATCTCCCGGTCTGGTCTAGGCTGATTGCTACATATCTCAGGTGTGCCCTGCACAGCTTGGCTGCATTTGCATGCACAATGAGCATAGATCTCCCGGTCTGGTCTAGGCTGATTGCTACATATCTCAGGTGTGCCCTGCACAGCTTGGCTGCATTTGCATGCACAATGAGCATAGATCTCCCGGTCTGGTCTAGGCTGATTGCTACATATCTCAGGTGTGCCCTGCACAGCTTGGCTGTATTTGCATGCACAATGAGCATAGATCTCCCGGTCTGGTCTAGGCTGATTGCTACATATCTCAGGTGTGCCCTGCACAGCTTGGCTGTATTTGCATGCACAATGAGCATAGATCTCCCGGTCTGGTCTAGGCTGATTGCTACATATCTCAGGTGTGCCCTGCACAGCTTGGCTGCATTTGCATGCACAATGAGCATAGATCTCCCGGTCTGGTCTAGGCTGATTGCTACATATCTCAGGTGTGCCCTGCACAGCTTAGCGATATTTGCACGCACAATGAGCATAGATCTCCCGGTCTGGTCTAGGCTGATTGCTACATATCTCAGGTATATCCTGCACAGCTTGGCTGCATTTGCATGTACAATGAGCATAGATCTCCCGGTCTGGTCTCAGGTGATTGCTGATGTACATATTGATGTCCTGGTTGGCTTTGATCCCTCTTACTAGTGATTCCTCTAGACAATGAACATTCATAAACAGTAGTAAAACTGAGGATTATTTTTTCCTAATTTCTGTTTGTTAGGTGTTTTCTAACCCTATTCTTGTTAGTCTTTACAATTATATATACTATTTTATAGGATTAATTATTTTATCACACTAAATTTGGGTCTATATTTTTGTTTAAAAAGTTTTATTGAAACTACATTTATTAAAATGAACAAAAATTACATTTTTGTAAACAAATAATATTCAAAATGATAATCATCGTGTTCGAAATGCTAACCTTATAAGGGAATTTAACTTTTCCTCAGTCCTTTCCTTAATTTCCTTTTTTCAGTCTATTAAAATAGTCTGATGTCCCCGTAGCACCCCTCGCCTTAATATAATATTGTGGGGTTACATACTTACGAGTATAAATTATTATACTTAAGATAATCAAGCTACTAATATTAAGTTAATTCAATATTAAGCTTTTCAAAATTTTAATTTTCTTAACAACATGTACTTTTAGGTTTTCACTCGCGAAAATAAAGGTTATATGAAGCAAAACTCGAGCAATCGGGCGGTGATGAAGTTCAGTCATCCATCACTGTCGCCGCTCCTACATGCGGCAATGTAGCGCCGCTGCCGGCGGTGTACTGGGCTCGCTTCAATATAACCCACCCCCCCCCCCCACTTGTAAACGTTCATTTCAGAGTTTTTATTTTATTTTTGGCCGTGACTAAGCTATAATTAGAACAATAACTTTATTTGTCCTTATTTATCTATGTATTGATATATTGGGAAAACATAAATGTAGACCTTAATTTGTCCCACAATTCTCTGGGATTCCAGTAAAAGTCATCCCTATATTCTACGATAAAGACTATTAATTTTGTTATATACTTTAAGATGTTTTTATCACAATCAATGTATATCTTTACTTTCCATGTCCGATAAACCATCATATTAAGTATTTCCATTGTAATATTAAAATACATAATAGTAGCCCTAGCCTGTAAATTTAATTATGAAAGTAAGTATTTCCAATAATCTGTTACACAGTGGCATCTTCGTTAGAATAGACATAGGTTACACATTTTTCGAAAACATTGGTTATTTTCACTATCAAACAGTTCTGTTCTATGTGCTACGAATTATTATTTATTTATCATAACGAATTAAATAACAGATAAGAAATAATCTGATAACCAAAAGGATGGAATTAGTTGCAGATCAACATTATATTGAAAAGAAAGAGAATAACTGATAAAACAGGGTGCTATATTTTAAGGGTTCTCAAATCAATAATAATTACTTAAAATATTTGGCATTATCCACCTTTACATAAATCTTATCTAAGCACAATTATTTCCATTTCAAGATTGGCGTTATCAAACATTATAAGATATTATATCATAACACCCATGTAATTTCTATCAAAAATATTTCAATAATCAAATTGTATATTTAGTTCGTTAGCTTTTTTACAGAATAAGTAGAATTTTCTATGGTTAAATCAGCAAACAAACAGTTTCTGTGCTCCATTGTGTACATGTTAAATACCTGCTGTATCGAAGTGAGCTACCAGCTGTGACAAAACCATACCACACTAAGATATAAGCACAACAAGCAGTGGTAGAGCCTAACAAGCTGAGATATAACCCTACGAGACTAAGACACAAGCCTACCAGGTTCAATCAAAACTCTACTAAACTGAGATATAGGCCTATTTATCTGAGATAAAAGCCGACCTAGCTGAGATACAAGCCGACCTAGCTGAGATACAAGCCAACCTAGCTGAGATACAAGCCTACCTAGCTGAGATACAAGCCAACCTAGCTGAGATACAAGCCTACCTAGCTGAGAAACAAGCTTACCTAGCTGAGATAAAAGCCGACTATGTTCAATCAAAACCCTACTAAACTGAGATACAACTCTACCTAGCTGAGATACAAGCCAACCTAGCTGAGATACAAGCCTACCTAGCTGAGATACAGGCCTAGCTGGCTGAGTTAAAAACCGACTAGGTTAAATCAAAACCCTACTAAACTGAGATACAAACCTACGAGTCTGAGACTTAAGCTTACCAGGTTGAATCACAACCCTACCAAACTAAGATTCAGCTAAGTTACAAGCCAACCAGGCTGAGATACAAGCCTACGTAGCCGAGATAAAAGCCTAGTTAGCTGAGATACAAGCCAAACAGGCTGAGACACAAGATTACTCTGTTAAATCACAAACCTACTTAGCTTAAGTACAAGCCTATTTAGCTCAGATAAAAGTCTGCCTAGCTGAGATACAAGCCTACCTAGCTGAGATAAAAGCCAACCAGACTGAGATACAAGCCTATCTAGCTGAGATGCAAACTTACTTAGCTGAGATACAAGCCTACCCAGCTTAAATAAAAGCCTACCTACCTTAGGTGTAAGCTTACCTAGCTAAGATACAACCCTATGTATCTAAGATACAAGCCTACCTAGCTGATAGACTAGCCTATGTAGCTCAGATACAGTCTACCTAGCTGAGATACAAGCCTACTTACCTGAGATACAAGCCTACCCAGCTGAGATCCAAGCCAACCAGGATGATATACAGGCCTACTAAGCTACTATTCTCTCTCCTCAGCCGTGGAAACTTGGGTTATTTAGAACCTGGTTATTAGCCGTGTAACTGGGGTAAATTAAAATCAATTGCCTCAATGTGATGATAACCCGCAGCCATGCGATCACGCAAAACCAGTCAATATGGCGGCAGTGGGTTTGTCACTGTAGGCCTAAGCAGAGCTTTAAGCAAACTTAGGTCAAATTATTGAAAATATAAAATATAATACTTGTTTTTTTAAGTCACTGAGAGGTTAAAAAATACACTTCACGTAGACGATTACACGACGTTTATTTACAAAAGATGCTGCTCTTGCCTAATATATAGAGTACCTGGTGGACCAAGCCCTGCTTGGTATTTCATTTTCTCCCGATTTATTCCATAATATTTTTCGTTTGGCTGTTTCAAAACATATGGCTGTACACATCTGATATTAGTTGTATTTTTTTCACATTTTAGCCACTATATGAATGGCTATTTTGCAAAACATATAGCTCAATGTTGAAAATTTAACTACTTGCCAATTAGCTTTTATACGTAATAAGATTTTTACTCGTGATATGACTTACTTAGAGCAAGTTTTTGAACTACATATTAGTTATTCTCAGGATTTGCACAAAAAATAGGAGCCGTTTTGAAATAATTGGGCAAACATAAAAGCTAGCAGGCAAGCTTTGCACACATTTACAAGAGAATAGGAGATTACTGATTAAAAATAACCTAACAAACAAGAGTGATATACAATATGATCATATTAACTGATGTTTCCAATCATCTATTTACCCTCGAAGCACTTAGGATGATTAGTTAGGTAATATTATTTAATTAAAAGCTTTTATTTAATTTTTCCCACTATATTACCGGATCGAAATACGCCATTTTTATGGGAATTAAAACTAAAAACAATTCGCTATTTAAATATATTAATCTTTTAAAACTTATCAAAATGCAGTTCTAATTTTAGATAAAACTTACAATGCTTGAGGTAGGGTTAAGTACAAATAATAAGTAAAGCGCATTATCTACTGAATGAGACCTTTAAATAATTAATGAAGTAAACTTTGTCATTTTTACATTATTATGGTAATGTGTGGCCAAAAGTAAAGATTCTCGACAATAAAGGTTGTTTCATAAATAAAATAAGCATTGATTCTTATGATGTATTTTTATTTCAACTGCACAACAGCTTATTTAGCACTCCTGTGTGTCCTTGTATACTTTACAAGTTGTCGTGCTACAGGGGGGGGGGGGGGTTGCGTGTGACAGGCAGTGCCTGGTAAGGATTGACGAGATGAAGGATCGCTTAATCAACATATAATTAATGTAACATGTAATTATCATTATTACTGGCATTAATGTCAGGCAACTATCTTAAATGTCAATTTTTTTTTATTTTATACTAGCTGATAATCCCGGCTTTGTCCGCGAGATTATTTTCTTCTCGTCGTATTCTTGAAGTTCCTTAGTGCTGCATTCTGATAGTAACCATAGAGGCTATTTCAAATGGTAACCATAGCAACTATTCAAAAAATTTTCAAAATACTTGACATGGTTCTCTTTCGGACGATCCTGTGCCTAAGTCCTTGAAGAAATCAAAACCAAACCACCATAGTGCACATCATGAGATTTCAAGCTTTAATTTAACACCAATATCAAGTATCTACTACATGTAGTTTTGGTTGTAGCCCGAAATATACCAACGCCCAATTCTCTTTTTATATTTGTAAATATTGATTTATATATGTAAATTGATTTTTATTTTGAAATCTTTTTATAATAATAATTAATGTATTCCAAAATCATATTTTCCAGTAAGAAAAGTTGTTATGATGGTGTAAATACCAGTCTTATGGTATCCTTTAGTTGCGATACCATAAAGTAATTATTCAAACCATTATGAGTATTTAGTACCCGGAGGCTAACATTTCGATATAAGAAAAGTTTCTCCTTCATTATTTCAGTTTAAAAACAATAAATACATTTAAACTGAAAACACTAAAGCAATTAGTATGTAAACCGATAACTGAAATAGTGCCTTATCGAGCCAATAAGGCACTAGAAGACACCAAGTAAGTAGGCCTTTAATAGGAATGAACCATGTATTGTGCTTTTCTTTCGTTTATTCTAATCCGTACATGCAGTTTAACATAAATACGATTAAGAAAATATGTAATAATTATCTAGGTAGCTTTGTAAAAGATGACAATATTTTTAGTTCATTATGGATATCAGTGAGGAAGGGAGTCCGTAAATTAGTTTACCAAATGAATAAAAAAGTCATAACAACAAAGGAGAGCCGCCTCTAACTCATGTTGCTACCACAACCAAATGATATTGGCCTTTGATGTATTACACGCTTTTATCTCTTCCAAAAAATGTACATGCTGTTTTATTTTACAATAATAATCATGTTCCGATTGTTAATTTATTTACTAGATTATAATACTTTAATTATGATTGTTTGCTATCAAGAAGCACCATGCTATGGGAATCATGTTCTGTTTGCTATGGGAGAAAACCATGCTCATAGAAATGATCAAATATTATTTTTGTCGCTGAAGATAATATTCCGGAATTGCTTTAGTTGGCATTCTTAGAAGGTAAGGAGCCTAAAAATTTAAAGCAATAACCTCGACTTTAAATCAAAACACTTTTAAGTACCATTGTCATACGAGTAATTCTAAGACATTCTATTGGTATAAATGTTTTTTTCAATATTATATGTTGACAATATTACTGACTTTTTATCAAAGCTAATTATTTAATGGTATATAGAAATAGCAGTCACTTTTAAACCACATAGAGCGTTACTTCATTTAGTGACACTTGTACAAATTTCTGAAGAAAATACACTAAAACATGATATATCAAATTAATACAAATATGTAGAATTGTTTGTCGGTTCACGTCACTGGAGTCGTCAAGGTTCACCTTATTTGAAAATCCAAAGAGGCCTAATTTTTATCAGAATTAGCAATTTATAACTTCTACAAAGCAGCTTTTCTGCATTTTGATATATTATTTTGCAGTCAAAAACTCTTTGGAAACATGTCAAACAATATATATTTGATTTCGGCCCAAGCACCAATAACGATAAAATAATTTTCAGAGCCAAACTTTTGTTTATTTAAATATTATGAAGGCAAAATTTTTCTGAGCCAAAAATCTATTCAATTTAAACATAATGAAGGCAAACATTTAGTTTTTTTATTAACATGAAGTTTTTTTTAATAAGTTTCAATGATCTGAATAGAGCTTTGTAAAAGGCTTTTTAAAAGGCACATATCAGTGCCTAAAAAGTGTATCATAAAACCACCAAGTGTGTTCATAGTCAATGATATAGCTTTCAAAATACAAATATTACCAATAAAACCATAGTTTTAACTAGTAATGAACACAATAAAATAAGCAGGTGTGAAAAATAAAAAATAAAATTATTAAATGGATAATGATTAAAAACAAGAAAACTATCACATTAATTACTGTTCCCCAATAAATCCACAGTTATAAATATACCAATCCATCAATGTCGCAGCACTTGTAGTTCTGCTTCACTCGCGGCCTCATGCTCGGTCCACTGTTTCATTCCCCATCCCTAGAAACTCATAAAAAACGAATTATACATTTTTAACTGCTTGTTCACTAGATGCAGTTTTTCTTAGTTTTCCGATTTAGACGATGTAATAGTAGTTGATAATCCTAACAAGATAAAGTGATAACATGTGCGATAACATGTGCGATAACATGTTTACAACTCATATTACTATATGCTATACAAAGTTTCAAAGTTATTAAGTTTGCACTGATTATATTTTCGATTATTAAAATCATAAATTGTATCGAAGTAGCGTTTAGTTGTCTACCAGAACCATCACTTAATACTAATATTGGGTAAATGTATTTCAAGTTCTTCAAATAAACCATGAGAAAGAAAAGAATTGCAGAAACGTCCCACTGTTGAAGTACCCCTCTCCTGGAGTGCGGACCCTCCTTGCTGCAACCCTACGTCACGCACCAGAGGCTACTGCGTAAATGTTATATCCTCCTGCTGGAGCAGCAAAAATCTACACCTCCATTTATTTAGTAGAATTTTTAAACTAAACAATTTAATTTTTTTTCATGAAACATTATTTTATTTACTATCAAGAAAGCAGAAAGCAAGAAGCAAATGGTTTCACAAAAAATATTCATAATACAATATTCATAATAAATTGTTGTTGAGGGTTTTAAATTTTTCCTTCTGATTAAACGCTTATATTTCTATCGAAAAAATAATGGGTACTTATGTGATGCTAAAACCAATACGTTAAAGTTAACGGTTAATATGGTCTTTCCTTTGAGAAAAAATGTAACTGCAACTAAGCATTGTAAAATAATCATTGCAGAAATAAAACTCATTAATGTCTGACAATGAGTATATTAAAAAGTTATTGTTCCTAGGTTGACAAAAGGCCGCAATATTTTAAGCCCGAATCATTTCGTTTCGGACGACGACTCGCTTGAATAAAGGGCTATTCTCCTATCACTTTTATTACTGCCGTTTTTCATTTTGGTTTACCGTAACATTACGTAGCAATCTTTCCAGTAGTTTGTTATGTGGGAATACTAAGATAATCATAATAACTTACTTTAAATATATATCTAGCTTAGATAAATTTAGAACCTAAAAGCTATTATCCCAAATTTATTCAGAATCATGATGTTTTTTGTAATTTGGGAGTGCTTTTGGGGATTTTTTATTTTTACTTTACAACCATGGGTCTTTGTATTTAGATTTAAATATATCTGTCTGATTATATTTTACCATAATCTAATTACTTAAGTTCATCTCAAGGTAAAAAATGAAAATTTGACCATTTTGTGGTTTCTTAATTTTGATTAGTTTGTTTAGCAAATTCTTAATTTACCATCAAAAAGGAAACCATTAAGGTATATCAACACCCAACCAACCAACATGCTCAACCAACACGATCAACCGACATATTGGCTTAAAGTCCCACTGTTAAATGTCCGTAACGTCAAAACGTCCATTCAAAAACTATTATGTGAAATATCATAAAAATCTTAATGTTTAGTAAAAATCCAAAAAAAATAATAACAAAATTTAAACTTTGAGACGAATAAAAAGTCAACTTGATATATTTATCCGGTTAAGAATTAGCTATCGTTATTTTTTAAACTTTAAGATTTTAACACACCTAATGACCAGTTAGTAATGTTTACTTATGGTTTTAAAGTGTCAAACAGCTTACTAAGACTTATTATTATGCTAAAAAAGTAATCCGTAAGTGCAAAAAAACCCTTTTTTAGTGAATTTCCCCTATAGGTAAGAAGCTATTACCGTAGGTCTCATGGTAAGACCTAAGCCAGAGACCATGATAACTTTTCGTTTTAGGGCCACCAGAAGCAAAAAACACCATTCGTTCAAATTTTTATATATCTATCTATATATATGTGACTGTCAGCACGATAGCGGCCGTAAATATGGTCCAATCTTAATGAAATTTGGAACAGACATGTAAAGTGGTAATCGATTGGACGAGTTCGTGAACCAGCCCCATCGGACCGCCGGAAGGGGTGGTAAAGGGGGATAAACCCCCCCAAAATGGGGTTTTTTGAGTTTTTACATAGAAAAATAAAATTTTTCGAAGCTTTGTTGGCACCATTGAATTCAGCTCAAAAAAACAAACAATTTACTGTTTGAATCATTGCTCTATGTCCATTGGTTACCGAGATATTGAAAGTGGTAAACATAGTATATTGTCCCATGTTAACCTTATGGGGAATAGGTAAAATTCTATATCTCGCTTATTTCTCAACATATCTGGATAAAACTTGGTTTGTGGCTTCATCTAGATATGAACTAATGTATTTTAGTCTAAAATCCCCGAAATTTCAACTTTTGTGGCAGCAAACCTGCATAATCATTCCCCATGTTATCCTTATGGGAAATAAAAAATACTATATCTTACTTAAATTTTAACATTTCTTGACAAAACTTGGTATGTGGCTTCTTCTAGTTAAGATATACTAAATAATGAATTAAAACCAACCAGTTTTAACATAGCTGTTGCAGAAAACCTGCATACTCAGTCCCCATGTTATTCTTATGGAGATTACAAAACATATCAAATCTCGCTAAGTTGGATTGAAAAAGGCCTATATTGTTTTGTATTTGAAATTTGCTGAGTATGCAGGTCTGCTGCAACGGGGGTATTTATTTTATGAGTGTTACAAGGCATTTCCTGCGCAAGTGCCAGAGATAAACGTCATATTATGGATATAGGAAATGAAAAATTACTTACACAACTACAGAAAGATACAGAAAATTAAATCTATATCATTATATTTAGAACTCATGAAAAACATTTGGAAGTCAGAATTAATGGCAGATGATCACTTTGTGCGAGGCAAATCCTAGACTTTGGGGTAGCTGGCCGCGGTGGCGATGCCGCACATGTTGTGGTGGTTCCTTGCCATCAGTATATACCCCTTCATGCCCCAGTCCGTGCCCCACGAGTTCTTCACCAGCCAGTAGTCGCCGCCCTGCGTGGCTGTCCCGTAGCCCACAGCCAACACCCCGTGGTCCAGCTCCTGGGTTGAGCAGTCAGGCTCCTTGTATACTCCTAAACATTTTTAAGATTAATTATTCCCACAGTAGTTTAACTACATTGTACATACTTTAACCACAGGCTTTTAATTTCTGAGCATAGTAAAATATATATTGAAAATCGCCTTTGGGCTTGCTGGAGAGGGGGGGTTTGCATATTGAAGTCAATGGATAGATTTAATAGAACTGTTTACAAACCCTGAGAACAAGGGGTGGTGTTCAAGGGGTTCGAATTGGAAAATTACTTAAATTAAACGTGGGTGTTGACACTGACTGGTCTCTTGACGAAAATTGGGTCCAGAAGTTAAGGAATAAATTAGCTACGAAATAAAAACCACGAGGAAAATTAAAAATACATTGAAAGTTCAACTTTGGAGAACTTTTTTAGGGCTTGAAACATGGTAAAATTGAAAATGACCATAGATTAACCTGAACAGTCAAACTGAGTATCTCCATGTCAGAAATTATGTATAATGATAAAAAACAAATTATAAAAAGAAGAATAAAACAAAAAAGAAAGTGAAATTAACAAAGAAATTTAATTTAGAAGCCATTGTAGGGATGAAGGAGCTAAGATAGGGCAAAATATCTCAGGATCAAAGTTGTAGATCGTGTAAAATCCATGCACATGGTGCAGTTCAGTTTTTGATTAAAACATCCGTTCGGCCACTAGAGCTCAAATAACAGTTTTTAGAAAAGCATTTTTTTACAATCTCTTAATAATTTTTTTGAGGGGGTTAAAATTAAAAATTGTGAGCTTTGATATATTTACCCTCAGTTTTAAGGAATAAGGAAAGTGCATACCGAATTTCAAGTTCCTAGCTCAACCGGAAGTCATACGTATACTGTTTGCATATTTTCAGGGGTCTAGGTAGTATTTGGTAAATTTCGAAGATCTTTTACCTTTATATGCATTTTAATAATAAAAACTGGTTATATTGTTTGTGATTTGTAACATATACGCTGTAGAGATGCTGTGTACCAAATTTCAGCCCTCTACCTATAATATTAAATCTACTGGAGCTGAAAACCCCAGGGAAAATCTTGGAAAATTAATAGTTCTAGAGCTATCTAAAAGTGAAGGAGACGAGATAGGGCAAAAAAGTCACAGCACCAAAGTTATAGATCGTAAAAAATCCGTGATACGCGGTACTGTCCGTTTTTCGATAGGACCTCCAGCTTAGCCGCTGCAGCCCTAAAACAAAAAGTACTTTTTTGAAATTCAAGTTCCCCCACTCTTTTGGAGGGTTCTGCAATGATACCTTCCAAACGATTTCTCATTGGTATGACTTTCACTCACTATAACTGCATAGATGAAAGTATATGATCGGGTTTTAGATCAGCACTATTTAAAGACGACTCACCGCTCTTGTAGAACTGGAAGGAGTCGTTGCTGGCGTCGATGGCCACGGACACTGGGCCTACCTTGGCCACGGCCTGCTGCAGCGCCGCCTCGCTGCCCTGGGTGACGTCTACGTAGCCGCTGCAGGTGGCGCCCTTCGTCTTCGGGTTGTACCGGCAGCTGCCGTCCTTCCGGGAAGTCAATGAGTAATTAGTTAAGGTAATCTAAACCAAGAATATATTACAACCGTCGAGTTGAAATTAAACTCGAGTGTTTGTCAAAAAATTACGTTCCTGTGAATGGATGACATAATTTGGATAGTGAATAAACTTGAAGATAAATTAATCTATTGTCTGATACGATCTTGTGTTTCAACATTTGGTTAACCAGAAGTTAAATGTTATAAACCATTACGAAACGTTTTTCAAAAATCTATACTGTAGTCCAGGCAACGAAAAGGTATGTAGGGAATTTTTCTGAACACGATTTTTGACTTTTCAGCTTTGTTTGGACTAGTTAGGAGGTGAACATATCAAAAGTCCCCGTCCGTAACCCTTGAGCGGGGGGGGGGGGAGGGTGGTCCGAAGGTTAAATTGTTTGGTTTTCCTACTTATCTTGAAGACTATCAAATTAGAAAATTAAATTTCCTGTAAGAAAAGTATATAATATGTCTACTTTGGTCCTACCATTTACAAGGCAAGCACTAATTTGATTAACATTTAAAAAAAAACTTCCCTTTTATAAAAAATACATGTAAATTTGTGGGTAACGTACATGCCCAATGGGGCAACGCTTTTTCACCTAAAATAAAATGAACAGCACTCCGGAAATACCGACAAAATTTCCAGTAATTTGACAGCTCAATCATAAAAATTTGTCTAAAATAAAGGTGTTGGCGAGCTCACAAAAAACGTTATTTTTCAAGAAATTTTAACAAATTATAATAATTGCTTGAAAAATAACATTTTCTGTGAGCTCGCCAAAACTCTTATTTTAGACCAATTTCTATTATTGAGGTGTTAAATTACTGGAAAGTTTGTCAATATTTCGTGAATGCTGTTTATTTGCCTTTAGGTGAAAAATCGTTGCTCCATTGGGCATGTACGTTACCCATAAATTTACTTTTATTTCTTATGCAAGGTTCTTTTATAAATATTAATAAAATGAATGCTTAACCTGTAAATGGTTTGACCAAAGTAGACAGATTATATTCCTTTCTTACAGGAAATTTAATTTTCTTTAATTTTCAATTATAATAGGGAATACTGAATGTTGATAGTTTTCAAGATATTTAGGAAACACCAAATAATCGTACCTTTGGACCCCATCCCTACCCCAGCTCAAGGGCTACGGAAGGGGACTTTTGGTTTGTTCATCTCCTAACTAGTTCAAACAACGCTGCAAAGTCAAAAATTGTTTTCTCTACAATTCCCTCTATACTTTTTTTAGTATTCGTTGCCAGGAAAAACTAGTGTTAATCTATTTTTGAGAAAAAATTACGTTGAACTAAACTGTTTCAAAACAGTTTTTCTTCAATTTTATATTATTCACTGATCAAGTATCCATGTACAGGCAAATAAGTTAATTAATTTTGTCTATTTTAAATCGTAAATTGTCTATCTATGCTAATCTATGTTAAATCGTCCTAAAAAATTTGTTTTGTGGTGGTCAAAGTCCATACTGAAGATGACTGACTTCCTAAGATCCAAACCGGTCGTTTTCTACAACAACGGAAAAGAGATCAAGATACCAGACATCATGGACATGGGTTGTGGATGGTGTGAGTGAGAGATGATTGGTAAGTGGCATGAATGACCAGGCTCGCGTTGGCATTGTTTTTTCCAAAATGTTGCAGCCCATGATTACGAAATCGAATGTTTGATCGCTTCACTTATTGCATGAGCATGCATAATTAACTTATCAATATGCATAATTAACTTATCAATCTACATAATTTATTAATTTTTATTTTATTTTTTATATAAATTTTTTAGTTTAACCCATTTGTAACTTCAGTAAGTACTTTTTTTAGAACCTTTTGCAATGACGGACGTTTTAAAAATGAAGCATTTTGTGTAATGATGACTTTTACAATTACCTATTAAGACTGATATGGCTCTTTCCCCACCTACAGGTTTCTGTCCATGTTGGGAAATATTTTGAGTTAGATTTTTTTTAATGTATCTATATTTGTGTTTTATGCTGCATAAACGATTTTCATTTCATTTTTCATCAAGAGATCAAAATACAAGACTTTGCTAGTCTGTGGTAACTCCAAATAAATACTCGAGGCCTGCGAACCTCACTTCTAAGTTTACTAAGGCCAGTCAATTGCTGCCGTACACGGGGCTCCCTGTGTGTAGCTGCAGTACCTGCGCCGTGTAGGGGTAGGAGGCCTCGGTGTCGAGGCCGCGGTTCTGCTCCACGTACTGGAAGGCGCTGTCCATGAGGCCGCCGCCGCAGCCCATGTTGCCCTCGGGCCCGCTGCAGTCCACCAGGTTCTGCTCGCTGAGAGAGGTCAACTTCTTCGTCTTCAAAAAGGTCTGCCCCTCCAAACTTCCAGTCTAGTTATGGAACACAAATATTTTAATGTTGGCAACGACTTGTTAAGATTACTATAGAAGCAAACAGTTGTTTCGTCAAGAAAACCTTGGTATGGAATAAGATGAATTTAATATATATTATAATTATCAGATGTATTATAGTATAGTATACCATGCCATGCAATGAAAAAGATACTCCCCCATCGCTTCATATGGGTGAACTAGAGTAACTGCGTTGTTGTTATCGGATATAATGAAACAACCATACATCAAAATGATTAAATAAATGTAATTGACGTAAAAAGAAGGGTATTTGGCATTATTCTGAATTACCTAGAACATTTAAGTTACTTATATGGAAAAGGCTTACAGTATGCAAATTATTATTGAATATCTAAAATTAAATCTTAAGAGAATTTCAATTTTATATTTTCTTTTATTTTGACAGGCAGAGCTAATACTCTGGGACCATCTATATTGTCACTGTCATCTTTCTGTCCTCCAGTCTACACCACACTACACACTCAGGTAAACATCACACTACCGTCACTCACCGCACTGAAGGCCCAGCAGGAGCCACACTGGCCCTGGTCCTTGACAGGAGTCACTGCTCCCTCTGCCCTTTAGTCCACACCACACCACACACTCAGGTATACATCACACTACCGTCACTTACCGCGATGAAGGCCCAGCAGGAGCCACACTGGCCCTGGTCCTTGACAGGAGTCACTGCTCCCTCTGCCCTTTAGTCCACACCACACCACACACTCAGGTATACATCACACTACCGTCACTTACCGCGCTGAAGGCCCAGCAGGAGCCACACTGGCCCTGGTCCTTGACAGGGGTCACTGCTCCCTCTGCCCTACAGCCCACACCACACCACACACTCAGGTAAACATCACACTACCGTCACTCACCGCACTGAAGGCCCAGCAGGAGCCACACTGGCCCTGGTCCTTGACAGGGGTCACTGCTCCCTCTGCCCTCCAGTCCACACCACACCACACACTCAGGTAAACATCACACTACCGTCACTTACCGCACTGAAGGCCCAGCAGGAGCCACACTGGCACTGGTCCTTGACAGGGGTCACTGCTCCCTCTGCCCTCCAGTCCACACCACACCTCACACTCAGGTAAACATCACACTACCGTCACTCACCGCACTGAAGGCCCAGCAGGAGCCCCACTGGCCCTGGTCATTGACAGGGGTAACTGCTCCCTCTGCCCTCCAGTCCACACCACACACTCAGGTAAACATCACACTACCGTCACTTACCGCACTGAAGGCCCAGCAGGAGCCACACTGGCCCTGGTCATTGACAGGGGTAACTGCTCCCTCTGCCCTCCAGTCCACACCACACACTCAGGTAAACATCACACTACCGTCACTCACCGCACTGAAGGCCCAGCAGGAGCCACACTGGCCCTGGTCCTTGACAGAGGTCACTGCTCCCACTGCCCTCCAGTCCACACCACACCACACACTCAGGTAAACATCACACTACCGTCACTTACCGCACTGAAGGCCCAGCAGGAGCCACACTGGCCCTGGTCCTTGACAGGGGTCACTGCTCCCTCTGCCCTCCAGTCCACACCACACCACACACTCAGGTAAACATCACACTACCGTCACTCACCGCGCTGAAGGCCCAGCAGGAGCCACACTGGCCCTGGTCCTTGACAGGGGTCACTGCTCCCTCTGCCCTCCAGTCCACACCACACCACACACTCAGGTACACATCACACTACCGTCACTCACCGCACTGAAGGCCCAGCAGGAGCCACACTGGCCCTGGTCCTTGACAGGGGTCACTGCTCCCTCTGCCCTGCAGTCCACACCACACCACACACTCAGGTAAACATCGCATTACCGTCACTCACCGCACTGAAGGCCCAACAGGAGCCCCACTGGCCCTGGTCCTTGACAGGGGTCACTGCTCCCTCTGCCCGCCAGTCCACACCACACCACACACTCAGGTAAACATCACATTACCGTCACTCACCGCACTGAAGGCCCAGCAGGAGCCACACTGGCCCTGGTCCTTGACAGGGGTCTCTGCTCCCTCTGCCCTCCAGCCCACACCACACCACACACTCAGGTAAACATCACATTACCGTCACTCACCGCACTGAAGGCCCAGCAGGAGCCACACTGGCCCTGGTCCTTGACAGGGGTCACTGCTCCCTCTGCCCTCCAGCCCACACCACACCACACACTCAGGTAAACATCACATTACCGTCACTCACCGCACTGAAGGCCCAGCAGGAGCCACACTGGCCCTGGTCCTTGACAGGGGTCTCTGCTCCCTCTGCCCTCCAGTCCACACCACACCACACACTCAGGTAAACATCACATTACCGTCACTCACCGCACTGAAGGCCCAGCAGGAGCCACACTGGCCCTGGTCCTTGACAGGGGTCTCTGCTCCCTCTGCCCTCCAGCCCACACCACACCACACACTCAGGTAAACATCACATTACCGTCACTCACCGCACTGAAGGCCCAGCAGGAGCCACACTGGCCCTGGTCCTTGACAGGGGTCTCTGCTCCCTCTGCCCTCCAGCCCACACCACACCACACACTCAGGTAAACATCACATTACCGTCACTCACCTCACTGAAGGCCCAGCAGGAGCCCCACTGGCCCTGGTCCTTGACAGGGGTCACTGCTCCCTCTGCCCGCCAGTCCACACCACACCACACACTCAGGTAAACATCACATTACCGTCACTCACCGCACTGAAGGCCCAGCAGGAGCCCCACTGGCCCTGGTCCTTGACAGGCGTCACTGCTCCCTCTGCCCTTTAGTCCACACCACACCACACACTCAGGTAAACATCACACTACCGTCACTTACCGCACTGAAGGCCCAGCAGGAGCCACACTGGCCCTGGTCCTTGACAGGGGTCACTGCTCCCTCTGCCCGCCAGTCCACACCACACCACACACTCAGGTAAACATCACATTACCGTCACTCACCGCACTGAAGGCCCAGCAGGAGCCCCACTGGCCCTGGTCCTTGACAGGGGTCACTGCTCCCTCTGCCCGCCAGTCCACACCACACCACACACTCAGGTAAACATCACATTACCGTCACTCACCGCACTGAAGGCCCAGCAGGAGCCACACTGGCCCTGGTCCTTGACAGGGGTCACTGCTCCCTCTGCCCGCCAGTCCACACCACACCACACACTCAGGTAAACATCACATTACCGTCACTCACCGCACTGAAGGCCCAGCAGGAGCCACACTGGCCCTGGTCCTTGACAGGGGTCTCTGCTCCCTCTGCCCTCCAGTTCACACCACACCACACACTCAGGTAAACATCACATTACCGTCACTCACCTCACTGAAGGCCCAGCAGGAGCCCCACTGGCCCTGGTCCTTGACAGGGGTCTCTGCTCCCTCTGCCCTCCAGTTCACACCACACCACACACTCAGGTAAACATCACATTACCGTCACTCACCTCACTGAAGGCCCAGCAGGAGCCACACTGGCCCTGGTCCTTGACAGGGGTCACTGCTCCCTCTGCCCGCCAGTCCACACCACACCACACACTCAGGGAAACATCACATTACCGTCACTCACCGCACTGAAGGCCCAGCAGGAGCCACACTGGCCCTGGTCCTTGACAGGAGTCTCTGCTCCCTCTGCCCTCCAGTCCACACCACACCACACACTCAGGTAAACATCACACTACCGTCACTTACCGCACTGAAGGCCCAGCAGGAGCCACACTGGCCCTGGTCCTTGACAGGGGTCACTGCTCCCTCTGCCCTCCAGTCCACACCACACACTCAGGTAAACATCACACTACGGTCACTCACCGCACTGAAGGCCCAGCAGGAGCCACACTGGCCCTGGTCCTTGACAGAGGTCACTGCTCCCTCTGCCCTCCAGTCCACACCACACCACACACTCAGGTAAACATCACACTACCGTCACTCACCGCACTGAAGGCCCAGCAGGAGCCGCACTGGCCCTGGTCCTTGACAGGAGTAACTGCTCCCTCTGCCCTCCAGTCCACACCACACCACACACTCAGGTAAACATCACACTACCGTCACTCACCGCACTGAAGGCCCAGCAGGAGCCACACTGGCCCTGGTCCTTGACAGAGGTCACTGCTCCCTCTGCCCTCCAGTCCACACCACACCACACACTCAGGTAAACATCACACTACCGTCACTCACCGCACTGAAGGCCCAGCAGGAGCCACACTGGCCCTGGTCCTTGACAGAGGTCACTGCTCCCTCTGCCCTCCAGTCCACACCACACCACACACTCAGGTAAACATCACACTACCGTCACTTACCGCACTGAAGGCCCAGCAGGAGCCACACTGGCCCTGGTCCTTGACAGGAGTAACTGCTCCCTCTACCCTCCAGTCCACACCACACCACACACTCAGGTAAACATCACACTACCGTCACTCACCGCGCTGAAGGCCCAGCAGGAGCCACACTGGCCCTGGTCCTTGACAGGGGTCACTGCTCCCTCTGCCCTACAGTCCACACCACACCACACACTCAGGTAAACATCACACTACCGTCACTCACCGCACTGAAGGCCCAGCAGGAGCCACACTGGCCCTGGTCCTTGACAGGGGTAACTGCTCCCTCTGCCCTCCAGTCCACACCACACCACACACTCAGGTAAAGATCACACTACCGTCACTCACCGCACTGAAGGCCCAGCAGGAGCCACACTGGCCCTGGTCCTTGACAGGGGTCACTGCTCCCTCAACCCTCCAGTCCACACCACACCACACACTCAGGTAAACATCACACTATCGTCACTTACCGCACTGAAGGCCCAGCAGGAGCCACACTGGCCCTGGTCCTTGACAGGCGTCACTGCTCCCTCTACCCTCCAGTCCACACCACACCACACACTCAGGTAAACATCACACTACCGTCACTTACCGCACTGAAGGCCCAGCAGGAGCCACACTGGCCCTGGTCCTTGACAGGCGTCACTGCTCCCTCTACCCTCCAGTCCACACCACACCACACACTCAGGTAAACATCACACTACCGTCACTCACCGCACTGAAGGCCCAGCAGGAGCCACACTGGCCCTGGTCCTTGACAGGGGTCACTGCTCCCTCTACCCTCCAGTCCACACCACACCACACACTCAGGTAAACATCACACTACCGTCACTCACCGCACTGAAGGCCCAGCAGGAGCCACACTGGCCCTGGTCCTTGACAGGAGTAACTGCTCCCTCTACCCTCCAGTCCACACCACACCACACACTCAGGTAAACATCACACTACCGTCACTTACCGCACTGAAGGCCCAGCAGGAGCCACACTGGCCCTGGTCCTTGACAGAGGTCACTGCTCCCTCTGCCCTCCAGTCCACACCACACCACACACTCAGGTAAACATCACACTACCGTCACTTACCGCACTGAAGGCCCAGCAGGAGCCACACTGGCCCTGGTCCTTGACAGGGGTCACTGCTCCCTTTTTCCTCCATTCCACACTGGCTGGAGCGCTGGAGTTTATATCCAACTCGAACTTGATTCCTTTGCTTACGTATCCTTCTGGCACCTTAAATCCATTCATACGCCGGCGGAACTCCTCGTTTGTCTGCAAAAAAAAGATAAATATATTTATGTTAATTTGTGTGGCTTATTTTTAAATTACATAAAGATATACTATTTAATGATAGGTGTTAGCATTAAAAACATTTGTTAATTTTTGTTGTATTTATCTCAAGCTGTTAGTTACAGATGGTGATTTGAATTTGTTATTATTAATATCCTAAGATCCGGAAAACCCCATACATCATGAAACTAAAGTATATTTTGTTTGGTTTTTTTCTCTTAAGTTATGTTGTGACGTGGGCTGCTTGTTAAATTTTAATATCATAGCTGTCATACCATATATAGAGTAAACCATAGTTGTTATTGACTTGAAGCTCTAATAACAGTTTTGTTTCACTGGATTTATAACTTTATGTCTGAGCAATGACTGACTAGTTCTTTGTCCTTAGGTAAATTATTATTCTTAGATTCCCAAAGACTTTGTTATTCTCAGCAATGGAACTTTGTTATGTTTGTTGTTTGGATCTTCGTTTTTGTAAATTGAAAAATGTTTTCAGTGCCAAACCGTGCTTTGCCAAGATCGATCAGCTCACCAGGTCGGCGAAGCGGTTGACGCCGACGGTGAAGGAGACCTCGCCGCTCTCGTACTTCGCGTTGTGTTGGCGGATGAAGAAGAGATTCCTCATGAAGATCGCCTTCCTTGTGAATTCTTCATTTTCATCCGCGTACTCTTTCTCATATTTAATCTGTAAAGGGAGGAATACAAACAAAAGCAAACTTTTATAAGTATTGCCTGCTTTGTATTTGCACAGAAACTAATTTTCTTAGTGGTTTATTCGTAGGTTTATCTATACCATTTTAAAAATACGACTATATTTTGACGACATCAAAACAAAACTAGAGTAAAGCGCTTTCATAAACCATGTCAGGGGTCTGACTTCTAAATTTTCTTGCCACATTGAAGACTAAATTAATAATTTATAATAGTACTTAAGACCCAATTATGCTAAACAGACGTAGGGGAATATTTATTTACAGCGTTGATGAAGTTGTTTATGAAAAACTTTAAGTTTATTAGGTCTGTAAAATTAATAATAGGCTTACCACATCACAAAACCAAAAATAAACGGTATTTATTAGTTTTTGCCACACATATCCAACAGTATCATATTAAAATTGTATATTACTATAACTAACATGACCAGCATAAATTAATCGGTTGTTGCTTTTTATCAAACAAGGAGTTTTGTAGTTATAAGAGATACAAAATACACTCTAAATATTATAAATGCACAGGATAACCCAAGGTAAAAACTATTCTTTGCCTATAATACTATAACTATAAACAACAGCAAAATAGCTTTGGTAACGGTAGACTGTTATCCTTTGTTGACCTCCGTACCGGTATCCAGAACTGTAGTCAAGAAGTTAGATCAGCAATAACTTTTGCTTTCTTAATTTTTCAAATGTTTGAGTAATTTTATTTTTACTAACATTTACGCCTTTTTAAATATTAAATATTATAGATACCATTGTAATTTATACAAATGTTACTTGAGTAATAGTTCATAATTGCTATAGCCTCTATATCATAAAATTCGCTTTGAATCACATAAATTAAAAAACTCGTCATTATTAAAAAAAATTTATTTAATCTATTTTTTTAAGAAATTACGAAAAATTACATTACCTTGAACATTTCCCATTGAGTTTCATCCTGCTTGGAATACTCTGTGTGAAGGGAGCAGGCCACAGAAGCAAAGGCACAGAGTAATAACAGTTTCATTATGGTACCTGAACAAAAAAACACAGAGTATTCAAAAAAACTCCTGGAAAAGCACTGATGTATTCACGGAACAACATGTACTCAATGAAATTGAAAGACAGAAATTCAGTTGTTATTATTAGAATATCGACGGGTCAGTCGGATAACCCTGAGATCGCTCGAGGGTCAATGCTGAAATCAGTGCTGAAGCATACAAGGCAGTGAGTCAACCCAACCGAGAATACATTGTTACATATCCCCATTAACACATCTCCTAGTTGATAACCAGAGTACTATAAGGAAATCATTTTTTTATTTATTTCTCTTTCCCTCAAAAGCTTATTAGCTGTGCAGCTTTAATTTGACAAGTTACTTCGCAAACATGATTTAAAAATTATTTATATTATTTGAAATTTAAATTATTAAGTACAACATGGCAATAATTATTAAGAATAAATAAGGCTTCTCTAAACCTAAGAATTAATTAGTTTAAGTCATTATGCATTTAAAAAAGAGATAAACTAAGTATTTTCTTTATTGGCATAGTGTAAAGTGATTTTTAAATGTTTATTTTATTAATCAAATTTAAATCGGCAAGAGACCATTTGTTTGATTTATTTTAATTCAAGTAATTTTGTTTTACCTGTTCGCTATTAATTTAGATAAAAGTTAAGTGATTGAACCTCTTAACAGGCTTTGCCTAAAGAGGCCCTATTTATTTTCTTATTGTGTTTTAATATTCCTTAATTATAAATTTCATTGTTCCATTAGTTTTAAATTTTAGTTTTAGGTATAAAAAGTCAGCCTGATAAGTTAAGGGACATTACTTTTATTATTTTGTTTTGTGTGCAGTGTTGGGCAACCAAAATATTACTAATGAACTAGAAATCGAATGTATAATGTGCAATGTGATGAATTGTGAAATTGAGAAAATAAATATAATTCTATTCTATTCTATTTTATTAATACATCTGTTTTCACAATAACAAGATGATAATATTGTATTTCCTCTGCAAACTCACATAAACACTAGTAATTGTTATAAAAACATAATGTGCGATTTTGAACACGTACCTAGACAGGGATAGTCGCTAAACGACACTATTACTGCACAAAAGACCAATAAAAGAGACACAGTGTGCTATTGTCCCGCCAGCACGTCGTTGCCGCTGATCCCAGTGCCTCTGATGGTGATATGGGGGACGGAACATAATATGGACCGTGTGGCGAAAATTATCTAAGTAAGTGTGACGATGTTTGCGTTTATAATTGTTAAAAAATATTTTTAATGCGATCCGTGCTTCATACTGTGACGGTAGTATTTATAGTTTACAAATCTGATAACTTTTACCACGTATTTCAACACGTGGTGTTTAGTTTCGGTTATCATCGCTTTGCTTATAACATTGAAGTTAATTGTGTATTTTGAACAAAATCACGTTTGGTTTGGGTAATTATTGTAACATTGACTCATTATTTAACTGTTATCGTTAAAAATAAAATTACTAATTTATTAGATTTCTTATCTTTTCTGGTAGGCAACAGACCGGATGGTTATTACTGTACAGTAATATATTCATCAGAACTTCATCAGAGTTCTTTCTGAGTTGATTTTTTTCAAAATCTTACTAGAGTAAACTTACCGAAAACTGTGATGGAGAGAACTGTTGAAAGGGAAAGACATTGCATAATTTATTGCCAAAGCTAGAAATGTTGGCAAATCAGCAGGTCGGGCAGAGCTCCCGGCTACTGATCCTTCCATTAACTTTACCTTTACTGCGCTCACTTCATATCGTACTTATTAATTGTATAGTCTACCTTTCTCATAATTATGTATGGTCTCCATACGCGTAGTCATTAATCTTGGTTTCCACAGTTAATCTTTAACAAAATATTTGTTGTTAAATATAGTAGTAACAGAATATATGATTGAAAAGCTGGAAGTTTGAATGAATTACGATGAATTTAAAGGCGACCATACGTGTTTTTTCATTAATAGGACTGTACACATTCACAGCTGCACCTATCTCAACTCACAGTTCAAATCTGGTGACAGTCCCACAAATCTCGTATTTACTTTTAGGAGATTTTGTATTTCAGAATTTATTTAGCAGTGATATTATTTCAATGAATGAGGTGGGTGCAATAGCCCGCTATGGAGATATTTTATTTTAATCAAATGAGCGTTTCAGGGTGGGTTTTCTTTCAGAAGCTTTAAAATATGCAATTATAAATAAATTGTTAACTTTAGTGTAACTGAAAGTTTAGAGTTCCATATGTGATATATAAACCGTAGATATATTTTTTTATTTCTACGCTTTCTTTGACTGACCACATTAAATTATAGGGGCCCTAACCACACTTCAAAGTGGTATTTTGTAGAAACAAATTGCCATTCAGGAAAATAAAGGTGAAGGTCAAGTAAGCGGGGTAAATTATTGATTCTGATTTCCATATTGCACTGTTTTCTCGACTAGCCATCTCCTTGCCCTGGCGCTATTAAATTGCATCGCCACAATATAATTGCCAAATAATTGAAATCCACAATTCTTTTAGACCCCATCACCATGCCAAGTGAAACAAACTGGCTCTTTGTGACTTTGAGCTGTGATGATAGCCCATAAAAAGTTTTGTTAACAGTTCGTATTACGGCTTTCTGCAAGGCTGCCAGTCAAGATTCAGAGTTAATATCACCACCTACTTTAAGTCTAATTAAAATCTTCTGATGAAAAGAGCAATCATAATTTATGAATAGTTCAAGGGGCAAGTAATCATAACCACCGAATGTGTTTGTCTTATCTAGGACTGGACAAGCTTTTACAGTTTTATCTTAAACTATGGCCTACTCCATTGCCGGACATGTAAAAAATTGGTTATTTTCAATAAACAATGGAAATAAATTGCATAAATAAACAGCCGTTAAGAAATTTTGACATTTCAATCTAGGATGACTTTGGGGATCAGCTGTAATGTTCTAAAGACTTTCACTCCACCCCAATCGCTTCAGGTGTAAACTGTTTTTACAGCTCGAGATAAAACGCATGAACTTGAGCAGCGACTGTAGTCACTCCGTTAATTAATTTGCAGCTGTAAACTAAATCAGTAGTAGCAAAATTAAAGGGTTACATGGAAAACTGTAACTTAGAAGAATTAGTTTATTTGAAAACAAATCCAAGTTACAAAGAGTGTGAGCGTGTCGGTCAGACGGTGGGGTAGCTGGCCATGGTGGCGATGCCGCACATGTTGTGGTGGTTCCTGGCCATCATGATGTAGCCCTTCATGCCCCAGGTGGTTCCCCAGGAGTTCTTGACCAGCCAGTAGTCTCCGCCCTTCTTGACAGTTCCGTAGCCCACAGCCAACACTCCGTGGTCTAGCTGCTCGCTGGAGCAGGCCGGCTCCTTGTACACTCCTGCAAGCCAGGTTGTAACAAATGTAGCGTGGGGCTAGGAGGTTCCGTAAAATAAAGCTAAGGCGTACAGCTAAAGGGAGGAGAAGGTTTAAGGTGACGAAAATGAAGCAACGGGTTGATTTCCGTTCCTTTGAATAAAGGTTTAATTGAACCTTCCCTGGTTTATCCTGTTCACCATACCTGGTGGGTTGAGGGAGGATAGAAACCAGGAAGAAGGACCCACCTATCACGAAAGTACTTGACTAGATTGGATGCGCAGTTTTAGAGGATTATTAGGGAGACCAAGTGTCAGGAAGTCCCTGTCCGGGAAAAAGGTTAATAGAAGAATTGCCCTGGTATTAAGGTGTTGGTCCTTCAAGATTGCTAAGGATCGGGTGTCCAAATTATTTACAAGTTATTTGTAAATTTCTTAATATCCTATCCTGAAGGATCTCAATGATTTAAGAGAGAGAGTCAGTAGGGTGACCTTTTTTAAACCCGAGTTGACGTAAATGGCTATTCAATTAAAAAAAAAAATATTATATCGCATTTATAATTAATTTTACACCAGATAAAGGGGTTTGCAGCTTACTCATTATTGGTTTTGTAATCTTTAGGTATTAATAACCCAGCCTCGAACATGAACTCTTATATCAATAAAAAAGCCACCCTCTTATAGGAACAACTTATTCAAGACGATAATAACTCGCCTTGTGTGACTCTCTTGCAAGACTTTTGTGCCTTTACCCACATAGGGACACTATTGTCAGCAAATGAACACTCACCGCTCTTGTAGAACTGGAAGGAGTCTTGGCTAGCGTCGATGGCCACGGACACCGGGCCTACCTTGGCCACGGCCTGCTGAAGAGCCTTCTCGCTGCCGGAAGTGACGTCGACGAAGCCGTTGCAGGTGGCGCCCTTGTTCTTAGACTTGTACTTGCACTTTCCGTCCTGCGTATACAAATAGACATGCACAGTGACTGGCAGTACATCAATACATCGCTTATAAGCGATGAGTCTTACATGATGACATAGGCAATAAAGCTGAAATGAAACCTAGGGACTAGGAAGGAGCTGACTCTCGGTGGAGTCCACCTTACTCGTCTAGGAAGACTCTAAACCCAATCTGGATTGAGTTTCCAATATTGAAGACAAATACGTGTAATAATCTTTGTTGTTGGTGTGTACTCTTGGCTGTTGTTATGCAATTACAAGAATATAGTGAATTTAGTAAAGTCCCACTTAGGCACACACAAAACACGTAACATGAACAAATTCCCGGGATCATTCCGATAGTTGAAACATTGTGCGTGAAACCTTCTCCCGGGAGGACTTCGTGGACTTTGTTCGTGCTATATCTTTTGTGTTTTATGGGTGTCTATGTGTGACTTGAATATATTTGCAAGGTATCCGGGATAACAACAGGTGTGGGTACCCAACAAGAATGACATAGATTTGACCTTGCCGAAAACATGTCTTCAAAAGTAGACAAATATACTCATTAACATGGCATATAACTAGACTATAAAACTCAATGAGGCATGTGTGACATCATGGTGTGGTTTAGGGTCAGGACTCTAGCCGACTGCTGATCTGTTCAGCCTTAGTAAGTAACAAGACTGCAAGATCGCGCCACAATCACCTTCACTCATCTGTCATTCACCCTTGGCTTAAAATACCTACCTTTGTAGGTCACTATTTCAAGAAAAGTATATAAAGTATTACTGCCTATAAATGCTATCAACTGAGCAATGAAATCAGAACTCGTTTCTAATTCTTTGGAAGAAATAGTTTATGACTATCTTATCAGTAGGTGGACACCAGATCGGCTGACCTCGGCGGTGTAGGGGTAGGAGGCCTCGGTGTCGATGCCCTTGTTGTCGATGACGTACTGGAAGGCGTCGTCCATGAGGCCGCCGTTGCAGCCCTCGTTGCCCTGCTTGCCGCTGCAGTCCACCAGGTTCTGCTCGCTGAGCGACGTCAGCGACTTGGTCTTCAGGTAGGTCTGTCCCTCCAAGCTGCCGGTCTGCACACAGACACAGACATGGTGGTCATTGTTTTAGTAGGGATAATTTCGTTAAACCTACTTTGGATCTTTTAGTAAGTTTATTTTGAAGAAGAAAAAATTACATGACAGTAAATTTTTGTTTTAAAATAAAATTTTAATAACCTGAGAAAGATATATCCCAGAAATGTGCTCCTATTAAAAGCAGTAGACACAATGTTTTTTTCATAAATTTAATAACTACATCTTTTAAAATATGTTCACCGATTTATTTAGCAGCGATGATGCATGACGTTTGATCGTTTTGGCTGTTAGACCGTAAGTGTGCGGAACTTCCTCGGCTTGGAGATACGGTAAAACTTAATTTAGCCACATATAACGATCGGTTACACGCTAACCGTAGCATTTTACATTATAAATAAAAAAGTTAATAGTAGCACCCTTCACCTATATGAAAGTATGGTGAGTAAAAGTATTACCTTTAACGGTGAATCACTTGGCTATGGGGAATAAAAAGCGGAGTTAAACGTGCGTTGACGTGAGAACTTCAAGGCACTTGAAGATCGATAATTTGAACACATTTGGCCTCATTATCATTATATCAAAGGCCACCCCTGAATGAGGGTCTGATACTTATGAACTTTAACTTATGAACCTGTTACTTATAAAATTAACTAAATTTAATAAGTGTTTGTTTGAAACCCTTAAATTTTCTTAATCACTTTAGTGAGGTCTTTTAGATCAGGTTTTCCAATGCTCATACCTGGTTCAGCAGTTTTAAAACACAGTTTCAGTCCTTTTTTGTGGATAAGATCAATGGCTATCGTGAGCCTTTGTACTGCATTTTTCTTTGGTTTGCTCAAATTTCAAAAACGATAAGGCTTTTATATTTTCCAAGGTGGACCTCGAGAGATGACTCACCGCGCTGAAGGCCCAGCAGGAGCCGCACTGGCCCTGGTCCTTGATGGGGGTCACGGCTCCCTTCTTCCTCCAGTCCACGGTCCTGGGCGCCTCGAAGCCGTCGTCCTCCCGGAACTCGCCCTCCCCGCGCCTGGCGTAGCCCTCGGGCACCCGCAGCCCGTTCATCTGCTCGCGGAACTCCTCGTTCGTCTGCGAATTAAAATATAAACAAAATAAATATAACAATAATATATCAGACCCAAAATCACTTAATAAAGGAAAAATGGTTCAAACATGACGATCGCAGATCGAGAAATAAGCTTTAATCTCCCTTAAACAATGAGAGAGCTTATTAAGTAGTACTTAATTAGCTTTGGGAAACAAGGTAATTTTAGGGAAACGCACTATGCAATTTTAACAACTATTAAATATTTTGAGATATTCTTAAATAGCCACAGATATAAGTTTAAATAAATCTTACGAATCAGTATACAAATTTAAATATAATGTTTTACTGATTTAATAGATGGTGCTAAATGAAAACCGTAACCCACGTAGTCTAGGTCGAGCCTAAAGTCTAGGTCGAGCCTGAGAATGATATAAGTTGTAACTCTACCAAATGCCTAAAAGAGTTTTATTAATTAACTCTCTGTTCTTCTTACTTTATCTCCTCGGCCCTCTAAATCATTCTCTCTCGAAATTCGCAGCATATAAATCAACCGAATCTCAAAACTAAGAAAATTTGTTGTAACAGGCTGCACTCTTTTAGCACACCATTCGACAATGCTGTGTCTGAGCTCACCAGGTCGGCGAAGCGGTTGACGCCGACGGTGAAGGAGACCTCGCCGCTCTCGTACTTCTTGTTATGTTGGCGGATGAAGTTGAGGTTCTTCATGAAGATTGACTTCCTCAAGTGTTCTTCACTCTCATTCTCGTACAGTTTCTCATGCTCAACCTACACCGAACACATACCTCAGTGTGAGTTCATGATTTTGGAAAAAATAAAATTAAATTAATCCATCACTATGATTGTAGTAGCCTAATGCAGACAATAATGATTAAATTATATGTAACTGAACAATCCTTTTCAAATAAAATTAATAATGATATGGCATTGTAAAGATTCAAGAAACAAACACAAATGATCAATTGTAGTAGGGATGCGAGTGTCGGGTCAATACTATTCTCTATATTCAGTACCTTGAAGAGTTCCCATTGGGCTTCGTCCTCCTCTGGGTAGGCGATGTGGTGGGAGAGAGCCACAGTGGCCAGGGCACACAGCAGCAACAACTTCATCTTGACTGTAACACATACACAGTTATAGCATAACAATCTGTGGTGAAATAGCCACAGTGGCTAGGGCACACAGCAGCAACAACTTCATCTTGACTGTAACACATACACAGTTATAGCATAACAATCTGTGGTGAAATAGCCACAGTGGCTAGGGCACACAGCAGCAACAACTTCATCTTGACTGTAACACATACACGGTTATAGCATAACAATCTGTGGTGAAATAGCCACAGTGGCTAGGGCACACAGCAGCAACAACTTCATCTTGACTGTAACACATACACAGTTATAGCATAACAATCTGTGGTTAAATAGCCACAGTGGCTAGGGCACACAGCAGCAACAACTTCATCTTGACTGTAACACATACACGGTTATAGCATAACAATCTGTGGTGAAATAGCCACAGTGGCTAGGGCACACAGCAGCAACAACTTCATCTTGACTGTAACACATACACAGTTATAGCATAACAATCTGTGGTTAAATAGCCACAGTGGCTAGGGCACACAGCAGCAACAACTTCATCTTGACTGTAACACATACACAGTTATAGCATAACAATCTGTGGTTAAATAGCCACAGTGGCTAGGGCACACAGCAGCAACAACTTCATCTTGACTGTAACACATACACAGTTATAGCATAACAATCTGTGGTGAAATAGCCACAGTGGCTAGGGCACACAGCAGCAACAACTTCATCTTAACTGTAACACATCACAGTTACCGCATAACAAACTGTGGTGAAATAGTGGACAGTAGCAATAACTTAATGCTGACTGAAACACATTTATAGATACATAACAATCTGTTGTGAGAGAAAGCCACAGTGGTCAGAGCACACATCAGCAACAACTTCATCTTAACTGTAACACATCACAGTTACCGCATAACAAACTGTGGTGAAATAGTGGACAGTAGCAATAACTTAATGCTGACTGAAACACATTTATAGATACAACATAACAAACTGTGGTGAGAGAGCCAAAGTAGCCAGACACACAGCAGCAACAACTTCATGTTGACTGTAACACATGCAGAGATACCATATGACAAACTGTGGTGAGGGAGAGCCACAGTGGCCAGTGCACACAGCAGTAAAATGAACAGCAGTGCACACAGCAGTGCATGAGGCTGTTACTTCATGTTGACTGTAACCACAGAGGAGGATAAAAGCACATACACAGATACAACATAGCAAACTGTGGGGGGAGAGCCAAAGTAGCCAGAGCACACATAAACAATAACTTCATGTTGACTGTAACACATACACATAACAAACGGTGGTGAGAGAGAGCCACAGTGGCCAGTGCACACAGCAGTAACAACTTCATGTTGACTGTAACACATACACATATACAACATAGCTAACTGTGGGGGGAGAGCCAAAGTAGCCAGTGCACACAGCAGCAACAACTTCATGTTGACTGTAACACATACACAGATACAACAAAGCAAGCTGTGGAAACAGAGAGAGAACAGAAGCGATAGCAAAAGCAGCAACGTTAAATGAAAAATGAACATTAATTCATTAGTTCTGTTCAAACTAAGAACTGAACAAACACTAAGAATATTTTGGCTAAATTGTTTCAATACAAGCTCTTTGTAGTGTAAGACACTTAGAACATCTATTAATATCAAAGTTACGTAACAGAATAAATCTAATAAGCTGTAGCATTATGACAAAAATTACAGCACTAAATGTAAATGACAAAATATCAAGTAAGTAATACATAGTAAAATAGTTTAGCTTAGTTTAAATGTAGCATATCATATTAATATTGTCCTACTGCCCTTAGTTGTTCAGGGTACTACGAGCACAAACAAGTGTATATGTTGTGTTTGGAAAGTTTCCACTTTTAACTATCAATATTGTAACATTATTTTCGGCTTGACCACTAAATCCAATTATGGGCCTGATCACCCCATGGAATTATCGTAGTTGAAGTGCTAGCCTTCGGCGTTTGGATGCCAAAATCAAGTCAATAATGTGTTGCATACTGCCTAACCGCCAAGTCAGGCGCCTTGGAAATCCTGAAAGAAGGGTATTTCGTCGTAGTTACTGCCCGTGAGTGACTCATCGGTCGGCCGACAGACTAGTTCCGGCGTCCCAGGTTAGAACCTGCCGCCTGATAAGGAAACTTCCAGGGACCCCGTGACTATGGACTGCGTGGAAATCTGTGAGTTGGTGACCAGCACTGATGGAAGACGGAAGACAGACCCTCTACACTGCGGTGGATTTACATCATTCCTTGGAATAAATTGTTAGAGGTAAGCAGGTGCCCTTAACGTAATTTAATGAGTGGTGAGAAATGAAGTAAATCATGTTAGTTTTTGGCCCTTATTAAATAATTACTGAAAACTAATCCGTCGAAATAGTCAATTTGCCGTGTCAGTTCGTGAATGTTTTAACATGAGGTAGATCATAAAACATAATATGTTCAGACATCAAATATGCTCAAAATATGAATTATTGTATTTTAATACCTTGTTTTACCTAAATAATGATTTCTTTTTATGTGTTCATAAATTGTATGTTCGTTCTTTTTATGTAATTTATGTAAGGCAGTTCTACAAGTTGCAATTATTGCATCATCTTTCATGTCAGAACCATAATGATTTTGGTTGCAAGAAAATAGCAAATACTTTTCTTGGAAAAATACTAGCTGTGAGTTTATAAAAATATATTCATAAATGAAGTAGGCTGATTAAAAGATTTAGCCCTCTTTAACTGAAGTGCCAAGGTTAAAAGTAGTGAAATATAAAAGTGTACTGTTCTTGTCTGTTTTTCAAATTGGTAGATTTATAAATTTAGAATAACAATATTCCTCTTGCACCTAAATTTCTATTAAATGTCAAGATATTAAATGTTGTCTCATAATATAAAAATGTTTCTATCCAAGTAATAATGTTAACCTCAAAAGCTGATTACTAACTGTGTCAAGTAATTTATTCAGTAAGTGGCAAGTAGTAAAATAGATTGTGAGATATAAGGAATGCAACCTTGCCTAGTGTTTTTATTTTGGACTATTTTGTTTTGTCAGTCTTTGTTCTCATACTTCCTTGTTTATTCTATACAGTAGGCCTAGATATTCTCTCTCTCTCTCACCAGTTTGTTTATTCTGAGAATAGCCTACATATTTTAAGATAACCAAAATAATAAATATTCCTTTTCTGATGGACACAATATTGTATATTATTTTAAGAGTTTATCTTGCCTATTTTATCTGGAACAGGATAAAGTGAATTTATAAAATAGTGAGAATATTTTGAGCAAGATAACAGATTCAATGATTTGTCTCAGAAATATTTTGTATTTTAATCGATCATTATTTAAAATCAGACTTAATATTATCTTGTGTGTTTGTTATCAGGAATAACTTTGTTGTTAAACTCGTTCTTTTTTTTTAAGCAAATTATTTTTGAATATTTATAATGTATTTCAACTGTCATACTGATTCTCTCTTTTCATGTAGTTTACTAAAACTTTTGCACCCGAAAGCTGAACATATTTTAATGTGACTTCAATAACAATAAAATAATTTGAAGCTAAACAAAATATTTAAATAAATCAAGGGCCTAGGCTATAAAAGGTGGTACATTGTGCAGGGTTTTACTTTTCTCGTCCCCTGTACCTGCGACCTTTGGACTGCTGGCTACTTCTGTGGACTACTACTGGGTCAGCAACTACTGGATGCTACTGGTGGGCGACTATTGGACACCATCGACTCATCTTATGCGGGTTATCGTATGCGCGCTCCCGGTTCGTGCGAACTAGTGTGTTTCTGAGCTCAGAGAAATCTTCACTTTGGTGAGTGACCTACATTTTTTGAGTGACTTTTTCGAATATGGAACCAACTTGGGATCAACGGACTGATGAAGGACTATTCCTACGGATCGCCTGCATCGCCCACTAAGCTGTGTGTTACAGTTCACATAGATTTAGTTTAGGTTTCCTGATTCATGAAGATTGACCTGATTTCAGGACTTCATGTTTCATTTATGTATCTGTGTTAATTATTTTCAAGTATTATCTGTGTTCAATTATTTCAGTATGGGTGCCACCACAGTAGTTAATGATTGATAATGTGCATTGTTAGGTGCAAGTAATATTGGTATTTGAATTATTGTTGAGAATTCTGAAATTATTGTTGAGAGTTATTTTCTGAATTAATTATGGAACTGATTGCCAATGATATCATGATGTCTTTATTTTGAAATGGTTAGAATAAAATCAAGTTGTCTGCTAAAGTTGTTGTTGATTTAGTCCTGGTGACTGATAGAGAATAACTTGGTGAACCAGTATTACAGTGATTAAATAATCAACATTTAGTTGAACTTCAAATGACTTGGTAAATTTTCTCAAATATTTCGCAGATAAAATCCTATTATTCAGTTCATAGTTCAGATTTCCAAGGGTGACAATTCCTTTCAAGTTGTTTCTGTTGTTGATAAGATTTGAGTTAAATATAAATTAAAGAGAATTATCACATACTTTGCTGAATATTTTCTTCATGGTGTAATACTATTAGCTTAAACCATTGCATCTTGAATATACATAAATTTGCTTTTATTATTCATTTAGATATTTTGCAGTTGATTTAGCCAATGATAGAATTTAATAATTCAGATAGTATATCAGAATATATGTGCACACGGCCAATTGACTTTGAGTATTTTTTGGTGGCCCCTTACACCTGCTTACCACGGTGGAGTACCCCAACTTGGAGTGGACCGATTCCTTGTTACGATCCATTGAGCGGACATCCGAAACAAGGTGGCGCCCTGAATAAATTTGAAAATCTGGACAGCGTTGGACTTGTACTTCACCCTAGCTGGAACCTCAACTTACCCACCCCGCCCACTGAGCTAGAGCAAAAGTAACAAAAAATAAAATAAAATTGTTACAATATCATAACTGTAACAATAATTAGATTAAAACTACTTTTAAGACTGAGATATTGTTGTTCATGTTCATTATAAATTACGACAGAAAACTATAATCGGAAAAAAACTGACGTTGAAAGGCGACATATTTCGTTCCTCAAACATCATAAGGTCCTTTAAGTATGCAGCTATGACGACGATGTTCTGAGGAACGAAACAAGTTGTCTTTCAAGTAGCAGTAATCGTATTTTACTTGTTACAAATTCCAATTCAGGGTCACAATAAATGCTATAAAATTATTTATTTTGGCTCATAAGCAGATATTTGTAGTTAATGTAATTGTAACTCATAAGAGTCTCTATGAAAATAATAACAAGAATATTGAAAGTTGTTTAAATTTATTCAAATGTTCACAATAATAATAATAATAATAATATATATTCAAAATTTTATTTACTTTTACTGAAAATACTTTATTGACATATTATAGGTGTTAACGTTAGCTAACCGTATATCTAAAAACTTGAAGTAAAATTACAGTAACTCACCGTCTTGATTTCACCACCGGGCGATGAATAAAATATTGAATTCTGATCATTATATAGCACTTGTCAAGAGGGCCTTTTAGCGGATAAGATTATCAACGCGGTCCCATCTTCAGACCGGGAGAACAATTACTTTGATTTGACATTGAGGCTGTTCTCCGATTGTGTCATTATTGTTTGGATCACGAGTGCGTGATTGTTATTGATACAGTATTTCAAGATATGACAATTGTGATTTCGAGCACTCTGTTGGTCTTTTGCACGTGGTAGCTAGTCAGTTGTCTGGGGGAGGCTGTAGACTTGTTTTAAATATAAATTTAAACACTTAGTTGAAATTTTACTGATTATCTTAAACTTTGGTCATAATGTTACTTTTACATTTAATTACCAAAAGCTTCAAATATTTTAAACCACTTTTATTACTTTAATTTTACTTAAAAAAATTTAAATTTTAGGTGCTTAAGAGCTATGCGACAGGCCGATATCAAATCATTTACACTTAATGTCCAAGGGACTTTTTAGTTATACACCAATTCTGAAATTTTCTTTTCGTTAAAATAGGCATCAGCCCAGGCATCTTGATGTCTCTGACACGATCGAGGAAGCCATTTGGTTTATGTGATTGAAAACTATTTAAAGCCGTGTTTAGCACCATTGGGTTCAATTAATTGTAAATTAGTTTGAATTGAAATAATACACCAACGAGGATACTAACTGCACAGTGGTGCTATTTGATATTTCAGCAACAGATAGTGTATAAAATTGCGAGTGTGTATAAAATTGTTTTAACGCACTTCGAATGAGGTTTAAATTATCAAGGTTAAATTGAAAATGTACCGAAAAACTAAATTATTGATGAATATAATTGTAAAGTTTGGTATAAGAGCTTTTCAGTTCCAAGTAATAACTATAAATGGATAAATACTATGGTTTCGAAGCAACCATATATTTTTAAGTTGACATTCTTAAAAAACTACAGAATTCATAAAAACACTGCACCATATTTTCAAAATTTTGTTTTGTAGCCTTTAAAAATAACCGAACATTAACAGTCCTGTAATTCAAACATCAAACTTTTAACACTAAAGATTCAAGTTGACAAATCATCGGTATTATCATGACATCGAAAACATATTAAATCAACCGGCATTAAACGGTTTTCAAAACTCGCAAAAATTGTTTATCAATGGTGTATGTCAAGTGGTTTCCATATTACATCCAGATTCAAATATTATCATGCAATGTGATAATGTTTCTGCAGCAGCCAAACTGCGCTATCAATCAGATATCGTAGTGCTCGGAGCTGTCAAATGTCAGAAGTGTGATCCACTGATAGGCCGATATAGCGAACATCCGATGAATGAGAGCACCAGGGTCTCCCTGCGTGAGGCTAGCCATCCACTTGAGGCCCGGCGCGAGGCTAGTCATCCACTTGAGGCCCTGCGCGAGACCTGCCTATTGTTTAGCTTTTTCATTAAGTAACACATTAAATATCACCTTTGCCTTTATACTTTTGATGTAAATGTGTACTCTACAGTATTTTGTTTTATTTCTAGCTAAGCAATCTTCTAGTGAAATTAGTAATTTATATTCGTAACAGCATTACAAAGTTTATGCTTTCTATGTTTCCATGCACTAGGCCTATTGTTTAGCTTTTTCATTAAGTAACACATTAAATATCACCTTTGCCTTTATACTTTTGATGTAAATATGTACGCTTACAGTATTTTTTTTTTATTTCTTGCTAAGCAATCTTCTAGTGAAATTAGTAATTTATATTCGTAACAGCATTACAAAGTTTATGCTCTCTATGTTTCCATGCACTAGGCCTCATGTTTAGCTTTTTCATTGTGTAATATGTTAAATATCACCTTTGCCTTTATACTTTTGATGTAAATGTGTACGTCTACAGTATTTTTTTTTAATTTCTTGATAAGCAATCTTCTAGTGAAATTAGTAATTTATATTCGTAACAGCATTACAAAGTTTATGCTCTCTATGTTTCCATGCTCTAGGCCCATTATTTAGCTTTTTCATTATGTAATATGTTAAATATCACCTTTGCCATTATATTTTTGACACAACTGTTTACGCCTACAGTAAACTATTTTTTTATATCTTGCTAAGCAATCTTCTAGTAAAATTAGTAATTTATATTCGTAACTACATCATCGAAAGGAACAAACTCATTTTATTATGGTTCCATGTAATAGAGGATATATTACTCGTACTTACAGAGTGATTCACAGCGTTTAATGAAGGTAGATTTTATGTCTGACCAACATTTACAACTTTTTCTCCTTTAAAGCGTGTCATTTGCCCCTGTTAATATTACTAGTAGGAACAAATGAAAGACATTATACCTTGAAAAAAAGTAATAAGTAATAAGTTTGGCATAATTTACATAATGAATTGAATAAGGATTTTGACAACGAACTGTTTTTTTTTTGTTTTTGCCTTTTTGAACAGCTTTTTCCGTTGATATTTCTAAAATTGTAAGTCACTTTTTAACCCCCTTAAAATCATGTTAGATTATAAATACAAACATTATATTTTTTAAGGAAAGTTTATTCTACTTACTTATCGGCTTCTTATGGCCTGTTGGATCGCCTCTCGACCTGTTGGCTAAGATCAAAGTGTATGTACTTACGGCCGAAATTTGAGACATGTAGAAACCCGTCACAAAGAATCAGCACACTTAAATTTCAACCAACTCAAAAAGAGATGTCTCATTTTAAAAACCAATAAATTACAGTAGTGAGCAATAATTCTGAATCATGGAAACAGAAGCGATTAATTATAATTTTTACAGTTTAAAATTACAAATTAATTAAGTATTTATGTAATGTAAAGAACAAAATATAATATTTTGAAGATATTTGTTTATGAATCAGTAAAATAATATTCATTGTAAGAATAATATTGGAACTGATTACGCAGGTATGCACGTTTATATCAAAATTTAATTCAAGCTGGTGACAAGTTTCACACTAAGTGATACTAGTGTGAATGTGGGAATGTTTTAAGTCTTAAAAACATTTCAGTATAAAAATAGTCATTCTTGTATTTAAAAAATTTATGTAGTGGAATATTACTGTAAATACGATCCTCTTAAATGAAATAGAGACTCAGAGAGACTAAAATACTGAGAAAGAAAGATACTGCATAACTTATTGCCTAAGTTACAAATGTTGGCAAATTAGCAGGTCGAGTCAAATTTCCTCTTGCTGATATCTTAGCCCCACCTCTACTTGCTGCGATTTCCTATTTGATAATGTATATTTTCATAAAAAGTGTTTGTATAATTTTTATATTTTCATTTAGAGCTAAATTTTAATTTAAAATTAATAAACCAATAATTTAAAGAAACATAGTTTAAAAAGGCTATTTTAATTTTTATCACGAAATAACAAGTAAGAAATACAATAGATTAATATAGATGTGGTTCTTGAAGCTTTCTTTTGCTGCTTTGAGCTGGTTCTGTGCACATATGTTGCCTTCATTAATCAATTTCATTAACAACGTTTCCCACACGTTCACACCACTAACCACAACGAATACTAATAATTAAAATCATTTAACTGAAATATAAAATGTATAATACCTTTTGATGCTTACTTGTTCAGGGCAGTCAGATCCACGAGTATTATACTAGACGCAGAGACACTTACCGACTGGCAAAGCACAGAACTGTGGCGTTTGAGCATTTTCCGCCACAGGCTGGAGTAAAATTCTCGAAAAAGCTCCCTGAATGCATAAAACAATCACATAATCAAAATAAGTTTAAAATTCGATTGAAACGCCTTTTGGTGTCTAAAGTTCTGTACTCGCTTGAGGAGCTCATGATGAAATTGAGCTCATTCATTTTCATTGAGGAGCTCATTGCTTTGACTTGAAATTCAAGGAATTTTCGCGATTTAAAATTTGGCATTGGTGTTTCCTGACATTCAAAAGGGAAAAAAACACGTATTGATTGTCAAATGCAATAAAGATGTTATTACTATTACTATGCATCCTTTGTGCCACTGCATCCTCAGGAAATGCCCGAAATAGAACAATTTTAATAATATATATTTATTGATATTTTTAGATCGCATCAATAGACCAAGCTGTCTTTCATTTTGCTCTTTCTTTACACTTTATCGCAAGAAATTCTTCAACCAAGACAAACGTCCATTAATATTTGTATAAGCATTACAATATTTAGGATTAAAAACAATAAAATTACAAATCACAGTACAGTTAGATACGAAAACGTTGTACATTAATGCAATAATATATTCAAAAACATTCAAAAAACGTTTTTCCTTTCGCCGGTTTCATTTTTAGTTATATATACATAAATGTCGTTTCATCACGACAGTATTAAAGTTAATGTAAAGCGAATGTGCTACACAACCCTAAAATTTTACTGAAACTAACAATATATTAAAAAATACTTAGAAAATTTACCGCCAAAGTTACAAATGTTGGCAAATTAGCAAGTAGAGCCAAAGTTCTTAACTGATGTTTCCGTCTCACTACCTCTACGACTCTCGGTACAGCCTTATATTATCTTCATAAAGTCTCAACTGAATTTCTTGTGTCTGATTCCAGCTAAATCATTGCTTTATCTACTCCAATTAAGTATATTTAAGACCCCAAAAAATCATGGACAGCATGTGGCTACGACGTATCCAACAACAAACGTTCCCTTTATCTTATATCATTATATCCCAGTATGTTGATGGCATCCTTTTCCTTTTAAAATACTTTTTTCAAACTCGTTTTATGCCACCAATAAGCGGCAGCATTTGAAGGGATCTTAAACTGCAAAGTTACATTACATTGTTTAAAAATTGCCTTTAATCTTGAACCTCGAGCGAGGCTTCAGTAACAACTCGGGTCAGCAGAACTTCTGTCCTGTCCCCTGCGTTTCGTAATGTATTTCGCCTGCAGGTATTCCTGGGTATTCTGTTGTACTCTGATGTATTCTTATTTAATTGTGATATAGAATCCGATATATTATGCATTTTTCTCTTTTTAATTATTTGTTGTTTTTTGTCTGAATGTTTTATATATTTGAGCTGCCCACAAGTGGAATGAAAAGAACTTGAACTTTATCGCTGCTGTGTCTGACAGCTCGTGCCCACACTCTGGCCTTTGGGGGATATTTTGTTAAAGGGCCTCCTTAACTTTATTGGCGTGTCTGAAAACTTACACCCACGCCTTGATATTTTGTCTAAGAGAAATACTTTTCTAATACTTTTTTATTGTTTCTATTTTTTTAACCTACTAGGAAACATATTTTCTTGAATCTTTGTTTAATAATAACGTAATTAAATACTTTACATCATCAATCTTGTTATAATCATTCCTTATTCAAATTAATTTGAAGAAATATCTGTTTGAGAGTGCTATAGAGTCTGTAATTCAAGTAGTTTTCAATTACATTAAAAGAGACCTGGTTATTTCAAAGGATTGAACTTTTAACTAAATTAAATATTAGACACCTATATTTTATTTTATTTTGAAAGTTTTGAGGATTCTTTATTGATTTTTATTCACAAGAGCAATATTAGTAATTAAGTTTCTCTGAATGTGTTCTTGAATGGTTATTATCATCAAATGAAAAGAAACAAGCTAATGTCAAGTTTGGGGACCAACTTAAACATAATATAATCTAAATACCTTTCCGGTACGCTTCATTTAAAGCGTAAAGAACCGTGTGTTGATCATGGGGTTTCATTAAAATCCGGCTACTAGTATATTATTTAAAATATAATATTTAAAGGGAAACCAGATCTCTAAGAACATTAGGTATACAGTATACATTGACATAGGTACTACATAAATAATTTTGAACACGCTAATTTAAATTAGGTTTTGTTTGAATGTGTTATTATTTTTATAATATAAAATAAAGTCTTAAAAATTACAATGTTTAAAACTTCCAAGAACTGTAACATTTGTTAAGAAAATCCCAGTATTTATTTGTAACGTTACAATTTGATTTTGATGCATTTTTGAGAAAACAAATAAACTCTTAAGTTTTAATTAACAAGATAATATTTAAGAAGTTGAATGTTCGTCCAAGAACGATTTACAGTGAAAGTTTGTGCAGCAAGAGGCAGTTTACAGACTGTTAATTAAGTCACTTTACAAGCGACCGTGCGGGAGAGATTTACTAGCGATTTTATAAAGAGTCTATTGTAGATATTGCTCCTTAATAATTTATAAAACATAAGTAATAATGAGATTTGAGCTAATGGCCTTGCACGTTTAATGCAAGCATACATACCAGGTACTGATATGTATACATAAAAAATAAAATAAATAAATCTCGCATTGACCTACAGTCACTTCGAAGAACAACGAACTAGGTCATCTACTTAAAGAGCTGTGTTGAGAGGGGACTGATTAGATTTTAAATTGAAGTATTGTTTTCCTTTATTGATATATTCTAGTGTTAGATTGGTTTTATAATAGTTTCCAAATAGCTTCTCTTCAAATACACTCAGTTAATCGATGCAGAACAAATATATCTCAACAAAAAAATATGTATAAATCCTTTCTTACCAACTCTTTAGTAAAAATAATACTGTAAGTGTCTTAGAAAACTGTTATTCATGGATTTATTTAATCCGTAACAATTTGGCTCTATATAATTATTTTAATAGAACAATTCTAGTGGGCAAAAATTAGAAACTTTAATTAAGTAATACATAAATGGTGAGTAGATAAATAGATTTTCTGCGGCCTGTCAACCACAGGCTGGCCCAAACCAAGGCGGCCCCGGCCGCAGCCTCAGAGAGGACCTTTCTCGTTGTAGCCTGACATTTTGGAAGACAATTACCTTTTCTCCACAACATTCGGGAGCTGAGGTTTCATACCTGTTACCTTCTTCATTGTTTTGATTAAAAATGTAAATATAAAGTTGATTGGTAAAATGTAAGCACCACTTTTCAACTAGACCTGGGATGTTTACATGTATTTTTCGTAGAACTGAGTCATTGCATGGATATTCACAACTTATCTACGAAGGAAAACTATACAATATTATATTATAAAATATTAGATAATAATAGGAAGAGCAATATAGACATAATATAATAAAACAGGTAAAACTAACTGCAAGTTTTGTTTGATGTTATACATTTGGAAGGCTAGTTGTACTAAGCCAAAACTCTCAGATGGAAATCTCGCACAACAAATTTGTATTGAAGCCTCTCGCATTGGCTTTTAGAAAATTAAGGAAAATGCCCTCAACAAATCATATTGAACGAGGATTGAATTTTATGAGGTACTTTTAGGAAATCTTACAGTTGTTTTCGAATAACGTTTTGTTTTAAATAAACAATTGTTACGAGATATTTTAGCCTAATTAGTCTAATCTACATTTTGCTCTTATCTTCCTTGGAAAATAATATTTTCAAAATTAATTTCAAAAACCCTGGCTCAGGTTTAAACTATAAAGTAATATATTTTTATGTCAACGAACTAGGAATTTTTGGATTAGACACAAAACCCTTTTAGGTTAGCTTTTTATAAAACTATGGAATTTGAATCAGCTGATCCGCCCGTTTGTGCAGAAACCCTGGGCCAACTTTTCAGGGTGACATACATGCAGCGCCTTTGAGTGTGCATACATGGTCAGCCATAGTCCCCCAATATCAACAAAAATCAGGGTAAGTAATGTAAAATAACGATCCTTAATTATTTCCTCCACGATATAATGAATATATGGACAACAATATATGGATAAGAAAAGTAAATCAAATCAAATCAAATAATTCTTTATTTCAAGAAATAATAACAAAGCAGCGTTATAATAACAAAATTTAAAAAAACTCACATGGGTCAAAGACCTGTGCGTGTGGCGAGTTCAAGTCCATAGCTGCGTTAATATTATGCAAAGAAACTAAACAATAATTGTATATTCAAAACCACAAGAAGTAAAATCAATGGTAGTTATAACAATTTAGTAGGTAATTTAGATTAATTTCTTAAACAGCTGCTGATAACGTGTGACATAGATTAGATAGGATACATGTAATGGAGAAAATAAATATTAATTTAATTTTATGAAACTGCGTGAGGCATGGGTTGTTTTGTTTGTGAAAGTGGAATTACGTCAAGGTCACGTAGGATATTCTGGGCCGATAAGCGACTCAGCGATAACCGGGCCTATCTCCGCCAGCCAGGCCGCCACGACCCTTTTGTAGGTACTAAGCGGAACCTGCAGGCTCCTTACTTCTAGAGCTATTTCCCGTAACAAAAAATTTGCTATGTAAAAGGAATTAGTCAGATTAATAGATTTAACTACTCGAGAACCTGCAGGCCCACGCCCACTGCGCTACGGGTACGGTAAGTGTGAGTCACAGGAGTCACTATCAGGTTTGGATTATTGTAACAAAACGTTAATAAGCTATTTATGAATAACTGTCTGACTGATAAAAGCCCAGACTCTTTAAAAAGCTGTAGAGTTGGGAAACGCGCCGTCTTTTTGAATGCTGCTTTAATAATAGATCTTTGGATAACATTTAATGGCTCAAGAACTAATTGAAAACTACCTCCCCAAGCAATTAAACCATATTGCAAATAGAATTGAACATAAGCGTAATAAATAATATTAAGTTCTTTTTCGTCCTAAATTTGTCTCAGCTGATAAAAAACAAATATCATTTTTCTGAGTTTAGATTTAATCAAATTTACATGATTTTCCCATCTCAATTTTGAATCAACAATTACCCCAAGATACTTATAATGATCGACTCTTTCAATAACTACAAACATAAATACAACATAAGTACAAACATAAACATAACTACAAACATAAATTCTAGTAAAGTAAGTGAACTAGAAATAGTAAATATTATTCCAAAAATTTTAAACATGCTAGTTTTTTTAATAACCCGTTTATTATAATTTTACGGTTTTAATTATTATCTTATCAACGTCCCAGTTAAATTTATTTATAGATTTGACATTTGGTTTTGTACTTTTGGTAGCGAAATAAAAAGAAAGAAAAACTAAAAAAGATCAGTTAAATAATCGATGCAAACTAATACACTACTCCTAATCTAGTCCCTCAACACAAGTGTTTATTGAATCTTTTTCTATTTCGGTTATAAAATTGCTCGAACATAAATGTATGATGTATAACCTTCATATGTATAACATGTATAACATGTATAACATGATGTATAAGCTTTATGTGATGTGTATACACTAATGTATAACATAAATGTATACACGTAGCTTGACAACCACCCCCCCTCCCCTGGATCTAGGGTCGCGAACGCGGGTGACGGGTCTCATCACTCCTCGGTCCTTGGATCATGTTGAACCCGAACTGACGGTGGATCTATCTTTGTTGTGGGAGCTGCCACATCAATATTGTCTGCCATAACACACTCAGCCACCTGAGCTGTCTGTGTCTCTAAGCTTGAACAATAAATATAGCATGGTTTGGTTATATCGTCATCAATATAGGTGTAGTGTTCAAATTTGATATAATATTATTTTTAGATTTAACCATTTAATTTATGGTTGCCAATTGTTCTTTACACATTTGTATTTTTTCTTAAAACAGTTTTATCTTTGAAGAATAAGTAATTTTAAACATGCTCATGACATTTAGAGGTACTAAGTTCTGCTTTACTTTTTATGAGGCCGTAAACAAGCTATTGTAACTATTGGCGTGATTTACAAGTAATATTTAACTGCCATTTTCTAATTGTAGATTTGAAAAATTCTGATAAAAATCCAGAATGTACTTTTTATTCACTAACTATAGTAGCTCTCACAAAACATTTTACATGAATACTAATTCCTAAAGTAGGGCTATAGTACCTTGCATGTTTCCTAATAAAAATAACAATGCAATCTCAAAGCCCAATGTAAATATAGCCAAGACTACATTCTATTAATTGTACTTTAAGTGAAATATGATGGCGTTTGTATGTACATAAAATTAAGAACCTTCTGGACAAACAATAATGGGCACGGCGATTTTATAATCAAGCTTTTATTCTAATCAAGCTTAAATAGCTTATTTTTTCACTTACTAATCGAGGTTTATTACCAAGCAACTCCAGTAACGAAATATTTTCGTGATTCAAAAATTAGTGTATTATTAACCTAACGTGATTTAAATTGGTTTCAAATATTAGTTCCCTACATTCCTTTACTACTTATTCCTCTTTTTATCTCTATACCGATGTAATGATTGGATGATTCCTAGTGCAACATAACAATAGGGTGTGAGACATTTTTTTTTTCATCGAGGGGATTGTTAGCGTTATGTTTTAATTTGTTGTATTATATTGTAGTTTTAACCTCATAATTTTTTTGTTACCATAAATATTATAAGTTAAATTTATAGCATGATAATTATTACTGAGTTGGGCCACCGCTTTGTTGCATTTTGATACAGAATTATTTTTTTGCCCCAGGTGTGTGCTAACGGCACTGACCATATAAAGGGAAGAATGAACATATAAAGGGAAGAGAATACGACCGTATAAACAGCATACGAATTATAAGGATTTACTAACTACCTTAGGCAATAATTTCTACACTGAAACTATCTCATTCATTTAATATTTATTTTTAAGAATAATAATGATTAATGTTGAAGCTTACTGAGTATTTATCTATCCGATTTGAAATAGTTTATTTGTTCATTATTTACACTTTGATTATTAATTATAGAAATTTACAAATGGATATTTGATAACTAGATTTTATAATGGTTTTGTGATGATAATTTTCCCAGAAATAAGCTTATTACAATGATTACTCTAGTATTATTTTTCATTTTAAAATTATGATCGAAAATTAATTACTCTTTAAATTTCGAATTTACTTACGTAAAAGACAAATGTCAAAATATAACCACCTACAAGTAGTAAAGGGAGCAATTTGCTAATGTAGGCCGTGATATACCGTTTAATACCTTAAAGACCCTGCAGGATTTCGCAATATATACTTACTTCCTTCAAAATGATGATCCACTTTTACAATTACAAGCAATAATATTAAATGGTAATACTTGAGTTAATCTTATACAAATTATGAAAGTGTTTTTATTTTTTTTTTTAGTTTTTAGCTTTCATTTGTTAAAAATCAGAATGTATAGAGAAAATTCTCTAATGTGATAAAAATATACAAAATAACATATATTTATGTTTAAACATTCTTAGCAAGTCAAGGAAACCAGTATCTCATTTTAAAACTTCTATATTTTCAAAATATAATTATTTTTCCAAATGAAATTATCAATGATTTTACAAATAATTTATTTGATAAGTGAATTTCATAACAACACCAGATGTTCGCTGACAATTTCCTAGATTTCAATTCTATATTGTTGAACTGCGTTGAAGTAAAATTATCACTTCACACATAGTGGCTTCTACAAGTCATACATCTAAAGGTTTAATTATTTTTGAAAAATAATGCAAATATTTTTTAATATTGTAAAAATTAAAATAAGGTGCGTGATAAGATGGCTGTTGTGATCTCATTGGCTTAAGAGAAGGGTTGTACTAAATAAAAAGTAAAAATCTATGAATTCAAATGACGGGTCTTGAATTTTATAAATAAACAATAAAATGTGTTATATATAGTTTTAATAGATTTTTAATCTGATCCAATTAGTTTGCAATGCCAAATAGAGCTTATGTATTTGTCATCAGATCGATTTTCTATTAAAAAAATAAAACTTCAAATGCTTTTATCAGCGAATCTTTTTCTCAGATTTAGATGATATTTCCTTACAAACAATTAGCTATCAACAGCCCCATATGTCTTAGAGTATTTTTATTATAAGATGAAAGTGATGAATAAAATCAATTTCAGGCAATCCAAACTGCGATAGTAACCAGATGTGGTCAACGTATTTTTATAAACTATGCTAATAATATTATATAATTATAATATTGTTATATTAACAAGCCACTGGAACGGTGGCGTGTCTTGCAATCCAGCTACTCTCGAGTTAGGTCACGAATTGTGGATAGTTATGAGCGGTGGCTTGTGGGGGCGGTGTTCCCTAGCGAGGATTAACGTGCGCACTATTGAATGCTACGTTCATAGGACCATACTCATTATGAGACAAGTTCGCAAGTGAAGTATATGAAATTTTGGTATGGATCCCTTGTTAAAATGTAGGCCCCAAGTTTCCATTGGCTGTTGGGATATTAACTAACCTAGGATATTAATTGGCTGTTGGAGTATTAATATTAATTAAGTCCTGTTCTAGGAACATGTACGCCTTGGTAATAAGACTACAAGATCGCACCACAATAATCCTACACTCATATTACGGTTACAATACGCAGCCAGTGATGCGTCCCAGTCTTGAGAGGTTGTGGAGTATCTCTATTTAACTTTGATATTGGCTAGGAGTCTTAATGAAAATTTAAAAAAAAGAAATCTCTTTTTGGCATGTTTCACTGATAAATGAGATGATATAATGAAGATCGATAATTTCTTTTTCCCGAGACTCCTCCTCACAGTTATACCAGATCTCTCTCTCTCTCTCTCTCTCTCTCTCTCTCTCTCTCTCTTTCTCTCTCTCTCTCTCTCTCTCGGGTCTTGGCTCGCCATTCTTACCCTTTCCCGAGAGAATTGAGTGCAACTTCCTATTTTCTTTGACACTTTTTATTATACTCATTTCATATTTTGATACTTATTATTACATTCTACTACTATTTTTACAATAGTTATTGTGAAGAAACTTTTTTACTGTAGCTAATATATACTTACGACCAAAGTTGATAAATAGTTTGATATTAGTATTAATTAGGACTTAGTATATTTAATTTGTTCTCAGGAAATAAGGGGCATGATAAAAATTTACCATCGTATATGTCATGAAAAGGCAGTTTTTAAACAATAATTGTGACTCGAGAGCCGATTAATGTGTTATCCAGCTTTAGATTGTTGAGTGTTTTCGAGCCTGTTTATGAGTACTGTTTAGTGTCAATGTGGTTGTTTTATTTACTTTTAGTGTAGTTGAGCCTGTTTATGAGTATTGTTGAGTGTAATGAAGCCTCTGAATGAGTATTTTTAAGTATCTATGCGCATCTGCAATTGCGCATCTGTATAAGTATTGTTAAATGGTATTACGTCTATATAAGAGTATTGTTGAGTGTCATTGACCCAATTGTCGGCACAAATATATCGACTTAATTGCACCGAGGAAGAAGTTTACTGCTGAACTTCACGGAACAAGTGTTAGTTTACTGCTCGTTAATTAAGTCACTTCGCCGTCCTTTAGAGTTACTTTGCAGCCAAGTTTATAACACTGTTGTATTCTCAAGTTAACTATAATATATCCGTTGACTCGCATATCTTCAAGTTTTATTTTCTTGCCTAAGTACTTTATTCTTGAATTGTTATTAATAATACATATACGAATTATCTTAACTATTGCAATAAACCATGTGAATCTGTTTGAAATTCAAATATCGATTATTTCACAGGTTATTCGTGAGGTTAACCAAGACTATAAACTCTAAAAATTGGTTTTCTCAAACTGACCAAGATGTAGAATAATCTATCAGTTACAAATTGACTGTCACCGACAAATTTGGAAAAAAAGATTCGTATTCCTCTGACTTCTTACAACAGAGCCTGACTTTCTTATACGAAAAATCAAAACACTTTAAAATCTTTATACGTAAAATAATAATCGTTTGTTTTCCTGCTTATGGAATCATATTAACGTAATAATACAATTTGGTTAAATAAATATCCTGTAGCTATATAGCTGAACATGTCTGTAGATATAGAAAAAAAATATCTGTCATTACCAATTACCAATGTCTACTCGAGTATGTGTTAAAATTGTTTTTAATTATAAACTTTTTTTAATATGTATGGATTACAAGATCCAATATGCCTAGAAGGCAAGCGCGGGAAAAAGTACAATCATGTTTATATATTATCCGGAAACTGCTCTTTATTATATTATCCCAATCGTCCTGTTTTCACACCCGATCCAACACACAAGACTTTCCTTTTTAATATTGATAAACATCATACTTTACATATTCCTACTTAATATCCATCACGCTGACAGTATTGTAACTAGCAGCAATCGCTCGAATGAAAACATCTCAAGCTGAGTACAATGTACGTGCAAGACATTGAAAAATCCAGGATGTATTGTACAGTTTGTAAATAGCATGTACCCTACTGTTGCGATATTTCCAAAATAAATGCAAAAAGCATGCTCAATCCCAATATGAATTGTCAACGTGAGGTCTATTTAAATAAAAACCTATTTAGTAAACAACACAGATGGAGCTGTCGGTTTGAAAAGTGGCTGGTTTACAGAATGAAATATGAGTACGTGGAACCCAAAGCGGGAAGGAAATATATGCGAGTAATTTATTCCAAGGAGCGTATTTACAGACCATTTCAGGAATTCGTTGCATCCAAAAAGGCTCTTAACGTTATTAATAACCAAACCCATACAACCACCCCCTCTGACAGCTTTACTTGAATACTATTTTTTGCTATCAACAGAGTACTTAACACAATTAAGTATATCAAAAATCAAATCAAATTAGTTACTTTCTAAATGTAACTACTTCAACGTATCAGGCATTTGTATTAAAAATTATACTTCAGGAAGGTTACTTAGAAAGTATTAGAATGAACCTCATAGTTATTTAAAAACCATTTAAATATGAATCTAAAAAACGAACACATTTAAATAATGTGGTGTCATTTAGTTGAAAACCATACAGACCATCGTAATTTAAACTATTGCAATTCAATTCATTGATTATAACATTTCAACTATGTTCGTTCTAGGCTGTTCGTTCTAGGGTGTGTGGCTTGTTGCCTAAGAATTGGAATAAAAATAACAAGCCCCAAACTGCCAGAGGAGAGTGTGCTTGGTTCAACCTGTTTGCTCTGCGGTCAAAGCGTGGTTGTGTAGTAGAGATGCAGTTGGCAGTAAGTGCACAGTTCGTATTTGGCTCTAGACAACTAAAAATACTTGCCTTTTCTACTTAAACTAAGGCATTCGTTTTGAGAGGAGTAGTAAAGTAATATAATAGTTATGTGGTAAGTAGACATTTGAGAGTAAATTGACAGTAAAGTTCTGTAGATTGACAGTCAATCTACAGAACTATACTGTCAGTTTACTCTCAAATGTCTATTTACCACATAACTATTATATTACTTTACTACTGGGAGGTTCATAAATAGAAGTTTCTTTAAAAACGTATTGCAAAATTTCAAAGCATCCAATTTAGAAATCAATTTTAAAAATGTTATACTTTTAAGAGTTTTGTCAATTTGTTTATTTGGTTTGAACAGACTGAAACCTAAGAAGATGTATTACTTTAGCATTATCACGTATTATCTTAGATTTAAACACAAAACATTTTTACTTTACATGAGTCATCATTAAAGAATAAGGCATATAAGTAGGCCTAATTATGTAACAACGACGAGTCAGGGCTAAATCCCCCAGAAGACACTGTGCATTTAAGAGGTTCCGCGTAATTTCGTGAGTGCGTGTAGACTGTTTGTGCGTGTGTTTCTGTGTGACTGTATGTCTTAGCTGGAAGGTAAAGTTGACGTCGCGTCGTTTGAATTCGGGATTTCAATGACACTGCTCGACTAGTCCACGCAGCCTCAAAAGAGGTGAGATTACCCCAAGATATAGTTAGAATTTGGAAACCTTGCCTCGCCTAAAGAAGGTTAATGTCATTTAAAATTAGGAGAACCACTGTTATATAACGAAACATGTTAGTATTGATACAAAGGGGAATTTTGTTTTTAAGAAATATTCTGTATAACTTTATTCAAAAAGGAAAAGTGAGCATCTGGATTAAAATTCACTGTAATACTTCTCCGACGAAGGTTGTCCACGCTGATGTGGGTAATATCGCGGCGTGTGGAGGGTTGGAATGAAACCCCTCATCAGTCGGCTGGGGCGGCCGAGACTGTGAACAGTCCCTGGGTGAGTCACGAGCGAAGCCGAGGTGGAAATGTATGTGTCATTTATTCCAAGAAACGTATTTGCGGTCCATTTTACGAATTCATTGAGACCAAAAATCTTCTTATCGTATAGGTTTTCGGTTGAAAACCTTGATTTTTATAGAATGATTATAAATAATTCCTCATTTGCGAAATTTCTTTACTCGACTTATTTCTTAAAACATTGATATGTCAAAAAATGGTATAGTCAGCGTATTTTATTTTAGTGAAATCAGTAACTCCTATTCGTAGATTTTGCAGAGAGAAGTTTGATGAATCAGACGTATCGAATAGTTCTATTATAATAATCTAATAGCTATCTAATAATAATGATAATAAGGATTTATAATTATTTTGTTTATACTTTTACTTTGTTTTTGTTATTTATTTTATTTTTATTCCGAAAGGACTACTATTATTCGATAAGCCAATAAAGAAACTTTCTTATTGATGTATTTTTTTTAATTCCTGATGGTGCAGTGGAGAGTATTTTTACTGATCGGACACAGCCAGTTCCGGCTCGTTATTGTTCTCCCATAGGGAAGGATTCCGATAAGGATTATAAGTGGCAATTTATTTTGTATTTATATGAAAAAAATAAAGAGTCCAATTTACTTCAATTTCAAATTACCCTTTGCACAGCTACAAAATATTAATGTTATAATTTATAAACAATTATATATGTAAAAAATGTTTAATGCAGCAGGCAATGAACAAACATTTTATTGGTGAAAAAAGAGAACAGACACCTTATGGCAATGGACAACTTAAATAAACCGGGTTTTTATCATATTAGTAGGCTTATTTAGCTATAAAAAAATCTAATTTGTTCAATAGTTTTTGCTGCCAATAATCTTTTCAAATGTACAGGAATGAAAATATTCATCATGCTATTACATTTAAAGGTACAAATTATAAATCACACAAAGCGGTGTTCTACCCACTCCGGGGTTTATGCAAATCCCACGTGAATTGTACAGGTGCTGGTCTGTTGAAATGAGATTCTATTGTTTTGGGAATACAGAACAATATTACACAGGTATCATAAACCCCGTTTTGCTTTATTAAAAGTGAAGCACTTTCACTAGAAATACTATATTAAAAGCTATAAATACCAAAGTATCAATTTATATTCTGTTTACAGTAATTTATCGAACATAAAATATACATTGTAATAGATTTTTGGCCATGATTTAATATAAGGTCAAGCTTTTAAGGTTTGCCTTAAAAGGTCTTAAAAGTTTAATTAAAATTTTTTTTTTATGAAAATTGTGAGAAAATAAATTACAGTATGTCAAAATCTTAAATCATTAATCAACATTAAAAATTCAAAACTATAGTTAAATTAAATTGACAACTTTCAGGTAAAACTATTTCGTTATGGAATTCGTTATGGAAACAAAAATAAAAACGTTCATGTACAGCACTAACAATACAACTTAATATTTTCACAGGACTAACCTCGTATGAGATGGTACATGCAGGACTTGTTTTGATTCTTTGTGATACAACTTCAGTCCCCGAAACTATTTTACCCTTATATAAAGTGGTTGTAAATAAATAAATTATGGAATGTATTGTTGTCACTGTCTAAATATTTTATAATGCATATTCTACATACACGCATGCACAAAACACAAACATATCACACCAAAAGGAAAATACAAAGACATTCATCATTAAAAAGGTTATATTACCTTGTAAGCCACCTGAACTATAAATCCCTTCTGCCGAGATAAATATGCATTTAAAACGCATATTGGAAACGGTGCACAAATGTGAAGAATTTATACCAGTTTCATCAACGAAGAATTCTCCCCTCCTCATGTCCATAAAATTAAGCCGTAAAATTCCATACTGTAAAAACTTTATAGAATTATTTTAATGAAGGACAAAGCCCGTGTACGATACAATATTCCAAAATGGAAAACCTTTGGAATCCCAGGGGCTTACCGTTCAATAACGGCTGTGTTTAACAAAACCTCTAAAATGCATTCACTGACACGATTTTTTAACAACAAATATGTTTTCTTTGAATCGCTTTAGAATAAATGTATTAAAATTTTATCAGTGAAAATGAATAATATTTTTATTGTTTTTATTACAATATGTAGAAGATAGTTATTTCTCGGTGTACACACACATCTGCATTGCTATTTTTTGTTTGTTTATTAATCCAAAAAAATTCATTAAAAAGAAAATTTTTTATTTTACTATTGTGATTGAACTGTTCAAATGTAATAAATCACAAGATAAACTAGGGAGATATATCACTAAACCAATCGATATACTGTAAAACTAAAAATGCGGTTTTTCGTTTACTATTCGTTTTGCATAGTCATTTAATTAGAGATATTTGCAAGTAAATATTGAACGTGACAATAGCACTTAGAATCACCGCCGGAGAGCCTGGGCTTAAAACATTAATACGCCACTATGATATTACATTGATGCCAGTTAGTTACATTGAGCGCAATATTTGCATTACACAATTCTTGTTTACATGCACTTATAATGTGACTTGTAATTATGCTGAATGTATAAATTGCTTTAAAATAAAATATGTTTCAAGGCCATGGGTTTATAACAAACAACACATACTAGAAATTAAGTTATTTTTTGAGTACCTAATTTTTTATGAAGTGTAAAATTGCTTTAACTATATGCTTTAATAAATATGCATCATTTTCTTCTATTTTTACAGCATATATTGGGATTTTGAAGTTAAGGTATTAAGTAAGAAAATCCTCGATACAAACCTGAGGTAGAGAATGCAATAGTGAATATAGAAGTACTATCTAGAGTGGGGAGCCGAATTAATTAAATTCTAAATAATAAAATTTAAATTTTAATTAATAGTTTCGATACTTTAATTTCTACAAGCATCATCTGAGGATTGTCTTTCAGTATATTTCACATAAAAAACATCGTAAGTTGTACGAGATTCATAATGACTAAGCTTCCCGTTCCAAAAATACAGAAAATAATTACATCCTCATCAAAAAAAATTTTAATGTGAATTATAAGTGAACAGTGAAAAAATGTAAAAATGTGAAAAAAATGAACAGTGAATTGTATATGGACAGATTTATGAAATTGAATCTCGCTTAACAAGTTGAGAAAGTATGCTTGGATTTACATAGCGGCGTTTACAATTTTGTAATAATTGCTTTTTAATGTTAATACGCATTGCCTAACATTTTTTTCTTAGGAAAAAAATGTATACAAATGTGCTTATACAACTTCTTCTACTCGAATTACATGCAGTGCTAAATTGCTAATTTACTCCCTATTACTAACTTAAATAAAGAAGCGATATGGAAAAATTTGATTGTCATTCTCCCCATAAAAATCCGCTAAATTAGTTTCTTGTCTCCAAAAAAATACTAACTTTTTTTAACTATCATTTCCCAATGATGAACTAATCTTGATACTCCCAATGAGAAACATATTTGCTATTGACAGATTTATTCTAAACGGTAATTAATAATGGTGTATCCTACAAGATACACAAGACCCTAAGTGTCAAAACGGAACATCCGTTGCCAAAGTAATAAATATGGGATCAAGTTGAGGCCCATTTATCACATTACCACTAGCGTTTTCCACATTGCTGCTTGATAACATATGTATTAGTGAGCATCATATATTCGATTTATGACACCACTAACAAATTAATTTGCATCACTTTATTCATAAATTTGTAGAAAACCAAACTTTCGGCATTGCCTTTGAATCGGATCAATTAGTAAGTACTACTGAAGGTTTTGTAAAGATAATATAAGTATTATACTTTTGTATCTATATGTGTGTGTGCCTGTCAACGTGAATTGCACATTCATTGCAGAATGACTCCAAGTTTACCTTTTGTGCCACTTTTATATTGTTGTGCAACATGAAGTCGCTCAGTTGGTTTGCTGAGTTAGTCTGAACAATCAGTCTGCCTGAACTGAACAAAGGGCAAGGCGCTGTTCGCTAATCTTGTACCAAACTCCTCTATTCCTTTTAACACTCCATTGTCTACCTATATACACCTTTCACGTGCTCAGATCGTCAACTTTTTTACTCTTTGCTTATTCAAATTCACTGCGGTATTTGGAGTATATTATTTTAATTAATTTATTACATTGTTTGCTCTCTTTATGGTGATGCATTGTAACAAAATCTGAGTGAAGACCGTTTGAATCCTGAACAGGTCCGAAACTATCCGGTTGACGATCGTCTTTGGGCTGTGTGATGCTATCTAATATGTTAGTGATGCTATCTAACAAAATATCTTTCAACAGAAATGCTTCCCGCGTTTGGACCGTTTCCAGTTAAATGTCAACAATATATCAGAATGGTACCGTAAACAAGCTGAAAAATAGAAACACAAAAAAGTCTGACGAGGTGAAAATAAGAAAGTTGGGGTACCTAACAGAGCTATTTCATTTACAATTAAGACTGGAATCTTGCACAATTCATGCATATGAATTATAAATATTATTGAAGTATTAACAGTTTGAAGGATTGCAGCCAGAATATTGTTAAATGGTTGTACTCTTTCAACTAAGATTTTTTATATTTATAATTTTGCACTCACAAAGCATATCAAGAGTGTCCACAAACTCGCTTTAAACAATTGTGGAACTTCTTAGAAATTTTAATTATGATAACTTTAAGTCCAACGTATTATAAGCAAAAAGCACTGATTTATCTTAGCACGGATAGGAAATTAATATATCATGATTATTAATAGAATCTGCAATTTAAATTTTTATAAATAAATGCTTTAAAAGTACACTAGATACCACCTCGACTAAACAGGCAAAGAAACATTAATAAAGCGCGAAACTCGAATACAATGCGTTAATAAAAGATATGTATAAAGCGTGGATCTCCAATTTTCCTAATGACAAGGCGAATTCCCAGTAGTAGCTTTTTGTACAACGACTGAATGCCTTTGATGTCTGCCCCGTAATATTTTAGCTTTTACTCAAATATTATTTATTCGAAAAAGTGAATTTTGATGAACACAGTGGACTGTGGAGCTCTAATTTCTAAATTTTTTAAACCTGAAAACATCCAAGTAGTTTAATATATTGAGCATAGTAATGATCATTAGTTATGGAAGTAATCGACCTTAAAAATTAATTTTTTATTTTCATTTTATAATTTTACTATTATTTGTGAAAATTTTTCAAAATCAGCGTTAATTTCCTGTGATTTGTGGCACGCAATTTTAATCACATTCCAAAATTCTAATTTGATCGATTTATATATATATTACTTACATATTTTTGCTCTTAATGGCTTGCTTGAGTAGTGCTGATCGCATCAAAATGTACAAGTAGTTTTCACCACTATTGCGATATGTATAGTGTTTATTTAGTGTACAGAAATATACATGGGGAGTTTTTCGGTATAAAACATTGAAAACTCAGGTAATAATCAGGTGTTTTTTTATTGGTTATCGTTAATATTAATGTAAAAGTTAATAGTTAAAAGTATGGTTGATATAAGAGAACATTTGATAAAATGAATTTTAAAAAAGGATAAAAAACTTCCATTCTTATATTTATGAATGACTTTGTATTAACCGATCTAAGAACAATACTATATTCCCATTTAGAGGGGTAAGAAACATAAAAGTTGAAATTATGAGTTTTGAAAAAAGGCAATACTTTTTCGGATTAAACTGATATAATTTCATTCGATTAAAATTTTATAGTATTGTAAACTGCGATTACTCTGTCAAGCTTTAATAAATATGAAAATTATTTGCTTTCATTGTACTAAAAGTAGTGAGAGGGTAATAGTTTTCCAGTCAAGTATCAATATCTGATCAAATTGTCCTTTGCAGAGCAGCTTGCCCCTTTCAAATAACCGAATACCTTCAATATCAAAGTTCCAAGTATCGGCTTTAACTTAATAAGCAGCTGAGCCTGACGTGCGCCATATTGTATTATGAAGCCATCAATAACAGAACCTTTCCCCTGGAATATTCAAGATACTGCCATAGGTACAGACAAACAATTTCGCCTTACATTATATAATTGTTTAATTTTTCAGCTAATATAATTTATGTCCAATATACAGTTTATACAGTGCAAATGTTTTTGGAAACGTACCATCTCACTAGTTTCAGAATTCTCTGTTATAATCTAATGCAACAATTGAAAGGCAAAGTTACTTAAAGTTGCCTAAAATATCACAGTCTTATTAATATATTTTTGTACTTTATAGGCTACCCTTTTTTCGTCGTTTTTTGATTTGCCTCTTGGAAAAAAGCGAAAGATTGATTAGTCAAAAACATTTTGTTTAACTCGCTGTAATTTTAAAATCAGTTTCAAGAGTGTGTGGAAAGTTATTATCTGGAGTTAAGAATATGTGGAGTTAAGTGACGAATAAAAACAACTAAACATAGTGGTGGGCAGTCTAATATAAATTGATTATGACAGCCCTTAAAGGAGATTACTTGTTAATGATTGTTTCATTAATTATGTTTGTGTCATTTTCCTTTAAAGAGTAGTTTATTCTACAACATAACTAGCTAACTCAATAGACACACGCCTCAACTCCCTTGATCCTAACTCAGTAAACTGACGAATCTTGAAATTTAAAAAATCATTCTGTTATTTACAATTGGATAGTTTAGTAAGATTTTGTATTATTTAACGACACCAAGAATAGAAAAATTTTCATAAAAATAAGAAACCAACATCTAACTTTGAACATACGACAATGACTATATTTATGAAGCGGTAACCTCCAATGCACTAATTTACTTAGCAAAACATTTGTAATCAATGTTTTGGATATTCACTGCCTCTGGTCATGTCAGCAATCTTTGATTCCTTCACCTAACGTTAGCTCTAATAATCAAAAGAATTATTTAAATGATTTAATTGACCTTTGACATTGTATAAATAAATTGAAAATAGGTCAACCAAATAACTCTTTGATTTGGAAATTTGACCTATAAAATTCTAAAAACCATGTTTATTAAGCTGTTATTGCTACAAAAATTATTTTTAAACAGTTATAATCGCATAGACACATATATACATTGATACATTGCAAAATTATAAGAATTCAATATCAGCTAGAATTAATTACCTCCAACTTGTAATTGGATTAAATACTAGGCCTATACAAGTTATCATAAGCCTTACTTAATTTATATATAACAAAAACTTACGTATTTTTACCGGTTTACTTTTTAATGTAACTATCGAAAGAACCTTCTAATTTTCCAATCAGTAAGTTGACATTGTAAGTCTTACGTCATATATTTGTCTCAGTCTGAAAATATCTTATCATCAGAATAACGTGAGTGCACTCTCTTGGCCGTCGTTTTCATTAAGTAGTCCTATTCAAGATTCAGATGGAGCTTGCACGGAAACAAATTTAATATCCCAGTTGGTTTTATTATAATTACGATATTTGCTGTTTTTTATGTAGAAATCTTACTTCATACATAGAAAGGGCTCGTGAAATTATTTCTTTGTAGCATTTCCCTGCGCTAGCTTACTGTTTGATTGATAAACCGAGTCATGCAGTTGATAGAAGCAAAAATTGACTTGTTAATTACAACCCGGATGCGGTACCAAGAACTTCACAGAACTCTGGCTTGTTATCGCTGAGTTTACCATCAATTAATGTTGCCCAAACTTTACCTTTCGTGCCTAAAACATAAACGATAAAAACATTACAACAGTATTTAGTAATAATAGTGATTACAAAAAAATGAAAATTTGAGTAGTCATAGAAATTAGGAATCGCCTAATGATCGACATTCATCCAGAAATTATTTATTTAAGTTTAGTTTTACTCATTGCTCCAATAAAACATATGATTGTATTTTGATAACATTAACCTGTTATTTCGTTGCCAATGTGGCAACTCATAAAACCCATGTTATTTCTTTTATAATTTCAAATTCATTTTTCTACGACTCTTAAAAATTTTAGTATATTATAACGTGAATTTTATACATCTGCAGGAATTTTTTTTTTCTGGTGATGTGATTAAATCTGTCATAAGTTCCCATAAAAGATGAGAAAAAGGGATTAAAAAATAATGTATAGATGTTGTTAAACATATATCTTAGGTAGTTTATATCAGTGATATTCCAAAAAACTACCATAAAACAGAAATCGTGTAAAGTTCTAAATCAGTTCTAAAAGCAAATTGTGATCACCTAAGTAATTTTGAAAAGAGAGTATAAGCATTTTCATGCTTCAAAAAGAAGATTGTCAAGCTGAAAAAGAGGGACTAATATTTCCCTTTTATCGACAGAACATAAAGTGTGAGATCGTATGAAACAAATGCACGGCGTTCAATATAGTAGAAAAATGTTTTACGTTTCTTATAAAAAATCCCAGAGACTTATACTAACAATATGGCACACAGTGGAGTGAGAAGTTAAGTAAACAGAGGCCTAAACAGTATATCTCCCTGTACCACATCTCTCTGGCTGCTCTCACTCTACATTGACATTTACAGAGGGAATGCCTTTGACACCATCGCGTTTGGTAACTGGTATTGCCATCGTAATTTTAATAACCAGGAAGAAACTTTGTAATTGTCTTCCTGTAAAGTATATTGCCAACTCTAACTGCTTTATAGTCGTAATGTTGAGTTTTTTAAGGTGGTTAGAAAAAATCATTTGTGGAAACACTTTAGATTTACGTTATCGTATGTGTAAAACACATAATTTTATTGAAATATAGCCATAAAAAATGTAATGAATGTTTAGTGAATAGAACAGTGCAATCAGGTTTTCCGTATTTCTGTTCAGCAATATCACAAGTGAATACGTTACCTGAAAATACCTCAGAAGATGGTTGAAAAACTAATCAGTGGTAAAAAAGAAACAGTTTAGGTTTCTTCCAGCCACTACATTGTGGGGTATAAAACAACTTGGTTCCCTCAAAATTGATTGTACAAAATCAGTAACAACTAAAATCAAAACTTTAATTGAATGGCTGTTGAATTGGACAGATTTATGAGGTCATTTGTCATTAGATGGGCTAGTTACGATCAGGCATATTGATCAGATCGTGATCACGTCTTTTCCTTAACCATGCAAGAACATTTGTTTACAATTACAAATACAGTGTAATAACTACAGGGTAACAATCGAAATAATAATCAAAGCAGAATTTCTAATATAGGATATTGGCTTGGACCTTCTGAGGTAAAACTGATAGAGAAAGATTGAAAGGATACAACATTTATCTTAGAATGAAATCAAAGATTTAATTCCGTAAGTGATACAATATGTAGACAGGAAATTATTATTTGAATTAACATTGCTTTTTAAGTTTCATGGGATTAAGTGTGCCCATCTTAACATAAAAGACTCTCTGATTGTTTGTTTGAATCAATTCAAATTCACTTAAAAAATCCGACGATTCTTCTTAGTATAATCATCGAATTGATTAATCTTTATGGTTTCGCCCTGCAGTTTAACAACAGTATATTACGTTACCAGGCCGGGAAGTACTGTTTTGCCGGACGAGCATGATAGTTCTCGCGCGAGCGAAGCGAGTGCGGGATTTTCATGCGAGTACGGCAAAACTTCCCGGCCATCTAACGTACGATATTTTTCATCATACTACGCAGAAAAAAAACATACTTTCAGTCATAACTGTAGTCCTTGCATAAACATTCGTTTCTCAAACCTAACCTATAACAAACAGGACAAACATTTGCTACGGATGCAGTGCTGCCACTACATTCCTGTAAAAAGAAACCAATAAACAAGCATTAAACGTCGGTTTGCTGTAAATAAGCTGATTTTTTACTTCCAATCTATCCGGCCTTGGCAGGAAAAAGTTTATCCGGCCTAGGCCGGCAATGGGTAGCTTTCGAGCCAACAAAAAGTATGATCAAAATATTCTATTCCTAGACTGAAGAAATAATACTGATGATTTATTAATGGGTAATGGCAATAACGAGAGAGTGCAAGCTAGGTCAAGTATCATCTTTGCGGCTGATGTTGGTTTTGTGTAGGCCCCAAGTTATCGGGGCTGCTGATCAAAGCCAAACGTCGATGTCTGCTGCGGGCTTCGACTTTACTTTTACGTACACTTTGTTGTTAACGTAGTGCATTCCAAACCACCTTCGAGTGAGTAAACGTGGCTACGTATAATAATTTTTAATTTGACTCAGTTTGATCCATTTAGTCCAATAATAGGTGTCAGTACTATATTATTATCCATGGTTAAGCTCCTGAGCTGTGTGAACAAATGTAAGACTATGTTACTTACTTGGGATGTACTGGGCTCAAAATTGATTTAGTTATGTTCAGAACATGTTTCGGTGTAATTATGTCATCTTCAGCGGAGTACTGCTGTGAAGAAAATAATTATCCATCGGTGGATGGCTTCCCATAGTAGTTTATAACACACAGTACGTAACATTGAAATATGACACGTACACAATTGAACATTTAAATCGAGAACACGGCACGCCCAGACCCGGTGGCGGTTGGGAGCAGACTCCCTGCTCTGAACTAAAAAAAAAAACAGTTAACACCTTTTTAGATCTCTCAATCCCAAAAACAAAAAAAGTCGCAAAAGCATAACTTTATAAGTTTGTTGAAACAGTCATTACAAAGATGAACAAAGTTTAGAAGTTTCAGTCTAATTATCAACAGTAACTTTGCACTCTCCTATGTCGTCTTACACATTTAGCATTACTAAATTTTTTTTCAACTAAAACATTTCTTTTTATGATACTCGTATTCCATCCCCGTTCCTTTGCACTCAATTTTGATGGGTGGCCATTGTAAATATATTTTCTTCATTGCCGATTTATCGTCAAACAACGAACAGCCGATTTATCGTATAGCTCGTTGAAGATTCACGATTTGAGATTGAAGATTTTATTTGCCATGTAACACCTGAATTCTTTCTGCACACGTTGAGAGTAAAATAGTACGCGTGCAGTAAAAAAGAGTAAAAGTGGTAAGAGTAAAAGAGTAAAAGTGGTAAGTAAAAAGTTAAGGTTGATCCTCGGGCTTTGCTGCAATATTCACTGTAAATAATTGTAAATGAACAAATTTTATTGATTTCTAGGGAATACTAGGCATCTCAAGAGTCTGTAGTACCGGTGTTTTGTAATCAAAAAACCTTTTTATTGCAGTTTCCCTATACCCAAGCACATCAATTTCATCAATATAAACCTGTAAAGACCTATATTAAAAAGAGAATTAGAAACAAAATATTTTATTTCCACAAAAAATTACAATAAAATACAATAATCCAACAGCAATGTTGGTAAAGAGCAATATATTTAGGAATGAGTTCGTATTGATAGTACGGAGGGTACAATTCATATTTAAATCTCATTATGTACTTCCTTTCTTAATTAACTCTCACTCACCTTAAAAGAAAACACATTGACCTAAAGATCTCCGAGCCACACCGCGGCGACTTACAGCGGCGGAAAGCTCTTCATTCCGCTTCTTTATATTCATTTCTTACGCTTTAATGAACCTGCATTTTGTTGCAACACCGTTGATAACACAAAACCCCGCTCTCAATGACAATCCTTTAACATTTGCTATGATCTAAATTCAGAGTAATATTTTCCAAATAAATACAGTTGTTGCTATAGCACAGTTTAGATAAGATATATCCTTAAACCATAGATGAATCTAACAGAGATCGCTTTTAAATGGGTCTTCTGTTGCGCCCAAGTTCTTGCTAGTTACAGTTAAATTCAGCTGCAGTTAAGTTACGAGTTATTAGTTACTTAGCTAGTTAAGTTTCTAGTTACATTCAGTTACTAGCTACAGTTAAGTTAAATTAGGAGAGTCCTCGACACTAGCGCTCGTCACCACCTGAGCGCAACATTAGTGCTTAAATTAATTTATTCGTCACCCTGCGTTAACTACGACATCTATAAGACTTTGGACTTACATAATCGCCTTATTATAGGCACTAAGATAGTTTCTTATTTTGTGTGGCATGTGTAGTGAATAGTTATACTCCATGTATTTCCAATCATGAAAAAAATCAAAAAACCACTTTTGATCCTTTAAATACCAGCTTACAATCGATATGCCAGAAAAAGGCTCACTCGAAGAAAGAGAAGAAAATAATGGAGATTAATCGGTGAAATACGTTGATCAATGAAGAGATGAAGGCAGTGAGAGGTGATGGATGCCTCTTGAGTCCAAGCATCTGTTGTATCTGGATAAAGCTTCCTTGTCTTAACCCGTGTTGACCCTTTCTCAATAGGCATACATTTAAAATCAAATATGATTTAAACGTTTTTCTCTTCTCTTAATCCTTTTAGATTATATTATATAACAGTAGTTTTCATTATTAAATTTTTACGTTCACACTTAATGGTGAATATAAGTGCTGGAATTTACCCTTAGAGACCATTGAGACTGATTAGGTACTTGAAAAAAATTAACTTATGTATGTGTTATTTATGGATCGAGATTTAATTATATAAACTGCAGTGCAAATAATTCAATCATAAATTAAATTATTTGTAATCCTAACTTAATATTGTCAAATAACATCTACAATGGGTTTGATATCTCTTGGAAAGTTAATAATATAATTAGAAGTTGCTAAGTCTAAAATTATTAGCAACCAGTATGAATAAATACTATTTCGATACCTGGGCAGGGAATGAACTGTTGCATCTATTTTATTTTTATGGATGAAACATTGCAAGACCGTGAAAAACCCACTAATAAGAGCTAAAGTCTCAAAAATACTTGTTTGCCAAGGAATAGTCAGTATTATGAAGTGATTTCAATGAAGTTTTAGGGATGAAAAAACGCAATCATAAACCATGTGACATGTTTCTCTGAGTTGTAATAGAGACAATAGTAAAGTGCTGAGTCTCAAAACGGTAAGTAAATTAAAAAACTTTAGCCGACTGGGTGCCAAAGTGAGAGATTTATGTCCTGAATTTGTTATTGAAAACTTTGCATTTTTTTATTGAGTAATTTTTATATCTTAATTATCACACGGTGAAAAGTAATTACAACTATAATCATTAAGGCTTTGTAGACTAAATGTTGAAGTTCCTCTGCGCCCATATATCTCCCATCTAACTAACAAGCTTGTTTTTACCATCTTATCAGAACCTAGTTTATAAAATCCACTTATTAGATCTGAGAACTATTACTCAGATCATCATGGTATTTTGTGAAATGCATAAAGCTATGTCTTATGGTACTATATTGTATCTTTGTGTTTTTTTTGTTTTTTTACTCAATCAGGAAATTCTCTGTTTGGATCAATTTAAAAATAATATAATTTTAACAACAAAAACTCCATTTCATTTCTCAATATTGATGATATTTCTTTATGAGTGGGCACCAAAATGGAATGCTTACTGTCATTTGTATGTACACAGTGGAAAAACGTATCGAAACAGCTAAATATTTGTTGACACATATCTATATTTTACACATCAACTGAAATTTTTGAACAAAACATTTCTTTTTACTTGTGTTGGGGCAGGCTTATGAGGAATACGAACATATTCTTAAAAGGAAGTATAGATTGATATGTTCATAGTTTTAAATAGTTGATCAAGCGTAGGTTAATGCCAGAAACTAAATTATCAACCGTTACAAAATGGTGGCGGTTGAAGGATAGAGAAACTACATAAAATGTATTAAATTTTGGTACATACTGGTAAGTGCAATACTATTCAGCAGCTTACATTTATTACTTACATCTCACGCAGGAGGAAAACTTACAGAAAAAACTTACCAAACTATACTATTCTATACTAAGATTTTTTATATTCAAAACTCTATATATGAATTGACATTGCTAACCCAGAGCTTTTATGGTAATCGCAAGAGCATTTATCACAACCAGCAATGCTTACTCCTCCATTGACCATCCCCAATGAATGTAAGAAACTTCTTATTCCTGGAAATAAGATCACAGTTTCCATCTGCAGTTTCCATTCTCTAGATACCAATATTTGAAAATTTCCTTTATTAATGCTTCAGTTAATTTAACGTAACATAATAAAACAAGAAAGTGTTTAAACTAATCTACAATCATTTCGTGAAAATTTCATACACTACAAGGTGGTTTGATTTACTTTTTTCAACTAATATATCCAATTGGTCACAGTTGGCCGACTGCAGTTCATTCATGCGTATCAGAAAGCCCCCAGTTGGTAAGCTGTTTTGGACCCGCCCGTATATCTCACAAGTTTACAAATATACGGCTGTTTCTGGACCAACTTTACGCCTCTAGTTTTACCATGATTCATTCTTGCTTGTTGGTTGTTGAAGTTTGAATAAAACCAATAGGACAGGTTTTGCACCAAAAATATTGCGGTTTTAATTACAGAAAACATAAATAAAGAAACCATCACTTAATTTCTCCAGCCTCTGAAGATGCAAGATAACTTTTAAACTAAGCTAAGCATTGTCTAATAATAAGCTGAGAAGGCTAACATGCAGGATTGTGATTAATCAATTCAAATTCTTTTCAACTTCACGATGGGCCAAAAACTTGAAACTGACACATATTTTAGGGTTTCTATCAACAGGAAATTTTATAAATAGACGACTTTCACCCTCCACAGGCAGATAAATTAATTTTAAAAACGACTTTTGTGTTTCTAGGAATATTGCCTAAATTCCTGGAAAATATTGAAGCACACCACCTTTGGTTTATAGCTTGAAATAATGAACTATACTATAATATTAAAAATTTTCACTTATGGCAAAATGTTTTCCCGTGAATTGGTGAAATAAACAAGGTTTCTTCTTTCTTTTTCAAACTTATATCTTTATTCTTATTCTTATTCTTAACAGTCAATGGAGTTAAAAGTATAATTCAAAAAAATCCTGGTTTAGTTATTCAACCTTATAAAATACTCAACATTCAAAACCTTTGTTGATCAGGATTCTTCATTGTTAACCCCACAATGTTATCTGTGCCTGTATATTCAACCGTACAATCTCATTCCATCCCACCAGTGCGGCACAATACACAGGGAACTCACAATGACATAGCACACAATAATACCTTCCCACTTTTGTTGTAGCTTTCACCTCTGTGGAACAAGTGTTTGTTGGCTTGTTATTTGTAATTTAAACCTATGTTAAAGTTTAAATATATGTATCTAAAACTTATGTTAAAAGATTATGGCATAATATACAGTAGGATACTTAAACGAAGCATATATTATCGCTGCATGAATAAACTTTCTATTTTATTTACTAGAACAATAAAACTTTGCAGAAGGCAACTTAATTTTTACTGAGCATCAGTAAAAATCAGTATTTTTTCAGTTATTTTTATTCAGGAAATTTAAACTATGAATGAGATGCATGTGATCTACAGTCAGGCCTTCTTTTAAATTACCTTTTTTGGAAAGTTTATTATTACTTTGAGCTTTATTTAAAATTTGGTAATAGATTATAATTAAAATTAGTTTATAAGTGCGACTTTTCGAAGGAAAATCTTAATCTTGACTCGTCACCAAAATATGGCATACCTTATAAAATTTCATGTTTGGTAAATTACTATGAATAGAATATAATTAGTAAAGTATTTATAGGGGGGGTAGTAATTTTCCAGCCAAGTATCAATATCTGATCAAATTGTCCTTTGCAGAGCAGCTTGCCTCTTTCAAATAACCGAATACCTTCAATATCAAAGTTCCAAGTATCGGCTTTAACTTAATAAGCAGCTGAGCCTGACGTGCGCCATATTGTATTATGAAGCCATCAATAACAGAACCTTTCCCCTGGAATATTCAAGATACTGCCATAGGTACAGACAAACAATTTCGCCTTACATTATATAATTGTTTAATTTTTCAGCTAATATAATTTATTTCCAATATACAGTTTATACAGTGCAGATGTTTTTGGAAACGTACCATCTCACTAGTTTCAGAATTCTCTGTTATAATCTAATGCAACAATCGAAAGGCAAAGTTACTTAAAGTTGCATAAAATATCACAGTTTTATTAATATATTTTTGTACTTTATAGGCTACCCTTTTTTCGTCGTTTTTTGATTTGCCTCTAGGAAAAAAGCGAAAGATTGATTAGTCGAAAATCATTTTGTATAACTCGCTGTAATTTTAAAATCAGTTTCAAGAGTGTGTGGAAAGTTATTATCTGGAGTTAAGAATATGTGGATTTAAGTGACGAATAAAAAAACTAAACATAGTGGTGGGCAGTCTAATATAAATTGATTATGACAGCCCTTAAAGGAGATTACTTGTTAATGATTGTTTCATTAATTATGTTTGCGTCATTTTCCTTTGAAGAGTAGTTTATTCTACAACATAACTAGCTAACTCAATAGACACACGCCTCAACTCCCTTGGTCCTAACTCAGTTAACTGTTGAATCTTGAAATTTAAAAAAATCATTCTGTTATTTACAATTGGATAGTTTAGAAAGATTTTCTATTATTCAACGACACCAAGAATAGAAAAATTTTCATTAATATAAGAAACCAACATCTAACTTTGAACATACAACAATGAATATATTAATTAAACGGTAACTTCCAATCCACTAATTTACTTAACGAAATATTTTTAATCAATGTTTTGGATGTTCACTGCCTCTGGTCATGTCAGCGATTTTTGATTCCTTCACCTAACGTTAGCTCTAATAATCAAAAGAATTATTTAAATGATACATTTGACCTTTGACATTGTATAAATAAATTAAAAATAGGTCAAACAAATTACTCTTTGATTTGGAAATTTGACCTATAAAATTCTAAAAATTGTGTTTATTAAGCTTTTATTGCTACAAAAATTATTTTTAAACAATTATAATCGCATAGACACATATACACATTCATACATTGGGAAATGATAAGAATTCAATGTCAGCTTAGTATTGATGACCTCCAACTTGTAATTTGATTATACCATTCAAGTTATCATAAGCCTTACTTAATTTATATTCAACACAAACTATGTATTTTTCACCGGTTTACTTTTTAATGTAGCTATCTACATTAGAAAGAACCTAATTTTCCAATCAGTAAGTTGACATTGTAAGTCTTACGTCATATATTTGTCTCAGTCTTAAAATATCTTATCATCAACGTGAGTGCACTCTCTTGGCCGTCGTTTTTCATCAAGTAGTCGTATTAAAGATTCAAATGGAGCTTGCACGGAAACAAATTTAATTTTCCAGTTGGTATTATTATAATTACGATATTTGCTCTTTTTTATGTAAAAATCGTACTTCAAACATAGGAAGGGCTCTGAAAATTATTTCTTTGTAGCATTTCCCTGCGCTAGCTTACTGTTTGATTGATAAACCGAGTCATGCAGTTGATTGAAGCAAAAATTGACTTGTTAATTACAACGTGGATGCGGTACCAAGAACTTCACAGAACTCTGGCTTGTTATCGCTGAGTTTACTATCAATTAATGTTCCAAACTTTACCTTTCGTGCCTAAAACATAAACGATGACAAACATTACAACAGTATTAGTAATATTAGTGATTACGAAAAATGAAAATTTTTGTAGTCATAAAAGTTAGGAAACGCCTAATGATCAACATTGATCCAGAAATAATTTATTTAAGTTTAGTTTTACTCATTGCTCCAATAAAACATATGATTGCATTTTGATAACATTAAACTGTTATTTCGTTGCCAATGTGGCAACTCATAAAGCCCATGTTATTTCTTTTATAATTTCAAATTCATTTTTCTACGTTTCTTAAAAATTTTAGTATATTATAACGTGAATTTTACACATCTGCAGGAATTTTTTTCTGGTGATGTGATTAAATCCGTCATAAGTTCCCATACAGTATGAGAAAAAGGGATTTAAAAGAATTGTCATGCTTGACTATTAATATATAGAAGGTTTCAATTGTATATCTTAGGTAATTTGTATTAGTAATATTGCAAAAAACTACCATAAAACAGAAATCGTGTAAAGTTCTAAATCAGTTCTAAAAGCTAATTGTGATCACCAAGTTAACCGTTTTCATGCGTTTAAAGAAGATTTTCAACCCAAAAAAAGAGATTAATATTTCCCTTTCATCGATAGAATACAAAATACAAATAACAAATTTAAATATAACTTCGTATTAAATTACAATTGCACGGAGTTCAATATAGTATAAAAATGTTTTACGTTTCTTATAAAAAATCCCAGAGACTTATACTAACAATATGGCACAGAGTGGAGTGAGAAGTTAAGTAAACAGAGGCCTAAACAGTATATCTCCCTGTACCACATCTCTCTGGCTGCTCTAACTCAGCCCACATTGACATTTACAGAGGGAATGCCTTTGACAAACCATCGCGTTTGGTAACTGATATTGCCATCGTAATTTTAATAACGAGGAGGAAACTTCGTAATTTTCTTCCTGTAAAGTATATTACCAACCCTAACTGCTTTATATAGTCGTAATGTTGAGTTTTTCAAGGTGGTTAGAAAAATCATGTTTGAAAACACTATAGACCTACGTTATAGTATGTGTAAAACGCATAATTTCATTGAAATATAGCTATGAAAAATTTAATTAATATTTAGTGCATAGAACACTAAAATAATGTTTCCGTATTTTTAGATTTTAAGCAATATCACAAGTAGAAACTGAAGAGAATACGTTACCTTAAAATATCTCAGAAGATGGTTAAAAAACTAATTGGTGATAAAATATAAACGGTCTAGGTTTCTTCCAGCCATAATATTGTGGGGTATAAAATAACTTGGTTCCCTCCAAATTGATTGTAGAAATTCAGTAACAAGTAAAACCAAAACTTTAACTGTCTACCAGGTGATAGGAACAATATCCCATTGAGAATGGAGAATGGCTTTGGAATTGGACAGATTTATGGGTGATTTGTCATTAGATGGGCCAGATATGATCAGGCATATTGACCAGATCGTGATCACGTCTTGCCCTTAACCAAGCAAGAACATTTTTTTTATAATTACAAATACAGTGTAATAACTACAGGGTAACAACAGACATACTAATCAAAGCAGAATTTCTTATATAGGATATTGGCTTGGACCTTCGCAGGTAAAACTGATAGAGAAGGATTAACAGGATACAACATTTATCTTATAATTAAATCAAACATTTTAATTTCGTAAGTGATACAATATGTAGACAGGAAATTGTTATTTAAATTAACATTGCATTTTAAGTTTTATGCGATTAAGTGTGTCCATCTTAACAGTAAAGACTCTCTGATTGTTTGTTTGAATCAATTCTAATTCACTTAAACAAAGCGACAATTCTTCTTAGTATTATCATCGAATTGATTACTCTTTAGAGTTTCAGCCCTGCAGTTTAACAATAGTATATTACATTACTAGGCCGGGAAGTACTGTTTTCCCGGACGAGTATGATAGTTCCCGCGAGTGCGGGATTTTCATGCGAGTACGGCGAAATTTTCCGGCCGTGTAACGTACGATATTTTTCATCATACTACGCAGAAAAAACATAGTTTCAATAACATAGTCCTTGCATAAATATACTTCTCAAACCTTCAAACCTAACCTATAATAAACAGAACAACAATTTTTTATGGATGCAGTTCTGCCACTACATTTCTCTAAAAAGAAACCAATAAACAAGCATTAAACGTCGGTTTGCTGCAATGCAGCTGATTGTTTACTTCAAATTTATCCGGCCTTAGCCGGAAAAAGTTTATCGGCCTAGGCCGGCAATGGATAACTTTGGAACCAACAAAAAGGAACTGAAAAAAACGTTTTTGTGTTCGTAGGAAGAAAATTTTTATTTCTAGATTGAAGAAATAATACTGATGATTAAGTAATGGGTAATGGCAATAACGAGAGAGTACAAGCTATGTCAAGTATGATCTTTGCGGCTGATGGCGGCTTTGATGTTATCGGGGCTGTTGCTGATCAAAGCCAAACATCGATGTCTGCTGCGGGCTTCGACTTTACTTTTGCTGTACATTTTGTTGTTGACATAGTGCATTCCAAACCACCTTCGAGTGAGTAAAAGTGGCTAAGTATAGTAATTTTTCATTTGCCTCAGTTTGGTTCGTTTAGTCCAATAATAGGTGTCGGTACTATATTATTATCCACGGTTTAGCCCTTGAGCTATGCGAACAAATGTAAGACTGTATTACTTACTTGGGACGTAAGACAGCTCAAAATTGATTTAGTTCTGTTCAGAACATATTTCGGTGTAATAACACCATCTTCAGCTGAGTATTGATGTGGATGAAATAATGATCCATCGGTGGATGGCTTGGCCATATTATATTAATAACGCATAGTCATAACATTGAAACACGACAAGTACACTTTAGAAAATTTAAATCTAAAACTAACAGACCTATCACAAGTATAAATCGAGAACTCGGTACGCCCCGCGCCGTGGCGGTTGGGAGCAGACTCCCTGCTATGAACTAAAAAAATAGGTAACGCCTTTTTAAATCTCTCAATAAAAAAAAAAACTCGCCAAAGTATAACTTAAGAAGTTTGTTGAAACAGTCATTACAAAGAGGAACAAAGTTTAGAAGTTTCACTCAAATTATCAACAGTAACTTTGCACTCTCCTATGTCGTCTTACACATTTAGCATTATTATATTTTTTTCAACTTAGACATTTCTTTTTATGATACTCGTATTAGTAGTAGAGAAACAGGAATTGAAAAACATGAGAGGTACGAGGAGGTACGATCCTATTCCAGGACATCTTCGATCCCATTTCAGGACGTCCCATTCCAGGACACCTTCGATCCTATTCTAGGATGGTTGTGTGATCCTATTCCAGGACGCCTTCCATCCCACTCTAGGACGTCTTATTCCAGGACTACTTCTATCCCATTTCAGGACGTCCCATTCCAGGACACCTTCGATTCTATTCCAGGACGGTTGTGTTATCCTATTCCAGAACGCCTTCCATCCTATTCTAGGACGTCTTATTCCGGGGCTACTTCCATCCCAAACTAGGATTTCACGTTTATAGTTAAAACATAAATATGGTTCTTTTTAAACAGTTAAAATATTGTGAGTCCGTGTAGTTGATAATACAAGAGAAACGCTGAACGCTCTCATTATCACGAGATGACCCGCGAAGCTATCTATCATTATCACGAGGTGACCTCATCTTTTGACCGCGAGCAAAGTCACTCAATCTCGACCGCGAGCAAAGTCATTCGTATAGTCAGTCTTCAGTGACACAGTGCTTTATTCGTCGATCGAGTTGTTCAACTGTTTTATTGGTGAGTTTAAAAATATAATTATTTACAATCAAAACTATTGTGTACTTAAAAACTCCCCCATCGCTAATTATTAACCTAACTTTAAGCGCCCTATTCAAACCCAACTTTAAGCGCCCTATTTAACCTCACATAGCGTCCTTTAGCGGGCATATTCAACCTAATATAACCCAATTTCCCGTCATTTCTCAATTTTCAAACCTAACCTAAGGCCCCCTATTTAAACCCAACTTTAAGCGCCCTAACCCAACTTTAAGCGCCCTATTTAACCTCACATAGCGTCCTTTAGCGGGCATATTCAACCCAATTTCCCGTCATTTCTCGATTTTCAAACTTAAAAAATAAATACAATTAATTTGAACAGTTTCCCTATTTAAACCTAACTTTAAGCGCCCTATTCAAACCCAACTTTAAGCGCCCTATTTAACCTCACATAGCGTCCTTTAGCGGGCATATTCAACCTAATATAACCCAATTTCCTGTCATTTCTCGATTTTCAAACTTAAAAAATAAATACAATTAATTTGAACAGTTTGATTTTTTTAATTTACAAATGCATAATAAAAACAGGTTTATATTACCTCAGTCTAACAGCTTTTAGTAAATCCACATGGACTACCGGTTTCAGAACATTATAATTCCATCTTCAGGTCGACTTCAACAAAAACCAAACTTGAACATGAGTCCATTGTCACAGTTAAAATACACATAAACATTTAAAAACACGAACGAAAAAAACATTTAAAATAGTGCACTTTAATTTGATGTGTACCGGCCGGTAGGTGAGCACTGACTGAAGAAATCAGGTGAACAGGAAGATGACGTTATCAGTGGCCAGTTGGACTTTGTACCTCTTTGTCCCTGTCCCTACTCCTTCCCTTTATCAAATTTATTCTATTAAACAGGACATTACACCCGTATTTTAACTTTTCATTTAAAACATCATCTGGACTATTTTTAAAACTATTGTAAATTTCGAGCTCTTCAAGGGTATTTAAAAGAGGAGATTTGTGGCATTTGTGTAATATTGTCATATTTGTATCCATGTTGTTGACACTGTGATTATTTGTCACAAGATGTTCACTAAATTTAGACTTCTGGGGGGCGGAGCTAGGTTTGGGGATGTGCTCCTTAAATCTCTTTTTAAAAGACCGCCCAGTTTGTCCAATATAGTGCTTAGGGCAATCAGAGCACGTTAATTTGTACACACCAGTTTCGTGACAAGACTCCTGACTGAGACTGGGGGATTTTAATATCTGCTCTAATTTATTAGAAGTCTTACAAGCCAACGTAATGTTGTGTTTTCTCATTTCATTTTTTAGGGTGTAATGTAGGTTTTTTCCGTACTCTATTGATATGTAGTGCTTTGGTTCTACGTTGAGAGGAGAGCTACTTTTATTTTTATTTCTTTGTTTGTTTATAATATTGTCTACAATATTTACATTATAGCCATTAACCACTGCAATATGTTTAATAATGTTAACCTCATTTTCAAAATCGGTCGCATCCATGGGTACAGATAATAAACGATGGACTAGGCTATTATAAGCCGCCATTTTGTGTGCCATGGGATGGTAGGAAGTGGCATGTATGGTGTGATATTATTAATATGAATAAATTACAAATGCATGTTAATGATCGTTACAAGAAAAATCTGGCCTATATAGTTGGGCCCCGATTTGGGTCCCAACCAAATCTGAGCGATTTTGGTGGGACCAAACCTTAAAGCGCCCTATTTAAACCCAACAACCCTAACTTTAAGCACCCTATTTAACCTCACATAGGGCCCTTGTCATTTCTCAATTTTCAAACCTAACCTAAGGCCCCCTATTTAAACCCAACTTTAAGCGCCCTAACCCAACTTTAAGCGCCCTATTTAACCTCACATAGCGTCCTTTAGCGGGCATATTCAACCCAATTTCCCGTCATTTCTCGATTTTCAAACTTAAAAAATAAATACAATTAATTTGAACAGTTTCCCTATTTAAACCTAACTTTAAGCGCCCTATTCAAACCCAACTTTAAGCGCCCTATTTAACCTCACATAGCGTCCTTTAGCGGGCATATTCAACCTAATATAACCCAATTTCCTGTCATTTCTCGATTTTCAAACTTAAAAAATAAATACAATTAATTTGAACAGTTTGATGTTTTTAATTTACAGATGCATGTTAATGATCGTTACAAGAAAAATCTGGCCTATATAGTTGGGACATGATTTGTGTCCCAACCAAATCTGAGCGATTTTGGTGGGACCAAACCTTAAAGCGCCCTATTTAAACCCAACAACCCTAACTTTAAGCACCCTATTTAACCTCACATAGGGCCCTTATCATTTCTCAATTTTCAAACCTAACCTAAGGCCCCCTATTTAAACCCAACTTTAAGCGCCCTAACCCAACTTTAAGCGCCCTATTTAACCTCACATAGCGTCCTTTAGCGGGCATATTCAACCCAATTTCCCGTCATTTCTCGATTTTCAAACTTAAAAAATAAATACAATTAATTTGAACAGTTTCCCTATTTAAACCTAACTTTAAGCGCCCTATTCAAACCCAACTTTAAGCGCCCTATTTAACCTCACATAGCGTCCTTTAGCGGGCATATTCAACCTAATATAACCCAATTTCCTGTCATTTCTCGATTTTCAAACTTAAAAAATAAATACAATTAATTTGAACAGTTTGATGTTTTTAAATGTTGTTAGAAATGTTTTCAGCTCAGCAGATATAAATGACGTCCGCTGTTATCATGGACTTGACCCGCGAGGTCGAGCGGCGTTATCTTAAACTCGATCGCGAAGTCACACAAAGTCATTCATTGTTGGTCACGTTGAAGTGTCGGTGAATTCAAACAGTGTATTCAACAATTTTCAATGGTAAGTCTTTCAATTTTACTAAAATTAGTTAATTTAAACAGAAAAGTAAACTTATGTTTTCTTTAAATAAAATAATACTTCCATCCTTCAATAATACTTGTAAATTTTAGACTCCTTCAGATTTATGGCCTCCAGCTTAGAAAGTCTCGCGAATAACCTGACCAGAGATAAATTCAAGCACGTAGCAAAGTTTTTCGAAAACGACAAGTTAGATTTAGTTTTGAGAAAAGGCATCTTTCCCTACGATTTTATGGATAGTATGGAAAAATTCGACTACCCGTCTCTGCCTTCCCAAAAAAATTTTGATAACAAATTGAATGAGACAACTGTCGATCCTGAAGATTACGAGCACGCGCGTAAAGTGTGGAATGAATTTGAGATTAAAAATATGAAGGAATACACGCTTTTGTACAACAAAACCGACACACTGCTATTGGCCGACATAGTTGAAAACTTCCGTGAAGTGTGCATGGACACTTACAAACTCGATCCCGCTTGGTATTTTACGAGTCCCGGTCTGGCTTGGGACGCCATGTTAAAAAAGACCGGTGTTGCTCTCGAGTTATTGACTGATCCCGACATGGAACTTATGATCACCAAGGGCATTCGCGGCGGAATTTCTCAGTGCTCCCACAGATATACTAGAGCCAATAACAGATATTTACCAGATTACGATCCTGAAAAGCCCGAAGAGTATCTCATTTATTTGGATGTAAATAATTTGTACGGATGGGCCATGTCGAAGTATTTACCTCAGAGCGATTTTAATTGGGTGGGTGAAGATGAATTACAAGATATCGAAAGTGATCTGCAAGATGGAAATTGGATCGACAACGAATCTGCATATGGTTTTATATTGGAAGTAGATTTGAAATACCCCAGGAAATTACACAACTCCCACAAAGACCTCCCGTTAGCACCAGAAAACAGATGCCCTCCCGGTTTTAATCAGAGAAAGCTTTTAACGACTTTATACGATAAGGATAAATACGTGGTGCACTACCAAAACCTACAGCTCTATTTGTCATTGGGCATGGAGTTAAAAAAGATCCACAGGGGCATTAAATTCCGCCAATCGGCATGGTTGAAAGAATATATCGATATGAACACCGATATGAGGACAAAAGCAACCAACGAGTTTGAGAAAGATTTTTATAAACTGATGAATAACGCGGTGTTTGGTAAAACGATGGAGAACATACGTAAGCACGTAGACGTACGTCTGGTCACGCACGACAGGCAAATTGACAAACTAGTGGCCAGACCGAACTTTAAATCCGTTACCGTTTTCGCAGAGACATTGGCGGCCGTGCATATGGGTAAAACCAGATTATACTTTAATAAACCGATCTACGTAGGCATGTCAATATTAGATATTTCGAAGATAGCCGTTTATGACTTTCATTACAATGTCATGAGACCGAAATACGGTGATAAAGCCAGAGTTCAGTACACTGACACGGACAGCCTGACTTATAGCGTCAAAACAAAAGATATTTATGAGGATATAAAAAGTATGATCGACCACTTCGATACCAGCGATTACAAAGCAGATAACCCCTATAACATGCCGCGTGTGAATAAAAAAGTAATTGGCAAATGGAAAGACGAACTGGCCGGTGATATTATGAATGAGTTCGTCGGGTTACGTTCGAAAATGTACGCCTACGACTCTGAGGGGGAGAGGAAGAAGAGGGAGGAGGAGAAGAAGAAGAATAAGAAGAAGGGGGATAAAAAAGAAAAAGGTGAGGGGATTAAAAAGGCTAAGGGGATAAAAAAGAATGTCGTTGACTTTCTGTCGATAAAAGACTATAAAAACTGTTTGTTTGATAAAGAAGTGATAAAGAAGACCATGAACACCATTAGAAGCAAACACCATGATTTATATTCGATCAAACAGCGCAAGATAGCCCTCTCCCCCTCTGATGATAAGAGATTTATCTGTGAAGACGGCGTGGAGACTCTTCCCTGGGGCCACTACAATATCCCTATCAAGCATCTGATTAATATCGAAGCGAATGCCGCACTGGACATGGATTAGAAGGTACGAGTTTGTTTATATTTTAAATACTTATACATGACATATTTCGATCATTAATAAAAATATTATTTTTTTCCTCCTTATAAAGGGGTAACGAATCGTTAACCTCTTTGAATTATCGATTTTATCATGGATAAACTATTTTTTCCTCTTCGAATTGTAAATTTTATAATTGATAAAAAAGAAAATTTATTAAAAACAAAGATATAAATTCAGTACTAGACTTTGACTAGAAAATATGAGTTTTTCTCTCTAAAAACCTTTAAAATGACTCATTTTTGAATAGTTTTTAGTTGGGACCCAATATGGGTCCCACCCCATTTTAGGACCCCTGTCCAACAGAAAGGGTCCTATTTTAGGATTTCCATGTTTCTCTCATAACGTATGACGATAATTATGTTTGTAAGATAACATTTTGCTATCGATGCAGAAAGAACTCTCCGACAGACCGTCACATGAAGATGTTACTCCCCAACAGATTACCGCATGAAGATGTTGAAATTTAAATATCGAAGATGTCGATGATTGAATATCCAAAGGTATTTTTCCAAATTCATATAAAATTGCAAATGTTGTACCTATATACAAATGTGGTCTTAAATCAGTGGAGTCAAATTATAGACCCATCTCTTTGTTGTGTTCTGTCTCTAAAATAATTGAAAAATGTGTAAAATATCAACTCGTAAAGTATTTGGAGGACAACAAAATAATTACAAATTGCCAGTATGGTTTTTTGCGAAACAAAAATACTTCTGATGCTCTTTTTGATCTCACTAAACTCATTGCTAGCAAGGTAGGCAATAAAAACAAAGTAGTTTTGACATTTCTTGATTTAGCTAAGGCTTTCGACACAGTGGATAGGAGCAAGCTCTTAACTAAGCTAGAACTTATAGGTGTCCTGAATAAATCATTAGACTGGTTTAAAAGTTATTTTGATTCCCGTTTACAAACAGTGACAATTAACGGTGTGCAAAGTGATCCCAAACCTTTAAACTATGGAGTTGTGCAAGGCAGCACCCTTGGTCCTTTGCTATTCCTTATCTATATCAATAATATTAGTAAATTAAATATAAAAGGCTCTTTGTTTTTGTTTGCGGATGATACGGCCTTGTTATCGGCGGACGGTACGTGGGAGGCAGTCTATGTCCAGGCATCCTCAGATCTTGCATTAATAAAAAAATGGTTTGATCATAATACTTTGACAGTAAATGTAAATAAAACCAAACATATGGCAATCTTCTCAAGATCAGACCTGGATCCAGGGCTGCGAGTGCTGAGGCTGCACTCTTGCGGTGACCCTCGGGCCCAGGGCTGTGGCTGTGGTGTCGTCGAGCGTGTGGAACAGTATAAATATCTAGGGGTAATCATCGATCATAAAATGCTTTGGCTTCCACATGTTCGATACGTCAGGCAGCGACTAAGAAGGATGATTTTTGCATTTACCCAACTGAGTAGCGTTCTTTCAATGGTTCACTGTAGAACTGTATACTTTGCTTTTGTTCAGTCCATCATTCAGTATGGGATCTTGGGGTGGGGGGGAGCATCGTCATCCATTTTGGAGCCTCTGGTAGTGACTCAAAGAGTTGTCATCAAAACGCTTTTAAATAAAAACATAAGATATCTTTCTGATCAACTTTTTAGAGATTTTCCTGTGCTTAATGTTAGGCAACTTTACATAAAAACTCTTTTAATACATATAAAAAAGAATAAAAGTAAAATTTTTCAAAATATAGGTCATTCTTACCCGACAAGGAACAGACTCAATTTTGGTTATTTCTTCCCTAGATTACTCCGCTCGTCAGAATCATCCTGTTCTTTTTATATTGCACACACACTTTACCGAAACATTCCTGAGTATATTCTGGAGGTGGAGGGGAGCAGCCTTGGTGTCTACAAGCGGAGGGTTAATGAGTGGCTACTCCACATCGGTGCTGATGGTTGTGAGGCGCTGATACGCTCAATATATGCCAGTTAATTTTTACTCTTCTAATTATTTTTCTACTTCGTCAATTAATTTTTTTTCTAATTAATTTTCCTACTTATTCAAACATAATATCACCAGCAATGTCTCTTGCTGTAAGTAATGTATTTAGATTAATCCACATCTTGTAAATAGTGTTTTTTTTTATAGATTAGTGGTGTTTTTTTATAGATTATAGTGTCACATTTAAGGAGTCAACACAAGATGAACTGGACAGACTCGTCCTCACTCACAGGCGTGTAGTCTATGTGAGGACTATCCATATTTTTGTTCAATGTTATTTTCACTTGTGAGATATATTATGGAATAAATGATTTGATTTGATTTGATTTGATTTCCATGGTGTCGGCGGTGATATGAAATCGGCTCGTTATTGTAAATGAATTGATGAGGTATAATTTCTGTTTTCCCAATCAAATGACCTTTTTGAATTTCAAAATATTAAATATTAAATCGAATTTATTTTTTAATTTGATATACTTACTAACATAAATGTTTTTTACACAAGTTCAATTTTTTTTAAATAAAACTAAGATTCGAGTCTTTTCTGAAACTTAAATTTCATTCAATATCAACTAAAATTTTTTTTATTTACTAACACAATATTTTGTTAATACATTTGATATTTCACATGTTTCAGCTCTGGTTGTTCGCTCCTTTAGGACTATTAGTGTCTATTTCTAAAGGAGACTTCTCCAGTAAAAAAGAAGTTCCCTGTCGAAGGTGGGAACTTTGCCGTAGTGATAGGGCTTTCCACTAATACCCACCGACACTTAAAAAAGGAAAAAATTCATCTTCAAATTCTAAGGTAAGATATATGTTAATTAAAAATATATTTAATGATTTTCTAACCCTTTATATCGTAGAGTTTATTTTTCAAAAATATATATACATCTCAAAACATTCTAATTAAATTCCTTTCCAAATCGTAAGTGAAGCCGATCTCTGATACAACTACCACGTACGCTGTGGTCCCTTTATCAGCCACCGGACTGGCTACGGCAGTCGTAAAATCCAGTTCTATTTGAATATCTTTTATTTTACTATCCATCGAGAACGGGTGATGATGTGTGTTAACGACTAACAACGGGTACTTGTCTATAAAATCCACGTCGCTTAAATAAACATCTTCGTCTCCATATAACACATTCCTTACTGAACAATAACTATCGTATAATATTCCATACTGTTTTTCATGTATCGCTAAATTTTGATTCTCCTTCGGATATAGTTGTTCGTTGATTTTGACACGATAGTTTTTGATGTTAACTCCATTGAATTGGCTCGGATCTTTCTCTTGATTGTTTTTGCGGCTGGTCTGTAAACCTATGATTATAAATCGCGGGTGGGATATATTTCGGAATATGTTGGATATATCAAAACTATATGACGAGCCTGTCACACCGAATTTTTTAATACATTGCCATTGGTAATAAGCGTACTTCAAATCACCTTTTTCACTCACCTTTTTCAATCCTTGAATGAGTGGTAATTTTTTCATCGCATCATAATCTACAAGAGGGACTTTTAAAACAAAACTCGTGATTTTTATCTTAGCTTCATCCGCTGATTTCTGTGTCCCGCCGACGGTTTCCTTCCAACGATATATCGCGTCATTATCTTCGTTGCGTGTAAAAATTATTTCAAAACCTCCTTTAAACATAGGATATTTCAGAGCGTCAAAAAACCCTAAGCCCAGATGTGATAACGTAACTAGAGCTTCGAATCTACCCATTTTTTTATTGAATTTTGATTTAAAACCGCTCGTATAATAAGTGTTCTCACCCGATTTGCTATATGTTGTCAGTCCTTTGATTGTACTCGTAATACCCACTTCATCGACCCAATCAATCAATTGATTATGTTTTTTCAATTTGATTCTTTTAAATAAAAATGCTGGAAAATTGTCAACTAATTTAATAGGATCAGCTTCATCATATTTTTCATCATTCGCTTTTTTCACAACTTCTCCTTGTATATGGAATAAAATCCTTCTATCATAAAACGAATCTCCATGATCTAATTGGAATGTCGTAAACTTATTAGGTGAATTAAAATTTAAATCAGACACCGGTAGGACGGTATTATATTCACACCGTTTAATCTTGTCTGACGCTTCTTCGTAATACTTTTCCATCTCTATATATATTTTAAAGTTTTCGTTTCGAATAAAAAAAATAAAAAACATAATTTCAACTTAATAAAAAATATAAAAATTAAAATAAAACTTAGAAAATAAAAATATAGTTTTAAAATCAATTTTAGAAATAAAAAATATTTATCTCCTACCGAACATGCGCATATATTTCTTTCTATCAGACATCGTCCGGCCACATCTTATCGGCCATCTTCTGTTTTTTCACCAGCGTGCCGATGATCTCCTTATCATCGCTTTTCCTCTTCATTATATTATCTATATATAGGTTTCGGGTTCAGAGTTTCGCTTTTCAAAAATAAAGAAAAAAAATAAATTTGAATAAAAATCTAAAAACGATGCATACACGTTATTTTTATAAAATATTATGTATATGAATCGTTTATTAAAAACGATGCGTACACGTGGTTTTTATAAAATAACGTATATGAATCGTTTATTAAAAACGATGCGTACACGTGGTTTTTATAAAATAACGTATATGAATCGTTTATTAAAAACGATGCATACACGTGGTTTTTATAAAATAACGTATATGAATCGTTTATTAAAAACGATGCATACACGTGGTTTTTATAAAATAACGTATATGAATCGTTTATTAAAAACGATGCATACACATCGATTATCGTTCGCTAACATCGTTTAACTCATCTTTTAACTTGAACATGTATTTTCCGTTGTGCGCTTTCTTAGCGGTGTTTATTACGAGAAATAAGAATTTATTAGGATGGGAAAATGTTTACTATTTATTTTCTCGAATCTTTGAAGAATTCTTCTACTAATTCTATGAAATTATACGGCGTGATTACAACATTATTGCGTGATTTATAGGATATATTGCGGTATCTCATGATATCTTTTACACAGTTCAAAACGTTTATACTGTTCGGCACTTCATCTTTGTAAAACAAAAGTAAAAAAACCTTCATCGATTTTCTTTTTATAAACCGTAGAAAAATGCCGATCTTCAGTTCTTACACAGTAGTATGTATAAATACCGTCTGCATAAGAATATCGTTTAAAGACGGCAAAGACGTGTCTTAGGTTCGATTTTTGAGGCATACAAGCTACTTTAGGTTTCATGTTTTGTATCGTATTGTTTAAACGACGATTTTCATTTTCTATCAGACGATTTTCATTTTCTAACCGACTTATCGTTTCCATAAGCTCTACGTTTTTATTTCTCAGTTTGTACTCACCATGTTTACGGATGGAAGGTAAAACGTCTTCGAAGACCCAACGTTTGAAGTCATTCGCTGAGGGTAACTTTGATGAAAATATCAATTCATATAATCCGGGCTCAGATATGTAAATTTCTAAGCCTTTATGATGCGAAACAGGTTGGGACCCAAATTGGGGCCCAACTAAATCGCTCTGATTTGGTTGGGACACAAATCGTGTCCCAACTATATAGGCCAGATTTCTCTTATAACGATCATTAACATGCGTTTGTAAGACCTTCTTCAGATTGGAATATCCTAATATTTCGGCCACATCTTTACCCTTAAACCACGAGTTATCGTCATCATCGAAAATCACTGTAACCTTTTGATTTTTAAAAATGAATTTACTCGCGATATCGTCCATGTAATCCTCATCTGTGTTGGACACATCAGAATTATAAGACGATGAAGAACTTTCGTCGGAAATCTCATCACTCGCAATATCCATATTATTATTGTTATTCATTTCGTACCTACTATAGAAAAAACAACCGATCGAACGTTAATGTTTTATTACGATCGAAAAAATAAAAAAATAAATTATATAGTCCGTACGATCGGAAACGTATTTATTTCACCACAACATCACTTCCGACAATGTTTTTTTTAACGAGGTTAATCAGGTCGAAATCGTCATCGTGAATTTTTATACATTTGCTTTTACGGTTATAATCGTATTTCACATCCTCTTTAACTATTTCTCTCAACACCTTTTTAGTTAAAATCTCATCGTCGATAGTTATGTATTCAATTTCAAAACATAGATCGTATCCACCCGATTCGTTGACGGCTTTGTCAAAAACACGTTTTTGCGTGTCTACGAATTTATATTCATTTTCACGATCCGTCCTCTTTAGAACACCGAACATTTGTTGGATCTGCGCGTTATTTATCAAAGTCTTGAACACTTTATTTTCCGATTCCAAACTAGTGACGCGGTACTGATGTTTCCTAAGCTTCGGTAAAAGTTTCTCGAAAATCCAATCTTTAAATTCGTTCATGTCATTTTTTCTCGCTACCAACAAACAACAAACGCCGGGGTCATCGATGTAGACGGTATTGGGTTGCACTTTTGTAGGGGATTTCGCGGTATCGTATTGTTTTATCTCCGAATAGATGGTTTTATACTTCTCATCGACATGATCGTTTACCGCTTTTCCCGGTCTGACATAACCCAATATTTCCGCGATGGTATTTGCGTGAAACCAAGGTTTTCTATCACCGTCGAATATAATGTAAATATCGTGATTTTCATACGTAAACTCGTTATTTTTTATATCAATCGTGTTAACCATTTTACCCCCCACTAATATATAGAAATGTATCTCGTCGAGTCATGTTTTTTATGATCAATTTAAAAAATATATTTGACGATTGCGTTAAACGTTTTTTGTTTCAATTATAAATTAGTCCCAATTTGGGATGCGTTAATGAATTATTTATAACAGCCCTAAAAGAGGAAGTGTTGAGTCCTAAATTAGGATAGCTTGGTATTATAAATAAAGGTCCTAAATTGGGATGTGTTAAGTCCTAAAACAGGGTGGGACACGATTTGTGTCCCAACCCTTTTCGAGCGATAAAAGCTTAGTAAGGCTTATATTACAAAACCACGGGTCTAAAAATAAACAATTACGAGGACTTGTAGTTTTAAGGAGTCTATATTTTTAAGTGTTTTTTTTTCAAACAATCAAAACTCCGTCTTTTGCAGTTCCCTCTCGTAAAAACCACCGATTACTTCTTCACCGTCTAGAGCCTCGATTTTGTACGTGACGGGTTTGGTGTTTAAAACTTGCGCGATCACAAAAATTTCGCTAGTCCAGTTTTGTTTATATTTGTTTCTAAATACGACTTTACTCGCTGTTATACGGACTCTGTCCCCGACGTCGAATTTCGGTTTTTTACGCGGCACTTCACTTTCGAGCTCCTGATACATTTTCAACAGATCGGACTCGTTGCTCTTATTGACATCGGCTGGACGCATTTTTATCGTGCTGTGGTAATCGTGTTTGTTGTATTCGTCGGTGAGCTCTTGTAAGACGTCGTACCATTTGTGCGAGTTTCTCACTTGGAATTTGACTCTGAATTTATCGTTTAACGTCCTGTGGTATCTCTCGATTATCGCCGACTTTTCCTCGCTCTCCGTATGGTACATTTTTATGCCGTGTTTTTTGAGCATGTCGTTAAAAGGTTTATTTTTAAACTCTGTCCCCTTATCCGTGTGCAGCAGTTCGGGCGTAGTGTGACCGTTCTTTTTCGCTCTCTCTATTATCCTCTCAAAAGCGGCCGTCACTACGGCACCGTCTTTTTTCTTCAACGGTTCGGACCAGACGAATTTGCTAAAACAGTCTATCACGTTTAAGATGTATTTGTACCAGTTGTTCTCTCTGGCGAATTGTTTCATGATGAGCAGATCCGCGGCCCACAGATTATCCAGACCTTTCATGATTATCCTGCGTTTTATAAATTTTTTCACTACCGGTTTGTGCAGTTCTTTCGCCTCCACCACTTCGGGCGGCTCTTTAATAAACGAATTTTTAACGCCGCCGCAGACCGCGCAATCGGAACTCGCCGACCATCTTTTATTTTTCGTTTTCACAATTTTCATGTTCTCTGACGCGGTCTGTGTTTTACACGTGCGACAGTAAGAATTCATCTCTTATATTAATGAAATTAAATTTTCGTTCGATAGAAAAAAATATCAATCATTTGGCAAGTTTTAATTTTTTATATGAATTCAAAATATTAATTTTTATACATAGATAATGGGGAATCACAAGAGGAAAATAAATTTGACCGAAGGTCAACTGAATAAGCTGCGGATAGCTCATAAGAAGCTTAAACGCGCAGTGCTTACTTTAACAAAAGATCAATTAAAAAATGGTAATACCGAAGTGTCACTCGATGGTGATCAAAACAAACAAGTGGAAAAAGCGTTGAAAAATAATAGAGGGACACGGTTGATTTTTGATTATTCACAGTTGAAGGAAATGATCGATGGAGGTCTTCTGAAGGAAGTTTTAGAACTGGCTGAAAACAATATTCCGTATTTTAAGAAATTTGCCTCACCTCTGATAAAGAATAAAGTGGCACCTGTGTTGAAGAATGATTTCGTGCCGTGGTTGAAAAATTTAATAGACAATGAACTGGACGAATTGATTAATAAAGATAAAACCGGAGCCGGTCTGGTGAAACGTGTAAGCGGAAAATTGCATAAGACTCTTAAAGATATTAGAGAGGATAAAAAAAACTAGTTCCGCTGACCATGTCCGAACTGGAGACATGGGCCAACAAGTTGAAAATCAACAATTTCCGTGGTGTTTTTATGCGAGAGTATTTACCCGACAAGCCGCGCAAAAACGAGTGTGCTATTATTAATCTAGGTGATCTGGAGTCGGGCGGCACGCATTGGACTTGTTATACGAAAAAAGGTAATTATGTCATATATTTCGATTCGTTCGGTGAGGCGCCTCCACCTTTAGAATTGGAGAAATATCTAAACATGACTAAAGGTATTTTTTATAATCATATGAGATATCAAAATTATGACGATCCCCCGATATGCGGTCATTTATGTTTGGAGGTATTGCGACGTTTTTCCAGAGGACAGGATTTCAATACGATAGAACGTGCTTTACAAAACGATAAATACACATTTTTGAGATGGTTCGAATAATTTTATTTTTTTTCTCCCTCGCTCTTAATAAATAATCTTAACCGCAATTTAAAAAAGTATATATAGAGAAATGGTGTATTTCAGATTGACGGGTCAGAGTCCGCATTTGCAATTGAAGCTCGAAAACCCCATACACTTGAAAGAGGACATGCGTTATTATCTAGCGCTCACGGGGTTTTCATTTCATAACTATTTTTATAACTTGAACGAGGAGGCTTCAATTACTTTTTATATGGGGGAGATAAGTCGTCCTACACTAACTTTTAAAGCGGAATTTTGGGATTTGAAAACCATGCAGAGAGAAATCAGGGAATTCATGAGGATTAATAAGTTTACACCGGCGATAGATGTGGAAAAGTTTAAGATTTTTCGAGACCCACAGTCTAAGATATGTATCAAATCTCCAGTCAAGTTCCATATAAACAACGAGCTGCGACGGTTTCTCGGATTTGATGAATTGAAAAAAGATGAAACCTTATTCGAATTACAGTTTACAGCGAACAAGATTTTATCAATATATGAGGAGGAAAGTAAATTACAAATCAGACCGTTCCACATGATCGAAGTGCATTGCGATTTAGTCGAACATTCGTATGTCAATCACGCGGAGCATTGGCACAGACACGATTTCTCCTCGTTGTTGTATCACTCGAGTCCGCGAGAACACAGAGATAAAATTTACGAGAAACCGTCCGTTTTAAATTACATACCGCTCAAACCTAACACGCAGACGATAAGAGAAATCAACATTTATCTGACGGATGAAAACTACGTTCCCCTGCAAAACGCTCTGCCCGATTATATCATTTATTTAAAACTAGTCGATGAGTCGGAATTAAATATGAATTAGTTTTTGTCAAAAGCGATGATTTATTACATCTTTTGAAACGCTCTCAATTTTTTATTCGACCGTGAAAATATATTTTTATATATAGACGGAAGAAAGATGGAAATGGAAAAGGATTATTATAAAGATATCCTCGACGAAGTGAATGGTAATTCTTTCGCGAAGATAAGTGATTTAGAAATCGATAAAAAATATTTGGTCAATAGCATAGAAAGAATTCATTATGCTTATGGTCTTAGAGTTTTGGTTACATGTGATGATGTGCGGTTTCAACTACCCGAGAGTTGGAACGAGAGAATGACTACGAAAAATATAAACGCGCTATTGAAATCGGAGCAACCGTTGTATGTGGTGTACCATGGAAAGATCCCATTGTTGAATGATAAGTTTAAACACGATATCAAATTTGTGAGAGATTGAATATTCGTTATTATTATTTGATTATACTTGTTATTTTATTTATGATTTAATTTTTTTTTTCTCGTTCCTGAAATGTATTTTTGCACAACAGCTTAATAATTTATGTAGTGCGAATATAAGCGAATGTAATATATAGGTAACAAAAATGGAGTCTGTCACTTTTAAATATTTCAAATTGTCAGAGTTCGCCTCACCACCCGTCAGAGGTTCACCGGACGCGGCCGGTTGCGATTTGAAAAGCGCTTATGACTATGTAGTACCCGGTCGCGGTAAACAGTTGATAAAGACGGACTTGTCTTTTCAATTTCCCCGCGGATGTTACGGTAGAGAAGCACCTCGAAGTGGCTTAGCTGCTAAGCATTTCATCGACGTGGGCGCCGGCGTGATAGACTTTGATTATACAGGCGATTTGCGTGTGTTGTTGTTTAACCATTCGGATGATGATTTCATCGTTAAAAGAGGTGATCGAATCGCTCAGTTAATATTGGAGGTTTATAGAAACGATGTGCCGGTAGACGGTGGAATCGATATGCGGAATACGGAACGCGGAAGTAATGGATTCGGTTCGACCGGTGTGTAATGAATTTTTAATTACATACGATGATTTTAATTATTTAATTTATTTTTTATTTTTTTATTTTTTTTACGTCTGAAATATATTTCTGCAAATCGGTTTAATAAAAAACTCGGTTGGAATTTAAATGATATACTATATAGATGAATAAAATGGAGTCTCATAACATGATTATTACTCTGGAAGGAAATATCGGTGCGGGTAAAACTACTTTTGCCACAGGCTTGTTTGATCGGTTTAAAAACCTAGGGTTTAAAACCGTACACATACAAGAGCCAGTCGGCGCATGGCGGGATTTTCACGGTACGCATTTATTAGACCTCTTGTATAAAGATATCGATAGATGGGCCTTCACTTTTCAAGCTAACGCGTTAATGTATATGACGGAGTGCGATAAGAGAGCCGTTGAATATGCGAAGAAGGGTTATATCGTGATTAAAGAGCGCTCTGCGTTCACTGTAAGACATGTTTTTAATGAACATTACAAAAGGTTTATGACGCCCGCTGAGGTTCAAATTTTAACGGATCTAAGTAATAAGTATGTCGATCCGCGTAAGACTGCATTTGATGAGGGCGGTGTTAAAGATATTACCTTGTACTTGCGGACGAATCCAACAACATGTTTTGAACGTAAGTTAATAAGAAGGCGTCCGGAAGAAGTAGGTAAAAAGAACCTTGTGGATGAAGAGTATTTAAAAGAATTGCATGCGATTCACGAGGCTGCTATTTCCAAGTCGATCGGGGAGGTTATTACAGCTGATGGAACTAAATTTGACCCTAATGATCCGAAGTCAGTTAGAATTTTAGGGAGTGACGAGTTTGTGTTTGATGCTTTAATGGACATTGGTGAGTTGGATGTTTTGGATAATATCGGTGATACTATAGGAATTAAAGTTAATCTAGAGGATTGTTGGACGTTTGAGGGAGATAAAATTACCCGTAAGAAATGTTAATTATGTTTTAAAGCGTTATAAATTGATTTTTTTGTCAAGGTCTGTTAGGATATATATGTTAAAGAGGCTAAGAGGTTTAGGGTATAAAAAATGCAATTTATTTAATTATTTTATTTTTTATAAGTGTGGACTTGTTATGGTGTTGGGTCAAATGTTCTGATTTGGGACGGAACTGGTCCTGGAATGGGACGTCCTGAAATGGGATCCAAAGCGTCGTGAAATAGGATCACACCTAAATATCCTGATTTGGGACGGAACTTGTCCTGGAATGGGACGTCCTAGAGTGGGATGGAAGGCGTCCTGGAATAGGGTCACACCTAAATGTCCTGATTTTGGACGGAACTTGTCCTAAAATGGGACGTCCTGAAATGGGATCGAAGATGTCCTGGAATAGGATCGTACCTCCTCGTACCTCTCATGTTTTTCAATTCCTGTTTCTCTACTACTCGTATTCCATCCCCGTTCCTTTGCACTCAATTTTGATGGGTGGCCATTGTAAATATATTTTCTTCATTGGCGATTTATCGTCAAACAAGGTGCATAGCTCGTTGAAGATTCACGATTCGAGATTGTTGATTTTGTTTATCACAAAATTTTATTTGCCATGTAACACCTGAGTTATTTCTGCACACGTTGAGAGTAAAAAGGAAGTGTGCAGCAAAAGAAAGTAAAAGTGGTAAGAGTAAAAGTAGTAAAGAGTAAAATTGGTAAGTAAAAAGGCAAGGTTGATCCTCGGGCTTTGCTGCAATATTCACGCTAAATTGTGAATGAACATTAGAATTTTATTGATTTCTTGGGAATACCAGGCATCTCTAGAGTCTGTAGTAACGGTGTTTTGTAATAAAAAACCTTTGAATTGCAGTTTCCCTATACCCAAGCACGTCAGTTTCATCAATATTAACCTGTAAAAACCTATATTATAAAGAGAATCAGAATCAGAATAATTTATTTCCACAACAAATTGCAATAAAATACAATAATCCAACAGTAATGTTGGTAAAGAGCAACATTTTTAGGAATTTATTTGTATTGATACGTAGGGTACAATCTATATTCACATCTTATTTAGTACTTACTTTCTTAATTAACTTTCAACAATCTTACAAGAAATCACATCGACCTAAAGATCTCCGAGCCACACCGCGGCAACTTATAGCGGCGAAAAGCTCTTCATTCCGCTTCTTTGCATTCATTTCTTACGCTTTAATGAACCTGCTTTTTGCTCCAACACCATGGATAACGCAAAACCCCGCTTATCACGGGCTTTTAAAAATATTTTTTTAACATTGGCTTAGAGCTGTATACAAGGATAAATTTTCCAAATGAATACATTTTGTCACAGCAGAGTTTAGATAAGATATTTACTTAAACTAATTCATTTCCCTACTTGAGTTAACCTCCTCATCTGACTTTGGACATCATTTTATAGGCTCTAAGAAAGTTTCTTATTTTATTTGGGATGTGTAGTGAATAGTTGTTATTCCATATATTTCCAATAATGAAAAAATCAAACAAAGCACTTCTGATCTTTTAAAAACCAGCTATATGCCTGCCAAAGGATCACTCGAAGAATCAGAAGAAAATAATGGAGATTGATCGGTGAAATAAGTTGATCAATGAAGAGCTGAAGGCAGCAAGAAGTGATGGATGCCTCTTGAGTCCGAACATTTGTTGTATCTGGATGAGGTTTCCTTGTCTTAAAACGTGTTTTTGAAGGTTAATGTAACCCTGGTTCTTAAAAGGCGTGTTTAAATCAAAAAAGATATAAACGTTTTTTCTCTTATATTAACCATTTTAGGTTATATTATTTTACATCAGTTTTCATTATTACATTTTTACATTCACACTTAATGATGAATATAAGTGCTGGAATTCACCCTTAGAAACCGTTTAGGCTGACTTAAAACGAAATAAATTGATTTATGTGATTTTTGGATCCAGATTTCATTTTAAAAACGGCATTAACTGCAGTGCAACTAATTCAATCATAAATTAAATTATTTGTTATCCTAATTTAAGATTGTGAAATAACATCTAAAACGGGCTTGATATATCTTGGGAAGTTTATAATGAATGCTGAGTTTAATTATTAGCACCAAATATGATTATAAACTATTTTGGGCAGGGAATTTATTTTTACATCTATTTTATTTTTATGAATGAAACATAGCATTGCAAAACTGTGAAAAATCCATTAATAACCACAAAAATAATTGTTTTCCAAGCAATGGTCATTATTAGAAAGTGATTTGAATGAGGTTTTATGGATGAAAAAACGCAATCATAAACCAGGTGACATGTTGCTCTGAGTTGTAATAGAAACAATAGTAAAGTGCTGAGTCTCAAAACGTTAAGTAAATTAAAAAACTTTAGCCGACTGGTTGCCAAAGTGAATGATTTATATCTTGAATTTGTTATTGAAAACTCTGCATTTTTATTATTGAGTAATTTTTTAAATGTTATTTATCACACGGTGAAAAGTAATTACAACTATAATCATTAAGGCTTTGTTGACTAAATGTTGAAGTTCCTCTGCGTCAATATATCTCCCATCTAACTAACAAGCTTCTTTTTACCAATATATAAGGGCTTAGTCTGTAAAATCCACTTGTTAGGAGGAAAACTATTACTCGGATCATTATGGTATGTTTCAAAATACATAAAGTTATGGCATATGGCATTATATTTTATCTTTGCGTTTTTTGTTTTGTTTTTTGTTTTTTTTTGCTTTAGGTATTATGAAAGTTTCTGATTGGATCAATTTTAAAATAATATAATTTTTTAAATAACAAATAGTTTATTTCAGTTCTCAATTTTAGGACATACTGGTAAATGCAATACTATTCAGCAGCTTACATCTAATACTTACATCTCACGCAGGAATAAAGATTGAAAAAACTTTCCAAACTAATTATTATAATTTTTTATTGTGAAAATCTTCAGAGTATGCGTTTTTCCATGTTTACGAGCTTATACGCCACAATTAACATTCGAAATTGAACAATAAAGTCTGCTGCGAACAATTAAAATCTGTTGGAACAATTAAAATTACCCAATTCATTATTTTTATTTTATTTGTTGTTATAATTTTTTATGATCTTATTTTTTAATTTAAAATATGTATTTTTTGTAAACATTTACTAAAACATGATAACAATAATATTTTAATGATATTCTATACATAGTTTTTTATATTCAAAATTTAATGTGTGAATTGACATTGCTAACCCAGAGCTTTTATGCTAATCGCAAGAAAATTTATCATCAGCAATGCTTACTCCCCCATGGACCATCCCCAATGAAAGCAAGAAACTTCTTATTCCTGGAAATAAGAACACAGTTTCCACCTACAGTTTCCATTCTGTAGATAACATTATTTTTTGAAAATTTCCTTTATCAATGCTTTAGTTAATTTAACGTAACAAAATAAAACAAGAAAGTTATAAAATTAATCTATAGTTATTTGGTGAAAATTACATACACAATAAGGTGGTTTAATTTATTTTTTCAACTAATACATCCACTTGGTCACAGTTGGCCGACTGCAGTTCATTCATGCGTACCAGAAAGCCCCCAGTTGGTAAGCTGTTTTGGAACCGACCGTATATCTCACAAGTTTACAAATATACGGCTGTTTCTGGACCAACTTTACGCCACTAATTTAACCATAATTCATTCTTGCTAGTGTTAAAGTTTGAATAAGACAGACAGGACAGATTTTGCACCGTGTATATTGTGGTTTTAATTACACAAAACATAAATAAATAAAATACCACTTAATTGTTCCAAACATCGGAAGATGCAAGATAACTTTTAAAATAAACTAAGCATTGTCTAATAATTAGCTTAGAGGCTAACGTGCAGGATTGTAATCAATTAATATATTCAAATTCTTTCAACTTCACAATGGGCCAAAAACTTGTAAATTGACAAATATATTTTGGGGATTCTATCATAAAGGAATTCTAGAAGCAGACAAATGTCACCCGCTAACCTCTAAAGACAGGTAAATTAATTTTTTTAACTACTTTTTCATCATACTGACACAAAAACGTCTGTTTTTAGTTCCTTTTTGTTGGCTCGAAAGTTACTCATTACCGTCCTAGGCCAGCAAAAACGTTTTGCCGTCCTAGGCCTGAAAAACGGGAGTAAACAATCAGTTGCAGCAAACCAAATGCTTGTTTATTGGTTACTTTTAGAGGAATGTGGCAGCACTGGCAGCAGTAGCAAATGTTTGTTCTGATTGTTATAGGTTAGGTTTGAAGGATTGAGAAACGTATTGGTTTTTGCAAGGACTACGTTATGATTGAAAGTATGTTTTTTTTAGCAATAAGTTGAAAAGTATCGTATGTTACATGGCCGGAAAATTTTTACCGTACTCGCATGAAAATCCCGCACTCACTTTCGCCGCGCGGGAACTATCATGCTCGTCCACCAAAACAGTACTTCCTGGCCTAGTAACGAAATATTCTATTGTGTTTCTTCGAATATTGCCTAAATAAGAGGTTCTGAAAAAATATTGAAGGACACCTTTGGTTTATAGCTTGAAATAATGAACTATACTGTGACATTTCAGATTTTCTCTTATTTCAAAATTGTTTTCCTGTGAGTTGGTGAAATAAACCAGAGTTTTCTCGTTCTTTTTTTAAGTTTTCCTTTTTCTGACTTAGATATTTATTATTGTAACAGCCAATGAAGTTAAAAGTATAATTTTAAAAACCTTATTCCGTCATTCAACCTTATAAAGTACTCAAAGTTTAAAACCTTTGTTGATAAGTGTCTTGCGTTGTTACACCACAATGCTATCTGTGCCGGTATATTCAACCGTACAATCTCATTCCATCCCATCAGTGCGGCACAATACACAGGGAACCCACAATGACTCCGTACACAATAATACCCCTTCCAATGTTGTTGTAGCTTTCACCTCTGTGTAACAAGTGTTTGTCGGCTTGTTATTTGTAATATAAACTTAAGTTAAAGTTGAAAAGATTATCGTATAATGTACTGCAGGCTACTTAAACGATGTACATAAATTGTGCATTAATAAACGAATAATATAGTCTAAATAAATTTACTTCAAAGTACACTCTTACTTCTTACTAGTTAACTCTTTCACTTAGTAGTGCAATAAAACGTTGTAGGGGACACCCAATTTTACTAAATATTGAATACTAAATGGAGTATGTATTCTGTTGATTTTTCAGGATTTAAAAATTAGAATTTTCCTCCATCTGCTATGTTTCGTCTCGTCAAGATGCAATAAAATATTAGGTAATTTGTGTCCAGTTAAAAGGGAAATTGTTTAATTTTTCTCTAGGATTCATGTATCTGTTGCACCTGAACAGATCACATGCGCTAACAGCTGATCAATTTCAGGATATACTAAATCAGAACAGGTATGGCTAATGATTTGTATTATTTTAGTTTTGGTGTAAACCAATACAATACAACGAACCTGAAAAAAGTCATGAGACTAAGGAAGAGTGACCAGCAGGCCTTAAAACGTTTGCTGTGGCGGTGCTAGTCATCTCTTACGTGAAGTATTATTCGTCTTATAATATATCGTCAGTTTTCATGTAATTTTTCGGATTAAATTTGTCTATCCATCACCGATGTTAAAATATCGCATATGAGTAATTGTCAGAGTTTATTTTAAAACAGGCAGGTTAAAACCTGTGCAACTAAAGAGCTTTAGCACTGATGCGGAACTCAAAATCACCTTAGAAACTTTAGACTACCCTTAAAAGTAAAAAAAAATTAATATAGTTTCGTTTACTTTTTATATGTGATACAGATGGGGGGAAATGTTGTGTGTACTTCGTCAGCAAAGTGAATTATCGCTATCAAGGAAATTCCACTTCGACTAGAAACATCATAAACTTTCATATGTATATATATTATAAGGGAGGCTATTCCCCCTTATATACTAATCTAGGCATATATTTAAATATATGTATATGTATTATACTATAAACTGTAGAGGCAACGCCAGCTGATTTCAAACTAATGAACTCCATATCAGAGGCTGTGAGGCCCGGTTTTCCTGAAAACGACGTTTTCTCCTCTCCGAATAGTCGGGTTAACATCTCCTCCTGGTTAGGTGAATTAATCCATACAAACACTTATACTGCATGTAGAACATTAATAATGTGTATTTTAACTAACAAAACACTTTAATGCTAAAAAATTGTGCTGCAAAATATATTTTCTCTTCAAAACTGAAATCTGATCCGAACCTTTATGATCACCGATTGAAAGTCATCGTGATTTACATTTTTTTCCAATCCGATGTTTCAGGCTGATTTCACTTTCATTGACCACCGCCAGTGCAGAAGTCATCAATCACTCTCTATTTATCACGTTTTCATCGACATCGTTTGCCCGTCGTAGTTCATCGACTGAAAAAATGCAATGATGACTTCTTCATTCTAAATAATTACGTACAAACCTGTATAGCATAATTTAAAAACATTGTTAAAACTGCAATACTTTTTTAAATTAGGTTTTATTAAAATCATCAGTAGCAGCAGTACAGAGATACTTTATTAAAATAAAATAACATTTACTAATAAAATCAAATAAAAATTGATATATTCTTTTTGTTTCTTTTTTTTCTTTTTGATACAATATACGAGTGTAATTCGTTAAAAAAAATTTAGAAACATTCAAAGTCATTTACTTAAAAAAGACCCGACAAATAACTGCCTGTTAAACGAATGACAATGAGACTGTACCTTTTATTCGGCTGTCCGATTCCAATCTCGGGAAACAATGCATACAATCGGTGACAGTCACCATTTGTAACAACTAATGTTTCCGCTCTGTTTGAAAGGGTGTAAAAGCTTCATTGTCCAATTTAAAAATTCAAAATGGACAAGAAATACCCCCATTGCAGCAGACCTGCAAATGTCAAATGATTAGACAAATCACTTTAAGGAGCCTCAAATTAAGTAAAATCAACTTATATCCTAAAATGAGCATTCAAAAATTATATCCATAAGAATAACGTGGGAAATGTGTATGCAGATTTGCTACCATGAAATTGTGAAATTGAGATATTTTGCAATGAACCAGAATATCTCAACTAGATGAAGCCATACTCAAAGTTTTATTGAAATGTGTTGAGGAGTAAGCGAGATATAGTTGAGTTATTTACCATAAGGTTAACATTGAGACAACGTACTGTGTTCACCGCTAACGATATCCTCGTAATCAATGGACATGGATCAATAATTCAAATATTAAATCATCAGTTTTTTCGAGCTGAATTAAACGGATCAAACCAGAATTTGATAATTTTATTTATTATGTGATAAACCCCAAAACCTCTTTTTCGATAGGGTTATCTTCCCTTACTCCCTCCTCCAATAGTCCGATCGGGCTGGTTTTCGAACTCGTCCGAATAATTACTACTTTTCTATGTCTTTGCCAAATTTCATTTAGAGGGAAACATTTTTTACGCGTGTTATCATGCTTAAATATACATAGATAATATATAAATAGATATACTGGGTCCAGTTTAATACTTATCCGTCAATGGGCTACTATTCAAACAGCCGATCAACGCATAGGAATTAATTAGAATATGTTGGTTTGTTTCTTTTTTAAGTTTAATGAAACTGTAACAAGTTATATTTTACTATGAATTATAGTATTTAAAAAATTGGAAAAAACAGGGTTTCACTTAATCTTTATTTCTGAATTGAATTTTTCAGACATACGATAGTATAACATTGTTTGGCATCCTAATAAGTCATAAATCATGACATTTATATTAAAACCATTTTGGCCATTTTAGAAAATGTTGTAGGTTCTCAATTTTTCAGTGATTGTTAGAGTTTAATCACGCTTAAGAATTTAAAAAATAAAACACTGGAGAAATTGAGGATTTGTACATACATACAAAATGGTATCAATAATGGACCATTTGTTTTTTCTGTAACACGTTTAATGACCGCACAGACTTTTAAATTCAGAGATCATTAATATATTTTTAATATGTCGACTAAATATTAAAATTATATTATTTCCACAACAGTATTTTCTCCCTATAATTGGTAAAAAGGAGAGTCAAGTTAAAATAAATTACCATCCTAATGAAAGTTCTTGTAGCATAATTTAAATGGAACACAATATTAAATTTCTAAGATTTTATTTAATTATCTCACAGCATCCTTTATCATGTCTCATTCTCAATAAAGAGACAAAATATCTGTTATATGCTTGTTTTAAGCATTCCATGAGTATATATATATATATTTAACTTGAGAAAATTGGCAAGAGGTCTGGAAGAGTTGAGCGAGTGAGGAGTTCGGGTGACATCATTAATTAACCGCAGACTCTGCAATCACAAACAAAACTACTCCCAAGATCTCCAACTTAGGTAATTAGCCGGCAAGTCTGCTAAACACACCTTTTTATAATTAGAATCTTAGATTTCCAATCTTATCAAGCTCTCTTTTTTGTTATTTTATGAGTATTTTTTCGAACGAAACATCCGGTACTCCTTTGCTAACGTTTTTTATCTATCCTAATAAAAACATATTACTTCGGTATTGGTATTTTTCCTCGGCTGTCTTTAAAACTGATACAAGTCAAATTCGACGATCTGATCTGATCAGTACGAAATACGTTTTATCCTAATTTAAGCTCTGTATTTACACGAGTTAGATATTTTTTGTTTGAGATTTATCTCAGTGTTGGAGTATTAAGATGACTAAAAATAAAAAAAAATTACAGTTCGGAGTAATTTTATATTAATTTAACTTGTTATGCTCCTACTAAGCCTCTTAGTTGTTAAACAATCGTTTCACTTATTGAAAAAAAGAATCATATATTTAATTTCGTAAGCGGATTCTTTGCGTCAAAACTGTAGGCGTCTGGCAAGTCGTAGAAAGATGGGAGAGGGCTCAAATTAAAGGTCTCTATTCCGTGATGGCGGGAAAAATAATGAATTTTTTTTAATTAACCAGAAAACGAGAAATAACGTAAAATATCTGCAATTTAAAATGCATTGGGATCCAAAAAAACGTCTGCTTTGTTTACATGAAACATGTGATGCTGATACTTGATTGAAAACCATATGGTAGGCTAGATATCAATATCAGCCGATTCAGTTTGCTATAAAGGAATTTTCTACTATGATAAACTAGGTTTCTTTGAATTTTCCCTTATTGGGAGCTTTTAGCCCCTTCAAGCCACTAGTCTTAATGTATTTTTAAATCTTTGGGCCTAAAATTATCCAGTTGTTACTTTTATTAAGACATAAAGAACATTCCAGTAAACCATGAACAAATTATATTGTACTTTATACTTACTGCTTATTTTACATTTAAAATACCAATTCCAAAAGCAATTTACAGTATGTATATTTTCTTTGAATATTTTCTTTGATATTTTCTTTTATTCCCTATGAACGTATTAGATTGTGTGAGATGTCAACTCACACAGACGATTTATAAAACGCCTGTGCGCGACGTGTGATGTCAACGGTCGCAGAATTGTATTGCGTTTGGAAATTTTTTTGCACAGCCATGTTGCGATATTTCAAGATTCAAGATTCAAGATTCAAGATATTTATTTCCTTTGAACATAGAACAGTGTTTAATAAAACATAAAAATAAATGGAAATATTCCTCACAAGACTCTACGTCTGAGCGTGAGGAGAGTCCATTAACAGTCCACGAAGCGCACACTGGCTCATAAAAATAAAAAAAAATATTATAATAACAACAATAATAAGGTGACCTGTAAAATTAAAAATAACTAAATTACTGACAAAATGCAAACTAAATAACATAAAAAAATACACAAAAAATTGAAAAAAACAGATGTAAAAATAAATTAAGAATCAAATTTCAGTGGGTACATCAGAATATTCAGAGGCTGTTTACGGTAGAAGTAGATTTTTCATGTGTAAGGCGAGTGCAAGAGCAGCTCCGCAGCATCGGCGCCGATTTGCAACAGCCAGACCTCCACTTTCCGCTTGTACCTGGCGATGCTGTCATTCTCAGCATTCAAAATTTCGATTGGCAGATTACGATAAAGTTGATGGGCAAGGTAAAAAGAATTAAATAGATTAGCTTTATTATGCAGTTTAGGAATTTGGAAGCCGAAGTTGATTTTATTTCTAGTTGTGTATGGATGCGAGGATGTTGAGAAAATATTATTTTTATTAACTTTTATGTGAATCAATAAAGTTTTCAAATAGAGTTGCCTTATATTGAGAACAGGAAAATCTAAGAATAATAAATAAGTCGGATATCTTTGATCTCTATTCAAAATTGTTTTTAAAATTGAACGCTGAGTCACTGCAAGCGGTTCCAGGACAGAGGCAGAGGCGCCACCCCATGCCAGAACTCCATACTGCAAAACAGATTGCACATAAGCATAGTACACACTCCTGCAGCGATCCACGGTCAACACCCGGCCTAACTGCTTAAACGCATAAATCATTTTTCTCAACTTGTTTTTCAAGTATTGAACGTGTGGTTCCCAAGTCAGTTTGTGATCAATGACAATTCCGAGATACTTATATTGAGCCACACGTTCAATAAGGGTGCAACCACAGGTTGGTGAACGCGGATCGCCACAGGAGTGGATCTTCAGCAACCTCGGACCAGGGCCACAATCAGATTTAAAATAAATTGGTAAATATTTAGTTTTGTCAACATTCAAAGAAAGTATATTATGGTCAAACCAGTTTTTCATGCTGCTCAGGTCGGAGGAAGCATTGTCGTATGTCTCATCCCAAGTGCTCCCATACGATACCAGAGCCGTGTCATCCGCGAAAAGAAATATGTTTCCCTTGACATTTAATTTTGAGATGTTATTTATATAAATAAGAAACAACACTGGTCCCAAGGTGCTGCCCTGAATTACTCCATAGTCAACACTCTCAGGTTCACTGTTGATGCCATTAATTGATACATATTGCTTTCTGTTTTCAAAATATGTTAAAAACCAATTAAGAGAATTGTTTTTGATACCAATGAGCTCTAGTTTTTTCAATAACATATATCTGTCCACTGAATCAAAGGCCTTTGCGAGATCAAGAAAAGTTATCAGAACATTTTTTTTGTCTGCAATTTTTTCTAGTATTAGTTTATTTAAATCAAATAGAGCGTTGGAGGTGTTTATCCCCTCTCTAAATCCATATTGCGATTGATTGATAATACCCTCTTTGTTCAAGTAGTTAGTAAGCTGAATTTTTACACATTTTTCAAGAATTTTGTCTATGACTATTAATAGGGAGATAGGTCTGAAATTATTCATTAATGATTTTAGTCCATTTTTATAGATAGGAATCACTTTAGCTATTTTAAAAGAATTTGGAAATTGCCCGGTGCGGATACTAAGATTGATTAAGTGGAGAATTGGTTGAGCCAGATAGTTTTGAAAGTCTTTAATGATTTTACTGGGAACGTTATCGTAACCAGGAGCAGATCCGCCCTTAATACTATTAATTGTTGAAATGAGTTGATCACGGGTGATAGGCTCCAATACAAGCACAGAGTCCAAAGCATGGTCGGCATCCTCTACCTCAGGAGGTAGATTTGGTACAATAGCATTGGCCAGATTTGATCCTACATTGGCAAAAAAATGATTAAATTGAGCAGAAAGGTGTTTTATGTCAGAGTGAGAGACAGCATCACCGCCCGAGCAGAACCCCTCGACCGGAAACCTGTCAACTCCCCTTGGCCGTCCAGAAACTTCACCTACAATCGACCAAAATTTTCTTACATCACCTGCAGCCTGGTCGATTTTTACTTTGTAGTAGTCATACTTTGTGCGTTTGATTAGGACGTGTAAAATGTTACGGTAACGGATGCATTATTATAAGGTTCTTTTTTTAGTCTATTATGTAGTGAATCTCGTTTTCTAATTGAGTTTAAAAGGCCCGTAGTAATCCAAGGTTTTAATTTTTTATTTCTTGAATTAATTTTAATTTTTTCGGTAGCAAACGCTAATGAGTTTTGAATAAAGCTAATTAGATTTGAAGAACATTCATGAACATCAGAGCATTCTAAGATTTCATTGCAATCATGGTTTGAGAAAAAAATTCTACTTTATTCCAATTAATTCTATTTTGGTTAATGATATGATCTGAACAGCTTTTTACTCCATGTTTTGTTAGTTCTAAGGCAGTAGTGTAGTGGTCAGTGATGTTGGTTTGAATAATAAGAGGAGTTACTTCGTGGTAATTTTTCATTTTTAGAAAAAAATGATCAATGCAGGTATTACTACTTGGTCGAGTTACTTTGTCGATGCATGAAATCAGTCCGGCACCAAATAAGGAATCAACAAATTTTTCTTCAATCGAATTTTGTGAAACATCTAAAATATTGCAGTTCATGTCGCCAGTGAGAATTCTAATGTTAAAAGCATTTAGATTTTCCTGATAGTAGTCACTAATACCATTTACAAAGTTAGCAAGATTTGAGCTTGGACTTCTATAGACGGCTATGAGTTCGCAGGATTGACCGGCCCAGCCAAAGGTCAAAGATAAGGCCGTTGCCACACCACCGAGCAGCAGCTGATTGCATGTCGCTGATAATGAGTCATCAAGGTACACAACTACACCATCACTTTGATTAAGATTGTCTAAAGATTTAAAAGTATTGTATCCTGGGATGTTTACTAAGTTAGAATCGTTATTTAGCCATGCTTCAGTTAAAACAATGCAATTAAACTTAACCCTAAAGCCTTGAAGTGTAATTAAAAATTCATCTATATTTCTGTTGTAACTCCGAATATTCTGATGAACCACCCTGAAATTACTGACATCTGCCGAATTGCATAACAAATCTTTAATTAAACTAAAATCTTTACATTCTATGCACTCTTTAACTGGTTGGTAGTCAGAGTCATTGTCTGCAAACATACATAAATTGTTGGGAGCCATCCAGCTGATAAAAAAGGACTAATAATAAAGCAAAATTAACTTGGTAAACAAGAATAGTTATTTCCCAAGAATTAGTTATATCCCAAGAATATATTGTTTGAGATAGTAATCTTAAAATTTTTTCTAATTGCTTACACACTTTGGTAGTTTGTTAAAACATATTTATAAATATTTTACTTGCCTTTCTTATAGATTAAGTCATTATTTACTTTAAACAACTATGGTTGTTTAAAGTAAACAACCATAGTTGGTTGGTGCGTAGTACCATTATGATGTACTTACTGTTCAAGTCAAGTGCTTTATTTTTCAGAATACAGGAATATTGTACCAACCGATTGTATTGCTCATTTAATACGTGATAGGATAGGCTAAAACGTTGTCAGTTTTTAGACGACTGGGGAAAACGAGAAAATGGCATGACATCAAAGCCGGCAAGGGCTAAAATTAGATAAGGAATAAGTATTAAGAAACATTTTTTAGGTCTGAGTGAATAGATTGTTTAAATCCTATTCATTCCTATTTATAAAAGAGTATGCACTTTCCATCCCACTAGCGTGCGAGAGTGCAAGTGGGTGGGTGCGTGTTGGGCCGCTGCCGGCTTGGAGGCATTATTGTCAGTAATTTATATGTTTTCGTTAAAATTTTCTTTTTGTATAATCTGTTTTTTTAATGTGTTTTGTATACACTTTTGTTTGAGTGAGATTTCGGTGTTGAAGAACGTTGGATGAATGTAGATTGCTCGGACAAAATAGAAAACCCAAAAAAGTAGGATAAATAGAAATAAGTAGGTTAATGTAGCTTTAAGTAGGGTCACTTGAAAATGAGAGCAGTTTCAATACCTCTCGAAACTAGTGTTGCTTAAACACTGGAAGCGAAAGGAAAAGTCCAACAAATTAAATAATAATATTGAGAGAAATCAACGTTATGTCGGTACTTGTACGTTCAAAGTTTGATTTGCCTCCAAAAGGTTTTTTTAGTTTTTTCTTTACATCTCCGAAACAAATCGATGGTTTCCCCACATTCTTGGGTGACCATTCAAACGTAAACCAGGTGCTATGTTTATGTTTCAACTAATAACGGTTGAGTACAGAGGTATTGGCACAGCTCAGTAACAGGTTGCGCTTTTGGTACACCGTTTTAAATGAAATTGCTGCTTAGTTTAGTGTATGTTGCAGTATTTATAAAGTGAATTGTATAAAATCAACTGTATCCATGAATAAGGTGCATATGATCTTCAATTAGTCGTTATTTTAAATCACCTTTCTTGGAATGTTTATTATTTCTTTTAACTTCATTTAAAACTTTTAATAGATTATAATTAAAAGTAGTTATTAAGTTCGACCTTTTGAGGGAAAATTTTAATCTTGGTTCTTTACTAAAATATGGCGTACTATATAAGATTTTATGTTTGGTAAATTACTATAAATAGAATATAACTAGTTTAGTATTTATAGCCGTTAGTATAGTGGTTCTAGTGGATATGCTTTACATATAATGAAGACAAACGTGGTTTAGGATACCTATGTAATATTGTTCTGTATTCCCAGAACAATAGAATCTCATTTCAACAGACCAGCACCTGTACAATTCACGTGGGATTTGCATAAACCCCGGAGTGGGTAGAACACCGCTTTTGTGTGATTTATAATTTGTACCTTTAAATGTAATAGCATGATGAATATTCTCGCTCTTGTACATTTTAATAGACGATTGAAAGCACAACCTATAAACAATTCAATTTATTGTTGGGATTGAATAAACTAATTATTAAGATAAAAAGTGAGATTCATTGCAAATTTTTCCAATACCATAAAGTTTCCGTTTTATTTTCTTAAAATTAAAATATTTGTTCCTTGCCAATTACATTGCACTTTTTTATACATAGAATTTTTGATACTATAATTTTGTAGCTTTCCTTTGAGAAAGTATTGTAAAATGAAAATAAAGTTGTCTCTTTAAGCATTTTAAATACGACACCAAAATAAATGGCCGATTTAAATGTTGTTATATTGCATCATAATTGCTTATTCTTTTCCGGCTAATAGCTCCCCATGGGACGACTCAGATAATAAGCCTGGCCATGTCTGGACTCCCTACTGCACCACCAGGAATTGAAACAATTATCAATTTGTTCAGAAAACTGTTTTATTAGCTTATAAAACACTAGTATTTTTTTTTCTAAGTAAAAACAAACCAAACTAACTAAAACAGTGTATAAATAAAATAATAACGAATAATTAAATATAAATTTGTTATATTTTAACTAAATGATATAACTGATTTATCTAATAAATAATTCAAATCTCGTTTTCTACCTCTCTCTGGAAAATCTATGAAGAGGAGTTACCCTTTTCACAAAACCTTAGACTTAACTCTTTTTCAGTAACGAATTAATGTCTAAAGGTTATTAGTCAAATAGATCAATCTTCAAATATTTAAGTATTTATAGACCTTTAACAAAAACCAAGGTTTCCAACCGATTCCCTAGACGGCAAGAAGATTTTGGTCACACAAAATGCGTTAATTGGACCGCAAATAAGTTTCTTGGAATAAATGATACATACATTTCCACCTCGGCTTCGCTCGTGACTCACCCAGGGACTGTTCACAGTCTCGTCCGCCCCAGCCGACTGATGTGGATTTATTCTAAACCCCCACACGCCGCAACGTTACCCACATAATCAGCGTGGATAATCTTCGTCGGAGAAGTGTTACAGTGAATTTTAATTCAGATGCTCACGTCTCTTTTTTGAATAAAGTTATACGAAATGTTTCCAAGCCCTCGGAAGATTTTTTGTGAATTTTTGTTACGTAACAGTCGATTTTCTAGTATTAAATGACATTACCATTCTTTATTCCGAGACAATTATTCCATGGTTCCTTTCCTTGATAGAACAAAATTACATCCATCCTATTTATCACTAATTAGTAATTAATTACTAATTAGTGATAAATAGGATAAATATAATTTTAAGTAGGGGCACTTGATAACGGGAGGAGTTTCCTAAACTCGCTAAATTTAGTGTAGTATTAAACACTAGAAGCGAATGGAAAATTCCATATAATTCGACATATTAATAAATCCTTTGCTGGAATAAATTTAAAAACCAAGGTTTTGTTACATCATAAGCCTCATGAACTGTAGGTACTTGTTGGTCAAGAGAAACACGTTTGCATTTTAAGCGTATATAAGAAGTAGTGTATACATGTGAAGTATTTACATCACTTTCTTCTACATAAAATTCCTCTCTTCCCAATTTAATACCATAGAATTTTATATTTTCACCTGTAAATTTTTATAAATTTAATTTAATGAAGAAAAAAGCACGTGTGCGATACAACATTCCCAAATGGAAAACCTTTGAAATCCCACGGGCTTACCGTTCAATACCGGCGTTTGTTTAACGAAACCTCTAAAATGCATTCACGCGAGTTTTAGCGTCAAATATGGTTTCTACGAATCGGCTTAGGATAACTGTGTTAAAATTTATTCAAGCAAAAAAATAAGCAAATATTTTAATTTTTCTTTCTGATTGTGCAGATAGTTGTTTTGGTTTGGTTTATTAATTTAGGCTAATATAATTTTATCAAAAAATAAAAATATTGTTTCACTGTCGCAATTAAACTGTTCACGATAATATATCACGTGATAAGCTTGGAGTTGTCACAGTTCCACTAAACTAATTGATTTAAAAATAAAAATGCGATTTCTCATGAATTAATCGTTTTTCATGGTATTAATTGGAGAATTGTACAAGTCAATATTGAACCTGACAATAGCACTTAGTACCGCCGCCGGAGAGCCTGGCCTTACAACATTAATACGCCACTATGATATTACATTGATGCCAGTTAGTTACATTGAGCGCAATTTTTGCATTACACAATTCTTGTTTACCTATATTTTTATTTATATAATGGGTCTTTTAAGTACTGTATATTAAATGTATGAATGATTTTAAGATAAACTACCTTTTATTTAAGCCGTAAGTTAATGTAATAGCATATTTTAAAATATAAAATAATTATTTGTTTTCGTTACATAATTTCTTTATTAAGTGTAAAAACTATATTAAATAGGCATCATTCCCTTTTAGTCAACAACTTATATGAGTTCGAATTTAATTCTAAGTTATTAGGTATAAAAATATATAATCCCGCAAAAGCAATACGGTCCCTACGAAATATCTAGAACTACAAAATGTAACACAGATTAATAATGAAGCTTGAAGTCCAAGGACGCTGGAAAATATCAGAAGTGCCAACTACCTGTGCTCTTCCATAATTGCCGTCAAAGATCTGGTCATTTTAGTGCTGATTGAAGTACTACTACAGTGTCTGTATTACCTGTTTTAAAATGTCAGTGCCAGCTGGTGCAAATTTTGTGTAGCCTATTTGTTCGTTTATTAATCTAAGTGTTCCGTTTTAGGGTATAATAATAAAAAAAGAAAAAAGGAAAAAACTGTTGCTGCTACGAGCCTTTATTCTGCATAATTTATTCCGTAAGCTAATCGAGTACCCTAGCATATCTTGACCTAGGAAAAAGTAGCATAGCATGTCAGGATTATCATAGCATGAAAGCCTGAGGTTCAAGGGCGATGAGAAAAATACAAAAAATATAAGAATATGAATATATATCTTTAGGTTAAAATAAAGTAGCAACTGCTGCAATAAATCTCTAGCAATGTTAAGTTTACATTGCCTTACGAATATCAAAAAATTGCAATATATTTATTATTTATTACTTATTTTTGTTTTATTGGCTATTTAGGCCTAATTGGGAGACTGTAACGCTGAGATGGAAAATTCAATAGTGAAGACAGAGGTGTAATATGGAATGCGGTTGGCTGACCTGTAGATAATTAAATTTTTTATTCAATAGGATGGTTTCTATACTCTACTAGCATCACCTGTGATCTTCTTAGAATCTATTTCACACAAAATACATAAATTACACTAAATTAGGAACAAGTAAGCCTTGTAACATGATTTTTAATCGTAAATTTCTACAAAAATCTAAATCGAAAAAAATATAATATAAAATCACCATGAACCATGAATTGCAAACAAATAAGATAGCCCCTTACTCTAAATTATAGAGAAAACATTGTAGCTTTCAATGAAAAATTAAGACTGTTCAAACAATATTATTCACACTTTAATGTCAGACAAATTTTTAGTTTACATTTCTAATTTTCGGTTTATTTAAATTCGCATAAACTATAAGTGAACAGTTGTGTTTAAGTGTAACCCGTTAAAAGGTTTAGCAAGTATGCTTTGTTAACACGTTAACATAATGACGTTAGTAATTTTACAGTAGTAGTTGCTGTTATGATCTCAATAATTCTCTTTAAAACGCTTTTTAATTTAAATGCAGTAAGGATATTGTATTAACATAAATTACATTTCCTTAGAGATTCTTCTGTAGTTACGTATTGTTTGAATTGTCCAATTATGTCGGATAATATTTAATGTTAGCTGCATTATTAAAACTTGACAGTAAAATGAAACGTTCACAATTCTTACACAAATTCCAGAAATTATTACCTGGTTCTCAAAATATACCTAGCTTTCATTTTAATTCCAGTTTTCAAATCTCTATGTTGCACAAATCTTTAAGTCCCCAATAAGAAACACATTCGCTATTAGCTGATCATTTTAAAGGATAATTAATAATGGTCTACAAGATACACAAGACCCTAAGTGTCAAAAGGGAACATCTGTTACTTAAGTGATAAATATGGTGTCAAGTTGAGGCCCATTTATCACATTACCACAAGCGTTTTCCACGTTGCTGCTTGAAAATATATGTACTAACAAGTATCATATAAATGGTTTATGACATCACCAACAAATCAATATGATTCACTTTATTCATAAATTCGTATAAAAATAAACTTTCGGAATTGCCTTTGAATCGTATAAACCAGTAAGGTTACAGATTCAACTGCTTAAGGTTTTGTAAATACTATATACGTATTAAAATTTGTATCTACGTTTTTGTTCTCTTGTGGACCTGAATTGTATGTACATCACCAGCACAGTTCATGCAGGATCACTCCAAGTTTGCCTTTTGTGCGTTACATTGTTGTACAACACGAACTCGCTTATTTGGTTTTCTGAGTTAGTCTGAACAATTAGTCTTCCTGAACAAAAGGTAAAGTGTCCTTGCCCCCCTGCCGTGCCTCTTGTTCGCTAATCTTGTACCAAACTCTTCTGTTCCTTTAAACACCCCATTGTTTACCTCACGCCAATAACGTGATAGATCCTTGTAGTTTTTATCCTTGGCTTTCCTAAATTTATCATAGCACCTAAGTAAATGTTATTTTTATTGATTTGTATCGCTAATTACCTGTTCATGGTGATTTATTGAAACGTAAAGGTCCTACGGACGACCGTTTGAATCCAGAACAAATGCGAACTATCCGGTTGCCATTCGTCGGCAACCGAATGTATTAGTGACACCATCAAACAAAAGATCGCCTTTAATATTATGACTTCCCTCGTATGGACCGTTGCAATTAATTGTCAACAATACTGTATATCTGGATTGTAATGTGGACAGGCAGAAAAATAATAACTCACAAAAAGTTCAGACACAGTGAAAATAAGAAAATTTTGATAGTTAACAAAACTACTTGATTAAGAATGCAGACTGGAATCTTGTAAATTTATTAGTACTAATCTTGAATATTGATGACGGCTTGAAGGGAAACGAAGGGAGAAAATTGTGAAATGTTTGAACACATTAGTGAACGAATAAAATGGTTAATAGTAACATTTTTCACTCACAAACAATATCGAGCGTATACACAAACTCACTCTAATTAGTGTGTGGAGGTATTTAGGAATTTTATTTGAATTATTTTATGTACTTGCCCAAAGTGGTAACAACAACCATAAATACTAAAGTACTGATTTATATTTTCACAGACAGGAAATAAATACATAATAGTTAATAATGAAATCTGTACTTTTCATTTTTTAAATTCACATTTTAAATATAGATACCATCTCGACCAAACAGTCAAAGAAACATTAATAAAGCGTGAAACGCGAATACAATGCGTTAATAAAAGATATGTATAAAGCTTGGATCTTCAATTTTCCTAATGACAAGGTGAATTCCCAGTAGTAGCTTTTTTTACAACGACTGAATACCTTTGATGTTTGTTTCGTAATATTTTAGCTTTTATTCAAAATTATTTATTCAAGAAAAGTAATTTTTGATGAACACTATAGAGCGGTAATTTTTAGATCACACGGACCAGAATGCAGCGAACTAGGTTAAGATATAGAGCATAGTAATTATATTTGGTTATGAGAGTAATTGGCCTTATAAATTAAACAGATAAATTCAGGTTACATTGAATTACGCTACTATAAATTAAGCGATGAATTAAAGTGCACATTATTTCTGGGAATGTCTAAAATCAGCCTTAAATACAAGTGCGCTGTGATGAACCCGCATTATCACATTTCTAAATTCCGATTTGATCGATTTTACCTTTTACTTATAGGCTCCACTTGACAGATGAAAGCGTTAGAGGAGCATTAACTGTTTGGATAATTGTTTTAATTATTTGGTTCTGGAAGATTTTTGGTATAAAAGAATGCATACACAAATAATTATTAGATTTTTTTCTTTATTGTTATTAATGGTTCGGAGTATGATTGATATTAAATTACGACCGATAACATTTATTTAAAGGGTATATGAAACAAAAAGTGAAATTCTTAAATTTGTCATTGAAATTTTATTCATCAACCTAAAAACAATACACTATTCCATTTTAGGCAGTAAGAAATATATACGTTAAAATAAAAAAGCTTAAAAAAGGCTTTCTTGGATACAATTTATATAATTTATTGTCATCGAAATTGCCCTGTATTGTAAATTTGAAATGTTCTGTCAAGATTTTATAGATATGAAAATTATTTTCTTCCCAACTAAAAGTAGTGAGGGATAAATTTTTCCAACCAAGTATTATTATCTACTCAAATTGTCCTTGGCAAAGCTTGGCATTCGCTCTTTCAAGTAAGCGAATACCTTCAATATCAAAGTTCCAAGTATCGACTTCTATATAATAAGTGACTGAGCCTGACGTGCGCCATATTATATAATTAAGCCATCAATAACAGAACCTTTCCCCTGGATTACTCTGTTGTAATTGATCAATCCTGCTGTAGGTATAGTAAAATAATTTTGCCTCCTTCAATTATTGTCTTAGCAGATGTTTTGCGTTCATTATATAATATTTTCCCCCACATGCTATGTTTTGAAGCTGTTTACTCCTTGTAATGAATGAGTAGAATAATATTTTGTCTCCCAGCGGGAGTAAAGTCATTACTTTGTCTCCCGTTGGGAGAGACGGGAGACAAAGTAAACCCATAAGATTAACATTGAAATCAATAACTCATAAATTGAGGGCCTCCAAATTTCTACACAAACGTGCAAACATGTTGTGGTTCAACATATTGCAGGCGTTATAAGCTGATTTATTGGCAGGAATAATCACGTAAGAACAGCATTAACACCAATCTACTGTAAGAACGACTACGAATTAAGCGTGAAAGAAATGTTGCATCAATGAGCTGATCGATAGTGCATGATTGTAACTACTCGGATGCAGGCACTAATTGCAGATCGAAACGAAATGGATATTGTTTTCTAACTAAGTTAATGAAATAGATGTTTAAAAATTGGGTATTTATTATTGCAGATAAGGGGAGAGGGTGTATTTTGAGAGTAAAGCACGTTGACTCCCTCGAGAAAATTGTTGCCATCGCAAGCTCGGGCACCAAAATTTTCACTCTGGAGGCAATGTTATACTTTACTCACTCAACACTCAAATAACAAATACAGGACTTATATTTTTGTGAAATATACAAGTGAACTTGTGTCAGAATTTTCTGTTGTGAATGGAACAATTAATTGAGAAGCAAAGTTATTTGGCATTATCTACATAAGGATTTCTATTATGAATTTTTAATGAAAGGTATTCATAAAAAGCGAAGTACTTTGTGAATACCTTTTACTTCGTTTCTTGATTGCCCTCATGGAAAAAATATTATATTGATTAGTCGAAAATAATTTGTTCATCTCACTGTAATTTTAAAAATCGCTTCAAACGTATTTAGTAAGAACAACTAAGTGACGAATAAGAGAAAAACATAAGTTGTAAAAAATATAAATTGATTATTGCAGCCGATTTAAGAATTCCTCTAAAAATTATTGTTTAGCTATAGGGTGTTTTCCTTTAAAGACTAGTTTATCCTAAAAATTAATTATCTAAATATATAACTAAATCAATCCACATACCGCTCAAAGCTATAGAGCTGACCTAAAGTAAAACTGATCAATCCTGAAACTTTTCAAAGTCAGGTTATTATTCTAAATTGAAACGTTTACTTATATTTATTAAATTTACGACCATAAGAAGAGTAGTGAAATTGTTATTAAAAATAAACAAACATCTAACTTGAACCTTAATGAATAATTTTAAATACGGTTACTTTCAATGAACAGTTACTTTCAATGAACTAATATCCTTAACGAATCTTGTAGCCAGTCTTTTGGACATTCACTGTTACCCGTCATACCAGCAGTCTTTGATTCTATCATCTAACATCATATATCATCGTTGTTTCTTTGGTAAATCTCCATGAGATTGTCTACAGGCTGACGGCCGAACCGGCGAACCATCAGTTGATTAAAGCAAAAAATATCTTGTTAATTACGAAACTTGGATCCGATACCAAGAACATCACGAAGTCTTTGCTATCGCTGAGTTTGCTATCAATTAACCTTGGCCAATTTCCTGCCTCAAGAATAAACATTAACGTACATCATAATAGTATAAGTAATAATAGTACTTATAACAAACTATAAGGTTGTATGATTAAAAAAATATGGTGAATACCTATCTTAGCCATTTTAAATTAGAAATATTTCTAAAAATAACCTTCAAACTAAAATCGAGCGTACTTCTAAATTAGTTAAAAAGCTAACTGTAATCAGTAATGATTTTTAAATTAACGTAAAAAAAATAAAATGCAACCAAAGAAACTATTCAAGCCGAAACATGGAGATATTCACATTTCCTTTTTTGATGCAGGAATATAAAATGTGATTTTATATAAAAAATTGCAGTCGCAAGAAATATATATTGTGTTTCTTATCAAAAATCCCAGAGACTGACAATATGGCACACAGTGAAGTGAGAAGTTAAGTAAACAGTTCTAAACTGTATATCTCCCTGTACCACATCTCTCTGGCTGCTCTAACTCAGCCCACATTGGCATTTACAGAGGGAATACCTTTGACACACCATTGCGTTTGGTAACTGATATAGCCACGTGATTTCAATAACCAGGAATATACTGTTTTTGCAATTAATTATTTTCTATGAATTATTTTATCAACCATAACTACATTATGAAGGTTTAATGGTGAGTTTGTAATGTACGGTAGCCATGTATAAATGTATTACATAAAAGGTGTCTAGAAAAATAACTGTTAAAAATAATACGTAATTTTATGTATAAAATACATAATTTCATTGACATGTACTTCCCAAACATTTTAAGAATATTTTGTAAGTATAAAACTGCAATAATTACAGTTCCATTCGTAATAATTACATTTTTAGCAATATCAAGTAGAAATTATAGTGAATACATTTCCAGAAAACATATCACATCAAGTTGTTATTAACAAACTAACCTTTTACAAACAGGAACATTAGGTACTGAATATTTTTAAATGTTCCTATTGCCACAATATCGTGATATGAAACAACATTTTTCCTGTAATATTGATTGTAGAACATTATTAACAATTTAAACGTCAACTTTAACTGTCTACTAGGTGATAGGAACAATAACCCAGTGAGAATAGAGAATGGCTGTAGAACTGGACAGATTTATGAGGTGATTTGTCATTAGATGGGCCAGACATGATCAGGCTATTGGCAGCCTGGCCCTGTGGACCCGGTCATGATCAGTTCTTGTCGTAAGCTCTGCAAGAACATTGTGTATGATTGTTTAAGCACAGGACAACAATCTATACAGTAATCCAAACACCACACCTAATACTGGGTATTGGCTCGGAACTTGGGAGGTAAAACTGATTATCAAGGATTAAAAGAATACTACATATATCTTAGAATGGAATCAAATATTTTGCTTCTGTAATTGAAACAACATGTAGATAGGAAATTGTTATTTCAATTAGCATTGAAAATAAGTTTTATTCAGTTAAGTGTGCCCTCAACTTAATAGTAAAGACTTTTTGATTTTTTCTTTGAATCGATTCAAATGTCACTAAAACAAGGCGACAATTCTTCTTAGTATTATCATCCAATGGATTACTCTTTATAGTTTCAGCCCCGAAGTTGAATATGAAGTTTTATTTCTATGCCGATGAACAACTGATTATCAAGTGGTGCCAATACGGAGAGAGAGTACAAGCTACGTCAAGTATCATCTCTGCGGCTGATGTCGGCTTTGTGTAGGCCCGAAGTTATCGGGGCTGCTGATCAAAGCCAAACGTCGATGTCTGTGGTGGGATTCTATTTTACTTTTACTGAACATTTTGTCGAAGGCATAGTGCATTCTAAACCATCATCAAATATGTAATAGTGGTTACGTATAATAATTTTAATATGCCTCATTTTGATTCACGTATCCCTATAACAGGTGTAGTAATCCTATAATGAGGAGCTGAAGTAGTAATGTGTTTTCGGTACATTATAAAAGTGACGATAATCCAAACTTGAAAACAATAAGCACCAAAAATATACTTTTGCTCTCGTGAAAGTTGTCTATCTTAGTTCAGAAACAAGCTTCTATCTTTAAAATTCTTACCATCAGTTCTTTGGGGTGGAATTGAACGTCATAAACAAATTTTACACTTGGGTTGTTTACAAACGTAAGTTAAGGATCACAAATCATACTTTTAGCAAACGCAGGCAAATAAAGCATTAATTTTATTTAAGGTTAGTGCAGATGCAGTTTAATATTTTTAACGCAGATATTTTTTATTCTCAGGAAAAGTACGATTTTACAAACATTTGAGAGAACAGAAAATTATGTTTCAAAGCAACAATTCGGAATAAGAAGCTGCTGCTCGGAACGCCAAAGAAACTCTTTGAAAACCAAACATACTACTCGGAAACTGAATTCGAAATTCGGTTTGATTTACGAAACATCAAGGTTACAATCCGTAAATTAAAGCCGCTGCTCGTAAAGCCAAAGCCACAATTAAAAAACCCAATTTACTTAAAAAAAGCTACTTTTGCAAAGCTAAAGCTACATTTTGGACATTGAAGCTACAACAGCAAAACAAAGCTGCTGTTTGTAAGTTGCTATAATAAATACCAAATTTTGTTTCAAAGCTGCTGTTTAGAAACCAAAGCTGCTGATTGAAAATAAAATAAAAGTCAACTTATACACAGAACGTTTGACTCCACCCGAGTCAAATTATTAAGCAAATGATTAAGTCAAATTATCAATCAAAAAATAATAAATTATCGAAGGTAAAACGTAAAAGTTGGACTGCTTCTAATACTTGGATGTCGTATTATAATCATATAAAACAGGAAGAATTCCGTTAAAAAACAGTTAAGGCCAGAAAAAAGGGTGATTTATTGAATAATCTAAAACCCTTGCAGGTGATACTCGTGAAAATTTTGGGAACCCATCTTATATAAAATTCTAATGCTTTTAACAAATGTATTTTTTAAACTTCCATTCATACCATCGATGCAGGTGCGTTGCAAGCATTTGACTAGTGATACCTCTACAGATAAATATGTACCGTATGTAATCTCACGACTAAAGGCAATCCTCCACATACTACAAAGGTCATTATGCAGGCATAGAAGGCCTTTCTAGTAAGTAGGGATAGAATTTTCTTTCTAGCCATCTAGTGAACAACATCACTACTACAATGTGTGGAACGGTGCATCAAAAATACAAGGAATCATATAATAAAGTATACTCACTTCTATATACCTCATCTACTTACAATCTCATATACACGATATTTTTCCACGAAATGTGAATTCATTCACCAACAGATGTTCACAGTTATCATGTAGACTCAAGGGAAAAACTTGGGTATGTCACCATTTAAAGTAATGTATTTAATATATCTAATGGTTTTAAATAATATATTTTTCTGGCACTGAAGCAGTTATTTCCGGTGATATGGAGGATATATGACATGGCGTAAGATAACACAAATAAATATATAAAAATCATAAATCCAAAAAGCATTGAGTAAATAGATTACCTATAATGTGAGGTTGATACACATACTACTGAAACACCACAATACAAGAGAGTAAATTGTTCATCAAGCTGCCAGTAGAATTTTAAAGTTGTTAAATAATGTCAAATGTAAGCTTAAGCTGTTTGGTTTACTCTTGTAAAAATGTAAAGTATACAATATAAATGGCCTTTTATTGGTTTAGATTGCTTAGGTTTTGAGTTATATTTTGCAATGGTTGTTTAAAAAAGTATCATTGCTAATGTTAAGTTCTTTATGTTCAAGTAAATGGATTACGTCATCAGTTTCTAATGGTAAGTAATTATAAGAAATGTCTTGTGGTATTTTAGCGATTGAGCCTGATTATGATTGGTGTGACCTATTGAAAATAACCACCATTTTCCATAATTTTGATATACTTACCGTCTTTTATGTAAGTACAATATGAATGTTAATATATTTCCAAGTGTTATAAGACGTTGTTTTATTTAGATCCTGTGAATACAACAACATTAATTACGCTAACCAAGAAGCTATGAAGCAATTCGAATTAAATTTTATTTTAATACCTCTTTTAGTATAAACTTCAAAATCAAAGTTCAATTGTAAAAACTAGTCATCAGTATTTTTTTCTTTTTCAAACAAAACCAATATGACAATCTACAGGAAAATATTTGTCAACCACCGGCATTGTTCATTGGTTTCTTAAAACATTTTTCCTGTAACAATATTTTAATCAAAGCAACTAAAGTTTTAGAATTTAGTAAAAAAACAGCCAAAACATATATATACAAAACTCTCAAAGCCAAAAACTAAAAGTCACCAAAGTGTACCTTAAGAAGTTTTTTGAAAAAGTCATTACAAAGATGAACAGAGTTTTGAAGTTTTACACTAATTACCAACAGTAACTTTGCACTCTCCTATTCCGTTTTACACATTTAGCATCATTATACTGTACAAATTTATTTTTATTTGTAAATAAATTTGTTTTTTAAGATTCGTCCCGCTCAGTTCCTTGCTCCAACGTTTGGTGGGTGGCCAGTGTTGATACATTTGCTTCATAATATATTTACTGTCAAAATGGACATGGAATAGTGAATAATTTGTTCAAAACATCTGTTAATTTATCATAAAAACTAGTAAATATGCATTACGGCTTATACATTGTTTGCAAAGCTATTATTCTCTGAAAAATTAAAAAGTTCGTCTGTACCAATTAAAATTTCTTTACGCTATGGCTATTTTTATAAATACAAGACAATAACAGTAGGCAGTCAACAAGTACTGCAACTTATATAAAATAAACTCAAAGCTTATTACGATACAGATACTTTCCTTATTTATCTCAACAGACATGATATATATATTTTGCAAAAATTTATTCAATTTACAATCTAATCAATAAAAAATAAAACAATAAGCAAATGTGATACAGTTACAATCAGAAGTTAGTATTTATCCTGCAAAAAAGCTAACACTCATACTCAAACTATGCGTTTATTCACAACAAATTGGAAAGAGACATGTTATATAAATACGAAAAAAATTTTAAATCTTAAGTTTTTGATTTCATAACATCTGAATTCTCAGCGAAGACTTTGATATGAGAAGGCAAGGGTGTCAGATCCTTAGACGTAACACTGATTGTAAATGAACGTTCAAATGTTTTCTTGAATTTTAGGTAATACTAATCATCGGATAGCTCAGATCAGACACATGTGTAATTGTGCTAAAATAAACAAAACATGGTGTATCGCAGCGGATGAATATGAGCTTGGTTTTTACAGCTATTCTTAAAACACAAGCACATATTTTTCACTAATATAAACCAATAAAGACTTATACAATAAACAGCAGCATGTTTAGGAGTGAATTCTTATTTATAATACGCGCCGTAAGCACAATCCATTTTCACATCTCATTAAATACATACTTTCTTAATTAACTCTCAACCACCTTAAAAGAAAACACAATGGCCTAAAGATCTCCGAGCCACACCGTGGCAACTTATAGCGGCGAAAAGCTCTTCATTCCGCATCTTTACATTCATTTCTTACGCTTTAATGAACCTGCTTTTTGCTCCAACACCGTTGATAGCGTAAAATCCCACTCATTGAGGTCTTTCAGTGATATTTATTCAACTCTAGCTCAAATCTATACAAAGACTTTTTTCCCAAAATAAATATAGTTTTGCGATAGCACCGTTTAGCTATTTACTTAAACTAATTTCTTCGCCTGCGTTAACCTCATCGTCCGTACGAATTTGGACTTACATCATCATCTTGTTCTAGGGAATGATGTAGTTTTATTTTGATGTTGCAAATGCAGTAAGTAGTTGTTACATATATTTCCAATCAGAATGATAAAAATAAAACAAAACGGTTTTCATCTTTAAAAGCAGATTAAAAATCAATATGCCTGCCAAAGGCTCACTCGCAGAATTAGAAGAAAATAATGGAGATTGATCGGTGAAATAAATTGATCAATGAAGAGATGAAGGCAGCGAGAAGTGATGGATGCCTCTTGAGTCCAAGCATTTGTTGTATCTGGATAAGGGTTCCTTATCTTAAACCATGTTTTTGAAGGTCAATGTAACCCTATTTCTTAATAGGTGTACATTTATAATAAAATATGTTTTAAAAGTACTTTTTAATCTTTTCTATTAATCCTTTTAGGTTATATTATTTTTAAGCAGTTTTCTTTATTGTATTTTGGCGTTTACACTGTATCGTAAAGGAAAATAGTTAAATTTTCCCTTAAAGACTATTGCGCTTGTTTACAAACATGTGACAAAATATACTGAATTGCGTATTATTTATGGATGGAGATTTCATTATACCAAAGTCTTTACTGCGGTTCAAATCATTCAGTGATAAATTCAATAATTGTTAAGCCTAATTTACAATTGTAAAGGAACATTAAAATGAGCTTGATATTTCTTAAAAACGTCTATAATGATGAAAGCTGGTCACACAACTTTATTGTAAATAATTTGATATCTGTGCAAGTAATGCATAAATACATTGAATTTTTATTTCATATTAATGAAATGTAGCTTAGAGAACTGCAAAATCCATTATTAAAATCTTAAATCTCAAAAATAATTGTATACCAAGCATTAATCAATCTTTGGAAGTGAATTCAATGAAGTTATTGGGAGAATTCAAGTAACATGTTGCACTGAATGTTATTGTTATAGAAACAACAGTAAAGTGCTGAGCCTCAAAGCGTTTAGTAAATTAAAAAAACTTTACCCATATTCTTTTCGACAATCAGCTGGGTGCTAATGTGAATAATTGAATTAAACATTTTGAACATGTTCTTGAATTTGTTATTGAAAGCTGTGCATTTTTTAATTACTGGGCTATTAAGATGTTTTAATTAGATTAATAGCTTAGTGAAGAGTAGTTACAATTAACGTTTTGTTGCATAAACAGTGGATTTATTACGTTTACATTTCTCCCATATACCTACACAGCCATTTAATTTTTAATATCATTTGATGATGAGCATTGTCTGCAGGATCTATTCATTAAGGGTGAACTTTTCAATCATCTTAGAGTTTAGTTCTGAAAAAACTACAGAGAGCTAAGTCGGATCACCTTACATAACATCTTTACCTTTCCTTAGCTGTATGAAAATTTGGTTTGGATTAATTTAAAAATCAAATATTCTGCATTAAGCAACGACAAATACATTTTGAAACTCAACTCCAATGGTAGTTTTTTAATAGCCTATAATTCTAAAGGGATGGCTTAGTGTTTCGTATGGTTAAAACTTTTATAAAAATCGCTTACACTTCAAGGTGATTTAATTTACTTTTTAAAACCAATACGTCCAGTTTGAAGCAGTTGGCCAACTGCAGTTCATTCATGCGAACCAGAAAGCCCCCAGTTGGTGAGCTGTTTTGGAACCGACCGTATATCTCATAAGTTTACAAATATACGGCTGTTTCTGGACCAACTTTACGCCACTAATTTTACCATGATTCATTCTTACCATGATTAGAGTCTGAAGAGAACAGATAGAACAAGCTTTTGCTCCATACAAATTGCGGTATATAATTATTAAAAATAAATAAAATAGCGCTTAATTTCTTCATTATACAAGTTAATCCTTAAACTAAGCTAAGCATTGCATTAAAATAAACTGAAAGGATATCATGCAGGGTTGTAATTCTTCTATGGGTACACCTTTTTCCAACTTCGCGAAGGGATATAAACTGAAAAATTGGCACAGTTATATTTTGGGGGATCGTATTAACAGAAACATTTTCGGAACAGAAAATGTTCACCCCCATCCCCATCCCTGCGCAGAAGAAAATAAATTTTTCTTCTGCGCATAGTGCCTAAAAGAGAGGACTTATATAAGATTGCAGGACACCTTTAATTTATGGTCTGAAATAACTACTAATTTCCTTCCATTGCAACCGTTTTCCAGCGAATTTGTGAAATAAATCAGGTTTTTTCTTTATTGTTCAAAATATTTGCTTTTTCTTTCTTAGAGCTTTATTCTTTTAAAAGTTTGTGGAGTTAAAACGAGTAGTTAAAAAGACTTCCTTCCGGTATAAAATCTTATAATCCAATAGAAATAAAATCAAAATAGGAAATAATTGATACAAAAGATTTATTTGACCTAAAGGCTTGAGTTGTGACCCAATATTTATATTCTTGTATTCCCCCTTACCGGACTTGTGCTAAAGTGATGGAGGGTAAAAATGTCTCTCCGAAAGTGTACTTTTTCAAATTTCAAAACTATAAAACTATGCATCCTACAGAAAATTATCAAATTACAAATATAAAGAGGACTGAATCCCTAAAATTGGTGTGCTCTCGCAGCTCTGTAGCTTTAATGGACCCGTAGATATGGCCCTTCAAAGATAAACAAAATCCTTCCATTTGATTCACATGGGACATTTTTAAGAACTTGGAGGCAACTAGGGTGGAGCCCTAAGCAGTTACGACAAAATAGGTTGTTTACAAAATAATATTTTTAATCAAATTTACAAAAGAATACCAAGTTTTGCGGTAAACGGTCAAGAGGTTTTCGAGTCCATTAACATCAACAAACTCAATCTTCCTATATAACTACATGCAAACATTTAAAAAGATAGAATATATTTTATGTAAGTTGGTTCAAAGACATTTTTACTATTTGGCATTTAATATGGTATACACATGTAAATTGGAAGGGAAAATATTGTTACTCTATCTATTTCGTCTTAACTATTTAAGGCTCTTTTTTGTAATGTGGATAGTTACTTTTTCCTCCCCACCGTTATAGCATAAGTCCGGCGAGGGGGGAGGTCTAGGAAATTAACAATGGGTAAAAAATAAAAATTTGACGCAAAAATATATTTTGTAGCATTTTTCCCCAATTCATCCTTATTTTTTCAATTCTATTGGAGTATATTAAAGTACTCAAAATTTAAAACCTTTGTTGATCAGTACCTTGCATTGTTACACTACAATGCTATCTGTGCCGGTATATTCAACCGTACAATCTCCTTCCATCCCACCAGTGCGGCACAATACACAGGGAACCCACAATGACTCCGTACACAATGATACCCTCACACTGTTGTAGCTTTCACCTCTGTGGAACAAGTGTTTGTCGGCTTGTTAGGCCTATTCGTAATGTAAACTTATAGTATAAAAGGAATATTTTATAATACACTATAGGCTACATAAGCGGTGCACATATTGTTGAGTGCATTGATTAACATCCAGTAACACGCTAAATTATTTGTACACAAATAAGAACACTTATACTAACTTATTCATAAGTAAGAGATTTTTAAAAGTTCAATATTAAAAGTTGCCGAAAACTTGTTTAAGTAAATAAATGCAATGGTTACTAGTATCTTTTCATGTAAAATATTTTAAACTACATGTCCCTCCTATTATGCTATGTTTAGTCACGTTTAACTAATTGAATTGAGGGAATAAAATATTATTTTGTTTAACGCCAGGAGTAAAAGTGTTTGTCTCCAGTCTAATTGTCTATGGCAGCTCAAAAGATGTAGGCGCTAACAGCTGATGAACAAGAACCGGAACGCTGTTATAAAGCAATATTTCAGCGAAGCGCTGTTATAAAGCAATGTTTGTATACTGCTGGTATAAAGCAAATTTTAGGTTTTGAGGCAATGTCAACCAATGTAAACTCAATAAACGTCGTGTGATAAAGGAAGAATTACCAACACGCCTACAAACCTTTGCGGAACCGTTAGCCATCTCTTAAGTAAAGTGTGTATGTTGTTCGTCGTAACATGATAATTCCTTGGTCCCTCTTTAAAAGATTTTCAGCAAATTATTTTAATTTTTCTTTTTTGTTGGAGTAGTTATCCTCACAGATTTTAACAAATACCCACAAATGTCTCCAACGCGTTGCCTTTTTAAGCCAGACACCATCCCCACATATACACATATACAAATCATACACATATCAAATCATACAAATATAAAAATCATACATATATAAAAATCATACAAATATAAAAATCAAATTCAGGCTTAAACATTATTGGTTAAAGACAAATGTAGAATTTAATTGCGAAAAGAACTTGGTTTCAATATGGAGCAAGACGCTTTCACAGAGGGTTTGAATAATTATTCCGATCACCAACGATTGACTCTGACCAGCCAAAGCGACGCTCTCACCTCTCATGATTAATTGACTTCCATTAAAACTAACGACGCGTCGAGAAAATTTAACAGATTCAGTAATTTAGAGAAAGTGAAAAGAATTTTCAGGTTATTTATCTTCAGACTTAAATACATATTTGAATACATCCTTGTCAAATTTCGTTGACTTTATAATACTAAGCCCTCATTTTGTTATAGAAAAATTAGAATTACTCTTGTACAAATATACAGATATACATGTACAAGCATTTACGAGTAATACGTCATTTAGTTTCTTACGATGTTTCTTATAGTCTCGCAAAAAACATAAACTGACTTTGATTACCATCAATAACTCTCTCATGTTTAAAAGATTTGTCTTTAATAAGTAGTCTCAGTATTTTATGGTTACATTTTTTTAAGTATTTAAGGCTACATGGAAACATATCAAATCTTATACATATTCAAATCATACACATATCAAATCATGCACATGGCAAATCATACACATATGCAAATCATACACACGCTAAATCATATCCGCTAGATTTATACAAAATAGTTTTAAATCTGTATGTGTTTTGTAACGGTTTCTACTTAGTCTTGTCCATTCGCGTTATATTAAGGTAATGCAGCGGTAATGCAGCATAAAGGTAATGCAGCTTATGAAACGATAAAATTAGATCAATGACACAAATAAAGTAAAACAAAATATAGGATAGCTGATTTAAATTAATCAGTGTATATCACAGGTTAGTAATCCCAGTTATCCTGTGTAAAGTACTTTCAGGGCACTCTGATTTGTACGAAAAAGTAGCACATGAGTAATGTGTATTCAAACAGAAAAAAGTTTTCATAGCATAGCGCTAAAAAATATATTTTCCTGTTCAAAAACTGAAATCTGATCCGAACATTTATGACCAGCGATTAAATATCGTCGTGATTTACATTATTTTCCAACTCGATGTTTCAGGCTGATTTCACTTTCATTGACCACCGCCAGTGCAGAAGTCATCAATCACTCTCTATTGATCACGTTTTCATCGACATCGTTTGCCCGTCGTAGTTCATCGACTGAAAAAAATGCAATGTCCGTCTGTGGTGCTACAAACATTTTGTATCATAAACGATTAATTCATTCTGACTAATTCCGTACAAACTTATCATAAGGGTTAGTGAGTAGTACCGAAAAATAAATTTTTCTTTACAGTAGCTAAATTAAAAACATGTTTGGAAAAAATACGGCAATAAATTTTTTATTGTGGTATATAAATCCATCTGTAGCAGTACACAGGTACTTTATTCAAATAAAATAACTTTTACTAATAAAATTAAATAAAATCATATAACATTTTTTGTTTATTTTTATTTTTTCCTTGTTGATACGTAAATGATAGAACGACTTTTCCAACTGTACATTTCGATATCTCTAATTTGTTCAACAAATTTAGAAATATTCAAATGGTTTCAGATAAATACTTAAAAAACGACAAATAACTGCCTGTTAAACAAATGACAATGAGACAGTACCTTTTATTCGGCTGGCCGATTCCAATCTCGGGGAAACAATGCATACAATCGGCGACAGTCACCGTTTGTACAACTAATGTTTCCGTTCTGTTTGAAAGGGTGTGAAAGCTTCATGGTCAATTTAAATCATGAATGAACCAGAAAAAAACATATACACATTTTTAGTCGGAGGTTATGTATATTTAAATATACATTATTTTGACATTTTCATACGTGAAGCTCAATTTTTCTTGTTATTCCATAACGTTGGAATTAAAATAAAAACATTACAAATCACAAACTTATTTCCTGTTCACTTCATTGAGTAAGGAAGTATTTTGGACCTTCCTTTCAAAAAAGAAAACTATGTTTTCTGCTATATTTAGTTTTTGAGATACTTAAATTCTTGTAATTTTCTAATGGTTTTGAGTATAGTTACGCTTATCAAAAAGAAATTTTAAATAAAAATCCTAGATTTACTGAGGATTTGTACCTACACATCAAATTTTATAAAACTGGACTAATTGTTTCTTCTCTAACTCTTTCTATTACCCCACATACTTTTCAATTGGTTAATATATTTCTAATACGGTCACTAGCATTACAAATCTAATATTCTAAAAATACATGCCTTTATCCATACAATTCGTATGGGGGGTCAAGTTGTAACCAGTTCCCATCCTGATAAAATTTCATGTCATTTAATTTCAATCGACCAAAATATTCCTCAGTATTTTTTTTATTTTTTTTTACAACTTTCCTTTAACCCTTTATAATGTTTTATTATCAATAAAGAGGCAATAAAAACTCTTCTAGACTTATACATTCTGTGAGTACCTGTATTTTGTCAATTTGTATTGAGAAAATTGGCAAGAGAACTCGAAGAGTTGAGCGAGTGAGGAGTTCGGGTGACATCATTAATTAGCCACAGACTCTGCAATCACAAACAAAACAACTCCAAGTTCCCCAACTTAGGTAATTAGCCGGCAAGTCTGCTAAACACACCTTTTTATAATTGGGGCCTTGGATTTCCAATCTTAACTAGCTCACTTATAATTTTATTTTAATTTCAGTCATTTATCGATCATAATACCCAATACTCTATGGCTAGCGTTTGCCATACATCCTAAAAAACAGGTATTATCTAGGTAATGAGATAATGTTTGACTCACTTTAAAACAATAAAAGTCATATTCGTTAATGAAATTCTTACAAAGTATGTTTGGTCCCAATTTAATTTAATTGCACATCGTGTTACGATGAGGCGCAAACTAGTTTGTTATCATTTATCTCAGTGTCGTATAGTATTGAGATAAAGAAAAATCTAATTCATTCTTACAATTTCTATTAATTTAAGTTTTATCTTCTTACTAAAACTCTTATTTGCTTATCAGTCATTTAACTTACCAACATGTAGATGAACTTGTCAAATGCTTCGGGTCTAGAAATATCATTATTTTTATTTTGACTTTAAGAGTATTCCAGTGAACTGTAATACATTTTTTTAACAGACTACATTGTACTCTAACACTTATTGTTTATTATAAATTAAAATACAGATTCCTATAGCTACCCACTGCGTGTGTTTATTATCTTTGAGCAGTCACTATGAACGTCAGTATTAGATTGCGAAGTCAATTCCACACAAACATTCACACCCGTTGTGGGTGACGTGTGATGTCAAAGGTCCCAGGCTCATTGCGTTTGAAAGCACAGCAACATGCAGCACAAATATGATTGATGATGTATGTTTTAGCCAGTAAAGGGCAACATATTCCGATTGCCTTCACAACTTTGTGGTTGATCAGCTTAAAACATTGTTGCAAATACTCTTCTTACTTTTTATAAATGGATTAAGACATTGTTTACTTGGAAAAACATAAGGGTCTGTTCAAGTGTATTTAACACAATATAGAGTTTGTACCCACAATCTCAATTGAACTCACAATAGAATAGGCTAAAACGTTGTCTTCACCCGGGAGGGGGAGGCAGTGGAAATTAGAAGGTCTGGTGGGAACGTGAGAATGGGATGACGTCATATCCGATGAGGGCGAAAATCAGATAAGGAAGAAGTAGCAAGAAAATGTTTTTTGCTACAAAACTGTGAAATAACCTGTTTTTATTATGTATTTATCAGGTGAAAAAATTCATCATTACACCATCAACTACGCAAAAGTTATATTTACTATTTATTGATTTTTCCGAAATAATTACACAAATATTTGTTATTGTTTCATCAGCTGTGTAACGGAAAATATAATTCAAAACACAAGTGATAGTGGTTTATATATTCTCGACAATAGGGAGTGCTCGATAGACCTTGTACCAAAAAAATAAGGTCTCGCATATTTGACGATCCGCTTTCTACTGTTGTTATGAAATATACCAAATATCATATATACATCTCGTCTATAAAAGATAATGTAACGTCAAAATACTTGTACTTTCAGACTTTGAATTACATTCCAAAAATGTTTTCTGTTTTTATTCACACCTCAGAAACAAATCGATTGTTTCCCCCACATTCGTGTGTGACCGCTGAAGCGAGAGAGCGGCAGGTGCCGTGTTTGTGTTTCAACCAATAACGGTTGAGCAGAGATGTATTGGCACGGCTCAGTAACAGGTTGCCCTTTTAGTTTACCGTTTCTAATAATATTGCCTCTTAGTTTAGTGTTTGTGACAATGATTATGAAATGTATTAAATATAATTAACTTAACAAATCTATGTGTGAAATGCGTATTATATACGTACTTTTTTAATGAGAAAATTCAAAGTAGACAATATATTTAAAAAAATATTATTAAATATTGTTATATTAACGTATTAAATCTTTTAAAAATCTTATGTCTTTCAACTTTTAACTATTTTTTTCTCCAAGCCTTGGCGTAAAATTTTTAAATTAGTTATTTTAAAGGTTTTGAGTTTTTTTATTATTCCAGGTATGCGTAAAATAAACGACATCATGCATTTTTGATATATTGCCGTATTTTATAAATAATAACGTACTATTCATTTACGTTATTTCATCTAATTACTTCATTAGAGATAGACCCCTAACAACGATTGTTGAAATCACCTGAAGTAAGAGCCGTGGTAAATGTTAACGCTTCCATTGTCCAACAAGTTCGATATCAAATATGGTTATCTGTTTTGTTAAAAAATCCGTGTTTAAAAGCCACATTGAGTCTTTGGGATACACAAACAAAGAAAGCGAGATTATAAAATAAATACTTTATGCAGGAAGATAAGGTAATGTTAATGAAAGGATCAGAAACCGATAATTCTGTCCGACCTGCTGATTTGCCAACATTTGTAGCTTTGGCAATATATTATGCAGCGTCTTTCTTTCTGGGCAGTTACCTCTGATAATGTTTGTAGAGGCTAAAATTCCCTACATTGAAGTGCAGTTTTTTTATTACATTTTATATGCAAGTCATGACTATGTGTAAAGTAAATACATGTATGTCAAACAAATAATATTAGTAACTTATTTTCACCAAAATAATAGTATTTTTAGTTTTATTAAAATCTATGACGAAAAAATAACACTGGAAATACTTTACCACAGATGCCTAGACGATGAACAAAAAGCTATTAAAGACTGATAAAATGTTTGTTGCACTTTGCTATAAAAGAAAATTTTCAACGTTTAAGCCATGTTTCAATATGCTAAATGAATTAAATCAGTCGATGGAACATACCGTATTTTTCGTCCAACAACCTCACTAAAAACACGGTAGATAACAAAAAAATAATCAAATATCATAGTGGTCGTAGAGAAATTAATACAAACCAATCGAATGCAACTTAAATTACTTTAATCGTCAAACCGGTTAAAGTATTATAAGCTATCCAAAACTGTAAGTCATCATTAGGTATTAGGTAAAAATTAAAAGGTGTTTTCCTCATGACTCACTCGGAAAAGACTTCACTCATTGGTTGCTCTTAATTTAGCACTGACCCCGCGAGCTTAGCTGCAGGGTTATCCGTTGACCCACGGATAGATATCACACACACCTAATAAAACCGTCTTTCCTCGTTCGCTACAATGTTTGTTTTGTCTGCAGTTTGTTGCACACCCTGTGTTTTGGTACGAAATGAAACTGTTAGTGCTTTGTGCTTTGGCTTCTGTGGCTAGCTCCCATCACATAGATTATTCCAAGAAGGACGAAACTCAATGGGAACTCTTCAAGGTATTCTAAACTTTCTATTTAGTAAATAATGCGATTTAGGTTTTGGCAAGTCAAGTAAGAAGTGATCTAGCCACATGCAATTTATATCATAACTTAATTAACATTTTTTATTTTATTTTGTTGCCATGATATTCATTTATGCATAGTTTGGACATGACACTTTCCATTACCTAAACAACTTACAGAAACTTAGTTTTCGTTCGTTATTCCAGGTACTGTAAACTACAGAAATTAATTAACATCATTAGATCTTTGTTTTAGTACTGTCTGTTTGTAACATAGCGTTTTGAGGAATAATTTGGGCTTTATGAAAATAAAATAAATTTGAGAATTTTATTTCATACTTCATATTAATCATCAAAGTTACAAGTAAACTGATGATGTAGAAATCCACAAATAAAAAATTAATGAAAAATTAAGTATTTAAAACATTATTTTAAAAATACTCTCCACTTTACAGATTGAGCACGAGAAAGTGTATGCGGATGAAAATGAAGAACTCTCGAGGAAGGTAATTTTCATGAAGAACCTCGACTTTATCCGCCAACACAACGCGAAGTACGAGAGCGGCGAGGTCTCCTTCACTGTTGGCGTCAACCGCTTCGCCGACCTGGTGAGCTGATAGCTATACTTAATTGTTTATCTTAAAAAAGGAAACCTACCCAGTTAGGTATTTTAAGCCAATTATGATTTAGAGATGTCATTTATACAAAGGATGACGAGGGGTGTGTAGACCTAGTGAGCGAATCATTCTTGACCAAAGTAGAGTTTAACATCGGGAGGATTTTGAATAGAAACACATTCTTAAAGAGTGGCTGAGCAAGACTCTGTGTTTATAAATAAAATATATTTAAATAAATCTCAAGAAATTACACAGGCATGTGTACTTTCCAACTAGGAGTAGGAATTATTATTATGCGCATTTTAGTCGACCGTCTTAAGGAAACATTTTGACAAGAAAATAAGCTGCTGCCGACTCCTGGTCTATTATGTGTTTCCCTGTGACACTTGTCGATACGCCAAATAGCGGTCTTCGGATTGACGGACAAGCTATTAGCTCATTAACACTGGCAGTTGAGGTTTTAATAAATATCTTTAAAAAGATATATTTTAATTTGTTTTTATTCTTTGGATTATGCTTCGAAACATACCTTTTTACAAATACTTTTCCAGTACTTCACAAAAAAATGAGTTTGCAAATGTAATTATTATGTTTTTGATACAATGTTTAAAAAATAATGTCTACTAATTAGTTTAAAAACAATTTGAGTGTATTTTAATCTATATTTTAGACCAACGATGAGTTCCGCCAGCATATGAATGGTTATAAGAGGCCAGAGGGATTCGTCAGCAAAGGTCATAAATTCGAGCTGCCTGTCAACTCTAGTGCTCCAGCCAGTGTGGACTGGAGGGCAGAGGGAGCAGTGACCCCTGTCAAGGACCAGGGCCAGTGTGGCTCCTGCTGGGCCTTCAGCGCGGTGAGTGACGGTAGTGTGAGTGTGACATAAACTTACAAAACTGGGTTTCACAATTTTTTTCTATTTTTAATTTCTACCGTAACCGAATTCAGACTCATATTAAACATAATTTAAGTATTAGATCTAAACCAACCAAATCATCAGTATGTCTTACACGATGCGATATAGTTTAGTAACCTTTTACAGTTCTTGTATTATATCTTTGGCTAAGGCTACTTCGCTACTAACCGTATCATATGATATTTTCAACATATGATATTGGTAAACACGTCGTTTTTTCAAAGAGAGTGGCTGTACAACAATGTTCTCAGAAAAGTATCCCATCCCCCCCCCCTTCCGCGCCTTGCAACCAGCGGACTTTGCCATAGCCGGAGATGTAATGCACGAACTGTACTATGATATGATTTATTTGCTTTAAGAGATCGAACTTTATTTCATGTGATCACTCAACAGTCTCTGGTGTTCTTGAGATACTGATAATTGACTGCTATTCAAACTATAAACATATTTGTTACACGATCAGACAGGAAGTTTGGAAGGCCAAAACTTTCTGAAGACCAGGCAGCTGACTTCTCTCAGCGAGCAGAACCTGGTGGACTGCAGCGGCCCGTGGGGCAACTCCGGCTGTGACGGCGGTTTCCCAGAGGCCGCCTTCCGCTACGTGCAGCAGAACGGCGGCATCGACACCGCGGCCGCCTACCCCTACACGGCCCAGGTACCGTCCGCTACGTCTTGGTATTAGAAATAATAAATTTATAAAAAGAAATTGTAATTTAATTTGTTTATGACTACTATTCGATCCCCCTTTTATATGCAAGCGTACCTTAACAGGTTTAATTTATTTGCATCGTCTAATTCTGATGATGCTAAAATCAACAGATTTAAGGAAATATTGAAGGTTTTTTTATTTATTTTAAGTGATAGGTTTTTTTAATTTTGTTAAATGTACATAAGATGTTTAATTAGTACACAGATCGCTTCTCAAATAAAAAATGTTTATACTTAAAAATTAACCTAATGTTAGTTTTATTTTTAAATATAAGTATTTTTCCAACTTGTTTTATAGTATAATTTTCTATTTTGTGCTATTGATTTAAAAAAATTGCTTTTGTGCAGTAGCTTTTGTTTTGTTTGCCCAGGTAGTAGCTCAGAGGTAAAGCGGTTTCCTTGAGTTTCAAACGTCACTGGTTAGATCCCAGCGGGGGGCGACTCCTGATCCAAAATGAGAGGTCGCCTCTGGCTGGCCTATGTGACTGTTGCCGCTACGGTACCTCGTTGTCTTTAGATCGCCACGAAGGCTAACATTTTGAAGCCGATTTTGTTCAAGCAAACTTCAAATAGCAACATGCAATTTTTTTATTGTTTTTGGCACACTTTCATTAAAAAAGGATCTCTGGATTAATTCTGACAACAACCTACAATACAATACGTAAATGTCTGTATCCCTGCAGGTCGGCAGCTGCCGCTACGACCCGCAGTACAAGGGCGCCACCTGCAGCGGCTACGTCGCCGTCCCTTCCGGCAGCGAGGCGGCTCTGCAGCAGGCCGTGGCCAACGTGGGCCCAGTGTCCGTGGCCATCGACGCCAGCCACGACTCCATACAGTTCTACTCTGGCGGTGAGTGTTACATGACATTAAATACCTCATACATAAGACTATCCTCTCAAGTAGAGCAGTTCGTAATGTTTTGGTAAAATTGTGGTTCGGATCATACGTTAAACTGTAGGTCCCTTAATTTCCATCGGCTAGTCCTGTTTAAGGACCATGTCGTCCTTAATCATTAATAATACTACAAGATCGCTTTAGTTATTCTATACTCATCTCTCATTATTTATACTTGGCTTAAAATACCTATTCGGGTTGGAAGCCATTTCAAGTTACAATAAAGTTAAGTTCAGCGCTTGTGGGACATCTTTAACAAATTCAATTTATAGCACGTTAAAAAAGGTTTCTGAACAGGAGCTTGGGAATATTATTTTATCGTCCATCCTTTTTCCAGTATATAAAACTCAAAAAAGAGTCTACTTCCAAGTTATGCAAATCCACAAAAACAAGGAACAACGAGGAAACGTAGGAGATTGCCACATGCTAGAAAAAGCTGGGTGTTAAAGAATTAACAAAATCAAATTTGATACATTTATTAAGAATGAATTCATTTGTTCTTCGACTTTTGCTCAGGCAATATTTTTAGTTAAAATCCAGAATAGCATACCATAAAAATAAAAGTTTTTCCTATGGTATTTTTTGGTTACGTTTTCTCTTTTATGGCAGTAATATGTTAAAACGTAATTGAAAGTTAATGAAGGGGTTTGAATATGTAGACTTGAAGGGATGTACGATTCAGAGAGGGGATGTAGAACTTAAATAGAAAATAGTAAAATCACTATGGTCGGGTTGTATATCTCCAGGAGTGTATAAGGAGCCTGCCTGCTCCAGCCAGCAGCTAGACCACGCGGTGTTGGCTGTGGGCTACGGGACGGCCTCGCAGGACGGCGACTATTGGCTGGTGAAGAACTCCTGGGGCACCGACTGGGGCATGGGCGGCTACCTGCTGCTGGCGCGGAACCTGGACAACATGTGCGGCGTCGCCTCCGATGCCTCCTATCCCACCGTCTGATGGCGCCTCTCGACCACCCTCTACTGCATATTCGAGCGTTGTTTGTAATTAATTTTTATTCACTTTTTGTATTTTTTTTATTAAAATAAAATATGACCTTAAAACTGCAATTTTTTTAAAAAAAACCTTGTTTTTTGTTGTGCCCTCTACTGCATATTCGAGCTTGTCATTAACTTGTATTCACTTTTTTAGTTTAATAATATATGACCTTAAACTGCAATAATGTTTACGATAAAACATTGTTTTTGTTACGCATAATTATAGAGAATTAACTTCATTTTCAGTTGTTTAGAGTCCAGATTACTGTAGAATACAATAAGTAATTGATTACCTGCTTCAAGTAATCCAAAAATGTTGCTGTGGCAACTAGTTTCACCTCAGCAAGTGAACCGTCATTGGACAATACAAGAGTCTTCGTTTCACTTCGAATGAAGGTCGACCTATTCTTTAAAATCGACATCACTAACACCACAGAGAACGTAAAGACTGTACGAAACGATCTGTGCTGAAACATATGGACACGAACACATAGAGTAAATATTTGTTCGTCCGGGACATGTCCGTGTCACGACCGTGTTATGCTACGTGTACATGTATGTATTAGCAATGGACATTTTAAAGAAATTTGACGACTTTCATTTAAAGTGAAACGAAGACTCCTTGTCTGACCCGATGATAGATTATCTGCTGAGCCGAAACTAGTTGCCACAGAAACCTTTTTTGGATTTCTTGAATCAGTTATTTCAACCACTAAGAAAGAACGAACTATGAAAATGCGTATGTGCTACAGTTGTTCTAAGATGAAGTGTGTTTTTAGTCTTCTTTACTTCCGCACATATTCAGATAGTTATCGAAATCATTTAGTTCTTATATTAATTGGATTTCATATTTAGCTCAATTTTTTAATTTTTTTTTTGAGAAATCAATAATTTTAAACTTCAATGTAATAGTTAATTAATAGGTATTATTATAATAAAATACTATTATGTTATTAATATACCGGGTGTTTCAAAATTCAGTTTACACCGAGTTATTGTATTTGTTAGAAGCAAATAATAAATCACTTTAATAAGAATCTAATTTATTTGAAATCTAAACATAAAAATTTCATCAATGACTTTCACAGCTGATTTTGTGATTGCTCAAACAAAAAAGGTTGTGATAAAAATAAATACATTACAATACCTGGTTTTCAGTTGTCTACTACTGCAGAATGTTTCGTAGTGACAACCACACCTTCAGGCGTCGCTGCTGGTTCGACCTGCGTGCACGCACCGCGACGGGAGCTAACCTAATCTTTCAATGACCGGTCTTATTTGTTTTACTATGATGTTTGTGTGTAAGGCCCATTTTACACTAGGAAACTGTGTCCCGTAACCGTGTCCGGCAACTGTTTCTCGGCAACTCACGAGGCATTGCCGCTTATGGAGCCTTTTAGACTAGGCGGACACAGTTGCCCGCAGGGACACAGTGTCTGAACGGTGTCTCCTCGCGCAACCGATGTCGGCCACCGGCGAGCAACCGAGAGCAACTGACGGTTGCCGAGACTCGAAGCGGGGCATTGAATCAAATGGGGCCGTTTAGACTAGGACACTGTGTCCCGTAACTGTGTCGTCCACCTCATGCGCGCGCATTGCATTTCGTCGCTAGAACGAAGATGTTTTTCACTTTATTTGAGGAAACGAAGCCTTTCGGTTGTGTTTTTGTTTATTGATAGTCAGGTGGTATACTTCTCCGCAACATTTTATCAGCTTTCCTGATGTCATCACTGATTAAGTCCAATAGTTCATCGAACGAGGCCTTACACATTCTGAAGTAATTGAAAAACTTACTTCTATCAGCACACAACTCATCAAATAGTGTAATATAGTGCTTTTTCTGCTCTCAAGGTTAACTTTAAATGAACATTCCTCCTGCATCTTCGCCTCCTTTTCCTAATTAGGAGAGCGAGAAGAAGGCACTCCTCCTCTGTTGACAACATCTTTCTCAACTGGCGCGGGAAGAGTTGGCGGGAAACAGTGTCCGGACACAGTTACGGGCAACGGTGTCCTAGTCTAAAAGGGGCCTAAGTGTTATGTGTCATTCGGTGTTTCTATTTTAATTCTATAACAAGTCCCTAAACTCGCTGCCTGAAGATGTGGTTTTCACCACGAAACATGTTTCAGTAATAGACAACGCAAAACCAGATATTGTAAGGTATTTATTTTTATCACTGATTTAAGCATCAATATCCAGTAGTAGGAAAATGAATTTAGAAGAAGGTTGTGTTATATTAGCTACGAAAGCATTCCACTGAATTGCGAATTCAGTATTCCATGGTAAACTGACTTTTGAAACACCCGGTAGTATTAAAATGCGAATGTGGTATAGAAGAGATGGGTATAGAAGACAAACAGTCAATTCCAAATATTTTTTATTTAAATTATATAATAAATATTTTAAATATTTCATTAGTATATCTGTTGATTTATAATATAACATAAGCTTAACAGAATAATTTAAATAAAAATATTTTTATCGGAAAAGTGGTTTTTAAAAAGATAATATGGACTTAAATTTGAATATCCAAAATATAAGTGACGGATGAGTCTAAATATGTTTGCTTTCAGACAGCTTTTTATATTCAAATAGAATATAAAGTTAATTTGTATAAAATTTTCAATTCCTTCCTTATTTTTATAATGTGTAGTTTCCAATCTCATAATTATACAATTGTTGGTATATTTTTAAGACCGTTGATTGTTATTGGTATTTAAATGACCTTGTTATATATGATTATCTGGTAATTTCATTATCAAGTAAAGAGACAATAATTAGAAAGTTATTCACACAAAAGGCTATCAACAACGGGTCATCACATAGTTTCCCCTCTATAACCTTCAATTAAACTGTATATAACGGTACCATTTCATTACAATTTGTTTCTTGTTTACGAACAAATAACGCAACAAACATTGTGACATTGGCCATTGGTTTCTGAGGTTGGGTTATTTTTGTTATTTTATTTGTATTTCAACTGCTTTACTTTGTTCCTGTATGAAGTAAAATCTTTTTTACAACAACAAGCGTGATACTGCTTGTTGCATCGAACAAAAATATTAACGTTCAACTTCTCCCGCATATTGAAATTGAAATAAATATTTTTTTTATTGAATGACACTTTTAAATATTTATCATCCACCTTAGATTTTTCTTCGAGGAGAAAAATGTTGCTTAGATTTAACTTAAGCAATAAATTAAAAAAAATATATAAAAAAATGTATTTAAAATAAATATTTAAAATGTTTAAGGCTACGAGCAAGTTTGTAGGTCTTCTTCCTTTCCAAAATCATTGATACAATAACTTCATATATAAAATGACAACAACTAAGAAAAGTAAGCATAAGTACAGATATGCATAATGAGCTATTTCATTTCCTCTTTATATTCAACAATCATAATAAAATAACGTCAAGTTTTGACATTTATGAAAAATACAACGACTCTTTGGAAGTGAGGGTAGAGAGCGATCTGTCAGAAGCCCATATGATGTTGTGAGCAGCTACATGAAACAGCGCGTCTTCTCTGCTGTTATGCCTTTTGTGATTCATTTTTAGAACCACCTCAAAGACTCGTGTCTTCCAGTGTATGACTTTCATATCTGAACTTGCTGTTCTAACCTCACTGTGGGCCAGCTTCAGTAACCGGACATCTCAACAGACGTTACGAGAGCGAAGCACAACTAACTGTGTTTCGCAACAGTATTTTGCCGTAAAAGTCGACCCGTTGTAGTCATCCGATGCCAACAGATGTTTAATTAATATTATCCCCGGTTTGGTGCCTGAGCTGTCATATGGATGTAACAATGTAAGACTACATTACTGTTAGACGTTCCCAGTAAGTAATATAGTCTTACAGATGTTTAAGTATTTCGACTCACTCAATATATGTTCCGAGTGAGTAGTATAGTATAGTATAGTATAGTATAGTATAGTATAGTATAGTACAATATAGTACAGTATAGTACAGTACAGTACAGTATAGTATAGTATAGTTCAGTATAGTATAGTATAGTATAGTATATTACAGTACAGTACAGTACAGTATAGTATAGTATAGTACAGTATATTTTAGTATAGTATATTATAGTATAATATATCGAGTGAGTAACAGTCAGTAATGAAATAGAAACATTTAGATAACCACCCCAATGACGGAAATCAAGGTCAAGTTCTTTATTTGATTATTTCACAAACAGTAAACATATACCGTACATAAAACCAACTAACATGCCTTACGCTATAAAATTAAACTAAATATAACACACCTAACCAAAAACTAAATGAAAACGTTTCTAGCATGAAATAACTAAACATCTAGTTTCCCATCATCCGCCATCTTGAACTGAGGTACCTACTAACGATAACCAATGACCGTATACTTTTACAGATGAACAAAATACAGCATTAATTAAAGCATGCTGTTGTTTATGGGTCTTTCATTGTCTGTTTACCGTTGACAGATTGAAAAATACATTTATAAATAACGATCAGCTAACATCCGGAGTAACAGTGACCTCCAATCACTGTTGTTCCGAGTGAGTAGTATAGTATACTATATTATAGTATAGTATATCGAGTGAGTATACTATATTATAGTATAGTATATCGAGTGAGTAAAACAGTCAGTAATGAAATAGAAACATTTCGATAACCACCCCAATGACGGAAATCAAGGTCAAGTTCTTTATTTGATTATTTCACAAACAGTAAACATATACCGTACATAAAACCAACTAACATGCCTTACGTTATAAAATTAAACTAAATATTGCACACCTAATCAAAAACTTAGTGAAAAGGTTTCTAACATGAAATAACTAAACATCTAGTTTCCAAGATCCGCCATCTTGAACTGAGGTACGAACGATAACCAATAACCGTATACTTACGCAGATGAACAAAACAATCGATAAGTACAATGGTGTCGAATACTGAGTTTTGACCTTGAAAACTATTTATACCGAAGTTCGACTATAGTTAGTTCGTTCAATATTGTTTTCTTAATACAATCCAATCGTCCGCTATAGCAACAAATGGCAGAGGATCTGATATGAAAGTCGTATCGTCTCTCACTGTGCCTCTATTAGAGTAACTTTCAAACTTTCCAGCTCCTTTAAATATATGAGACAAACTCCATTCCTATCACATGTTTTCTATGACAAATAAGATGTTCTATCAGCTTAGACACGTAGTCATATGATTTTTTAGCTGATGTACAATGACAGTTACCTGAAAATGTCATGGTAAGAAAAAAATCCATCAATTTGTCAAGCACGTCGCTATCAAGGTGTTATTTGTGGAACGCTAACTAAATTAGCTTTTTATATGAAGTACATTCTTTAGGTTTTATATTGTTATGTTAATATTATCTAGTTAAAAAGCAAGATTTATCATGCTAAGAATAAAATGTTTACCGTTGACAGATTGAAAAACACATTTATAAATAACGATCAACTGTTGTTATTTGGTTAAAATGTTTTTCCCACCACCTGTTATGTTTATACGCTTTTTACTCCTTTCAATGAATGAGTAAAATGATATTTTGTCTGTAAAATTATACACTGTTAATACTTTGTCTCCCGGCGGGAGACAAAGAGAACCCATAAGCATAACATTGAAATCAATAATTCAAAAATTTCTTCGCAGATGCAAATATGTTGAGGCTCAACAGATTACAGGCTTAACAGCTGATTTAGTTGTAGGAAGGAAAAAATATATAAAAATAACATAAACAACAATCAGCTGTAAGAACGTCAACGAGTTAAGCGTGGAAGAATGTTGAAACAATGAGCTGATCACTGGTGCATGAATGGGTTCAGCTACTTGTATGCAGGTACTAATTGCACATTGAAACAAAATGTATATTGTAAGCTAATTACTAAGTTAATGAAATAGGTGGCCGAAAAATGATAATAGAAGTTAATGAAATAGATTGGGCATTTATTATTGCACAGGTGGAAAAAATGTCGTGTGTATTCCGATAGCAAAGCGCATTGTCTCCCTCGTAAAATTTTTTTCAAATCCAACATTTTCACTCGTGAGGCAATGTTGTGATTTACTCACTCAACACACAAATAACTATTGGTGTAGCGATGTGTTTGGTCATTTGTGAATCAAATCATGCAATGTGTATTTTTCCATTTTTTATGTTGAGAGATTTTGATAAAACCAGTCGCAGCATTCAAAGACAATGGAGACATGATTAATGGGCCGAGTTCATGCATTACTCGTGTAACAGTTGCTAACTTGTTCCACCGATGACATTTTGGCATGTATCAAAAGGCATCGTTAATCACTAGTAACCAAAAACTTCTCGAAAACCAATCAACACAAAAGGAATTGTTTATTTCTCCCATACATACAAGCTAAAATCCTCTGGGTATAATAGAAAACTCATGAGTAACTATTCGCATTAAATTTATCTAAAACTAGTGAAGAATAAGTGGCAAAATAATGCGGAGAAAGAATAAACTATATTCTTATTGAACGGAAGAATATCCTATTTATGTTCGGGTATCTTCTAAAAGCAGTCATCCGCCTTTTAGATAAAAGTGCAATAATGTTATGCACTTGCAAATGTCATAACCCACTCCCGTCTGTGACTGCTTCTGTATCCAACTTGCGAGAATATCCGACATACTACGTTATAAATGAAAGCGTGTTTATGTGGAAGGATAGTATATGATGGTTTTTCCATCAATGTATTCATTTTCTCTCTACAATGTAGCCTACGCAGTGAAATATTCTTTCATACAACATCAAAATCATATTTGTGTTTATATAAAAAAAATTAAGAACTCATCGCTTTTATTTTCTGCATATATGTTTGAGCAAAATATATAACAACACATTGTCTAATGGGTATTAGAAATTTTTCAAATTTACTTATATGCTATTTAATACAACACATAAATATTGATATTGTTTTTCTCTAACTTCACTCCATCAATTGCTCACCATTTATTTATACCTCTTGAAATTTTTTAAAATAATTTGTTAAGAGGCCAAAGCTTTCATGTACTCTTGTGGTTTAGTCCCTCAGTTACTCTGTGATGGTACAAGTGGCCAGAGCTTCCATTCATTCCTGTGTTTTCATCTCTCAGTTACGTGTGATGTTACTAGAGGGCATAGCCTCCGCTCACTTTTTTGCCTGGTCCCTCAGTTACTGGGCAAAGCTTCGATTCACTATTGTGGTTTGGTCCTCAGTTACTGTGTGATGTTACCAGAGGCCAAAACTTTCATTCTCTATTGTGTTTTAGTCCCACAGTCACTATGTGATGATACAAGAGGTCAAAGCTTTCATTATCTATTGTGGTTTGACCATTCGGTTCACATCATCATTTATTATTACATACAAACGGCATTCTTGATGACTTCCATTTTCATCAGAACTACGCTAGTAATCTACATAGACTCAAGTGTTTAATATATAGTATATATGAAATATAAAAATATTATTTTCATTATTGTGTTAATAATCTATTACATGTTTTGATAAGTAACTTTTATGTAAAAGATTTTCATTTAAAAGAAAGTTGGGTAACTCAAATTGTATTTGAATTTTGTATATATTGTATAATGGACATAATGTCAGATATGACAACCGAAGTAGTTTTAGTAGTTGAGAACTAAGAACCTCGAAAATGTTTCGCAAACAACTCTCTGTTGTGAAAAAAAATATTTTAATAATAGATTCAATCTAACTCTCAACAGTACTAGATCGGTATACCTGTTTGAAATTTTATCGGAAACGAATCATAAATACAACAAAAAATGCAAAATATTTTTATTTTTTTGTAGAACGTTTGAGCAGTAAAGTTCCTTAATTATTCTGACAGTTAATTTTAAGCATACTAAATTTTTCAAAGAAATTTTAATCGTCATCGAAAGTTTTTGGTCCTTAATGTTTTTTAATAGATGCCTACTCAGAGTGCATACTCAATACTCAAGCTATTAAAGTTAAGTTTCAGAATCCTTCGATTGAATTAGAAATTGACAGGCCTGATTTCTAGGGGTTTCGTTAAAGGATGATGGATCTGTTGTATACATTTTATTAGGACTGTCTTTAAACTAATTATACTACGTACGTGCATCGTATTAAAGTTAAGTTTCAGAATCCTTCGATTGAATTAGAAATTGACAGGCCTGATTTCTAGGGGTTTCGTTAAAGGATGATGGATCTGTTGTATACATTTTATTAGGACTGTCTTTAAACTAATTATACTTTAAATAATTACCCTCGCGAGAAAAACTTAGTTGGGTGTGGTAAAAGGTGATAGGTTCGATCAATATCAGCGTTTCACCCTCCAATAAATTACGTAATAAATCTAGAAAGACCTGGGAGCTTCCAAGTCTGTAAAAGGGGGATCGCGAACCGCTTCACACCTCGAACCTGGGCTTTAAACTTAGTTTATCGATAGCCTTGATAGTCTTTTACTTAGATTTGTTACATAATCACAAATACAATTCGCTCTTCCATTTAATATTTCATGTTTAAAAATCTTTGTTTGATAGTTGTATTGTGGCACGACCGGCAACCTATAATTTCTGGTATAATAGAACGAAAGGATGAGAGTTAAGAAAACTTTATTGTAAGTAGAAATATAACGGGACGATAAAAGTTACAATAGTTGGTTTAATGTGGTAATCATAAATTATAATTTGATTTCTTACATTCGGGCAAGACTAATGTTTGTTATTTATGAGACTTGAATATGATGGGGTGAAGGGCAATATTGCTATTGTTTTTGCTAGATGGCCCAATTCATGATTTAAACGTGATAAGTTCATTCAATGCTTTAAAATCTTTATTTCAACATTGACAGCAGGTTACTTTAATTTATTTATAAAACTTTAGTAAAATTCTTCATTTAGTATAATTATTCAGTTTGGTATTACATTTTAATAAAACATTTTAAAATATGTTTAACGCAACATAACCACAAATCACAGTCAAGAATAAATCAGCAATAAGTCTTGTAACCAAGACCTCTATGATATTTTAGCTTACTTGTGTAACCCAGACGTTTTCAACGAAAATCCCACGTACAAACCAGTCCCCTATGACATTATAGTTCACGTTTAACCTATTTCTATTTGATCTATTTGATGTTAAAGCCCTCATGTACCCCAGACCTCTATGATATTAAAGCTTATTTATAACGCAGACCTCTATGTTAATAAATACCTCGTACAACCCAGTCGTCTATGATATTGGAGCTTATTCATGATTTACCTCCTGGAATGATAATTAACTTAAAATAAATAGGTTACTAACCTTACGTCTTCAATCCAATGACCTCTTTTCAGGATTACCAGTTTCAGGACTGATGTCCCATTCTCCAATCCTAACGTCAAACATATTAATTATACAGGGTGTCTGTAAAGTCCGTCACCAAACGCCATAACATTGTTTATTGGGTCAAAATAAGCAAAAAAGTTCCTTTGAAGGTATGCCCTAAAATGCATATTTACCCAGATATCCGCCATTTTGTATTTTTCACAAAATATTTTTTATCCCCGAAGTTTGTGGATTGATTTTTTTGAAACTTGGCATGTTGACTAACTAGTCAAGGTTAGTTTATGAAAAAATAATCAGCATGATCGAATAGTAAATTTCAAAATGGCGGCCGTTTGAAAATTTTAATTTGAAATATCGGAAAAACGTTACGTAGTACAAAAAATATGAAGAATTAAAATTTCTATAAAATTTAATTTCCTGTCTATTGACACCAGAATTATGAAAATCGGTTAATAAATAACTGAGTTATGGTCAAATTTATCTACTGAGGCAGCGTAATTGACCTATGTCAGCGCATGACTCAATGCAACAATGGGCCATTTTCCTTCCAATTTATGCTGCGTCGTTGGATAAATTCGACCATAACTCAGTTATTTATTGACCGATTTTCATAATTCTGGTGTTATTAGACTGGAAATTAAAGTTTCTAAAGATTTTAATTCTTCTTATTTTTTTGTACTACGTAACGTTTTTCTGGTATTTCAAATTAAAAATTTTAAGCGGCCGCCATTTCAAAATTTACCATTCGATCATTCTGAATATTGTTCCATAAACTGACCTTGACTAGTTATAGGTACATACTAAGTTTCAAAAAAATCGATTCACAAACTTTGGAGATAAAAAATATCTTGTGAAAAATACAAAATGGCGGATATCTGGGTAAATATGCATTTTAGGACATACCTTCGGAACCTTTTTTGCTTATTTTGACCCAATAAACCAGTTTATGGAGTTTGGTGGCGGACTTTACAGACACCCTGTATACACATCTTCGTCAATTTAATAAAATATTCACATAAACGACACCTACGCACGAAACACTTAAGTCATTTATTAAAACCTCGCGTGGCCGGACAAGGACAGTAAGGTGGGTCGAAAAACAAAATTTTGGAATTTTAAACCGTAATAGATCTCAAAAGTTGCGTAATAGCATGTAGAATACTGATAAAATAACTTCAAAAAAATCTTATAAGATGCTCCGGTCGCGCAATGACCTTGAGGTTAAACATGTAGAACTCCATAAGAGAATGAGTGAGCAATCTTAATTTGGTTTACGCTAGGGATGGATAAGCGTACAAAAGATTTACCATGAAAAGTGAAAAGAGCTCTTTAAAACATTTTTAAAAGTGATACTATGTGTACAAATAGGCAACAGTATTATCGATCTATGGCCTTCTGAAAATCTCAAATTTAGAGATTTTTTCTGGTTTTTGGCTTGAATTAAATTAATAATCCTAGACTATTTGCGCAAATTATACTATTTTTTAACTGTTTTAAAGAGCTCTTTTAATTTTTCATAGCAAATTTTTTGTACGATTAGCAATGTCCAGCAAAACCGAATTACGATTTATCACTAATTCCATAATGGGATTTTACATGTTAAACTTCAAGGTCATTACGCGACCGGAAGATCGTATATGATTTTTTTAGTAGTTTATGCAACGATTGTATAATGAATGTCTTTAAGCCACGAGTGAGATGTAAGTTAGAACACGAGCGAAGCGAGTGTTCTAAATATCTCACGAGTGGCTTAAAGGCATAATACAATCGTTGCATACACTATTTTATCTACGACCAACAATATACAACAAAATTTCCCCGAAGTTAAACAAAACTCATGACTTTTAATAATGATGGAATAGGTCAACTAAAATTTGAGGTTAGGCAAATAAGCAGACTGAACCATGAATCGTTGTGGAACAATCAGCTGATGGGATAAGTAAACTCAAACATGAATCGTAATGCAACAATCAGCTGATGTGCGAATTGCGTAATTGTTATTATGACACTACTTCCGTCAAATGCCGAGCTCTCATTGGTCTAGAACCAGTACTCTAAAGTGACTCCAGTACTCTAAAGTCGTCATTAGAGTACTGCTTGGTTTTTGGTGTTTTAATGTATATCATTATATAATGTTTATTGTAATACCATAATTGGTGCTTATTGTAATGGTCGTAGATAAAAGTTATTTTCAGTATTCCACATGCTATTACGCAAGTTTTGAGATCCATTACGATTAAAAATTCCAAAACTTTGTTTTTTCGACCCACCCTAAAGTACGATTTCAGACTGGGGGCTGCGGACGAGCGCAAGTTAACCAATACCGATTTGGTGACTTCATTGACCTTGGGGAAGGGGTAATTCATAAAAGGTAATATATTTTGGCTCTATATGTTGCAATAGTGTTGTACCTCATACGTAACAGCTAGAGGGCACGATGGTGGACGTTGTTGGTGGTACTGCCACGTGAAGCGCTGGTGTCGCTGCCCATGATCACTTGCGCACAGTGTGACGTTTGTAGAGGTGCTTCATTTTCTTTATTAGTGGCATTTTATTTATATTAAGTACATTGAATATGACTCAAATTTCTTTTGTAAAAAAATACAATAGTGTTGTTTGACGTACGTGAGTAGTTTATTGTTGATTTTCGCTTAACAACATTTCTAAAAAATATATTCAAGAAAATAATAGACAATAATATTGATAATTAACACCGAGGTCGTCCAGATTATTGGTTTAATGTTGTTAATGTGTTTATTAATTATATACGGCTTTGTGACGTGCAAGGCTGTAAATATTTAAATCGAATTTAATAACAAAAACCTTAGTTGTTTTCTAAGATCTCTAATTCCCTTGCTGAATGATCAAATGGAACCGTTGATGTTGAAAGCTTTTTCAGATTCAAAGAGCTCTTAAAATAGTATGTAAATACTTTCCCTCGAATAAATTGCCTGCTTAAATTGTATAACGCCTTGGGTTTCACAGACACATATTTCATTCCGTGAACTAAGGCCTTTGAAAGCCCACACTTCAACTCTTTTAAACGATTTTTTAGCTATAAAACATTTCGAATGAATTTCGAATGTTGGACAGTTTGCGGTTGAGTCTTAGTCAATTAATAATTGTATTTACAAATAAATAAGTCGGTAAGCTAAATCCTAATGAAATCGACCAGAAAAATCTTTCCAAAACCAATAAAAAAGTCCAAACTCAAACCTAATAATCTACTGTTGCAAATAGCAGTGCTATTATTTATAATTATACTTTTATATACGACATAACAATGATAAATAAAAAAGTTTTCCTTATCACAAAATACAAAGTAAAATATGAAATGTTAGAAATTGGTCATCATTCAGACATAAGCAAACAAAACATTTATAAGAGCTAAGAGTAATTTTAAACAGTTTTTTCTTCAAAATTGTCTAGGGTCTTTAAGTGAAACGTTTCTGAAATAAACTGTAAAAACTTTGAGATATAACAGGGACCCCGGCTTAATTAGCTTCTGTAAAAAGTTTATCTGAATTTGTGCTCTTTCCTTGTTTTGTTTTGAGGTAATACCCTAAATAGCCAATTTTTTACTCAAACGTGATATTTAACCTTTTTATTATTTTCAGCCAAAAAGCTCACTATTGAGTATAATCAGAAAAAAGTTTAATTTGAATATACTTTAAGCTGCCATATAATTTATTCAGTTAAATTTAACAAATATGTCATGTCATCAGATTTACTTGAAACCAAGTCAAATGGGTTGTTATTTTTATATAGATCCTCAACAACTTGATTCATTTTATATTTTGTAATTCTTATTTTCTAAGCGAAATTTACTGTTCTAGATATTCTGAAAAGAAGCTGTGTATACATTTTGATTCGGTTCAGTAACAGTAAATCGCCAAACTATAACAAGTGATCGGTCAGATTTATCGCATAGTTTATGACATACTTTGGGTGGTCCACCGTTCATGAGTCGGTCAGATCTATCACGTTGTTTATGACGTACTTTGGGTGGCCCACTGTACAGGAGTCGGTCAGAATTATCACACAGTTTAAGACCTATTTGATGTGGTCCGCCGTACAGGAGTCGGTCAGATTTATCACACAATTTATGACCTACTTGATGTGGTCCGCCGTACAGGAGTCGGTCAGATTTATCACACAGTTTATGACCTATTTGATGTGGTCCGCCGTACAGGAGTCGGTCAGATTTATCACACAGTTTATGACCTCTTTGATGTGATCCGCCGTACAGGAGTCGGTCAGATTTATCACACAGTTTATGACCTATTTGACGTGGTCCGCCGTACAGGAGTCGGTCAGATTTATCAAACAGTTTATGACCTATTTGATGTGGTCCACCGTACAGGAGTCGGTCAGATTTATCACACAGTCTATGACCTATTAGATGTGGTCCGCCTTACAGGAGTCGGTCAGATTTATCACGTAGTTTATGGCGCACTTGAAGTGGTCCACTAAACAGGATTTTGTCGGATTTTCCATGTATTTTTAGTCCATGACGGTCTTAAAGGAGGTCCAACGCACTAGATTCGTTCAGATTCATCAGATTGTTTTTAACTGTCTTGAAGGAGGTCAAACACACAGGAGGTGGTCAGGTTTATCACGTAGTTTACCTCATGGGAAGCAACAGATATCGATCTGACCATTATCACTTCCTTCCGGACCACCGACTCTGTTATTATTTCACTTGATTATAACTTCAAAATTCTGAGCAAAACATTTATAATATGGCTCATCAAAGTAGATATTTGGCCAATAATAATTTATACAGTAATAATTACAGTAATTTATACTAATTGTAAAGCTTATAAAAAACCAATAATCTATTGAGCAAAACTATTTATAGTATATTTCATTTCAAGGACCTAAAGTGACGCTTTTCGTACAAGGTCGTTTTACAACCGAGGCTGTAAGCCGAGGTTGAAAATGACCGAGTAACGAAAAGCAGCTTTAGGTCCGTGTGATGAACTATATTTTTCGTTATATTGCTCAATACAATACGTAAACTACTTAAGAAAAACAAAATGTTCCAGCTTGTTTACCTTTGGAGATGCCTTCAAAAGATGCCACCGTCTTGTTCTTGCTATTTGAAGCAATCAGCTGATTGTCTGCTTCATTTGTGTTAGGGTAGACTGCCAACAATGAACAACTATCGACGTATCGAACGCATATAATAATCGATTGGTGAAATGAGCGAGTTTCACAAAGTCATTAAACTGACAACAATGAATGTTTCGATGATAACGATGAATGTTTCGATTATTTGTAATCGAATGAATATTGTTCGATTATTACGACGTAATCGGCACTTTTTGACTTTTATAGTCCTAGGACTATAAAGAGTCAGCTGGTATCGAGTACATCAGCTTTTAATTCCTAGGAATACAAAGAGTGTATTTAGGTCCGGAAAACATGCATTAAAAACATCTGTTTTGAAGCAGTATAACGAAAAATTAATTATTTTACAAATTGCAATAAACTAATTTGGTGAAACTACCTTTTATCAATACTAGTACTTAATTAAGCTGGGTAACTTGATCACCACCCTCCCTCGACCTTCTGGCTCATCGTTGACGTTATTATATACAAAAATATAGCTTAAGTACAAGTCTCTGGGTTTTAACTTATATTATTTTGTAATTAATTTATGAGAAAAGACTAGTTTAATGCCAATAAATTGTTTAAATTTTAATCATTTAACCAGTGAACAGAGGATGATATGTTTACAGTACGGAATCTTTTGATTTCTTATTAAGTCTCGGCCTTTGACAGAGAGCCATCGTCTCCTCTGACAGGAATATTCCCACTGTGGTTGTCGACTGGATAGGGAACTCTCTCTTTCTGTTAAAGATCTATGATATATTTTACAGATATATTTATATATTTCAACGTAAAAATTACTTAAAATCATTCAGTTGTTTATGGCTTAAAGTTGTAAAGATAATCTATATTAAATCAATCTAAAATTTCAATCAGGTGGCTCTAGTTTAATCTGTGTCTGTGTGACTCACTTTTAGTTTAAACTTAGATAAGAAAAGATGGTTTAACTAGAATGGTGCAAACAAATCTAAGTTTATTTAAGGTTTACTGTTTTTATAAAATGATTGTTAACATCTGATTACTAAAATTATTGTACTACTTATTTGAAAAAGCGGACTCTGTGAGCTTAATTTTATGTGAGAAACAATAACATTGATGTATTTTCAATAACAATTCAAACAAAACAGACTTATACATCTCCCCACTTTCAAACCTACCAAAGTAGTTTTTTTTGTTTTTTACATAAATATGAACTTGTTTAGGTACTTTTTATTGTAAGCGTATGAAATAAAAAAGAAGTATTTTAACATGAGGCTATAAAATATGTTTCGCCTCCTAAACAAAATGTCACTGAGAAATCGTTTTCCATTGCAATGAAGGCGATTGTTGTCCTGATTGAACAAACCAGGCATGTCTGTTGAAAATTGACTCTCCGACAATCCAACAGTGACACACGGACAGCATGTGCGCACACACGCAACATACATACACACACGCACACACACGCAAACAGTGCATGTTGGAGGTAAATGACACAGACGAGAGGATGTTTAGGGTTTCCAATTTCAAATACTTGATGTTTTAGTGTTTATTGAAGTTAAAAATCTCAATGTTTCCACTATCTGTTTTACGATGGAGGTTCAAAATTTATTATCATATTTTAGTGTACATTTACTGATAGCTTAACTATTTCCATAAGATGAATAAATGCATAATAGCTATAACATTGTTATATTGATTATTGTACTGTTACATTGATCATCGTTGCGAATGGGAACTGGAATCAAATTCAAATTCAAATTCAAATTCTTTATTTGTAGTTGACAATTTATAAAATTGTATTACAAAAGTCAGTTAGTTTTAGCAATAACCACAATACATTTTTTTTTAAACTAAAAATTACATCTGTATAAAAATGAAAACTAGCTAGTCAAAAACTCATCAATAGAGGAAAATGCCCTTTCCACTAGGAATTTTTAATGCCTTTTTAAAAGATGGAGGTGTTATTTTATTTTGTATAATAGAGGGAAGTTTGTTATAAAATTTTGGACCAATGTTTTGTGGAAGAGATGCAGCCAAATCTAATCTGTGAGAATTTTGCCTATGTATAAACCTATTTCTTGTAAAGTGGTCATGGATATCTGCGCCTAATTGGAATGAACAATATTTAAATTTATAGAATATTATGACCTGGAAAATGTATTGCGATCATTTGTAAGGTTCATTTGATCATTGGTAAGTAGAAAGGGAAATACGTATTCCATACTCTACTTACAACAAACAATAAGTTAGGTTTCTATTCAAACCCCCCGCATTTGCACCATCCAGTTCTGTTTACACAGTGCATTTAATACGTATTACATCTATATGTATTTTAGATAAGCATTTTTATTTATGGTTTGTTTATTTCGATGATTTAGACTGATGTTTAATAAATATGTTTATATTCAACATAAACGCACCCGCGGCCCGCGCCCCCTTGTATCTCTGGTATAAGGTGATAAACCATGTGCAAACATTTTAGTTGCACAAGATTAACGTTTTTTAAGTTTATCAACATAGTTAGCTAGTTCAGTTTAGCTTAATTATTTGGTCACATTTGAATTGGGGAAGGAATTTTACAATTACTTCAAGACAATTATAAAAAATTATGAAGTCTTTGTACAACTGGCTTTGAACAGTTCTTAAAATGGGGATGGACAAAAAACGGTAGTCATGTTAATCTACTATTAATACTGTCAACACAACCAACTGTGACATTCCATCATTTGCCTTATAATATTTTTATAGTGACAGTTGGTTTTCTTAGAAATTCAAAACATAATTCAAACATCTTTAACTATTGACATTCCGTAGCAAAAAGTTGCAGTAGTTTTTCATTACGTCTGTAGATCATTTGACCTTTAAGAAGTAGTAATAAATGGAAAATGAGAGTCGTTAAACTGGTGAACTCATTACTCCAATAAAACTCCCATTGAATCTAATACCGCTTCCATTTCTTACGCTTCCCTTGAATGAAGAGCCAGCAGATAAAAACGATAAAGAACCAATAGTGTTTTGGCGTTTTATTTCCTAGAATTTATAAATATTTCATTATTCCAAAAGTATAATTTAAAATTTTATGTATTTTGGCTTTAGAAAGGGGGATTGATATCGGGTTTTTATTTACTCTTCATTTCTAAAACATCTATTAAGTCAATTTTGGTTCAAAGTTACTTTTTTTACGGAATTTCAAAGCTAGATGCTTTATATAATGTTTTCGTTATAAGTTTTCTTTCCTTGATGCCAAAAACATCTTGATGTGGTAATCGCTTTTAAAATATATTTAATTTTCCATAAATAAAGGACAATACAAAGAGTTTCAATACCAAAACTTTTGTCCAGTTATATAGTGAAGGGTTGCTGGTGGTACATTAACTCCTGATGGAACATATTCATCGTCATCGGTTGAACCAGATGCAAACTACGGCCTCACCGCAGCCCGGTGTATCCTGTATGCAAGGTGATATGTTAGGTAGAATCCATGTCTCAGACACACAGAAACATCACAATCAAAACCAAGCACAAGAGCGCAAATTTCTCTGACAACCGTCTTTGTAAACGCATGTTGAGATGTGCAGCTGCGACTTTGGCCTTTGCCCCCTCACGGTTAGTTTCCCGGCACCCGGTGGTCGCTTAGCTGTTTAGCTGTAAATTTAAGGTTAGTAGCCTTAGCCAATGTTTGGACCAAACTGTGGGTAGGAAAGACATCACGCTTAATCTCAAGCCAGGAGCAGCAAAAGCTCCGAGGCACTAACTTCAACCTTGTCATACATCATATGGCGGAGAGACCTTTACAGGAACGACAGTAATCTATGAGTTCCCCACACTCAGACTTTGGTCTTGGGGGTAATAATTTCTTTTCTCTATTGTATATAATTTTACATGTTACATTATTTAATGGAAATAAAAATCTTCAATCTCGAATCTTGAGTTAGAGATTTTTCGGTGAATAATAGGTTCTCGGTCGTTTGGCCAGTTGATCCCTAATGTTTTCGATGACATTTTATGATTCACATTTTACCACAGCTTTTGACGTTTTAAAACTTATATAATAGTCACCCAAAAATTCCAATTTTAAATAAGCGAAAACATTATTTTACGTATGGTAGAATATGGTATTACTACTACTGTAATTTTTTTGTTTTTTCCTAAGGGTTCACATTCTTACGGTTAGTTTGGGGAGTTGATTTTTTCTTTCCTGATAAAAATCTAAAGTTTTATGGATCTTTCTTTACACCTGAAAAAGGGCATTTTACATGAACAAATATTACAAACCAACTGCTATTGTACAGCTGTTTCTTGCAAAATGCATTAGGCTCATTTCTTTTGATCATGATTGTACCAAAAATTATTCAGTAATAAGTACAAGTATTTTTGCACTTTGGTTTGAAATTAAAAATACACCAAAATGCGTACCTTTAGTTCAAAACGTTTTGGGGCTATCTTACCCAACACAGAAATAGTGATGTCAAGGAACAACTGCGCGAGGCCAGAGCCACCACCCCGCTCGAGGTCCCTTCTAACACCACATCTGTTTGCTTCCATAAAAGTTAGGCCCTACACCGAAATTTCCACACATAGATTTCAGCTGAGAGTCTAAGTCGTGGAGAGTCTTGTTGTCGATGTTTCGCTTAGTCAGAAAAACCATTTAAGTTTACAGATTTACAGGTAAGGAACCTATTTTTAATGTCTAAAATCTCCCTCCCCTCTTGAACAATACTTAACAAAAGGTCTTTTGAATTGATGATTATATTATATTAAAATTGCCAGATCTTGATGGATAAAGTAGAACGTATAAAGTTGTTGGACTTCTATTTTATAAGTAAATAGTAACTTGCAGTGAATCAGTAGGGAGGTAGTTCATTTTACCGAATGTCTATTTACTTATACTATTCTTCTTCATATTCATCTCAAATATTTCCTTAGGCCTATAATAATGCATATTTATTATAGAATTTCCATTTATTTTTATCCTGATTTCAATTTTAAATAGCTGAAAACACTCCATGCATATTATTTTATTTTATTAGTTACTTACCATGAACAGTGACATGGCAAAAACTGACCTTTTTATAGATGTAATATATCAAGTTTTAATCTATTCATTGAGGAATAATTTGGACATTCAAATTTAACTATGATTTTTACTTTAAAATTTTGTGATAATCAGCAAAAGTTTGTTTCCGCTCTTAAAATCCAAAGTAAACACGAGTAAATGACGGCTGAATGTTTAAGGTCCTTTGGCCAACTAGCTCAACCCTAATTAGCCAAATGAAGATATAATGTCTTCCCCGTCGACCAGCCACGTACACTAAGGGTGCTTTAATACTGTTTCACTGCTTAAATTAGCTGCTTCTCAGCTGTTAAAATGTACAATGACTGTGTAATCACGTAAATACACTTATTTTAAATTTATCTGTGCTTTGTTAATTTTGTATACTCGATTCCAATGTAGTGTGTGAAACATTTAAAAAAAATTTTAAGGCAGTATATATTTCTTCGATGAGTCCAATTTTAAAGAAATGTTTTTATTTCGATAACTGTAGATATTGTAACACTTTAAAACATAATCATAACGAATTTTACTTTGCACCGTTTCTAGTCCCTAGCCAACTACATCCTAGTTTCAAGTGGCCGGCCTGTTTATATTGTCCACTCAGTGTAAAGCACGAGTCAAACAACATTGAAAAAATGTTGTCAAGGATTTTTAAAAAATTAAAAAATTTGACTTGATTTAAAGTTAATCATTCCTATAAAAATTTCTATCAACCTGTGGAAAGTTGGATCGTGTTTTTTCAACCAAGCTGATCATTTGATCACTCATTTATTCTGTTGGTCGTTGATGAAACAAATAACTTATTAATTTATGACTGATCATGTAAATGATCAATAAAGTCCCTGTAAATGTTCAGGGATGCAGAAATTAGATTTTAAAAAATATAGTAACTGCTAATTTCTCGCTTTATCAAAACATAATAGGACTTGCAACTTTTCAGGACTCAAAGTAAAAGAACATTTGTTTTTAAATTATTCATATAATTATGTTAAACATCATTGTTCATTCATCATTGTTCTATGGATACTATAATTCAATAATCGATTTTCATTAAAATGTTATGTGGCCTGCTTTGAAACTCCACTTTACTAGATGTTAAAAGAACAAACGATTGACACCCTCTAAATTTAAGACTAATGTTTCAAAATTAAAACCAAAAAGATATACTCAAGAGGTTAAACTCAACAATAATGTGTACTGGTGACAGCACCTCCGTACATCATGAACCCTGAATTGTATTTCAAAATCTCTAAGCCGTCCATTCCTTAAAAACCAATTTCAATTAACTCAAACACGCTTTTCATCAACGGTACCAACGCTGTAGTTACAGTTTTCAAATTGAGCCATGAAGCTTTTTCCACCAGATTCAGTCTGAACGGAAACATTAGTCTTTACAAATAGCCGCTGTCACCAATTGGCTGCATTGTTTTACAGGAACGACAATACCCTATGAGTTTGGGATTGTTCGGTGAATAATAGGTTCTAGGTCGTTTAGCCGGTGGTCCCTAACGTGTTCGATAACATTTTATGATTCACGTTGTAACAAAGCGTGTAACCATTGACTTTGAATGTATTCAGAGTCAATGGTGAAGCCCTATAGCTAATATAAGGCTACATAGCTAAAATAATTTTGCATAACGTTTTCAAATTTTAACGTATCAAATGGGTATACTTGGTTAACAACATGCTTAGGGGCCAATTCTTCCTACTATTGAAAATTGTTTTACACTATGTATCTTATAATCATCTTATGACAATGAAAACGATTAAATGCTATTCATTGTTCATGTGTTAAAGTATCAACCGGCCTTTGAGCAAACAATATGTGATTATTTAAAAGAGAAAAGCAAAATTCAAAAGCTATGTAGATTACTTGATGATTAAAAACTTATCAATTCCCAAAATAAAACTAATCAATTATGCGTGAATGTGTTGATGACAATAGTACAATGGTTGTTCGAAGGAGACTGTTGTGCGTATACCGCTCTCATACCGTTCGACTCCGATGTGGATTTAGATTGTAGTGATAGATCGCGTGAATTTGATAATTATCTAAATAAGATATTTAATTTTCGGGGCATAATTGTAGTCAAATATTTTTTTTTACTTTATAAGCTATTCATCTTTGTATCATTTTCATGAATAGGTCTCAACATGAATGAATTACGAATATGCGATCCATAATGCAAATCTATGTAAGAAGATTGAAATGCCATTTTGATTTTGGTTTTTCCGGAAATTTTCAATCTCTGATTTCTAAAGACACGTTTGATGTTGTTTTGGGATATAAAATTTGAACCCGTCTTCAGGTGGAAAATAACATAGAACGTTACCAGATTAGCAACGAACCTTCAGATCCCAGATCTCGAAACGTCGTCAAACACGTTTTTACTAATGAATGATGGCAAATGACAGCACAAATCAAAATCAAAACATAAACTCATCATTAACAACAATCAATTTCAAACAGAGAATCTAGATATTATAGGCCACTGTACTCAAAACAACAAGTTAATTTACTTGTGAAAGCTAAAGCATTTCCAGGCAAGTCATGCACTTCCACGGAAATCATATATTAAACAAACATCTAACTTGAAGTGCAGTTGTAATGTATACAGAAACTTCCATCTCAAAAATAATATTTAATTTTCAAAAGTCCTGTTTTATATAAGGCCCAACGACAGACCTTAGTAAGGGTAATTTTTTGCCTAGAGATTATTTTTTACGTTTTAATTAATTAAAACCTAATGAAAGTTTCAAGATAAATTCTAAAAATAACTTACGACATTTTGTAAAACTAAATTAATCATGTACTAAAGCACTTTCAATCAAAACCATCAAATAATATTTAATCCACGATAAGGTATGTAAAATCTTTAACAGATGTATATTTTTGTTGTGTGATGGGAGTAGTGGCGATGTGGCGTTTCTGGCCCAATCAAACTTTGACAGGCAGTCAATTTTTTGACAGCTACTTCCGGTCACGTGACCGGAAGTGACGTCATCAGCTGTGACGTAGCTGTGACGTGTATGGGTGGGTATTTAAAGTTTAAATGCCCTGCTGTGCTGGGTATTTAAATTTTAAATGGCTGGAAGTGTGTCAAGGTCTTTTGGGGATGTTTTTAAAAAAGATCTTGCATTTTTGGAAAATCCGAAAATGCAAGATAATTTTTGTTTCTTTTTACAAACTGTTGTTTTGTTGATTTTCACGTCTGTTAAAATACCATGTAAAAAATGGAATTGACAAATTAACAAGAAAATATCCTGCTACAAAGTATCCAAATAAAGATGCAATTACATAAACATAAACTTTAAAATATAGCGAATGTTCTTCCTTTTTATCTGTTAGCATTTCCTGAACAAGGTAACCAAAATTGTAACCACATAAAAATGAAAGTAGGCAAATAATAAATTTCGACGGGTTCACAAAAATCAAGTTGTAAAGTAGCGAATTTCTTTCTTCTTCCATTGTTGAATTTTTAGTCGAAACCAATTAATGATAACATTATTGCTTGCGCATCAGAACTAACAGTTGATGAAATTTCATTTACTTGTAGACTTGTAGTAGTTTCATTTGTAGTAGGTAATTGTTCGGAAGTTGGTGTAGATGTAGAAGAAACAGTATTATATTGAAGCTCAGAGTCCATGTGTGCTCGGGTAAAGAGCTGAAGCTTTAATGACGTGTGGTAGCCGTGTCCTACTGTGCATCAGTAGTTGTTGGTGGTGGGGGGTCGTTTGTTTCTTGCACTGAAATGTAGATGGAATCATAACTTTCTGGAGGATGTACTACAATTTGTTGTATAGGATCTGCATCAATAGGAAAACTTTGCGTTTCAATGCAAAGTCCATCTTTAATAAAAGAAACATATAAAACAGAACTCATGTTTATTTAGATGTTTACTCTGCCAGTTCTACTAGCAAACTGATGTGTCAGCAGCGGCGCTGCAACCTCCCTTGACATGTGCAGCTCGGAACATCTGCCCTCCCCCCACCACCATAAGAGACTCCTCGCAATTTTTGGATTTGTAGTGTTAGTTCTAACGTAGGTGTTGTAGGGTGAACATCTCAGTACTAAACAATTGTTTTTTTAACATTTGGCTTAAAATATTTATTTAACTTTGTACAAGTTACAATATTTTTAAAGATGCTACTTTATTATATTACCTTAATACTTAGTTATAATATTTAGTTAAAGAAATCGAAACTGTAGTTGCGATTCAAAATAGAAACATGGTTTCTTAACATTTGCCTTAAAAATATTTGTAACAAAATATCGTAAGAAAATTTTTACAACATATTTGAATTAATATGTTTGCAAACCCTATCATGCGAGTTTTAAAAGATAAACGAGACCGAGTGGGCCGGGTTTGACCTCGCATGCTTTCGCTTGTTGCCGACCAGTTAGCAATACAACTGGTTGACCTTGCGCCGCACTTTCGCTTGCGGCCGGCCGGCGAATACAGGTCGTCGTCCTTGCTGCATCACCCGGCACACCTGTCCTTGATTGTATAACACACTCTACACTCTACACTCGACAAGTTATTCTTTCCTTTGCCACCGTCCTAACAACACCTACTTCAATTTCACAATGAACCGCTCCGAGTATACCGAGATTTGGTATAACTGGTTTTCCTATCTTCAACTGCTTGGGGTACGAATTATTCAATCGAACAACAATCGTGATTGGTATGATGTTACAACCACTATTGCTCGAAAACCTTTTCAGCAAGTTTGGAAAAACATTCTTACCGGCACCAAAATTCGCACCGAACCACCCAAAATTCGCACCAAACCACCTCTATCACCTGTATCTTCAAACGTACCCCAGCAAAAATTTCATCTAAAAAAACTGAAACTTAACCGAAAATATGAAATCTTAAGACATTTATCTTCTTCTATTTTCATTTTTAATTCTGAAAAAACCAAAATTTATGTCATTGACATTCCCAAAAAAATTCCTATTCCCCTTAACCCTCGACACTTGATAATAAATAAAAAAGGTGCAAAGTTAAACATAAATATTACCGAGTAAAACCTTTTCCCACCTCCAAAGTCCACCCTGGTGGCAAAAAAAGGCCCTTCTAAGGGCCGACCTAAGACTTTCAAATTTAGGCTTAAGTTTAAGTATCAACCCTTGGTGACTAACAAGGGGTGGTTTGCGAAAGCCCCTATGGGACTTAGAGGTACACGGACCTTTTGTTAGTCACTAAAGGTTAAGGCTTTAGCAAAAGCTCCCCGCTATTGACTCAACCTTTGGGACTTAGAGGTATGTGAACCGCTTGTTAGTCACCAAGGGTTGAGGCTTTAGCGTCCAACCCTTTGTGACTTAGTGGTACACAGACCACTTGTTAGTCACCAAGGGTTGAGGCTTTAGCGAAAGCCCCCCGCTATTGACTCAACCTTTGGGACTTAGAGGTATATGAACCGCTTGTAGTCACCAAGGGTTGAGGCCCTAACTTAAGCCTAAATTTGAAAGTCTTAGGGTGGCCCTTAGAAGGGCCGATTTTGCCACCAGGGTGGACTTTGATTGAGAAGGGGAAGGAATATAAGGTTTAATTTAATATATTTATTCTCAATTTTCCACCCTCCGCTGTTACTAGTAAAAATTTTGGATCTGTCGGGACAAGTGGTGGTTTGGTTTTTGGAGTTGTGAGGATATAAATTTTCGTCCTCTCCTCGTTGTAGATATAAATTTTGTTTTCTTCAATTCTGTACAGATTATATTTTTTGTTTTTCTTTAATTCCTTTAGCCTGATGTTCTTTACTGGTGCGGGATGAATTGTTTGGGGGGTGGGGGTTTCTTTGATTGGTGCGGGTTGAATTTGTTGGGGGGTAGAAGAAGGGTGCAGTCCGCACAACTCCATCCAGTCTTCAGTTAAAATGTCGTCACAAATTGGAGCGATCGGAATCTCTTCAATTTGCGGCGTTGATGTTTCTGTAACTGGTGTGGGATTCTGAAATAATTGGGGTTGATCTTCATTAACAGCATCAGCTATTATTTCGTTAATGGAGGAGGAGAGGACGGGAGTAGAAGATTTTTGCGGAATAAAATCGTTGATTGCAGAAAGGCTGATCGATACCGGGATGGAATGTTGCTTCATCAGAGGTTTCTTGAGCAGACCCAGAAGAATAGGGCAGGATGAAGAGGCAGATGAGGAGTCCATAATTAGATAAAGGAAATAATAAAATGGATATAATGAAATAGAAAAAACGTGGGAATGGATAGTAACAGCGATGGTGGCGAGTGGCAGAATAACACAAGGCGGGCGAATGGGGTTCTTATAGGCAGCAGACACAACAACCTTGTAGTCAAGGTAGTGACCAGGTCCAAGTAGGCACACAACAACCTTGTAGTCAAGGTAGTGACCAGGTCCAAGTAGGCCAGACGAAGTTGTGAGAGCGGTGGCTAGCGACCCGGCCAAGGCTACCGGCCTCGGCAGAGCGACACGTTGACCTACTAGTCAAGGCTCGCTAGCGAGGTCGAGTCTCGAGCTCGCTGATATAAGCAAGCGCGCAACGTTTCTCTTTGGCATTACGGTGAAGGTGTAACTGGTCCGCTTACGTGGAGGGTTATGCTGTAACGTAATGTTCGCCATGGTGTGTGGGGTGGCTTATGTCAAGCACACACTGCGTTCGGCTATTGTGGGAGAGGCGCCCTCCTATAATAGTCGGTCGCAATGGCAATCCACCTACCTTTCCATTTCCTGCGTGGTTTAATTGTCAGGGTTAATATTACGGTGAGGTGTGTGAGTTCGCTTACGTGATGATCACACCGTAACTGTAATATTAAGTTAGGTGTAATATTATAGGGAGGTGTGTGAGTTCGCTTACGTGATGATCACACCGTAACTGTAATATTACATAGTATAAGATAGAATAGGGGGAACGTTAGGTAGGGGTTAAGATATGATAGGGCGGTGAGGTGTGTGAGTTCGCTTACGTGATGATCACACCGTAACCGCATGCATGATAGCATTTAAGGGGTAGCATAAGTTATAATAAAGTAGTATAGAAATAAAGTAGTAGAATAAGGTAGGGACCCCACGCTTCCCCACCCCCCTTTTTTTTATAATTTTTAAATGACCTTGACCTAGTTTTGATTGTTCTACTTTCGGACTTAGAATTATTTTAAATGATCTATTTTTTAGACTTAGATATTTTAATTTCAAAAGACTTACTTGTTTGACTTATATATTGATTGATTTTAAAACTCTACTTTTGAGACTTAAATATTTTGTTAAAGTTTTAAATAACCTAAGATTTTAGTTTTGTGTTGTATCTTTTATTAAATAATTATTATTTTTAACATTTGGGTTTTTGTAAATGTTTTAATTTCTGTTGATGGTGAGTTTAGTTTTCGCGTTGGTTATTATTATTTTTGAGTTTTTGCGTCATAACTTTTATACCGTTGGTTTAATCAAAAAATGTTACTGGACCTTTTTTGTTTGTCTTTTAATTCCGCTTAATTTGAGTACCCGCACGATAGATTTGGAGCATTTTTTGTTATATCCCCCCCCCTCCCCGCGAAACCCCCCCCCTCCCCCCCCTCCCCCCCCTTCCCCCCTCCCCCCTCCCCCCCCCCTCCCCCCCTCCCCCCCTCCCCCCCCCTCCCCCCCCTTCCCCCTCCCCCCCCTCCCCCCCTCCCCCCTCCCCCCCTCCCCCCTCCCCCCCCCTCCCCCCCCCTCCACCCCTCCCCCCTCCCCCCCCCCTCCCCCCCCCCTCCCCCCCCTCCCCCCCTCCCCCCTCCCCCCCCTCCCCCCTCCCCCCCCCCCTCCCCCCCCCCTCCCCCCGGAACCCCCCGCATCCCCCCGGCAAAACCGGTTACTTGATTTCGTCGCCGTTCAACTTTAGAACTGCGTCGCCGTACACGATGGCAGTGGATATAACAAAAATGCTCCAAATCCATCGTGCGGGTAGTCAAATTAAGCGGAATTAAAAGACAAACAAAAAAGGTCCAGTAACATTTTTTGATTAAACCAACGGTATAAAAGTTATGACGCAAAAACTCAAAAATCGAGGCTATAGGCAGTGGATATAACAAAAATGCTCCAAATATATCGTGCGGGTAGTCAAATTAAACAGAATTAAAAGACAAACAAAAAAGGTCCAGTAACATTTTTTGATTAAACCAACGGTATAAAAGTTATGACGCAAAAACTCAAAAATCGAGGCTATAGGCAGTGGATATAACAAAAATGCTCCAAATCTATCGTGCGGGTAGTCAAATTAAGCGAAATTAAAAGACAAACAAAAAAGGTCCAGTAACATTTTTTGATAAAACCAACGGTATAAAAGTTATGACGCAAAAACTCAAAAATCGAGGCTATAGCCTTGGGCTCACAGTATATATAAGGTGTGCTGTAGTCTTGTGGTTACATTTGCCATGGAATCCCTCATGATCTTTAGTGCTGTGCACAACTTTGTCGAAGCCAAAAAAGTACTATGGTACATAAGAACGTATCATAGCAATCTGAAGTGTATTAGTGGAGTACTTGAAGCTGTTAAAGCGGACGGTACAAAAATCTGTTGCACTTCGGATTCTATGGATTACGAAGGACTCGAAACATGGGTCCTTTATTATGTACAATTTTGTACAAAAATTCACATCAAAGTTGACACGGACTAAAGGGGTTTTCTAGGAGGAAAGAAAAGAATAGATACCAACAATGCATGTTGGTAGCTATTCTTTTCATTCTTCCGCTAAGATTTAAATGACCTTGACCTACTTAGGACTTAGAAAATTTTCACTAAGTTACAATTGACCTTCAAAATAAGTAGGTCAAGGTCATTTAACTTTAAGCGGAAAAAAGAGAGGAACAGTGTTATTAATTAACACTGTTCCTCTCTTTTTTCCTAAAAGGCAGGGGGAGAAGTTCCGTTAATGTCTACTTTTATGTGGCAGAATCATATCCATCATCATCTGATTCATTTTGAAAGTTGATGTAATCTACATCAACCCAAAGATAATGGAATCCTTGTTCAAAAGCCATAGTATCAATGTATGTTTCAAGTGTTGAAAACCAATTCGGATCTACGAAAGGGTTGATGGTAACTAATAAACGTTGATATGTTAAATTTACCATTCTTTCCCCAGTAACATTAATCGTAAGAAAATTAATATTCTGGAGGACATGGATTAAATTTAACATAAATTGAATATGTTGTTGAGGAGTGCAAAAAACATTGTAAAACATACGGAAACTTTCCATGATTATCGGTGAGGGAAGTGATGCCTCTTCATATAATCCACGGTTTATATATACATTTTCCCCACCATAAAGTTTTAAAAGTGGGTCAAGGTCATCTGAAGATACCCTATGAACGGGGAACAGAGCAGTAAGTGGTTAGACCACAAACTGCTCTGTTCCCCGTCCCTATTTAATTTCTCATAATTATATGTGTTTATAAACACATACAATTAATTTCATATTTTGCCAGGGGGCAGAAATTGCAGAGATGACATTTTTCTTGAGGTGCCGGCATTTGTAGTTTATACCCAATTATTCCGCTTCTATAAGCAATAGTTCGATAAAGCTCGTCCCCCGGGCCGGCAAGAGGAAGCGCCTGAAAAAAAAAATTATTAGTTTAAAGAAATTTAAAAAAATAATATATTGTTAACAAAATAAACAATGCAGTTAATGAAAAAACGTACCATGTGACATACGGCACATATTCTGCCAACATTTGGCCCTTCAAACCAAATTTTGGTTTTGTAGACGCATCGTCTTTTATGCTCATAAATGAGCTCTCCTTGCAAAATTGGCGGCAGCGGCTCTGACACCCTTCTGATATGCCGGAGCATAGGGTTATCGGTGCAGATACGCTGCAGACACAACTCGTACAAGGAGCTCATAGTTATGGTCTGGCTATGCAAACCTCAAAGCTTTAAATACGTACCAATCACCTTGATGGCGAAGGTGATTCCCCCTCCCCCCGGGTTTCCACTATATATTGAGCGGATAGAAGCTTTATAGAATTAATAGTTTGCTACATTTTGAATCAACAAAACGTTATGGAATCTTTCCTAAAATACCTGATTGATCAAAGATTAAGTAGAAACCGAAGGGAACAAAGAAGACAACACAGATTAAAAAAAGCTTTTGAAAAATTAAAATTAGTTGTACCGGAAAGTCAAAAACAAAAAAAAATTAACAGACAATCTATAGTTCAAAATGCAATAGATTACATTAAAAAATTGGAAGAAGACTTAAAATCACCAACATTTAACTTAGAACAACAAGAATTTGAACAATCCGAACAGACATTTTTACAGGATATAGAAGAATTCCAACAATTCGAACAGAAATTTGTACAGGAAATAGAAGAATATCTTCAAACTTCGCAAAATTTAAACCAAGACATTTATGAAATTTTGTATCAACCTTTTGAAACTGTTTCCTTGCCAGTGTTAGAAAGCTTGGATGAATATTTTTTTGACGTCGAAAAGTAGAGGGGGTAAATGGGTGGGGAGCTGTTATAAAGGCAGGGTAAACAGAGTAATCTTTACTTTCTTAGGATCCAGCGCTATGGCAGGCACTTCGTCTTCGTCCAGGTCTTCTTCCTCGTCATCAAGAACATCATCATCATCTGTTGTTTCTATTGTGAAACAAAAATCTCCTTCTCCAAAAAAATCTTCACCGAAAAAATCTCCTTCTCCAAAAAAATCTTCACCAAAAAAATCTCCTAAAAAAATTTCTGAAAAACTTCAAAAACTTCAAAAATTAAGAAAATCCTGTTTTAAGAAAGAACAATGTGCTCATATTTTAAAAAAAGGAGCGAACAAAGGTGAAAGGTGTGTGAAGTTGTGTAGTGTAGGTGAAAAATTGTGTAATTTGCATAACAAACGTGAACCTTCCGAAAAAGTCAAAATTCAACCTTCTAAAAAAGTCAAAATTGAACCTTCCAAAAGTGAATTGCCAGAAAAAATTGAAAACTATAAAAGAATTAAAATCAACAGATTGAAATTAAACCACAAATATGTTTTTGTAAAAAAGATCAGTAACAGGGATGTTGTTTTTAGATGTTGTGATGAACTCTACTTGCTCAAATTACCAGTAAATCTTCAAATTCCAAATATCAGTAATGTTCATTATTATTTAGTAAGAAAATCTCCATCTGATAAAGTTAAATGGTCAAATTAAACACAAGACAAAAAAAAATGGAGCGGGGGAATAGACCACTTTGTAATTCCAAGAGAATTACTTAGCGGTCTATTCCCCCGCTCATAGGGTATTTTTGAATGACCTTGACCTATTTTCAAAATTTACAATGGAGGGTTAATTTCTTATAAAAGCGGGATAACAAAATGACTTTTTACTTTTTACAATCTAGTCCTAAAAAAGAACAATGTTCGTATATTATTAAAAAAGGGTAAAAGATGTGTTGTGTAAATCAAACATTATGCAGTGCGCACAACAAATACCTCCTTTTGTTAAAACTGAGAGGTTAGTGTAAAAATGAAATAAAAAAAAATAGGAGCGGGGGAATAGACCACTTTGTAATTCTAAAAGAATTACTTAGCGGTCTATTCCCCCGTTCATAGGGTATTTTTTGGTGACCTTGACCTACTTCTTACACTTATAAATTTTCGCTAACTGCTATTGACCTTGAAAATAAATAGGTCAAGGTCATTCAATAATTAAAAAGAAAATGGAGGTGTACGGTTTTACAGAACCGTACACCTCAGAAACCTAACAGAAGAAAAGCTAAATCTACCTATATATAAATGACCTTGAGACTTAGAAATTTTCGCTAAGTCATTTTGTTGACCTTGAAAATAAGTAGGTCAAGGTCATTCGATAACTAAAAAGAAAATGGGGGTGTACGGTTTGACAGAACCGTACACCCCCGGAAACCTAAAAGAAGAAAAGCTAATTTACAATACAATCTGCCTAGAGTTTAAGAATTAATAAAAATAAAAAAATAAAGATATAAAATTTAGTTTAAAAAAAATAGCTAGACAGCCCAGCGCTGCACATCATGATTACAGTGTGATCATCACGTAAGCGAACTCACACACCTCACCATAAGCGCACAACGCTAAGCTAAAACAAAAATGTTATTTTGAAATAGCAAGTTGTTTAATTAAATTTAGGAAAAAATGTTATACAAATATGTTTTTTATTTCCTAACACTAAAGGAGCCAGTGTCTCGCCATTAGCGACGCAGAACAACTGAGGTCTAGCGAAACTCCGGAGGTAGGCGAACTACCCATCCAGCACGTATAGAGGTTGTAAGTGACCCGCTTTGGTGAGCGTAATCACTACAAAAGCGGTTGCCGGTTTTACCATTATTGGTTTTACCATGCAAAAGATGGAAGGAAAAAAGGAAAGGAAATTGGAATTGAAAGGTGTCCCTAACTAAAAAGGAGTACAAGACAAGAGAGGGAATGCCCTCAACAAGCTTGTTGGAAAAAGGAAATTGGAATAGAAAGGTATTAAAAACATATCATATAACATTCCTAAAAACAAAAATTTTACTTTAAATTTAAACATTCCAGGCAGAAATATATTGTAAGTAAAAGAAAGATTTTAAAATAATACTAACTACCAAACCAGCAAATTAAAAACAAACTACAAACCCTAGGGTATCTACAAGCACAAACAACTACCATGCCTTAAAATTAATCAGTCCTACGTCAAGATGTTATTATACAAATAACACCAAGATATTTTCACCAAACAGCAAAAATGATAAAATGTTCAGGGCGCCTTCTGAACATGTTACCACCTCACTGTCTAGCGAGCAACTGATGCCGAACCACACGCGCAGATCCCGGACCCCAACTCGGCTTGAGGTCATCCCCCCTCCTCGCTTACCCCCTCCCAAACCACAGGACCCTTACTGCGGGTTTGGTTTCCATCATTCTTTTGCCATTGTTCCAACAGGCAACAACATTTCTTTCTTTACTTTACATTGGATTTGTAAATATTTTAAGTGTTAAAACTTCTCAATATTTAATATTTTAGGACTTTGAAAAATTTTCAAACCTATCATTCTTTTGCAAATGTTTAAACAGGCAACAACACTTCTTTCTTTATTTTTACTTTACATTGGACTTGTAAAACTTCCTAATAATTAATACTTTCGGACTTAGAAAAATTTTCAAACATTTGCTTCAACATTTATTTTACAATATCAAGTTTCTTTTATAATGCCTCCAACAGACAACAATTTTCCTTTTGGATGTACAATTTGTGAAAAAATATATAAAATAGTTGAACCAGAAGACTTAACGGATGACGAAAGTATTTTTGAAAATAGTTTGATTCCAGTAGAAGATACATCTGATGCTACATCCGATGCTACATCCGATGCTACGTCTGATGCTACAAGTGATGAAGAAAATATTTTGGAAGTACCAGTAGCAATAGGCGAAGAAACACCGTTAACACATGTTGTAACAATTAACTATGATCCAGTACAATATATACATGCTCTTGTTCGGCGACGTTTGTTTCCGGCATCGGACATGGAGGAAGATGAAAGCGATAACGATTTGGAAATAACATATTTAAACAACAGCAATGATGATCACACTTACGACGCATAATATATGTATTATTTTGAACTTAAATTATTTGACGTTGGCACTTAGATTTTTTTAAAACTTCCATTATTTGACCTTGAGACTTAGAATTTTTTTTAAAACTTCCATTATTTGACCTTGAGACTTAGATTTTTTCTAAAACTTTCATTATTTGACCTTGACACTTAGATTTTTTTAATACCTGCATTATTTGGCACTTAGATGTTTTTTTAAACTTGCATTATTTGACCTTGACACTTAGGAGTTTTGAAATATAAGAAATTTAACTGTTATTAACACTCTTTGTGTTTAATACAGAAAAAGTGGTGGGGGTAGTGCTATAAATAGGGGTAGTTTAAGAGTGGTTCTTATTATTACTGCAACTTTTGTGGAGAGCACACCTACGTCATGTATTACTGCATCAGTTGTGAAGAATCTTTTGAAAATGAAAACTTACTACAAATACACAAAGAAGTGTACCATAACAACGAAACAAGAAACAATGCAGAAGAAGAAGATTTGGAAGAATTAGATCAAATGCTGGCTACCCATCAACAACAACTAAATTCAAGACCAAGTGTTATTCAATACGCACCCGGACCATCTTTGGATGTGGAATTATACGCCCGAGCTTTACCAGGCAGTGTAGTAACTCATTTTAAGATTGACAATGCTCAATTGCAACTAGCACAATTTATATTGAAAGCAAAAACATTAGTAACAGAAACATTGAAGAATGAACTAAGAAGATTAAATTTTATAAAGTTTGGAATATTATTAGATACTGTATTTACAAATGTTCAGAATGAAACATCACCAAGAGGATTTTTAACTAAAAACAAAACCATCATGTTTGCATCGGATATAAGCTCAATTGTGGATGATTGTTTTGAAGAACTTTTAACAAAATTACAAGAACATGAAGGAAGAGGTTCTGGATGGAGTTTGTTAAGTATAACAAGCTTAGATGTGAGAGTTCATAAACATGGATATGGAATGAGAGGTAGTAGTTATATTGCTTTGCCAAGGAAGATTCGAGTAACCAAATCTTGTGTTAATGTACAAAATGAAAATGCTGAATGTTTCAAGTATGCAATGCTTGCAAAATATGTAGAAGATCATGTGGAACGACCGAGTAGAGCATACGATGAGGTTTCCTATATGTATAACTTTCAAGGCATGACTTATCCTGTTTCAATTCAAGACATATCAAAATTTGAAAAGAAAAATCATTTTGCATCTGTAAACATCTTTGGCTTAGATTCATCCAACAATGTCTATCCCTTACGTATAACACCCACCGAACGCAGAGATCATACTGATTTATTATTTATAACTAAAGGTGATATCTCACATTATGTATATATTAAAGATTTTGAAGCTCTAGTTTGCAAACAGTTATCAAAACGTGAACAACCAAAAACAACTTGTAAAAGATGTTTCTGTTTTGTAAACAAACCTTTAAGAAGAGGAGGTTCAGAATGGTTAACAGAACATAAAAGATTATGCAATGGAAACTATGAAGTAAGAATTAAATTACCACACCCTAGCAGATCACAAGTAAAATTTGATAAAGTTATCCAACAATACAGAATCCCCGTTGTAGTGTATGCAGATTTTGAATCTTCATTGCTTCCACTTGAACAAGAAGAAGGAGAGGAAATTACAAGCAGAACAAAGTATCAACTTCACAAACCAAACAGCTACTGTTTAATAGTAAAATCCACTCTGCCTGAAGAACATCTTCAAGAATATGGTTTGACATCTACACCAAAGATCTATCGTGGAGAAGAAGCAGCTCGATACTTTGTTGATGATTTATACGACATCGCTGGGAAAGTGGAAGCAATGTATAGCAATGTGGTTCCTATGTCACCTATGACACCGGAAGAAATTTATCTTTATGATTCGACAACAACATGCTATTTGTGTAACAATCAATTTACAGAAACTAAAGTTAAAGTTCGCGACCATGACCATCTGACAGGAGCCTACAGAGGTGCAGCTTGCAACGGATGTAACATCAACTACAAACTACCATCTTTTATTCCCGTCGTTTTTCACAATCTTAGCGGATACGATGGACATTTTATCATTCCTGAATTAGCAAGAGACAACGGTGAAATAGACGTTATAGCACAAACTATGGAAAAATTTATAAGCTTTTCAAAAAAGGTGGGCAAAATTAAACTTAGATTTGTTGATTCTTTTCGATTTATGCCTTCCAGTCTTATGAAACTTTCTGAAAATTTAAGAAGACAAAATTTAATAGAAACAAGCAAAATTGTACCTGCAGAAAAAATGGATTTGGTTCTTCGGAAAGGAGTTTTCCCGTATGATTACATCGATGGACTACATAAATTTCAAGAAACGTCACTTCCTCCACCAGAAGCTTTCAAAAGTAAACTTACCGATTTGGACATTTCACCTGAAGACTATCAACACGCATGCAGAGTTTGGGACGAATTGGAAATGAACACTCTGGGAGATTATTCTGACTTTTATGTAAAACTTGATGTGACCCTTCTCTGCGATGTGATGGAAGAATTTAGAAACACCTGCTTTGAAGCTTACGGATTAGACCCTCTTCATTCTTATACTTCTCCAGGACTAGCTTGGCAAGCTATGCTAAAAGAAACAAAGTGCAACCTTCAATTATTAACAGATATTGACATGGTGTTGATGATCGAATCGGGCGTTAGAGGTGGATTGACCCAAAGTGTTACTAGACATGTTAAAGCTAACAACAAATATCTTCCAAACTACGATAAAGAAAAACCATCAGTGTTCTTAGGATATTTCGATGCCAACAATTTATACGGATGGGCCATGTCTAATCCACTTCCTTTTGGAAACTTTGAATGGGTTAATCCAGACTCTATTGGTGATATTTCGCAAATTTCAAAAGACGGAGACACCGGATACATATTGGACTGTGACTTTGAATATCCAGAACACTTGCATGATCTTCATTACGATCTTCCGCTCCTTGCAAAAACAGAAGTTTCACCAATTGGCAAACATCCAAAATTAATGATGACTCTTGAAAATAAACAAAGATACGTAGCTCACTTTTGGGTTGTTCAACAAGCACTCCAATTGGGTTTACGTATAACCAAAATTCATAGAGTTTTAAAATTTTCCCAATCTTGCTGGTTAAAACCGTACATTGATTCAAACACCAGAAGAAGAGCAGCTGCAACATCAACATTTCAAAAGGACTTTTTTAAATTAATGAATAACGCGATATTTGGAAAAACATTGGAAAACAAAAGAAAACACAAAAATGTTAAATTAATTACAGATCCTATAAAACTAGAAAAACTTGTACAAAAACCAAACTTTGAAACATCCGTTATCATCAATGAAAACCTTGTGGCAGTATCTATGAAGAAGACAAGTGTGAAAATGGATCGTCCGTTGTACGTTGGAATGTCAATCTTGGATATTTCCAAAACCCACATGTACGATTTCCACTACAACAAAATGGTCGCCTTCTACGGTAGAGATAACATCGGAATCGCCTACATGGACACGGACGCTTTCATCTACTGGATTCTTACTGAAGATATGTATTTGGATCTTCGAACATTTGTTCACAAAAATGAATTTGATTTTAGTGACTATCCAAAAGATCATTTAAATTATGACAATGATCGGAACAAAAAGAAACTTGGAAAATTTAAAGACGAAGCAAATGGAATTTTACTGAAAGAACTTATTGCACTAATGTCAAAATTGTATTCACTACAATTGCATAAAGAAGAAAACAATATTATTAAAAAAGCTAAGGGAGTAAAAAGTTTGTATCTTAAGAAGAATGTAAATTTTGAACACTACAAGCAATGCTTATTTGAAGAAACGACTATAACTGCAAAATTCAACACCATCAGAAGTTTCAACCATCAACTGTACAGCGTAACAGAAGTGAAAAAAGCACTCTGCTCCAATGATGACAAACGACACATTCTTCCAGACAAAATTCACACTCTACCATTCGGCCACTACTCTCTCAATCCTATCAATGAGTAAAAAGAAAAAGAAAAAAGAAAAAAAATAAAAAAAATAAAAAAAGAAAAAAAAGAAAAAAAGAAAAAAAGAAAAAAAAGGGGAAATCACAGCATGCTCGCTGTGATTTCCCCTTTTTTTAAAATATGTTGAAATGACCTTGAACTATAAAAGCGGATGCAGAAAAAGAAACACTCAATACTAACTTGACTTTGTTAGTAAAATCATCATGACAGACTTAAAGGAAAAGATTGTTAATGAACTTCATAAACCTGCAAGAATAAAGTTTCCACGACGAAATACTGTTGTAAAAGGAATAAATGATTTATATCAAGCAGATTTAATTGAAATGCAACCGCATAGTAAAATAAATAAAGGATTTAAATACATACTTACGATTATTAATTGTTTTACTAAAGTTGCAGATGCTTTGCCATTAAAAGACAAAACTGGTAACAGCATAACAAAAGCTATGGAAGTAGCTATAAAAAGAGATAAAAATAAAATTAAACATTTACAAACTGATGATGGGAAAGAATTTTTTAATAAACATTTTGCCTTGTTAATGAAAAAATATAACATAAATCATTATTCCACAAATTCTGAGAAAAAGGCAGCTATAATTGAAAGATTTAATAGAACCTTAAAAGGTGCAATGTATAAAATGTTTTCGAAAAGAGGTTCTTACGTATGGGTTGATATCTTACCAAAATTAATAAGCGATTACAACAACAAGTTTCATAGAACTATCGGTATGGCACCTAACAAAGTGAATAAGAAAAACGCTAAACTAGTTTTACAACGAATTAAAAAAAATACACAGCCAAAAGCGGAACAAAGAAAACCAAGAAAATTTAATGTAAATGATAAAGTTCGAATTAGTAAATACAAAGGAGTGTTTACTAAAAAATACCTGCCCAATTGGACAAATGAAGTTTTTACAGTGTATAAAGTACAACCTACTGTACCGGAAACTTATATTTTAAAAGATAACAAAGGAAATTTGTTACAAGGCGGTTTTTACGGACATGAATTGTTAAAGTCAACAGTAGGCGATGTTTATCTTGTTGAAAAGGTGTTGCAAAGGAAAAAAGACCAAGTTAAAGTACGTTGGTTGGGGTTTGATAAAACTGAAGATTCGTGGATACCTATAAAAGATTTGATTTAGTTTTAAATAAACTTATTTACTCTTCTGCCTTTGAATAAGATGGAGATTGTTCACCATAAAGATAAATTTAATATTAATAACATTGATGATTTAACCGTAGATAACGTTAAAATCAACAATGGTAAACACGGCAGTTTATTTCCAAACACTGTACGATGTATAGTCAGCGGTCCTTCAAACTGTGGCAAAACTAACGTTGTGTTTAACTTAATTACAAACACAAAAGGATTGCGATTTAATAACCTATATATTTTTTCAAAGTCCTTACATCAACCAAAGTATCAATTGTTGGAAAAGATCCTGACTGATGTGCCCGATGTTAACTATTACAAATTTAATGCTAGTGACAGTGTTATGCAACCAGACCAGGCTAAGCCGTATTCTGTATTTGTATTTGATGATGTATCTAGTGAAAATCATGATACTATTAGAAACTATTTTGCCATGGGAAGACATAATAATATTGATAGCATATATATCGGACAAACATATAGCAAAATTCCAAAACAACTAATTAGAGACAATGCAAATATTTTAGTTTTATTCAAACAAGACGATACAAACCTAAAACATATATACAACGATCATGTAAATGCTGATATGTCATTTGATAAGTTCAAAGAGCTTTGTGGAAAAGCTTGGGCGGAAAAATATGGATTTTTGGTAATTATGAAAGATAAAGCTATAACAGATGGTCGTTACCGCATAGGTTTTGATAAATTTGTTTTAATACATTAATTAACAACATTATCGTACAAGTCTTCATGGTGTAAACATGGTTAATCAGGAAAAGCTATTAAAAGAAATAAAATCACTTAGTGATTCTATTAGACATAAAAACAGAGCGTTAAGATTAGGAATAAGTGAAAGAGAGAAATTTCTGGAATCAACATTTAAACCTATTACTGAGCCATTAAAACAATTAGGACAAAATGTTAAACATTCAACATTTAATTTTTCCGGAGATGCTATTTTACCCATTTCAAAATTTGAACAAAAAGAAGAATATGAAAGTGATACAAGTTTTACACAACAAGGAGAAACAACTGAAGAAGAAAGCGAACTAGGTGAAGAAACGGATGTTTTAACAGAAAAAGAAGGTCTTTCTACAAGCGAAGAACAACAAGAAGAAGAAGAGCCTATTAATCCATCCAACTTGAGCAAATTGGGCTCGGATATTGCGTATAAAGGGCCGCTTGCAAGACAATTTGTATTAAAAATGTTACATTCTGCACAACCAACTCGAAAATATCATACTTTTGGTGCTAGAATAGAAGAAAATGGGCTAATGATTGGAGATAGCAAACTTGATGTAGACGAACATGACAATATTATTATAAATAATAAACAATACAAGGGTACAAAAGGATTGTTTGAACTTATTTTTAAGCCGAAACCTAATAAATATACTAAAAAGGATTTAAACATTTTTAAACAAATATTGGAGGATACAAATGCGCATAAGAAAAATTATTCTAAAAATTTCAATGTTCATAGAAATGCATCAGAAAAATATAAAACTATTATTGCTAAACTTTTCCCACCAAAAAGAAGGGAACCCATAAAAAGAAAATCATTATCTTCTGCTGAAATAAATATTTTACATAAAAGAAGAAAAACAAATCAATCAAGTTTATCAGGAAAAGGATTATTAAAAAACTTGTATGATACTAATATAATATACTACAACGATATAAACAAATTGGTTGACAGAATGAAGTTGATATATGAAGCTAAACAAGCCGGACATAGTGGTTTAGAAAATGAATGGGTAGCTTTGGTCGGCGAACTGCGAAATCGAGGAGTAATTGCATAAAAAAATATGAGTATATATAATACAAGTATAACTGATTAAATATTCAGTATAACCATGAGTGTGGATAAGTTTGGACGGTATTCCGAAACTGGAAGCAAATCAGGATCTTATGGAAAAAGAGGTGGTTTACCACTAACATCCGATGGAGATTATGATATAAGTAACAAACGTTTAAAGTTTGTAAATGATCCAAAAGATGATAATGATGCAGTAAATTTCAAAACTTTAAAAAAGTGAAACATTACCTAGCTTAAAGCTTCAAAATGAAGTGTATAACGCTAATTTTTATAGAATTGCAAATCTTCCAAAACCAATAGATAAGAATGATTCGGTAAATAAAGAATATTTAATGTGGTACATAAACCAAACCTTAAGATATGATCCTAAAAGTAATAATAAAGCATATGATGCAAAAGATCTTAGAATAGCCAATATAGCAGATCCTGTTAATGATCAAGATTCAGTTACCAAAAAGTATTTACATTCAGTCATACCTGAAAAAACAGATAAATTTTCCTTTTACAACTTTGTAATACACGATATTGGAGACCCTAAAGATATGAAAGATGCGGTAAACCTTCAATATGTTACAGATCATTGTATTACACATGATATTAAGTCAATTGATTGCAAAAATAAAGTGTTAACTAACGTTAAGGAGGGAACTGCAAAATCAGATGCAGCTACAATAAGTCAAATAATGAAATTAAACAATAACAAATGGGATGCGGATGCAAAAATAATTACTAATGTTAAAGAAGGGTTGAATGATGTTGATGTAGCAACAATTGGACAAGTTCCTGCATTAAAAGAAATTTCATCAAGACTTGGTCAACAAGGCTTTGATTGTAAAGAAAGACCACTATTTAATGTTGGAATGGGAGTAAATGACAGTGATGCAGTTAGAGTAAAAGAATGGCGTGAAAGATGCTTAAGAACAGAAAAACACAAAAAGTTTTTTCATTGTCAAAACTTGCGATTGACTAGCTTAGATGACCCTATTGATATTGTTGATGCTGTTAATGTAAATTACATTATAAGACTCTTAAGTGTAGTGTTATATGATGTTTATAATACGATAAAGCCCATAAAAGCTGATCAAAAACTACATTGGGTTAAGAAAAATGTTATAGAAAAATATTTTTTAAATATGAAAACTGGAAATTTAAGATTTGCTCAAGTTGATGTTGATAAAAAGGATACAATCCTACCAAAAGACTGGGTAAAAGTTTATTACCCATAAACAAAATACATGTTTATTATAAATAAACAATGTCAAAGAATAAGTGCATCATTCATTATAAAGAATTTATAAAATAAACAAGTATTGGCATTTCCTTTCACTATAAAAAACCATGTTGAAAGTTCAACGCATCAGTCATAATCGACACGTTATAAAGAGAGGAAGAGGAATAGCATCAACAGCACTTTCTCTTGTTACTAAGCCGGTTGGAGCTATAGTTAACAAAGCTATCGATTTATTACCTGTAGAACTACATTTACCAGGAGGTTATCAATATTGTGGTCCAGGAACAAAATTGAAAAAAAGACTTGCTAGAGGAGATCTTGGAATAAATAAACTTGATCAAGCCTGCAAACAACACGATATAGCATATTCAAAGTTTGCAGATACTAAAAATAGATCAATAGCGGATAGAGCACTTGCTGAAAAAGCTTGGCAAAGAGTAACATCCAGTGACGCTAGTATCGGTGAAAAAGCAGCAGCTTTAGCGGTATCAGCAGCAATGAAGGGTAAAACGATGTTTGGAGGTGGAAAGAAGAAAGGAGGTGGAAAAAGGAGAAGAAAACCTGCAAAGAAACGTGGAGGAAATATAAGAAGAAAACGACGATCCACCGCAGGTAAAAATAAAAAGAAACAAACAATATGGTCAATGATAAAAAAAGGAGGAGGATTATACCTAAGACCGTATCGTGTGTATTAAACAGAAAAAAACAATTACTAATTCCAAATAAAGAATTAACAGATAAAGAATTAATTACTTATGTTTCTTGTTTAAAAATTCCATTTTTTAGAGGAGTGTTTATGAAAGATGCATTACCTGTTAAAATATGGAAAAATGAAACCGGAATAGTAAATTTAGATAATAGTAAAGGATCAGGCACTCATTGGGTATGTTATAAGAAACTAGGATCAACTATTTACTACTTTGATAGTTTTGGTAATCTCCCACCACCAAAAGAACTACAATATTACTTTAAAACAGCTAAAAATGTACTATACAATTATAAAAGAGAGCAACCTGATGATACGGTAATCTGTGGACATTTATGTTTAGATTTTTTAACAAAAAGCGTTAGTCAACTTTAAGATGTCTTCCTATACAGTATCATTAACTGGAACTTCATCTACTTTGCGAAGTGTTCTTTTCCCTGCGTTACGTTTGGAAAAAGATAAATTATGGGAAGCCGCATTATTAGATATAACAACTTATAATTCTATTCCCAACGTTACTGAAAATGTTAATGACAAAATACATTATTACAAAACAAAAGATAAAAATACAAACAAATATTCAGATATACAAGTATTTAGTTTACCCACTGGAGCATATGAAATTGATGATATAAATGAAGCGATACAAAATCATATGGGAAAAGATAATATAACAATAAAAGGAAATAACAATACTATGAAAGCTGAAATTAAATCTAAATATTATATAGATTTTAGCAAAGAACATTCAATTGGTAGTTTATTAGGATTTCCTAAAACAACAAAAATTTTAGAACCTAATATTAACCATTCAGGTGCTAGAACTGTAACAATAATGAAAGTTAACAGTATAGATATTACATGTAATATTATACATGGTTCTTATAGAGATGGTGAAAATACTCATATATTGCACACATTCTATCCAACGGTCGCTCCGGGTTTTAAAATTGTGGAAAAGCCACAAAACTTGGTGTACCTACCGTTAAACACCAGTTTTATTTCAGACATTGTGGTGAACATACTAGATCAAGACGGAAATCATATTGATTTTAGAGACGAACCTATAACTATACGAATACATATAAAATCAACCGTATAACAATGGGGTTATCATTTAAAAAGAAAGAGCTGACTGGTAAACAAGTCAGTAGCACTTCAGCTATAGAAGGATTAACAAGTGATAACATTCGTTTTCTAGAAGAAATTGGATTAAAACTTATTAATAATGGAAATATTGGATATAGCGCAGGGTCCGACATTCGACGAAACCTTATGGGAAAAGGAATATCATACGCACAACCCTTACGCTTCATCAAAATTAAATAATAATGATGAAATTAGAATTCCCATACAACAACAGGATATTTATACACTTCCATGTGAAAGTTATTTGTATATCGAAGGAAGAGTAACAAAAAGAGATGGAAGCACTGCAAGTACTGTTCCGTTCATAAATAACCCCATGGCATATTTGTTTGATGAAATAAGATATGAAATTTCCGGAGTTACAGTAGATTCAACAAAAAAGGTGGGAATTACAAGTACATTAAAAGGATTAGCATCTTTAACACCGAGTGAAAAAAATATGCTGGCCGCCGCAGGATGGGTAGCACCCGATTCCAGTACAATCACTCCAAACACTTCAGGCAATTTTGACTTTTACATTCCTTTAAGATTACTTTTAGGCTTTGCCGAAGATTACCGAAAAATAATAATAAACGTAAAACAAGAATTAGTTTTGTTAAGATCATCAAACGACAAAGATATTATTCAAGCAACTGATGGAACAACGGAAGCTACTTTAGAATGGAAAATGCAATTAGACAAAATTGTTTGGAGAGTACCGCATGTACGGTTAAACGATCAGAATAGAATTTCATTATTAAGAACTTTAAAATCAGATCGTGATATCGTAATACCATTTAGAAGTTGGGAGTTTCATGAATATCCGGTTTTACCGGAAACACAACGTCATACATGGACTGTAAAAACTTCTACTCATTTGGAAAAGGCAAGATATGTAATATTTGGATTACAAACAAAAAGAAGAAACGAAATAACTAAACATGCTGGTGAATTTGATCATTGCAAACTTACAAATTTTAAGGTGTTTCTAAACTCTCAATTCTTTCCATACGACAACTTCAACATAAACTTTACAAAAGACAGGTTTAGCGTTTTGTACGATATGTACTTAAGATTCCAAAATTCATATTATGGAAAAACAAACACACCTTTATTAACGCCAAACCAATTTAAATCTAACTATCCGATTGTTGTAGTTGATTGTTCAAAACAAAACGAATCTGTAAAATCTTCCAGTGTAGATATAAAAATAGAAATGGAATTTGAACAAAATGTACCCAAAGATACATCTGCTTATTGTTTAATTTTACATGATAAAATTGTTACATATACACCTTTAACAGGAATTGTAAAAGCAGTTTTGTAAAATGAAAAGGAAAAAAATACCCCCACCACTCGGTTATAAAAGCAGGAGCGGGAACGAAAATTGTTTAGTTTACTGTCTACAGTTGTATGGGTAACATCGTCTACAGCATTATAAACAAAATGAGTTCTTTATCAGTTGTACAAGACGTTTCCGAAACAACACCTTTATTGGAAAATGATGATAAACATTTTGAAGAAAATATTGTAAAGGAAATTGATGACTTTTTAAAGTTTGGAAAACAAAATAAAAAGTTGGAAAATAATAAAACAAACGTAAGAAAGAAAAGAAAACTTGAAGAAAATATTCCACCAAACATTTTAACTGAAGTTTTCCTTCGCATCTTTTATCCTATTTCATCTTGCATGAGTAAAAGTGTGTCGATAGGATTGGTAAAATCATTAGACTACTCTCCCGCAGTAATACTAAGCCATGGAACAAAGATGGTTTTATTTTCAGAAAATGCTTGGGATTCCTTTTTAAAACATCTACATCTTATTGAATGTTATTTAGCCAACAGTTTCTTTGGAAGAAAAACTAACATTCGACTTTTGGATTGTGACAATGAAATTGATATTATTAAACATCGTGGTCAACAACAAGTAAGAATTAGAGACTCGACACAATTTGAAAATAAAATTCTTCTAACACGTGAAGAATTTTACATTTTAAACTATGCAACATCACCTATTACCAGGTATATGAAACAACTAGTATTTTCAAGCTCTGTTATTAAGGAATATCTGGTAGATGCATGCGAAAAACAACCAGAAAGCACTTTACAATACGGACCAATAGATACATCCATCTTTAATAGAATACCTCACGAAGTGGAAATGTGGAGGCAGTTAAGAAACTTTGAACCTTTTACCGAAGTTGCAACGGAGGCTACAGAAGAAGAAACCAACAACAACAACAACAGTACAGAAGAAGAAACCACCAACAACAATAATACAGAAGAAGAAACTTTGCTAGGTTAAAACTACAATGTAATTTAACAAAAGAATAAACCGTGGGGTAGGCCTACTGGGGATGGTGCCCACGTTAAACATACACCAACGCGCCTACAACTGTACGGCCTGGTTTATATATATATATATCTAACCTACCGTGGTGTGGAAAACAGTTGATCAGCAGACACCATGATGAGCAGACAGGATGAAGAAATGGCAGCAAAACCTTGTGTAATTGAATTTCAAGCATTTCGCGGAAACGATGATAGATTTATCATAAAAGAATTGGTAATTTTGGATTTGCTTACACAAGTAGCATACCCGTTTTTATTTGAAGCACCGTGTTCTGTCCATGAACTAAAGTCAAAAGCTAAAATAACAAACAGATGGCTAACAAATAATTTTCATCATATCCATTGGTATGAAGGTTTCCTACCGTACAACAATGTACACAAAATTATGTTTCATTTTTGCAAACAATTTACACACATATATACCAGAGGATTGGAAAAAAAGAATTGGATACGACAGTACACAAACAAAGAAGTTTTAAACATAAAAGTGGACAAAACATTTCACTTTGATGCTAGAAATATTTGTGTTTCTACAATAAATCCGAAACACAACCAATCTCAATGCGCATTACAAAACGCGTATCACTTGGCTGCTTACTTACAACAACAAACGGAAGAATGTAGTGGGGGTTCCGAAGGTTATATAAACGAAGAGGCAACACACCCCGAGTATCAGTCTAACTCCATACTCCGAACAGACAACATCTCCTGTGAAGGATGGCATCACAACAGTTTCTCCAATGTTTAGTTGAACAATTCAACTTGCATTCAAAATCAAATACTCTAATTATCAAGAAATGTTCAGAATTAAAAGAACAGAAACATTATATTGTTCATGAAATGAAGAAAATTGATACAACGCATGGAGACGCAGTCGTCGCATCTTTATCCGATGCACCATATACACCGGGTGATGAACCAAAGTTTCAAGTATATCTTCCAAAACGATTCGTCCAGTTGCTGCAAAATGAAGATCTGCGGGAAATTCAACCAGGATCATTATATTTGGTGTCACACGGAATGAGCGGAAACAACTCTACGGAACTAACTCTGCACATCGCACAAAAATAACATTGTAAAAAAATGTTTTAAATAAAAAGATAAAAAACAACAACATATCAGTATATGTTTTTATATACTGATATGTTGTATTTTTTTAAAACCTCAAACGGATGACCTTGAACTTTTAATCGATAGTATTATTCGATTATTTTATTCGATAGTATTATTCGATTATTTTATTTGATAGTTTTATTCGAATACTTTACATAAATACGAAACTTTAACGTTGAGAGGCTCAGTTCTGTTTAAGACAAGCTACAACCAACATGTCATCCAAAAGAAATAATCTAACACTTATAACTTATTGTTGCAAAGAAAAATGTTTTAGAATACCTGAAGATCAAGTTGACGGAAAAGCTTGTACAAAATGTAATTCTTTCTGCTATTGTAAATGTAGTTGCAAAACATATCAAAAGAACCGGTTGGATAAACTAGAAGAATTACAACATCGACTCGGTCTATTGTGGCAACGATTAAATTCAAAGTGATTAAACAAACACCTGCCATTACCCCCACCACTACCCCCACTACCATCGGAGGTACCTGCAGCACCGGCTTTGCAATAGTCATTCCTGCTACACCTCTCGTCGAGTAAACAACTCTAGTCATGTCTCTCAACATTCGCGGGATTCACTACAACACTATCAATCTTACAACCTACAAGGATTTGGAAATTTTTAGTGAAGAACTAAAACAACTTATAACCACTGGGTTTGGTTTATCTTTAGAACTTTATGCAACAAACAATCAAAACGAAAAAAATGTGTTTTTGCCAACTTACAACAACAAGAAGAATGAAAATAAACAAGAAATTTCAGCACCGACAACAACTTACTTTTCAAATTTGGGAGCAAACTTTACTAACTTGTAAAATAATACTTTTGTAAAAAAACAAATAAATAAAAAAAGAAAATATCTTGCATTTTCGGATCTTCCGAAAATGCAAGATCTTTTTTAAAAACATCCCCAAAAGACCTTGACACACTTCCGGCCATTTAAAATTTAAATACCCAGCACAGCAGGGCATTTAAACTTTAAATACCCACCCATACACGTCACAGCTACGTCACAGCTGATGACGTCACTTCCGGTCACGTGACCGGAAGTAGCTGTCAAAAAATTGACTGCCTGTCAAAGTTTGATTGGGCCAGAAACGCCACATCGCCACTACTGATGGGCAAACGCTGACGATGAAAACATGATCAATGGAAGTGATTGATGACTGCACTGGCGGTGGTCAATGAAAGTGAAATCAGCCTGAAAAATCGGGATGTCGGACATCCGTCATCAAGATGTACATGAGGGTAAGAACAGTTTTTGTTTTTTATTTTAAGATCGGCATCTGTTATTTTCATTCCAGGCCTATTAGTAATACCTAAAAAATAACGTTGTGTAGCATTCTGTTTTTACCATAAACTATGTGTTATTGAGTTTTTTAGCGCTTCTCGACCTTTTTTTCTCGAGCTGTTGACCAATAGTTTTTAACTGTTGATGAAATATCAAATGATTTAAATTATAATTAGATTGTTTTAAATAGAATAAAAAAGAGAACGTGCCCTATTATTAATGCAATATTATATCGTGCATTACAATGAGAACTTAAACCCATGTATAATATCTTCGTTATTGTATATTGTCACCTCAAAAGTTATTACTTCGCTCCAAAGCCAAGGTTCCTTGACCTCGTTGACACTACAAAACTCCCAAATCACCGTTACCTTAAACTAAAAATATAATGAAATAACACAATGCAATGCTTTATGCTTCTCTTCATACTTTTAACTAGTCATGTTAATATAGATTAACAGTAAAATAAACAAAAATACGTTTAATAACTGAAAAATAACTTGCCTAATAGGGAGCATAGAGAAAGTGCCTTAAAAACCAACTCTTCAGCGAAAAGCTGATGCCATTTTTTGTAGTAAAGTTTCATTTAAATTTTATTGCTATGGGGCTATTTCCTACCAATATATACTTTCTGAATAGCTTATGACTAAGCAAAATTAATGTTTAATTCAATTTAAGCTGTTGATACTGAGCTGGCACATTTTTATCGTGGTATTTTACTGGTAAAAATTGCATATATAAATGTTAATACGATAATGTTAATATTCTCATCATCGCGCCACAATAATCCTTCACTCATCTGTCATTCATACTTGGCTTAAAATACCTACCTGGGTAGGTCGCCATTTCAGCTAATGTATCTAATGTATCTAATGTATTAATCCGTAGTTATCTGTATTGTTGTGATTTTTCTTACATTTTCTTTCGCTTTTAAACTAAGAGCCAATATAAATTAGAAAGTAAAGTCCACACTTACTTAATGAACATTCACAAAATTACAGTCAGTTTTACAGCGGGCAAAAGTTATTTAATTAAAACAGACACTCGCGATCCGTTGTTGAGGGTTGTGCTGGCGAAGCGAATCCGGTCTGCAACACGACTGCAGCTGTTGTCAATGTACTTCAGGCTGAACAAGTAAACAACCAAACAAATAAATTTTGAGGAAACAAAGTACATGCAGGTTTAAAAGGATCGTTTTAATTTTCTATGCAAAGAAGAGTCTACTAGAACTCCACCTTCTGCTCAAAAATTGAATACTGTATGATGTTTTGTACCCCAAATTAACGTACGTGACTAATACACCCGTTTTCTTGTCTGATTTCGATCCATAAAAGTACAAAGATATTCACAATAGTTCTGAAATTTTTTAAGTTCTCACGAAAAGTTTTTTACTCTTTATTTAATATTTGTTATGAACCAATGCAAAACATGAGCTGCTACTAATATGGTTTTATTTAATTGTTGGTGTTCCATATAGTTAAATGTTCAAACCAACATTAACCCATAAAAACTAAATGTAGATGAAACAAAACGTAGCACTTTTCCTTGTTACAGTTATTTCAGCATCATGTTAGGATTTTTTAATCTCTTAGGACTAAGTTCTGTACTATAGGTTTTTTTCAATAGTTATAAAACATTTGGCTTAAAAGTGCTTTGACTACAAATACAAATCCATAATCTGTATCTATGACAGTTGTACATGAATAAAATGTCACCAAAACACATAATATTACTATATCTTCTAAATGCTAATAAGGTTCACAACATAATCTCAGGTTTGGTTCATTGTATGATAAATAGGCATTTTGTAACCAATCCTAACGCCAGGACGTATTTTCTGGTTTCAAAATTACAGGAGAGAGCTAAAAGCTTTCACAACTAAACGGAAGTGTTTCGTCTCTAGTACGATATAGCTTTTTTCTTTAAGGACAACGCAAAGGATATCAAACAATTTAATTAATGGGTCAATGAACAATATTTGCCATGTTTGCATGTAAACCAATTTCATATTTTTTAACTGTCGACTGTTATAAAGTTGGGCCTAAAGATGCAAACCAAAATTATTTTAATTCTCTTTAATTACTTTTTTTAATAAGGCCCGACACTTTTTAATTCAAAGGAATGAGTGCGAACCTTGGTCAATGAATAGAGTTCCAGGCCATTTGACTGCAGCCTAATTATTTTTATCACTCTACATGCTTGTTTGATTCTATTGATTATTCATTAATGTACAAATTACGGACAATCAACGGCGTTGGTTGGCGACTTCTCTTGGACTGATGAAACGGAGCGAAAAAGCGGCAAAGTCATTCCTCGTCGGGCAAAGCGACTAATTAAACTCGATGTAAATCTGTCTTTGTCACTCGTTTATTGGAATCGGTCTGTTACGGGTGTAAGGCTGGCTTAATGAATATTTATCAATTTTAGAAATTTAGTTTCATTAACTATCTTATCCACAAAATACGTCTTAAAAAACGTCTTAAACAGCTTTAGGTGAATTTAAACTTTTATCAAAGTACAAATCATTTGGTAACTATGGTTCTAATTTTTATTTCGATAGTTGGAATCCGATAAGCTCCTTTAATGACAATGGAAGTGCTTGATGTAAATTCCATTGTACCAGATATTGGGAAACTGTTACCGCATCTACATTACGGCACAAGAATCAATTGCCGATGGGGATATCAACAATTTACTGTAATGGTATTTTTTTCGACTCCTTCTAATAACATGAGTACACATTAACATGAGTAACATGTAACATGAGTAACATGTACATGAGTCATGTATGTGTAACATGAGTACACATACAATTATCTCGTCGGTGCCCACCTATATTCAGTTACTAATGCTTAGCAAACCGCTTTGTCACTTAAATTAGAGACTGAAAATACAGTTCAATGAAAGAATTCTTATTCGACAAATCAAAATTAGATAATCTATGAGCGGAAATGAACAGTCACTACAACTTTATTTATGATCAGACGCGACTTATAAATTAAAGATGAAAAAATATGATTACAAGTATAATCCTTATTTCAATACTTCAATATGGTAGTATATCTACCACTACACGGAAAACATTTCCTGTTCCACGGCACGATTAGAATTCTTATTTTTTTTATTACTCAGAGGCATATTTGTAAATTAGATGGTTGCATAGCTGCATAGAAGAAAAAAACTTTATCCAGTACCTTTTAACTTACTAACTGGTGACCGACCACCTTCCCAGAATTATTCAGAAGTTAAATTACAAACCAACAAACACCTGATCACAAAGGCGAAACTTGCGACTAAAACAACGGAAGAGGATGCTATTGTGTTCAGTGCCATTGTGTTCCCTATGTATTGTACCGCACCGATGGGTAGAATAAAATTATAGACTACTGCTGTATATATCGGTGCAGATAAATGAGAAATTTGTACCACACTCATGTGGTGGAATGAGACTGGACTGTTTGATACGACCGCGCAGATAGTAAGAAATCAACAATGTACGCCCTCTATACTATGGGCCTGAACTGTGCTGTGCCATTGTGTGTTCCCTATGTATTGTTGATAACACTGAGGCTACTATCACACGGGACGGTTTTCGCCACCCGTGAAGCAGATCTCATGAATTGAATGGAGGATGCCACACGCGGCGGGTGAAAATCCTAATTTACAACGCTTTTAAAAAATATGTTAAGATAAGAATGTTAGGATAAGAATATTAAGAAAGTAAATAACTTTCAATACGTACGAACTGTTACATTTTATTTCTTTTGGAATAGTTTAATACCCTTCCTTAATCCATGCTCAATGTACTACCCTATAACTTTTGCTCAACCTCGAGGGAATCGTTGAATTATTAACATATGATTCATTTATCTGTGGTATGACAGCCACAAAATGCTTTGCAGGGTAAAATAAATCAAAGTAGTTACTAGAAAACATGTTTACATTTAAAAATCTCAACCCAGTTTCTTATTCAATTCTTTATAAATAAGTGAAAAATCAACTACTTCTCATAATTTTTCACTCTTACATTTAAGTTGTTGATAAACAGTTTTTGCACAAACATTTAAACGTAGTTATGTTGAAACTTCTTCAAAAGAAGAGTCGACTAACTACTGGACCGAAACGCCGGCCAAAAGTTTAAATCCAAGCTGAGTTGGCGGATGTTTAATGACACTAGAGGAGCTCGGCCGACGCTGAGCAGGGCACATGTTTGTGATCTGTAACATCATCTGTTTATATTTACTTTTTCTCTCTCTATTTTGAAAATTGGGCGATAAATTCTAGGTCAGAAAAGTATTTCATTACAAACAATAAAATTATATAAAACTTCTATCGAAAAGATATTTTCTATGTATGTTTATTTAAAATATATTTACTTTAAATTTTACCTGAAGATCGTAGATTTTCGTATAAGGTTTTGACCGTATTTTTAATTATTCTTTGACTTTTTACGAGTATTTAATAATCTTTATTCGTAGGATAGTTCAGTTACATGTGTTAATTGGACTGGCTATAAACTCTTATTTTACCATGTGTTGAATATAACCAACTAATTGTTGGTTCCTTGCAGTTTAAACTATAAGTCCCTAAGATTGTATTGGTTGTTGGGCTACTGATGAACATTCCCTTGGGAACATATCGGCCTTAGACAGTAACAACAATACAATATCGCGTTTCTACCATCCTACACTCATCTTTCATTCATTCTTAACTGAAAATACCAACCGAATTGTTATTTCATCATTCAAGACAAAAGTATAAAGTGAAGTAAATAAATATTGTTTAACCCAATATAATACTCGGAAACAATAATATAGTTTTACATAGAGTTAAACGACATTGACAGCAGTTCAGGCAGGATTAGAGTCTGTACATTTCAGCTGTTGTACACTATTGCCAGTAATGGTAGCCAGTGGCGATGTCGATGCACTAGTGTGATGGAGGCTGAACTGGTTTAATTAAAAGTTGCCGGAACGACTCTTGTCGGCGCATGTGGCGGAGGCGCCCGATCACATTAATTCAGTACATACAACCTTTGAACGTCAATCTGCAATTACTGTTTCAAATATAGTATTGGATAAAAGTTTTAGATATTAAATATTTATCTCAAATTATTAATTACTTGAAAAATCATTTTATTTTTTTAAGGTAAATGTCAGGTGTAATTTCGACATTGGCAGTTTGTAGAATATATTGCTAATATGTAAGAAGTTTATAATTGTTAGGTTTTGAATGTGATAAGCTAACATAGTTTTTGTAATATAGCATAGAATAGTTTTAGATGGGTAAAACTTGAATAATACTATTGTACGTATTTATTTCTTGTTTATCAATAATTATCACTTATTACTTTTGCTTATATATTTATTTATTTTTCCAGAAAGCTACACCAACTTCTAGGCAGATAATAGATTTTTAAATACAAATTTACAGCTAAATAGTTATGATAAAAAGAATCATTTCCACACCTGAAATCCTTCTCTCAATCAGCAAAGTTGTAAAGTGAAATGATGTTTCAAAAACTGGTCAAGCATATGTACATTGCTCCGAGAGAAAAGTCAATATGCCATTACGCAAATTAAATGTCAACGAATACCACAAACACCGACATCCTCATATCGATTCATTCAGCATTAAACGATAATACAATAAAGATAATCTATCCATTCTTTTCCAAATGATGCTTCCATCGAAGCATTTGAAACATTTATTTCCAAACGGCTCTACCATACATTCCCCAAACCACGACGCTACCATCGAAAGAGGAAGGATGTTGTCCGAATAAAAATACCAATTGTGATTTGAAAAATGTTTTTACCTAAAAATAATTTTTAAAAAAACTTTTAAAATATGCTTATATAATTTTTTTTGTGAAAATTATTGTTCCTCTATTTTGATTGTATTTTTTTTCTAAAACAATCAGTTAATCAGTGAAAAAGATGATTTTTCTAAAAAGATTTAATATAAGATCATAATTATGAGTAAAAATGTAATATTCCTGATTATCATCTGTTGCCAGCCTGAGGAAGCCTTATCCAGATACAACAGATGCTTAGACTCAAGACGCATCCATCATGTCTCACTGCCTTCATCACTTCATTGATCAACTCATTTCACCGATCCATCTCCATTTCAGCCTTATGTTTCAGCCCAGGGTGGAGAGACTTCCTTTCTAAATCAACCAACATACCTTGTTCAAACAATGTTTATGTTTATGGTTTGATAATTAATTTTTAGTTTTATATTTAGTTTTTTAATATTTTATATGAGAAAGCACAAATTTGAATATTAAAAAGATGTGTTCAGACTGACGGGAGGTCGCCTATTAGCGGGTCAGAGGAAGGTTCGTTAGAGCATAAGAAATGAATGCAACGAAGCGGAACTGGGAGTAGGGTGTTTTGGGGGATCCCACCGGTGGTGGGATGTGGTGGATGACGTCACATCCCACAGAGCACCCCCCCCCCCTCCCCCCCCCCCCCCTCCACCCCCCCCCGAGGCTAAAAATAGAATTTGAACTGAGTAACCTAACTTTACTCAAGCTATGTTAACCTAACTTACCTTTTTTTTTTTTTTTTTGTCCTATGGTGCTGGGAATTGAACTTTGATATGTTAATGAGCTAATTAATATGTTAATTAGCTTAATTGATATGCTTAATGAGACTGTTTACATAATTATCGTATCCGTACGATATTATCGTATTGCGTACGGGATTTCTACCCAAAAATTATGGTACTGGAAAAATTAAATTATTAAAGCTGAAATTTGTGTATTTACTGCCAGCTAGTAGCCTCATTAGCGAAACCATAAACAGCACTATGCCGAGAATGTGAAAGCTGGTGCAGTGACACCCGTGGAATGTGAAAGTTAGCATGTTGCGACAGGTGGAACTAATGGAATGTGAAAGCTGGCGCGTCAGGTGGGCGCCGACCTAGTTTGGCATACGTGTCATCGCTAGCAGAATAGTGAACTGTTACAAACACTTACAAAGTCACTTGAAACCAACCAACAGCTGACTCTTGTGAATAGCCGGCTGGAAACTACTACAGACATATTGAGAAAGACTCTGTCTGAACAGTCATTGAAGGTAGCTGTAATAGCTCAAGATGAGACTTGAAACATGTCTTTTATGTATTGTTTAAGGAAACCCTCTTAGATATCTATGGTTTGTGCGAATACAAATGTTTTCGTACTGAAAAAAGAAACTTTAAATGTGCATTGAAGAAATCCAAAAAAAAAAAAAAAAGAAAAAAAAGAAATCCAAGAGACCGGGCTCAAATAAAACATTTAGCCCGACAAGTGTATCCGGAAAATACAAGGTTTATTGAAGAAGCATATGCTGATGCTACACGTACTCCGCATGGTTATTTGTTGTTGGATTTAAAACAGTCCACACCAGACGAGGTGCGTGTACGTATGGGTATATTACCTGATGAAAAACATCAATACGTTTATCAACCGAAAAAGTATAAATAAAAGGTGTACACTAGAGACCAGTCACTCAGTCGTAATGTCACAGTGTGTGAAGAAAGACGCCGCTCTGTTAACGGCACTGATACACGCTACACCGAAAGAACGTAAAGCACTGTTGAAGGCTTGTGACGTCAGTCGTATCAGATCAGTGTGCGAGTGCGCATACAACTTGTTACGTGGTAATATCCAGTTAACAGACAAACAAAAACGACAATTGCGTAAACATAAAAAGGTGCTCAGACGTCTAGTGAAACGTGGTGAGAATTGGAGCAAGAAACGTAAATATCTTGTACAACACGGTGGTGGATTTCTATTACCACTGTTATTAAGTACTGTATTACAAACAGTTCTTAATAGTGCGATTAGTTAGAAAAATGGATAGATCAAATTTGGAATATTCAAAGAAGATGGTTGTTGTTCCCGCAAGAGCTATTTGATCGAATACATAGTGAGCCAACACCTGCTGCTACTGCTTCACAATCAAAACTAACTCAATCATCAACGGTTAATACTAATAGTTTGGATGCTGAAATGCATCGTATATTACAAGACAAAACATTGGATGACAGTGAAAAGTGGAAACAGTATCAACAAGTATTACAGAGGTTTTTATATTTTAGTTCACAAAAACGCAATCCTATCATTTTACCAATTATACAAGAAGAGGATAATGAGGAGGATATTGTACAAACATTTCCTGCCACGTATCAAAAGGATGTACACAACTTGTTAAGATTTATAAAACGTAACAAACAGATAATCACATGGGACCCTGATGGTACGGTTATTGTTCATAACACTAGAATACCTGGTTCGAACATTATTGATGTGTTACATGCAATTGTACGAGTGCGAAGACTGGAAAATGTACCCCACTGGCTGGCATGAAGTATTGGATGCATTAAATGATATGAACGTACCGACCGAGTACGTAAGCAATGCACAAGCTCGACAGTATATTGGTCGTGAACCATATTTGGAAGAAGGTTTGGTTACACCTTCACCATCAAGACAGCGCACTCCTTCAACACCACACCACTCGTTATATTATCCACCAACACCGAGCCCAACGCCAATAGCCCATAGATTAAGGTCAAGGGCAGGAGCACGAAGAGGAAAACCTTTACAGTGGGATGCATTCACTATAGATTAAAATGTATAAGTATAGGTGTACTTGGTATGTGATAGTCATTTACACTATAGTCACGAACAGTGATGGAAGAGAAAGTGTATTATGATCCTGCAAACCCAGGCTCGTTTGGTGGTATTAGCCCACTTGTCAGAGCATTACGTCAAAGTAAGAAGAAAAAGAACAAAACAAAACGACAAGTTATCGAATGGTTACGCACCCAAGACACCTATACATTACACAAACCTGTTCGAAAACGATTTCCACGTAACAGATATGTCGTGTTTGGACCTAATGAATTATGGCAAGCCGACTTGAATGATATGCGTGGACTTAGTTCATATAATGATGGCTACAATTACTTGCTAACAGTGATTGATGTGTTTAGTAAGCGGTTATATGTGGAACCATTAAAACGTAAGAGCGGTGAAGAAGTGGCAGCAGCATTCGAACGAATTTTTAACAGTCCCTACACTGTACCACCATGTTGTTTACAAACTGACAAAGGAACAGAGTTTATAGGTGCAAAAGTGAACCGTGTGTTTAGAGATTATCATGTGAAATATGTCACTACACAAAACCCCGATGTTAAAGCGGCTGTTGTCGAACGAGTCAATCGCACACTGAAAACACGTATGTGGCGATATTTAACATATAAAAACACATTTCGTTATATCGATGTGTTGGATGAATTGGTTGATGCTTACAATAACAGTGCACACCGAAGTTTGGGTAATGGTTTATGTCCGATGGACGTTGTGAAAGCAAACAAAAGTACAGTGTACCAAGTATGGAGTCATATGTACAAAGACAGCTCGTTACCAAAACGTAAAAAACCAAAGTTCAAACCGGGTGATACAGTGCGTATTGCCAAAGAGAAAGGTACATTTGCTAAAGGTTATGAGACCAATTGGAGTAAAGAATTTTTTGTTATTGATCGAGAATATGGATCACAACCACTACCGTTGTATATAATAAGGGACTTGAATGGTAAACCGTTAGTCGGTCGTTTTTATGAACACGAGCTACAAAAGGTGACAATAGGACCGGATCGATTGTACCAAATTGATAAAATACTTGACACCAAGGGTAGAGGTCGTAGTAAGCGTTACCTCGTCAAGTGGGTAGGTTACGGAGACGAATTTAATTCTTGGATACCTGCATCTGAAGTGAAACAAATAACCTAACCTAACCTAGCCTAACCTAACCGTCATGTCACTGTCTAGACATAATCAGTTTTATTTGACACTGCCTAGCAATAGTTCGATGGACTACTATCCGAACAATACAGTGACTCATTATGTGACACATTTTCCATCAACAATACATTTGCCTGGTGGTGACGGAGCAGATTGGGAAATAGCACTAGTTGAAGCACACTATCCATGCTCGTTTTTAACAGTTGGTAATGATGCTAACATATATATTTACACAAAACCAACTGCTGAAATTGAAGATAATGAAGTTACTAATACAAATTTGACTGTAGCTAAAGTGGAGTCTGGCAATTACAAAGATATTAATGAATTGCTAGCAGCAATTAACGGGAATACAAAACTTAAACTTAACAGTATTGAGTTCGAGTATGATAGTGATACAAAAAAGGTTGAATTGATTACAATGACAGATACACTAACACAACTTGAACTTAGCCCCACTTTAGCGTTACAGTTAGGATATGATGTAAATAATGTGGATGTGAAAAGACATAGGAAAGCTACAAGACCACCAAACTTATTGGCTGGCATTCCAGCAGACATTTATGTCTATTGTGACCTTGTAGAACCGCAATTAGTGGGTGACACTGTAGCACCACTGTTAAAAATAGTCAACATTGACACCACTGACTATAAATACGGGTCACATAAGGTTGTGCATTTCACTTCACCGCACTACATGCCTGTCATAAAGAGCTCGTTCGAGAGTGTGGAAATTGATTTAAGGGACGACAAAGGTCATCACTTGCCATTCGAGTTCGGTACTACGTACATGAAACTTCACCTCCGCAGAGTACCAGCAGTTACAACAGTATAATGAATCTTAACGATCCCTACCTCAAATACTACCGTGATCAACAACTTGGCGGTAGTAGTGGTATTGTATCAGTGTATAGAGGTGCACCGTATCAACGTGGACATGGGATTGGAAGTTTTCTTGGTGGACTTGTTCGTTCAGTCATGCCATTAATCAAGTCAGGTGCAACTGCTGTGGGCAAGGAGGCATTACGTTCAGGTGTTGGGTTTCTCAGTGATATAGCTGATGGTACTATGAACCCACGAAATGCAGCGAATGAACGTCTTAAACAATTTACTGGTGGACTTAAACGTCGAGCTGACGACAAACTGGATCGCATTCTACATGGCGGCGGATACGGACACGGCACTGGCATTGGCGGTAGCGACAGCAGTGGAAGCTATAAGAAGAGGCGCATCACACGAGTAACACCTCAGTCTTTGGCGAAACTCCTTCGAGCACGAACGTCTCCTGCAAGGAAGTGTAAGACAGCAGCAGTAAAGAAACGTAAAAATACAAAACAAAAACTCAAGCGACAAGTGCAAAATAAAAAGAAGATTACTAGAAGTAGAGAGATTGATATATTTTCTTAAGCAACAAAGATGTCATTTATTCACCAGAAATCATGCGAATGTACAAAGACGGAATTGGACTTATTCTCGCTACCACCGACACAGACCAGCATTGACAGTGGTAAATGGGTGCAATATAAACCCATATCGTCATTGACGGATGACTCACCTATTGAATTTGTCATACCCGGACATGGTGATGAATATACGGACTTATCACAAACATTATTACACGTACAAGCCACTATTGTCAAAGAAGATGGAACAAAATTTACAGCTGCTGATGCGATTAAGGAATTTGGTCCGGTTAATAACTGGTTACATTCGCTATTTAGCCAAGTGGATTTACACTTGAATAATAAACTAGTGTCACCGCAAAACAATACCTACGCCTATCGTGCGTATTTGGAAAACCTTTTAAACTACGGACATGATGCTAAAAAGTCACACATGACAAGTGTGTTATTCTACAAAGATGACTCTAATAACATGGATAATTGTAAAGAAGAAAATGAAGGACTAGTACAACGACGAAAATTTACTGAAAAGAGTCACTATGCAGACATGATCGGTCATCTACACATTGACTTGTGCAATCAGAACAAGTTCATGTTAAACGGTGTAGAGATGCGTTTACGTTTGATCAGATCGAGGAACGCATTTGCCATCATGTCGGACAATAACACAACATATAAAGTACATATCAAAGAGACAAATCTGTTTGTTCGTCGTTGTAAAATCAATCCGAGCGTACTGTTGGCACATAGTAAAACACTCGAGAGTGGTACTGCCAAATATCCGATCACACGTGTTGAAGTGAAATCAATCACATTACCCGCTGGCATACTGAGCAAAACATTGGACAGTGTGTACTTGGGTCAGTTACCAAAACGTGTAATTGTCGGCATGATTACTAATCAAGCATTCAACGGAGATTACAAGAAAAATCCATTTAATTTCCAACATTTCAAGATGAATTATTTCGCACTGTACTTGGATGGTGAACAAGTGCCGATGAAAGCATTACAGCCAGTGTTTGGTAATGATACGGATGTTGCCTATGCGCTATCGTATCACACACTGTTCAGCGGTACCGGAATACATTTTGACAATACCGGTAATGATATCAGCAGACAAGATTTCGAAAAAGGTTATTGTCTGTTAGCGTTTGACTTAACACCTGACTTGAGCGCTAACGAGTCCAGCCATTGGAACCTGGTACGCAATGGAAATCTACGCATCGAGATTGGATTCAGCGAAGCATTGACCGAATCAGTCAACATTATTGTCTATGCAGAACTGGACAATGTCATTGAGATTGATCGACATCGTAACGTATCGGTGGACTATGCCGGTTAAATGTATAAAGCACAGTCAACTAGTGCATTACAGCCAGTACGTCACTGACAGTGTTACAGTAATCATGTCGGCAGAACATCAATTGTGTCAATCATCTGTGGTGTTGGATTTACAATGTTTCAAAGACAACAGTAATTATTATATAGTAAAAGAAGTCAGTGTTATTAATGTGTGTACTGGAACACTACTGATACACCACATTACTCGTCCACCGTTTGATCGTGACTTTTTGTCTGAAGAAAAACTTCGAGAAAGTTACTGGCTAACCAAACACTGTCACGGTATTGACTGGAATCATGGTGATATATCGTACCATGTATTCATTGATAAACTACGTACATGTCTCAATAACCAATCAGTTGTGTACGTAAAAGGATCGGAAAAGAAACAATATACCATGAAACATCTTATAACAAACAATGACAAAGTGCTAGTAGTTGACATGACCGATATTGGATGCGGATCATTGTCCACCATTGGTAATCTATTGTCCACCAATACGATACGTTGCGGTCAGCATAAAAGTGTACAACACCGTTGTGCTTTGGTCAATTGCACACTGCTACGTGGCGGGCTACTACTAACAGCTAAAGAGTCACATTGTGGAACGTGTTATTGTTGCTGTCCTCGTCACCACAACAATGAACAAAACCGCAAAAAGACTACAACGACTAAATCAGTGTTTACCAGCTTGGATCTGACTACAGTTTCACAAGAATGAATACCACAACTATAAGAAAATATTTACTACAATAAGCGAATGTACAACATGTCGGAGTGTTTGCATCAGATCATCTACCGAGACATATTGCTCCGTCATCTGCATTAGTGGTAAACACCCAACCGCATACACATAGTGGAGAACATTGGGTGGCATTCTACAGACCTGGAGGACAAGATAACAGCAACATCAACACTAATACTGTCAAATATTTCGATAGTTTTGGCAGACCTCCGTATCATGGTGATTTTCAACAGTTTCTAAGACGTAACATCAATGGACATATGTTGCATTACACCTACAACAAGTACCGACTGCAAGGCTTGGATACTTCGGTCTGTGGCCACTACTGTCTGACCTACCTGTACTGCCGTACCAACTACGACATGAAGATGAATGATTTCGTCCAACTCTTCGGTGACTCCACTGCTGAGATTGATATGCTGATCCAGATGCTCTTCGCAGAATTCTAAATCTAATTTTTGTATAACCATTATTGTTAGATATAAGGTTTTTGAAAAAATAAAAATGTGTATATCATTAACCACCGTCTTGTCATTATACCTTGTTCTTTATAGTCTTAAGAGTCCAGAGTTAGTTACTTTTATCACAATCCATTACTGAAATGAGTCTTCCTTTAAATAACCAACCTATCCTGACTTAAGTAGATGATTACATTTATATTTTAAACAACGTTGATAGACCAAAATGGTACTATCTTGGAGAAAGAAAAGCAGTCATTGTTATAAAGTTTATACTTTCTCATTTAAAAACAGTATGACTGCATGTCAAGTTATAAATTAATCGAATTTACTCTTTATCAATCTCTGGACATTGTATTTCTTATAGACATAAACATGGGTAAATAAGTAAGAACTATTTGTGGATATTTAGAATGTATATTTATTTACACTCATTAGTATTTACACTCATCAGTATGTACACTCATCAATTTTTACAATCAATTATTACAAACTTCACATTTCAAATTATAACCATTTTACAAAAGGACTAACTTTATACATTTTGATACGTCTAATATTTACATTGGTTTGGTTTTTTAATACATTTCATTATGATAAATAATAACAATGGTCTGACTTTATACAAATCAATAAGACTAATATTTACATAGGTCTGCTTTTACATTTCATTATGACAAATATTTACAATGGTCTGACTTTCAGTACAAACTGCTTAACCCCGCCAAAACGACGGGGTTAGTATTTACATTACAATGGTCTGACTTTATACAAATCATTATGATTAATATTTACACAGGTCTGCTTTTACATTTCATTATGACACATATTTACAGTGGTCTGACTTTCAGTACAAACTGCTTAACCCCGCCAAAACGGCGGGGTTCGTATCTGAACCCCGTCGAAACGACGGGGTTAGTATTTACATTAGTATCATAACTTCTTCCACATTAACACATGTTTACATTTCACATTACATATTTATATTTACATATTTACATTTCATATTACATATTTACAGATACATATTTACAAATCAATTTGATTGAATAACAAACTAGACTATGACTAGAGGTATTTATTTTTAAAAATACCTAAAACATCAATTTGTTACTAAATTGCCCACCACGAGAATTTTGAACACTACTCTCTCATGCACCAATGTGACCGCGAATTAAAAGCTATACTGCATACATGCTGGATCTTCTGTGACGATGTTGGTGGGTACATTATCACTCTGCAGAAGAAGGTCCAGGTCTCGGTGATGGTGGCAGCAGCGGCATCTCTTCATCTGTTGGTGCAGCTGGGGCGGTGATGGCATAATGCCCCCACGGGAGAGTGTTGACACCGTCTTCTGGACAGACGTACCTCTTGTCATCATACGGTGCCAACGAGCGCTTCCGAACCACGATGGTGTAGATAATATGGCGACGACTCAAGAAGCGCTCGTTCTCCGTGTACTTGACCGTGTGGTTCTGGAGACATCTTCTATAGTCTTCCACGGTCAAGTCTCGCTGCACCACAGCTCGGTTGATCCCCTTGGCCTTCTTGATGGGAGGTGGGTTGCAGTCGTCATCTTCGCCGCTGCCGATCTGCAGAAACATGATGCAGTACAGCTTCGCCATTAGGCCGATGTACTCTGTTAGGACTTGACCACCAGCTTCATCCTTGAACTTCCCCAGTTCTCTCGCATTCTTGTCGTCATAGCAAAGATGGTTGTCGGGGTAGTTGCTGGTGTCGAACTCTTCTTTGTGCTGCAACATGTCCCGGTACACATTGGCAGTACGGATTCTGTAGATGATGCCGTCGGTGTCCATGTAGGCCATGCGAATCCTGTCTAATCCGTACCGCTTGACCATCCTGTAGTGGAAGCCGTACATCCACCACTTTGAGTGGTCCAAAATGCACATACCCACATAGACCGGTTTATCTAGTACCACACGCGTTTTTACCATATTAAGTAGGGCCAAGTCCTCCTCAAACCACACCCGGTCGCTGAAGTTTGACTTTGCCACATACTTAAGATAGTAATCACGGTCGGTACAGATATTCACGTTCTTATGCTTACGTACATTTTGGAGGCTCATACCATACACCGCATTGACCATTAGCTTGAAGAGCTCTACTTCGAATTTGTTCTTGGCCAATTGACGGAGTCTGGTATTTAGAGCCACATACGGCTGTAACCATGCAGACTGTTTGAAGCGCAGCACACGTTGAATCCGACGAATACGTAGTCCATTCTGCACTGCTTGCTGGAGGTAGCAGTAGTGGATAACATATCCGGTCTTGTCCGTAAGAGTAGCCATCAGCTTGGCAGATCTTCCAACTCCACTGTCGAGGAGAACACTCTCATCATACGGCAGTTGGTCGGCCGGTGCTTTCATGACCTCCGGACAGGATGGCAGATCTCGGTGACGGTCATGAAGTTCAGGGTCACGTGGGTACTCCAAATCCACTTCCAGCACGTAGCCCTCTTCACCATCTGCCGGCAGGTCCATGAGGGATTCCTGGAGTTCGTCAATTTCCCGGCGTGATAGCCATTCAAAGTCACCATAAGGCAGCGGCTTGGACATCGCCCATCCGTAGAGGTTGTTGGCATCATAATACATAAGGAAGGTGTCGTCGTCCGACTCGGTGTCATCCCCCCTTATGTATTTGTTGTCAGCTACAACATGACGGGTGACGCATTGGGTGAGTCCGCCTCGAATACCCTTCTCGAAGAACAGGTACTGGTCCACATCTTGCAGGGTATCGAGGATCACGCCAGTCTTCTTGAGCATGACGTCCCACGCATATGAAGGCAAGGTCAGGTAATGCGCTGGATCCAGGTTGTAATGCTCCAGACACATGTCGCGGAAGCTCTCGAAGATGTCAGCAAGCAGCAGTACATCCGTTGTCAGGTAGATGTTGGAGTAATCTTCGAGAGTCCTGCAGCCAAATCGTTCCCAGACTCGTTGTGCGTGGGCATAGTCCTCCGGTGAAGTGTTCTCCTCGAAAGCTCCAATTGGCGGAAGGGTTTCATCTTGAAGTACATCCAGCGACATAATGTACCTGTAAGGGAAAACACCTTTCCTCCTAAGGAGTTGGAATTCCTCTGGGTCAGTGTGTCGGGCCTGCAAGACTTTCATTTTGTCGACGGGAAGCAACGAAGCAAGCGTAGCCAACGATTTAGCCAGGAATCGGTATGAGTCCACGAAACGCACTCTTAGGCTGTTGTGTCTACCTGCATTCGGGTACTCAAACCTCTTCGTGAATGAAATATATTTTTCTTCATTGTTAGCTAGCACGTTGACTTCTCCCCTGTCGATGTTTAAAGCTCTTACGATGAAGTGAGCATCGTAATTGCTCATGTTGTGCAGGTAAACATTAACTGAATCCTGTTCCTTGAATTGTAGGTTACATGACTGATGTGCGGCTCCTCTGTATCTGTACGGTGGTGAGTGTTGATGGTCTCGCACCTTGATGTCCCTCGGAGTGAAGTCCTTCTGGCAGATGTAGCACGTCGTTGCCATCTGGAACTCCCTCTCCTCGTCTGCAGTGAGGCTCGGAGGGTTGCCGGGTTGACGCTGGCCATAGAGAATATTCCCTATGGTGTTGAGGTCCTCCCGCAGCGTTGACATAAAGTGTTGGGCCGCATTCTCACCACTGTACAGACGCAGTTTTGAGAAAGTCTCGCAGGTATCGGTGTCATCGTCGTCGACATCTCCATCCTCGGCGCTCCTGTGACTGTCACAGATGTAATACGCATATGCATAAGCAACATGCACATTCTGCGTTTTAACATTTGCCGACGACGCTGAATCACCATGATGCCGATGATGGGGGAGTCCGGGTCTGGATGTCGCTGGATCCCAGGCTGGAGGTGCCACTGTTGGTGGGGGGTTGAGAGGCCTATCACCATCATACGGCACCAACATACTCTCAAAATCCGCATAGATGGTGAATCGGCTCTTTTGGGACCTTTCCGGATGGTTGAACTTGATGATCTTATCTTCCGGTATGTCGGTTCGCAGCGGCGCATGGTCGAAGCAGTATCGTTTGTGATCTTCAAGCCGCTGCTTACCGGACAAGTTCAACTTATTCGGTCGGTTGTCAAAGTGAGCAAAACACCTCTTGCATACAAAGATCTTCTGCTTGTGCTTTGTTAGCTGACTTCGAACCAACCTTTCAAAATCTGCAATGTATGCATAGTGGCACTTATCATCTTCGGTCAAGTAGAGGAGATCGAAGTGGTTGTCTGCCTCCTTCTTGGCAATGCGGAGAGGGTAAACAATGTGGCGTACGTAGAACTGGCCAGTCCGTTTATCTTTCTTCTTTTCCTCATCCAGTCCATACACATTGACGCTTACACCATTCCTCTCCTCAAACTTGCCGATCTTGTCCAGCCTGACAGGAAAATCCAGACCCGAGAAATCAATGTTGGAACGTGCACGGAGTTGCGGAGTGAAGTTTGAAGCTTGTAGACGGATGGAGATATTCTTGTAGTCAATGTATTTTGTGAGTATGGCATACATAAAGCATTTTTGGTCCTCATTATAAACATTAACTACTGCTTTTTTGTTGTCAATGGATTGAGGTAAAGGGACGAAGGAGCTGCCTTTGAGCGGGCGGTAGACATTTACTCTCACCTCCATATCTAACACCTGCACAAATGCCCATCCCGATCCCTTCATCTCGCATGCTTCTTTTTCAGCAACCAGTTTGTTAAATAACTCACTGCAAATATCCTCCTTGTTATCATTTTGAAGTATTACGACATTCCTGGTCTTGAAGGCTCGTCTGCAGGTTTCTCCGTGCACGTCCTGAAATTCACACTCGACCCAGAGGTTAACCTTTACGCCGGTGACATGTTTTAAGACTAGGTGCATGAGAGAAACTAACTCATCAAAAACGTCCGTCAAGACAGCTAACAGTGACACATTGTCAGACTCTGGTTCCCGAAGACAGTATGTCTTGAGGCGGCCACGGAAGGCAGTTTCAACCTCAACAAACCGCCCTGAAGCCAGACCGCGCGGGATGTCCTCGGGTTCCTTGTCCTCAGCATCACTGTTGCTGCTGCTACTTCCTGACGGCGTAGACGGGGGAGGGAAGTCCACAGGACGATTCACAACAGGTGCAGTCACTGGTGAAATAAAGCCAGGGCGAAGTGCCGGACAGCTCTGACGAATGTGCCGCGCCAAGCTGTCCTTCCTTGAAAATGCCTTCTGACACTTGGGGCACGAAACACCTGAAAGAGGCATGGTATCCGTCTGTTACCTGGTCGAAGGTTGACAATACAATAACCGGAGAGGAGAGGGAATGGGGTTTATATAGACTCACACAGACCTTTAAATCTTTATTTTGATACACAATGATATCTCACAACATTCATGGTTTTGTATTCAGTTTTTATTTCTGTCAAATGCAGTTTGCTTTATAAATTTAAACTGATTCATATGACAAACTATGTATTTTCAAATAATTCAGTTTTCCATTTAATATGTTATCAGTTAATAATGATGTTTATTTCAAGGATAAAGTCTGCTAAAATTAAAAAACATCTAGTTTATTATGAGAAAAAAAAAAGAAAAAAAGTTGTACCCACTTTGTGCCCCACCTAAATCAGTCAGTTTTCTCATATAGTGATTTTCATAATGAAATTTGAAATGTGATTTTCATTCATTTTACTTTAAATCAGGTTTATTTTCAATTTTATAATAAGATAATAAATTACCTGTTGGAACATCTGGGACTGATGACGGGACTGGGACAGATGATAGGCCGGGAGCAGGTCCACCAGTAGCAAGTGAATCTATAAACAATACACAATATCCATAAGTTCCCTATGTAGTTATTAGCAAAAACATTTACAAAAAGCAACTTACAATATCCAAGGTTTTATACTCAGTTTTGTATTTCTGTTAGATGTAGTTTGCATGTTAACATTCAAACTAATTCATATGGTAATTATGAATTTTGCAATTTTTTAGTTTTCCATTTAATATGATCGCAAAACAAACATGATGTATCTTTAAGAGATACAGTCTGCTAGAATTAAAAGAAAATTAGTTAATTATGTAACAAAGGGTCGGACCCACTTTGGGGCCCACCTAAATTAGTTAGTTTTCTCTTATATTAATCTTCAGCATGAAATTGAAATGTGATTTTAATTCATATTACTTTAAATCAAGTTTATATTTGTTTTGTTTTTATAATAAGTTAATAAATTACCTGTTGGTACATCTGTGACTGATGATTGGCCGAGGATGGATGACGGTGTCGGGACAGATGACAGGCCAGGGGCAGGTCCACCAGCAGCAAGTGAACCTAAGAACAATACACAATACCCATAAGTTCGCTGTGAAGTTATTAGCAAAAACATTAACAAAAAGCAATAGGGATATTGGTTTAAGCTTTATTCTCAGTTTCATTATTTAAATGAATATTTTATTAGGATAAACATATTTTACACACCTGTACGGTCATCCAGGGTAGATGGAGAGCCGGTAGCAGGGTGTGTCGAAGGCGTCGGTGCATGAGCAGCACGCTGGTGACGCAGGAGGGCATCATGCCGGCTGAATGTCTTCATGCAGTCCGGGCACGAGTAAGAGTCCTCCGCTCCGCCGCGATGAGCCTTCATATGCCGTTGCAGATGGCATTTCTGCACAAAGTCGGCAAAACACACCCCGCAGACAAACCGACGTTTACACTCCATGTTGTACCTGAAAAATGCAAAAATTTGCTTAAAACTACACATTTTCCAATTTTTGGCTTCGAAAGAGGTTCAGTTCTATTTTTGGCCGGGGGGGGGGAGGGGGGGGGGCTCATGTCTATTTTTGGCCGGGGGGAGGGGGGGGGGGAGGGGGGGGGCTCATGTCTATTTTTGGCCGAGGGGGGGGAGGGGGGGGGAGGGGGGGGGGGGGGCCCTTATGCCTACATGACTAACTACACTTCCTAATGGCTACTCTGAATTGCACAATAGTTCTATTCTACAATGATTTTAACATTCCTCAGCTAACTCTTTAACCTGAAATAAATACATTTTATTTTTACAAAACTCAGTCTTTGTTTTTTTTTTTATAATTATCTGATTTTCTATATATTCTGTTTCAGTATTTACATAACTTTAGTTTCACTATGTAAAAACAGAAAGGTTTTATGACAACAGTTTCAGTCTTAAAGGTTACAGTTTAACTCAATATCCAGATTTAAGTTTAAAATACTATTTAAATAGTATAAATCACTTATGTGAATTCAGTTTAATTAGGTTAATATTTAAAAGTAAACCTACCCTTTGTTAGATGGTGATTGTGTAATATCATGTTAAAGACCAATTGTAGTCTCAAAATCCAGAATAAAGTTATCAATACTTTTTAAAAAGTAAAAATCATTTTTAAGTTCATTTATAAATATTAATTATTTGGTTTAATATTAAATTTAAGCATGGACTTTGTCAGTTGGTGATTGTGCAATATCATATTTAAGTCCAAATCTCAAGCAAAATTGATTGAATTTATCATTATAGTTTCTTAAAATGTTACTATATATTCTTACAAATACTTATAATGTATTTACTTACAGATGAAATATCCAAATCGCACTATTCCACTGTTGCACAATACACTCAGCACTTGATCACTCTGTAGAGCACTATTCTCACGTCCGCACTAGCTGAGTACCACCACTAGACTGAGTAAACCAACGAGCGATGACACGTACGCCAAACTAGGTCGGCGCCCACCTGACGCGCCAGCTTTCACATTCCATTAGTTCCACCTGTCGCAACATGCTAACTTTCACATTCCACGGGTGTCACTGCACCAGCTTTCACATTCTCGGCATAGTGCTGTTTATGGTTTCGCTAATGAGGCTACTAGCTGGCAGTAAATACACAAATTTCAGCTTTAATAATTTAATTTTTCCAGTACCATAATTTTTGGGTAGAAATCCCGTACGCAATACGATAATATCGTACGGATACGATAATTATGTAAACAGTCTCATTAAGCATATCAATTAAGCTAATTAACATATTAATTAGCTCATTAACATATCAAAGTTCAATTCCCAGCACCATAAGACAAAAAAAAAAAAAAAAAAAAAAAAAAAAAAAAAAAAAAAAAGGTAAGTTAGGTTAACATAGCTTGAGTAAAGTTAGGTTTACTCAGTTCAAATTCAATTTTTAGCCTCGGGGGGGGGGGAGGGGGGGGGGAGGGGGGGGGGTGCTCTGTGGGATGTGACGTCATCCACCACATCCCACCACCGGTGGGATCCCCCAAAACACCCTACTACTGGGGTTTTTATCGTGATAAATCGCCTGCAGTCTGATTAAGCACACTGTTAACGCCACATCTCTACACCTGCAGCCTTGTTCCCGGAGGGAAATTTATTTTGAGTGAAGTGATGTAATGTTTAAGGCATAAATTCGTCTTTATAAAACATCTTGCGTTTGGGATCTGTAATAATTTGAAATCTGTAAAAGTTGCTAAAGCTTTGATATTTTTTATTTGTTCTTGTAACCTTAACGTTTTAAATTCCAAAAATGTAATGTAAAAATTTTTCACATTATTTTTTGTAGCATTTTATTATTAAAAAATAGTTATTAATTTAATAAACATATTACTAAAAGGCCAAAGCGATCTCTTGTGGATGATTTATTTTATTGTAACAAACGGATGATTTGCTTAGCAATGTCTTATTTAAACTAAGAATAAATCCAACACCAGGAAAATTAAAAGTGGTATAAAATTCCTTTATTATGCCTGTATAACAGAGAAAAAATCAACTAAACTGAAGATCGAAATACCTTTACAAATAACAACTTAGTTTATTTCAAATTGTAAATCAAAGATGTAGACCAACTTAATAACATTTCCAAAAAATGATTTAAACGATCATGCTGAAAAACCTTGTGGGCTTCATTGTAATCCAGTGAACCCTCTGCAACACTGAGCTTCGGTTGAGACCTCAGGCCCCGGCCACAGGCCTAAACGATCTAGTAACCAATAACACAATACCTTCCTCTCCTCTCTGGGATGTTACCAAGGATTTTGTGCCACATTTCGTCACTCTTAGCTAATGTCAAGTTTTCGATCCATTTCGGGGTGTTTGAATCTGGAAGTAGGTTTTGAAGCAACATTCCTGTAGTGGGCAGAGCACCAACTTCTGAAGTAGTTAGCAAGACCTAATATCAATTCTGTGACGTAGCCGGCCGGGAGCTCGACCTAATATCTCACTTCGCCGCGGTCAACCGCCTGCCGTCATTGATAACGCGGTAACCGGCAACTTATAATTAAAATAGTTTAAGCAAATTTCAAACTACCTAGTTATTTTTAGAAAATTCTTCAGCTTTAAATACCGCTATTTACATAGAGAACAAAGTACACTTCAGGTTCTATATATATTTTTAGTTGTGATTGTTTAATTTTTATTATTTGTTTATATATTTAATGTTAACGCTAACGAAATGTATGTTACTGTATATTATCGACATCCATGTTCCTGAACATTTACTGACCTACTTCATCCTTGCTTATGCCGGATAAAACTATTTACTCTTAGTTTGTAATTTTTTAGGTGAACTCCATCAACAAGAACTGAATCAGAATCAGAATCAGAATCTTTATTTCCATAAATCTTACAGTCATTGAGTCCCAACAAATCACATGATTTGTCGTTGAGCACTCATTATTACAAAGAGATACAGAAATATAAAACATAAAATATACAAAAATTAACAAAGCGCTCGGGTGACGGTGCACAAACTAACTAAAATATGTCTACGTACTGGTTAAACATCAAACATTGCAACATATTGAAACTAGGAAATAACTTTCACAAGGAGAACCAATAATTGTGACAGTTGATACAAAAACAAATGAAAATATATAATTATAAACTCGGCAAAAATTGGCGTAAATGATTATATAATGCACTAGGTTAAAAATAAAAAGAACATAAAAGAAACCATATACAGCTACCGAAAAACATAGAATATTGCATAATGTACAAATGAGGAGACAAGTCAAAATCAAGACTGAACATCAGCTTAACAATGTCAATCATTCGCACTTCACACACACATTCTTTTCCATTTTTTATTACAACGTGAAATTTTGGCTTTTATTTAGTAACCAAATGTGATAAGTATTCCCATTAACTACATTGGGAATAGACATATCATATTCCCAATTAAACATATTTAAAATATTTACCTCTTGCTACGACTAATCATATATTCTCTCTTGATTCTAACAAATTGATTTCAGTCGTTATTGGTGCTACGATTAAATCATACAGGTTATCATGTGACTTTGATTATTTTTTTATGTATCACCAAGACGTGATTATTTTGTAGATGTAAGAGGATCTTTCTATTGTCCTCGGCTATCGAAATATATTTTTAACGTTCGTGACGTTTCTCATATCAATTATTTTTTTCTCTACAGCTTGGAATGACGTATGAAAGAATACCTTGATTTAGACAGTTGCCTTGAAAACGGTAAATGATCTTAAACTATAATTCAAACAAAAACTCTAGAAAAAACACAAATAACGTTGCAGTAACGTTGCAGAAATAACGTTGTTTTCTTTTAGAGTATACTTTATTGACCCAAATTATAGACATAAAACAAATATCACTTGAAAGGTTGTGAATATTAAATTCACCCTCAGCTTGAATCTAAGCTTCATTTCCTGAGAGAAACATTAGAAACTTCCCTCCATATTTAACTTGGCAACTGGAATGTATTATTCATCTGAGAGTTTCAGTTAAAAGAAAACGGTTATAGCTCTCAAGAGGTCAGAATTAATATTTTTTTTTAATTTTCATAAAACATAGGTTTATATTTTGTGGTTGTGTTTCTAAAAAGATTTCGAAACGTTGATTTACAACCAAAGACTTGAAAAACAAACTCAATAAGTTTCATCTTTTACCCTACTTGTTTGTACAAATTAAAAAGTGGATTTTATTAGGTTTTTGAGTAGAGCCAATTGTTATGACTTTTTAGAGCTCTGTAGGCATATGCCCTAAAAACCTGATCGACCTTCTTAATATTACATTTATAAACAAATGAAATCTCGCCAGAAATGTAAAATTGTTTATTAGACTGAAACTATTTAAGTATAAATTTGTTGAAACTGTATACTTAAGTATTCACAATCTTCCGAACGATTAAATGCCACAGTTCTGAAAAGTTTAGATCATGACCGGGTCCACAGAGCATAGCTGTCAATAGCCTGATCATATCTGGTCTATCTAATGACAAATCACCTCATAAATCTGTCCAGTTCCACCCATTCACCGTGAGTTCCGATATTGTCTCTGTCCTCCCGGCAAATCTGTTTTAAGAAGTTGTAAGATTTTACTTTTAATTTTAACAATTATGCCCAATAGCTTATTTTTTGCAATCGTCTTTTAATAATTATACATCACTAACCACGTTAATTAACGGCTTTATAGCTTCCAAATCTTAGCAGCAAAACAAGTCATATTTAGCCTCATAAACCCCGTTTTATATTAACTGATAATGACAGACAAAAATAACAGAAAATAACAATTGAAGATAACAGACTAAAACGACAGAATGAACAAACAAAAACAGCACAAAATAACATGCAATCACACCATCAATCAACAGACAATAACAACAGCCAATAAAAAAAAGAAACAGACAATATTATAAAAAACAATATAAAATACAGACAATATAATAAAAAAACAGACAATAATAATGAAATATAACAGACAATAACAGACAATGGCAGACAATAAACTTATTGTTCCTGTAGGATTATTTTGATTCCCATACAGGCTTTCCTCCTTTAGATTCGGGTTTGAAAGTATTCAGATTTAAGTTCGGACTTGTGCATGGATTAACCCTTACAATGATAGTGTGAGTTTAGGGTGACAAAAGCTTTCAAATTTTCATAAGCTTTATCGAAAACATATTGAGTCTAAGGAGGCTTTCTTGGTAAAGAACTTTGATACTAAACCCACAGTATCAGCAGCCAAATAGACAAAACATTTCCTATTTAAGGTTTCAAATCATATTGTTTATCATCAGCCACAAATTTTTACAAACAATTTTCGTTTAATAGATTTGTGGTCGTCACAACGTTACAAACATTTTATTCAGTACTTCAGCGCAGCAAGATTGTGAGTTCCTCGGCTCAGCCTGAAGACGCGAATTATTTTTGTGTAGTTATCCCGAAAAATCAATTTTTTTTAGTTGACAATTATACGCAAGTTGAAATCTCTGTTGACTGTTATTCCGGGCATATACTTGTCTTTCTACAATTCATCTTGAGGTCGGCTGAAATTATTAAAATAGGCCCATCATTTAAAAAAGGGTTTTGAACGTCATAATATTGCTAAATACGTATTTTTGCCTCATTAATTTATTAAAACAGTTATTTTCGTACACTAAAGGTAAGAAGATGGTATTAAATTTATCTATAATAAATCAAACTTTCTTAAGGTAAAGTTAGTTTCACTAAGCATCAAATCAGTTTCGAACCACAAGCGTTCTGAGTGGACATTCCCCTCAATATGCTAAAAGCCACATTGTACCTGTCTCGGCGAAATAACATTAGAGTCGTCCAAACTGAATATCAACTGAAACTTGTGTTTGAGCTCAAATATATTTATTTAAATGTTTGGAGTTTGAAGACTGGAACTGAATCCTTAAAAAAAAAATCAGTCTTGAATCTGATAGCTAAATGGTTGAAATTCCTGATTAAGTCCAGGACTCAGCACTGGCTGTTTATTTTGACCGGAACATGAGTGAAGGATGAATGTGGCGTAGTTGTGTAGCCTTGACTTTGACAGCAGTTCAGGCAGAAATCGAGTTATTACATATCAGCTATTGTACACTATTGCCAGTAATGGTAGCCAGTGGCGATGTCGATGCACTAGTGTGATGGAGGCTGAACTGGTTTAATTAAATGTTGCCAGAACGACTCTTATCGGCGCATGTGGCGGGGGGCGCCCGATCAAATTAATTCATACAACCTTTCAACGTCGATCCGTAATTACTGATTCAATTTTGGTATTGAATAAGAGTTAAAGATATTAAATATTTACCTCAAATTATTAAATACTTTAAACATTTTTTCAGTGTAAATTTCAGGTTTATTATAATTGTTAGGTTTCGTATCTGATAAGCTAACATTGTATTTGTAATAAAACCTAGAACAGTTTTAGATGGATAAAAAAGTAACTATACAATTTTTCGTATTTATAATTATGTCGTTTAGTGATTATCAATAATTTTCACTTATTATTTATTAATCATATCTTTGTTTCTTACTACTGTATTTTCATAGCTTTATTGAATATTAATGGATAGATTCAAGACAACAAAAAACAACAACCTCTAGGCAGATAATAGATTAGAATGATTAAGAATTAAGAATGATTGTTTTCAATACAAGTTTATAGTTAAACGTACGGCTGTTAACTCATAAAATTACAGTTAAGATATAAAGAATCATATCCACGCATGACATCCTTCTCTCAATCACCAAAGCTGTAAACTGAATTTTCGTATCAACAACTGATCATGAAAATGTACATTTCCGTCCAAGAGAAACTCAGTATTTCATTACGCAAATTAAATGTCAACATCTACCTCAAACATCGACATCATCATAGATCGACCCAATCACCAAACGATAAAACCACCGAGAAAATCGATTCATTATTTTCCAAACGATGCTAACATCAAAGCATTCGATACATTTATTTCCAAACGATACTACCATCGAGCCAATCGATACATTCAATTAATGTGAAACATTCAATCTACATCAATACATTCAATTAATAAAAAAGTATTGTGTCTCTATTTTTACTGTATTTTTTCTTTCTAAGACGAGAAAGTATTCGGTTAAAAAGATTATTTTTCCAAAAAGTTTAATATAAGATCATAATTATGAGTAAAAAATTAGAGATTCCTGATTTTCATATGTTGCCAGCAGGAGGAAGACTTATCCAGATACAACAGATGCTTAGACTCAAGACGCATCCATCATGTCTCACTGCCTTCATCACTTCATTGATAAACTTATTTCATCGATCCATCTCCATTTCAGCCTTATGTTTTCAGCCTAAGGTGGAGAGACTTTCTTTCTAAATCAACCAACATACCCTTGTTCTAACAATGTTTATACTGAAGACGTATAATATTTAATTTTAGCATTTATTGACTATCAACTAATAAAAACTATGTTTGGTTTAATAATTAATTTTTAGTTTTAGATTTAGTTTTTCAATATTTTATATGAGAAAGCACAAAGTTGAATATAAAAAAGTGGTGTTCAGACTGACGGTTATTAGCGGGTCAGAGGAAGGTTCGTTAGAGCATAAGAAATGAAAGCAACGAAGCGGAAATGGGGTTTTTATCGTGATAAATCGCCTGCAGTCTGATTAAGCAAACTGTTAACGCCGCATCTTTACACTTGTTGCCTTGTTCCCGGAGGGAAATTTATTTTGAGTGAAGTGATGTAATGTTTAAGGCATAAATTCGTCTTTATAAAACATCTTGAGTTTGGGATTTGAAATTATTTGAAATATGTAAAAGTTACTAAAGCTTTGATATTTCTTATTCGTTCTTGTAACCTTAACGTCATTAAATTCCAAAACTTTATATGTAAAAATGTTTAACATTATTTTTTGTAGCATTTTATTATTAAAAAATAGTTATTAATTTAATAAACATATTACTAAAAGGCCAAAGCGATCTCATGCGGATGATTTGTTTTATTGTAACAAACGGATGATTTGCTTAGCAATGTCTTATTTAAACTGAGAATAAATCCAACACCAGGAAAATTAAAAGTGGTATAAATTTTCTTTATTATGCCTGTATATCTGAGAAAAAATTAACTAAACTGAGGATCAAAATACCTTCACAAATATCAACTTAGTTTATTTCAAATTGTAAATCAAAGATGTATACCAACTTTATAACATTTCCAAAATCGAAAAATGATTTAAACTATGTTGCTGAAAAACCTTGTGGGCTTCATTTTAATCCAGTGAACCCTCTGACACTGAGCTGCGGTTGAGACCTCAGGCCCCGGCCACAGACCTAAACGATCTAGTAACCAATAACACAATACAGATCTACTCAGCCAGGAAGTCTTGTAGGGGTGGAAGTGCGAGAGAGATGGAGAATACCCCCACCACTGTTTCTCTTTCACTGGTTGTGTATAGTCAACTTAAAATCCCACATAGCCAATCACAACATTACAAATATTGTTGCAAACAAAGAATCATATGTTTTGACAGATGAGTTATTTCGAAATTTGGCTGTACTTAGACTCGCGGTAGGGGAAATCTTCACTGCGCATGCGCAAACCACAGGACTTCTGGGCTGAACAGGTCTGTAACTTCCTCTCCTCTCTGGGATGTTACCGAGTATTTTGTGCCACATTTCATCTCTCTTAGCTAATGTCAAGTTTTCGATCCATTTCGGGCAATTTGATTCTGCGAGTAGGTTTTGTAAAGCGACATTCCTGTAGTGGGCAGAGCACCAACTTCTGAAGTAGTTAGCAAGACCTAATATCAATTAATTCTGTGACGTAGCCGGGCCGGGAGCTCGACCTAATATCTCACTCTGCCGCGGTCAACCGCCTGCCGTCATTGATAACGCAGTAACTGGCAACTTTTAATTAAAATAGTTTAAGCAAATTTCAAACTACCTATTATTTTTAGAAAATTCTTCAGCTTTAAATACCGCTATTTACATAGAGAACAAAATACACTTCAGCTTTTATATATATTTTCAGTTGTGATTGTTTAATTTTTATTATTTATTTTATATATTTAAAGTTAACGCTAACGAAATGTATGTTACTGTATATTATCGACATCCATATTCCTGAACATTTACTGACCTACTTCATCCTTGCTCATGCCGGATAAAACTATTTACAGTTAGTTTGTAATTTTTTAGGTGAACTCCATCAACAAGTACTGAATCAGAATCAGGATCAGAACCTTTATTTCCATAAATCTTACAGTCATTGAGTCCCAGCAAAACACATGATTTGTCGTTGGGCACTCATTATTACAAAGAGATACAGAAATATAAAACATAAAATATACAAAAATTAACAAAGCGCTCGGGTGACGGTGCACAAACTAGCTAAAATATTTCTACGTACTGGTTAAACATCAAACATTGCAACATATTGAAACTAGGAAATAACTTTCACAAGGAGAACCAATAATTGTGATAGTTGTTACAAAAACAAATGAAAATATATAATTATAAACTCGGTAAAAATTGGCGTAAATGATTATATAATGCACTAGGTTAAAAATAAAAAGAACATAAAAGAAACCATACACAGCTACCGAAAAACATAGAATATTGCATAATGTACAAATGAGGAGACAAGTCAAAATCAAGACTGAACAGCAGCTCAACAGTGTCAATCATTCACACTTCACACACACATTCTTTTCCATTTTTTATTACAACGTGAAATTTTGGCTTTTGTTTAGTAAACAAATGTGATAGGTATTTCCATTTACTACATTGGGAATGGACATATCATATTCCCAATTAAACATATTTAAAATATTTACCTCTTGCTACGACTAATCATATATTCTCTCTTGATTCTAACAAATTGATTTCAGTCGTTATTGGTGCTACGATTAAATCATACAGGTTATCATGTGATTTTGATTATTTTTCTATGTATCACAGGGACGTGATTATTTTGTAAATGTAAGAGGATCTTACTCTTGTCCTTAAGGCTATCGAAATATATATTTAACGTTCGTGACGTTTCTCATATCAATTATGTTTTTCACTACAGCTTGGCATGATGTATGACCTTGATTTAGACAGTTCCCTTGAAAACGGTAAATTACCTTAAACTATAATTCATACAAAAACTCTAGAAAAAACACAAATAACGTTGCAGTAACGTTGCAGAAATAAAGTTGTTTTATTTTAGAGTATACTTTATTGACCCAAATTATAGACATAAAACAAATTTCACTTGAAAGGTTGTGAATATTAAATTTGCCCTCAGCTTGAATCTAAGCTTCATTTCCTTAGAGAAACATTAGAAACCTCCCTTCATATTTAACTTGGCAACTGGAATGTATAATTCATCTGAGAGTTTCAGTTAAAAGAGAACGGTTATTGCTCTCAACAGGTGAAAAAATAGGTTTTTACACCCTGGTTACGTTTGTAAAAACGATTTCAAAACATTGATTTGAAACCAAAGACTTGGAAAACAAACTCAATAAGTTTCATCTTTTACCCTACGTGTTTGAACAGTTAAAAAGTGGATTTTATTAGATTTTTTTGATTCGAGTAAAATGTTATGACTTTTTAAAGATCTATCTTTTTAAAGATGCATTTGCTCTAAAAACCTGATCGACCGTCTTGATATTTCATTTATAAATAAATAAAATCTCTCCATGAATGTAAAAGTTTTATCAGACGGAAACTATTTAAATGACAATTTTTTTGAAACTGTTTACTTATGTATTCACATACTTCCGAACGATTAAATGCTACAGTCCTGAAAATATTTGGTCATGACCGGGTCCACAGGGCCAGGCTGCCAATAGCCTGATCATATCTGGCCCATCTAATGACAAATCACCTCATAAATCTGTCCAGTTCCACCCGATCACCATGAGCTCCGATATTGTCTCTGTCCTCCCGGCAAATCTGTTTTAAAAAGTTGTGAGATTTTATTTTTAATTTTAACAATTATGCCCAATAGCTTATTATTTGCAATTGTCTTTTAATAACTATACATCACTAACCACGTTAATTAACAGCTTTATAACTTCCAAATCTTAGCAGCAAAACAAACCATATTTAGCCTCATAAACCCCGTTTTATATTAACTGATAATGACAGACAATAATAACAGAAAATAACAATTGAAGATAACAGACTAAAACGACAGAATGAACAAACAAAAACAGCACAAAATAACATGCAATCACACCATCAATCAACAGACAATAACAACAGCCTATAAATAATAGAAACAGACAATATTATAAAAAACAATATAAAATACAGACAATATAATAAAAAACAGACAATAATAATGAAATATAACAGACAATAACAGACAATGGCAGACAATGGCAGACAATAAACTTATTGTTCCTGTAGGATTACTTTGATTTCCATACAGGCTTTCCTCCTTTAGATTCGGGTTTGAAAGTATTCAGATTTAAGTTCGGACTTGTGCATGGATTAACCCTTACAATGATAGTGTGAGTTTAGGGTGACAAAAGCTTTCAAATTTTCATAAGCTTTATCGAAAACATATTGAGTCTAAGGAGGCTTTCTTGGTAAAGAACTTTGATACTAAACCCACAGTATCAGCAGCCAAATAGACAAAACATTTTCTATTTAAGGTTTCAAATCATATTGTTTATCATCAGCCACACATTTTTACAAACATTTTTCGTTTAATAGATTTGTGGTCGTCACATCGTTACAAAAATTTTATTCAGTACTTCAGCGCAGCAAGATTGTGAGTTCCTCGGCTCAGCCTGAAGACGCGAATTATTTTTGTTTAGTTACCCCCAATATAATCAATTTATTTATTTTTTAGTTGACAATTATGCTCAAGTTGAAATTTCTGTTGACTGTTATTTCGGGCATTTACTTGTCTTTCTACAATTCATCTTGAGGTCGGCTGAAATTAGTAAAATAGGCCCATCATTTAAAAAAGGGTTTTGAACGTCATAATATTGCTAAATAAGGATGTTTGCCTCATTAATTTATTGAAATAGTTACTTTCGTATACTAAAGGTAAGAAGTTGCTATTAAATTGATCAATAATAAATCAAACTTTCTTAAGGTAAAGTTAGTTTTACTAAGCATCAAATCAGTTTCGAACCACAGGAGTTCTGAGTGGACATTCCCCTCAATATGCTAAAAGCCACATTGTACCTGTCTCGGCGAAATAACATTACAGTCGTCCAAACTGAATATCATCTGAAACTTGTGTTTGAGCTCAAAAATATTTATTTAAATGTTTGGAGTTTGAAGACTGGAACTGAATCCTTAAAAAAAACAATTCAGTCTTGAATCTGATAACTAAATGGTTGAAATTCCTGATTGAGTCCAGGCCTCAGCACTGGCTGTTTATTTTGACCGGAACATGAGTGAAGGATGAATGTGGCGTAGTTTTGTAGCCTTGACTTTGACAGCAGTTCAGGCAGAAATCGAGTTATTACATATCAGCTATTGTACACTATTGCCAGTAATGGTAGCCAGTGGCGATGTCGATGCACTAGTGTGATGGAGGCTGAACTGGTTTAATTAAATGTTGCCAGAACGACTCTTGTCGACGCATGTGGCGGAGGGCGCCCGATCAAATTAATTCATACAACCTTTCAACGTCGATCCGTAATTACTGTTTCAATTATGGTATTGAATAAGAGTTTGAGATATTAAATATTTACCTCAAATTATTAAATACTTTAAACATTTTTTCAGTGTAAATTTCAGGTTTATTATAATTGTTAGGTTTCGTATCTGATAAGCTAACATTGTATTTGTAATAAAGCCTAGAACAGTTTTAGATGGATAAAAAAGTAACTATACAATTTTTCGTATTTATAATTACGTCGTTTAGTGATTATCAATAATTTTCACTTATTATTTATTAATCATATCTTTGTTTTTTACTACTGTATTTTCATAGCTTTATTGAATATTAATGGATAGATTCAAGACAACAAAAAACAACAACCTCTAGGCAGATAATAGATTAGAATGATTAAGAATGATTAAGAATTAAGAATTATTGTTTTCAATACAAGTTTATAGCTAAACTTACGGCTGTTAACTCATAAGTTTACAGTTAAGATATAAAGAATCATATCCACGCATGATATCCTTCTCTCAGTCACCAAAGCTGTAAACTGAATTGATGCATCAACAACTGATCATGAAAATGTACATTTCCGTCCGAGAGAAACGTCAATATTTCATTACGCAAATTAAATGTCAACGGCTACCACAAACATCGACATCCTCGTAAATCGATCAAATCACCAATCGATAATACCACCGAGCCAATCGATTCATTCTTTTCCTTACGATGCTAACATAAAAACATTCGATACATTTATTTCCAAACGATTCTAACATCAAAACATTCGATATATTTATTTCCAAACGATACTACCATCGAGCCAATCGATACATTCAATTAATGTGAAACATTCAATCTACATCAATACATCCAATTAATAGAAAACTATTGTGTCTCTATTTTTATTGTATTTTTTTCTTTCTAAAACGATCAAGTAATCGGTGAAAAAGATTATTTTTCCCAAAAAGATTTAATCTAAGTTCATAATTATTAGTGAAAAATGAGAGATGCCTGATTTTCATCTGTTGCCAGCAAGAGCAGGACTTATCCAGATACAACAGATGCTTAGACTCAAGAGGCATTCATCATGTCTCACTGCCTTCATCACTTCATTGATCAACTTATTTCACCGATCAATCTCCATTTTAGCCTTGTGTTCTCAGCCCAGGGCGAAGAGACTTTCATTCTAAATCAACCAACACCCCCTTGTTCAAACATTGTTCATTCTAATGATGTATAATATGTTATGTTTGCATTTATTAACTATCTACAACTAAGCTAATCGGTCTGTTAAAAAATTAATTTTTAGCTATACATTTAGTTTTTCTGTATTTTATATGAGAAAGCTCAAAGTTAAATATCAAAAATCGGTGTTCAGACTGACGGGAGGTCGCCTATTGGCGGGTCAGAGGAAGGTTCGTTAGAGCATAAGAAATGAAAGCAACGAAGCGGAACGTGGGGTTTTTATCATGATAAATCGCCTGCAGTCTGATGAAGCAAACTGTTAACTCCACATATTTACACCTGCAGCCTTGTTCCTGACGGGAAAATTATTTTAAGTGAAGTAATTTAATGTTTTAGGCATAAATTCGTCTTTATAAAACATCTTCAGTTTTGTATTTGTAATTATTTAAAATCTGGTAATGATAGTAAAACTTTTTTATTTTTTTATTTGTTCTTGTAAAAATTGTCATGAGAAAAATAAATTAATGTATAATTAATTCTATGTTTCTTTCTTATAACATTTCATCATTAAAATATAGTTATTCATTTAATAAACACATGTCTAAAAGGCCAAATCGATTTCTTGTGCACGATTTGCTTTATTATAACAATCGGATGATTTTTTTATTGAAGAATAAATAATAAATAAATCCTACATCATGAAAATTGAAAGTGGTATAAAATGTCCTTATCATGCTTGTCTAAATTTTGACCTGGTATTTGTCTCCCATCTCATTATTTCAGGCTAATGTCACGTTTTCGCTCGGTTTCGGGCAGTTCAAATCTGGAAGTAGGTTTTGTAAGCGACATTCAGAAGTGGGCAGAGCACTAACTACTGAAGTAGGGAGCAAGACCTAATATCAATTCTGTGACGTAGCCGGGCCGGGAGCTCGACCTAATACCTCACTTTGCCGCGGTCAACCGCCTGCCGTCATTGATAACGCAGTGACTGTGAACTTTTAATTAAAATAGTTTAAGCGAATTTCAAACAACCTAATTATTTTTAGAAAATTCTTCAGCTTTAAAACTGCTATTTACTTGGGGAATAAATAAGCCATGGCTTCTGTACAAAATCTTCGTTCTACTAACTTATTTCATTTCAATTTTTTTTGTTTTACATACAAAAGATAAATGAATCCCTATAACTAATCGACATCCAATTTTCTGTATATATACTGATCTACTACATCTTTGCTCATCCCGGACAAAACTATTTAATGTTTGTTGTATTTGTAATTGCTTAGGTCTTCTACATCAACAGCAACAAGTACTGAATGAAATATGTGTATTCCCATATAACACATTGGGAACACACGTCACAGTCCCAATTAAACATATTAGATATTTAGCTCTTGCTACCAATAATCAAACACTCCCTCTTAATTCTAAAAAAATAATTTGATTAGTTATAGTACAGTGCATTTAGCTCAAAAACAGGCCTTAGGTCACCCTTCAAAAACACAGAAGAAATTTGCTTGGAATATGTGCAGGACACCTCCCTTGCTTTGGAAGCAAAAGTCCCAAAAAATCCCGTGACGGGTTTTCCGCCATCTTGAAAAAAACCTCCGCCATATTGGATTTTGGTAAGCTTCTAGTAAAACTTCAATTAAGAGAAAACCAAATGAGCCAAAGTATTGGATTTGATTTCATCTTGTTCGAAAATAAATTTGCTTCAAGAAAAGTATAGTTTTTATGGTAATGTAATGGTATAAAGCATGGTTTAGACGCGATAAAGTGAAAAAAGTTATAGTTTTTCCCGAAAAACCAAGTACACTCTTATACATTTGTAAATGTATGATATTTATAAATACTTAACTTTAACCGATTAAAAATATCACAATAAAATTCTGAACAAAATTTACTACTGTACAGTTTTCAATTGCTTCTCTAAAGCTACTCCGGGGACAAAAGAAAAATGAAGTTAAACGCGAGCGTCCGGTGTTGCGTCGGTTATTGCATTTGTGTAAGCTTCTAGTAGAACTACAATAAAGTCAAAACTAAATGTCCCAGAGTATTGAATTTGATTTCGTCTTGTTCGAAAATTAATTTCCTACTAGAAAATTATAGTTTTTATGGTAATTTAATGGTAAAAAACATAGTTTAAACGTGATAATGTGAAAAAATTAAAGTTTTTTCCGAAAAATCAAGTACACTCTTATAAATTTTGCATATTTTTAAATGTGTAACATTTATTAGTAATTAACTTTCACCGATTAAAAATATTGCAATGACATTTTGAACAGAATTTACTACTGTTCATTATTAATTGGTTCTCTAAAGCTACTCCGGGGTCGAAAGAAAATTGAAGTATAAACGCGAGCGGCGGTGTTGCGTCGGTTATTGGATTTGTGTAAGCTTCTAGTAGAACTACAATAAAGTCAAAACTAAATGTCCCAGAGTATTAAATTTGATTTTGTCTTGTTCGAAAATTAATTTTCTACTAGAAAATTATATTTTTATAGTAATTTAATGGTAAAAAGCATAGTTTAAACGCGATTAAGTGAAAAAAGTTATAGTTTTTTTCCGAATAATCAAGTACACTCTTATAAATTTGGCATATTCTTAAATATGTAACATTTATTAGTACTTAACTTTCACCGAACACAAATTTTTAATCAAATTATTATTATTATAAAATTATTAAAAATATTGCCTACATGAAAGCTTTAATTTTAGTCCAGGCAACGAAAAGGAATAGACGGAAATTTTCGGAACCCAATTTTTGACTTAGCAGCTTTGTTTGGACTAGGTAGGAGGTGAAAATATCAAAAGTCCCCGTCCGTAGCCCTTGGGCGGAGAAAGGGAGGGGGGTCTGAAGGTACCATTTTTTGTTTTTTTACTAAATATCTTGAAAATTATCAACTTTCAGTGCTCCCTATTCAGTAGGAAAATTAAAGTTTCTGAAAGAAACGTATATAACATGTCTAGTTTGGTCGAACCATTTACAAGATAAGCACTAATTTTATCATTATTTATGCAAATATTCCTTCCATAAGAATTACATTTAAATTTATGTGTAACATATTTGCCCAGTGGGGCAACGCTTTTTTACCTAAAGTAAAATGAACAACACTCAGAAAATATTGAAAAAATGTACAGTAATTTGATACTCTAGTCATAAAAGTTAGAAAAAATTAAAGGTGTAGGCGAGCTCACAAAACGTTGTAGAACCCCGAATATTAGTAATAATTTCTTGAAAAATCTATCATACAGTACTTATATTTTCGATATAATTTAAGTATAGAAAGATCTTTCCAAATCTGAAATTTTATCATGTTTGATAAATAGTTTTTACCTAAAAAATTCAGACATTTTTAGGTAAAATCATCTAATGGTATGATGCTTTCCGAAAAGAATTGTTTGAGGAAGTTTACAGACATGGAAAAAATTGGTGATTTTAAAGAAAATATAAGCCAAGTAAGAACTTAAACTATAAAATTTTAAGATATATGCTGGACACATTTTTATTGCCTATTGCACATCAAGCTTACACTAGACAACGTGGTATTTTCCACTTGTAACATCCCGCTTGTAATGGACATGGAAAAATTACTAAAAATAACTAGCAAATTTATTTATCTTAATTAATGTAAGGGTATCACCAACTATAACAACCTGCAAAATATTTTCGGATTCCAAAAATAAAATAAAGAAAAAATTAAAATACTATTTTTAATCATTGTTCTACTAATTTGTAAATACATATTAGCACTTACTTATGATTTTGGAGATGAAATAAAAAAAGAAGTCCTAAGTCTATCCTGCTAACAGCAAACTGAAAATACCTTTAACACCTTTTAAGACCGGGACGCAGCGGTTGCGTATTTTAACCAGAATATGAGTAAAGGGTGAGTGCAGGATTATTGTGGCGCGATCTTGTAGCCTTGTTACTGACTAGCGAGCGCAGAATTACTGACTTAAGGCCGACATTTTCCTTTAGCAGGATTGTTAACAGCCAATGGAAATTAAAGGACCTACATTTTAACGTGGGATCCGAACCACAATTTCATTATGTTTTCCTTATCAAATAATTTACATCAGAATATTATTATTACATTATCAGACTAGTCCTTAAAATTTACTAGCATATGACGAGCTCAAAATTAATTTAATATCGATCCGTAGTACATTTTGTTCAGAATATAATTGCGAATTGCGATTTCTAAACAGTAAAGGTTATTTAGCATCAATTGTTAGTGGTTTAAATTAGAGGAAAATTTATGACAGGGTACTTGATTTGTCCTAACAAGTTATATGTTTTTCACTTTAAAATTCACTTTAAAGTTTGTAAACCAAGCCTTATACCATTAGATGACCATAAAAAACTTAATTTTACTTGTGTAAAATTTATTCCGTTATAAATTTTAATCATAGCTAATACTCTGGGCCTATCCCTTCTCCTAAATTACAGTTTTACTAGAAGTTTACAAGGATCCAATATGGCAGAGGTGTTTTTTTTAATGGCGGAAAACCCGGCACGGGTTTTATTTTAAGGGATGGAAAGTGTCCTGCGCAAGTCCCAAACATATTTTCACTGTTATTTTGAAGACTAAGGTAAGTTTAGCCTGGGTACAATGGTAATAAGGTACAAAGGTAAGTTTAGGTGCTATTGAAGAATGATCTTTTGATCACCAAAGATAAATGTTAAATTTCTTCATCTCTGTTGCACCTATCAACAACTGTTATATATGACTTCTGCAGAGAATTTCTTTCATTTAAACTTTAGTTGAAATTAAAATTTCCAATAAGAAATGTAAAAAAATATATCGTAATCCATTTTTAAAAGTGACGAATAATTGAAATTAAATTTTCCTGTATTAAATGTGAAATATATACTGTATATATATATATATATATATATATATATATATATATATATATATATATATATATATATATATCATAGTTCATTTTTAAAAATACCGAAAAATAAAAAAAATTATTTTAATGTTATATATGGTATTTTATCGTGGAATAATGAGTATATTATTACATTAAAAATGTACAGAATTAAATTCCGAATAATGTGACACCATTCCCAGGTGTGTAAGTAAAAAAATACGTGTAGAATTTTTCAAAATATAAATGTACTACATAAATTCAAAATGGCTACCTTTTTCTCAAAGTGGCGGAAAACCCCGTCACGGGATTTTTTGGGACTTTTTGTTTGAGAGTGTCCCCTACATGTTCCAAACATTTTTTCACGGTTATTTTGAAGGGTAAGGTAAGGTTAGCCTTGGAGCTATTATTACTGTACAAAGAATGAAAAATACAGTTTCGTTCACATACGATGAATGTTAAATTTCTTCATGACTGTTACACCTAACAACCATTGTTATATATGAATTTTATAGAGAATTTTTCGCTCTACAACCTTACTTCAAATATTCATTTCCTACAGTAAATGTAGAAAAATGTATCGTGATTTATTTTAAAATGTGACAAAAAACCTAAAAAAATTATTTTGATGTGGTATATAGTGTTAATATCATGGAATAACGTATACATAATTGTATTTAAAATGTACAGAATTTAATTTTGAATAAAACAACACCATTCCCAGGTCTGTCGGTTAAAAAATACGTTTAGCATTGTCCAAAATGTAAATGTATTACACAAATTCAAAATGGCTGCCTTTTCCTCAAAATGGCGGAAAACCCCGTCACGGGATTTTTTGGGACTTTTTGTTTGAGAGTGTCCCCTACATGTTCCAAACATTTTTTCACGGTTATTTTGAAGGGTAAGGTAAGGTTAGCATTGGAGCTATTATTACTGTACAAAGAATGAAAAATGCAGTTTCGTTCACATACGATGAATGTTAAATTTCTTCATGACTGTTACACCTAACAACCATTGTTATATATAAACTTTATAGAGAATTTTTCGCTCTACAACCTTACTTCAAATAATATTTTCCCACAGTAAATGTAGAAAAAATGTATCGTGATTTATATTAAAATGAGACAAAAAAATCTAAAAAAATTATTTTAATGTGATATGTAGTGTTAATATTGTGGAATAACGTGTACATAATTGTATTTAAAATGTACAGAATTTAATTTTGAATAAAATAACACCATTTCCAGGTCTGTAAGTTAAAAAATACGTTAATTATTGTCCAAAATGTAAATGTACTGCACAAATTCAAAATGGCCGCCTTTCTCTCAAAATGGCGGAAAACCCGTCACGGGATTTTTTGGGACTTTTGGTTTTGAAGCTTCAGGAGTGTCCCCTACATGTTCCAAATGGTTTCCTTCTGTGTTTTTGGAGGGTGACCAAAAAGTCTAATTGCACTGTACTATTAATGGTGCTGCATTTAAATCATACAGGTTATCATGTTATTTCAATTATTTTTCTGTGCATCACTACGACTGATTATTTTGTAAATACAAGTGAATCCATCTATTTTTCCTTAAGGCAATCGAAATATTTCTCCGTTAGGTAGGGTAAAAAATGAAAATTATTGAGTTTGTTTTCAAGTATTTGGTTACAAATAAACGTATTGAAATCTTTTCAAATACTCGGCCATAGAAGACAAACCTATTTTTTATTAACTTATTTCGAAAAATATTAATTCTGACCTCTTGAGAGCAATAACCGTTCTCTTTTAACTGAAACTCTCAGATGAATAATACATTACAGTTGCCAAGTTAAATATGGAGGGAAGTTTCTAATGTTTCTCTGAGGAAATGAAGGTTAGATTCAAGCTGAGGGTGTAGATTGAATATTCACAACCTTTCAAGTGAAATTTGTTTAATGTCTATAGTTAATTTATTTCAATAGAGAATACTCTGGAAAGGAAACAAGATTACTGCAAAGTTATTTGTGTTTTTCTAGAGTTTTTGTTTGAATTATAGTTTAAGGTCTTTTATAGTTTTCAAGGCAACTGTCTAATTCAAGGTATTTTTTCATACATCATACCAAGCTCTGGTGAAAGGAATTATTGATACGAGAACCGTAACAAAAATAGTTCGATAGCCTTAAGGAAAGTGGATGGATTAGCTTATATTCATAAAATAACCACGTCAAGATGATTCAGAGATAAATTATTTATGTAACTTGATAACCTGTATAATTTAAATGCAGCACCATAACAAATCAAATGAATTTTTAAAATTAAGAGAGGATATGTGATTTGTCGAAGCAAGAGGTAAATATTTTAAATATGTTTAATTAGGAATGTGATATGTTTATTCCCAATGTATTACATGGGAATACACATATTACATTAAGAAATAAAGTTAAAATGTTTCTTACACAAATTTTTGGAATTTCATGACGTTAAGTTTAAGAGAACAAATTAAAAAAAATATCAAAGCTTTATTAGCTTTTACAGATTTCAAATAATTACAAATACTAAACTCAAGTTGTTGTATAAAAAGGAATTTATACCTTATAACATTACATCAAAATGATTTTCCCCTCGGGAACAAGGCTGCAGGTGTAGAGATGTGGCGTTAACAGTTTGCTTAATCAGACTGCAGGCGATTTATCACGATAAAAACCCCAGTTCCGCTTCGTTGCTTTCATTTCTTATGCTCTAACGAACCTTCCTCTGACCCGCTAATAAGCGACCTCACGTCAGTCTGAACACCTCTTATTGATATTTAACTTTGTACTTTATCATATAAAATAAAGGAAAACTAAATTAAAACTAAAAATTAATTTTTTTAACAGACTGAGTAGCTTGATTGTTGATAGTCAATATTTACTATAATAAAATATTATATTTCATTAGAATAAACATTGTTTGAACAAGGTACGTTGGTTGATTTAGAAAGGAGGTCTCTCCACTTTAGGCTGAGAGAATAATGCTGAAATGGAGATGGATCGGTGAAATAAGTTGATCAATGAAGTGATGAAGGCAGTGAGACATGATGGATGCCTCTTGAGTCTAAGCATTTGTTGTATCTGGATAAGTCCTGCTCTTGCTGGCAACAGATGAAAATCAGGCATCTCTAATTTCTTACTCATAATTTAATAAATCTTTTTGGGAAAAAATCATCTTTTTTAACTGATTAATTGATTGGTTAAAAAATACAATAAAAAAGAGAAACAATAATTTTCACAAAAATAAACTAAATTATATTAGCATATTTTAAGGAGAGTCCCTGGTAAAAATCTTAAAATTGTTATTAAGGGTAATTTTAAGTATATAATCATGTATTATACTTCAGATGGACATAAAACCACTATTCCCAATATTATATAAATATATATATATATAGGTCCTAAAATTTGATTTTACCGATTTTTTCAAGGTTTTTTTTAATCGTTATTCCAAGAAACTATTGGACCTACACAATTTTCAAAGGTATCATTTTATTCAGCATTAAATTTAGTTAAAAATAACGTATTTTGAGTTATGTAAACCAAAAATTACTATTTTTAACTTTCCTTCAAACTTTGTAATTTTTTAATTTTTTTTATGAAATGTAAGATTTTATAAATTTTTATTTACTAATCCAAACTTATTCAAAATACGTGATTATTTATCTTAGATAACCCAAAAAAATATGAAGACTGTTTTTTTTCCAGGAGTTTTTTTGGAATATCAAAAGTTATATGCTAGATACAGTCAAAATGTTGGTAATCGAGAGTTTTCTAAAGAAGTGTTTATTTCATGGAAATACCAAAATAAAGCAAAAAATTATATTTATTGATACATTTCCAATTTATATAATTGTTACATATTAACTATAACACAGTAACAATATAAGAGTGGCAAAATAATAATTTGACATTTGTTGATGGTGCGGTGGTTACGAAAACCGCGAATTTTGTTTTTCTGCATAGCAACGTATAATATGAATTTTATGCTATAATAAAGTTGATATAAACTATGAAACGTGTTTTTTTATTCAGGAAAAAACAAGTAATAATTAGGTGTAAAAAAACAAATGTGAAATTTTCAAGATTTTGGCCATTTTTACCAGAGACTCCCCTTAAGACTGCTAAAAATAATTTTAGGTAAAAACATTGTTGAAATTACAATTAGTATTTTTATTCTGACAACATCCTTCCTCTTCCGATGGTAGCGTCATAGTTTGGGGAATGTATGGATTGTCTCGTTGGTAGAGTCGTTAGAAATGAATGTTTCGAATGCTTCGATGGAAGCATCAATTGGAAAAGAATGGATAGATTATCTTTATTGTATTATCGTTTGATGCTGAATGAATCGATATGAGGATGTCGGCGTTTGTGGTATTCGTTGACATTTAATTTGCGTAATGACATATTGACGTATCTCTCGGAGCGGTGCACATATGCTTGACCAGTTTTTGATGCATCAATTCACTTTACAACTTTGCTGATTGAGAGAAGGCGTGGAAGTGATTCTTTTCATCATAACTATTAAGCTGTAAATTCGTATTTAAAAATCCATCATCTACCTTGAAGTTGATTTGGCATTTTGTAGTCTTAAAAAATTAATATTCAAGAAAGTTAAGAAAATTATATGAAGCAAATATTAAAGTGAAAAATTAAATGTTAATTATTAATAAACAAGTAATAAATATCAACAATTCTATACTTTATTTTTACACATCTAAAACTATTCAAGCCTATATTACAAAAAAGTGATAGTTTACCATTTAAACACAAAAATTAAAAGCTTCTCATATACTAGTAATATACTGCAAATTGCCAATGTCAAATTTCACCTTGAACTTATATTTTAAATAAATACTTTGAATCAGAATTATATTATTTGAAACAGTGATAAAATACTGACATTGAAAGGTTGTATGAATTAATTCGAACGGGTGCCCCCCACCACATGCGCCGACAAGAGTCGTTCTGACAACTTTTAATTAAACCAGTTCAGCCTCCAACATACAAGTGCATCGACACGTCGCCGCTTGGCTCTGGACCTGTCATTACTGGCAATAGTGTGCAGTAGCTGAATGTACAAGCTTAATTTCTGCCTGAACTGCTATCTAAGTCAAGACTAGAAAATTGCCCCACAATCGTCATACACTCATCCTTCACTCATGTTCCGGTCAAAATAAACAGCCAGTGCTACATAAAACAGGTATTACAACTATTTCTTAAAACATAGTTATCAGGTTCAAGACTTAAATATTTTTAAGGATTCAGTTCCAGTCTTCAAACTCCAAACTTTTACAGAAATATTTTTGAGTTCAAACATAAGTTTCACATGATATTCAGTTTGGACGACTATAAAGTTACTACGTAGAGATAGGTACAATGAGGCATTTAGCATATTGAAAAGAATGTCTACTCAGAACTACTGTTGTTCGAAACTTATTTAATGCTTAGTATAACTAAATTTACTATGAGAAAGTTTGTTATATATTGATCAATTTAATACGAACTTCTTTATTTTAGTACAAACGTAACTATTAGTATTAATAAATGAGCCAAAACAATACTTATCTTGCGATCTTACGATGTTCAAAGGTTTTTTTTCTGTAAATGATGCATTTTTTCACTAATTACAGCAAGTATTAGCTTGGAATAACAGTCATCAGAGGTTTCGTCTTGAGTTTTATATTTGCAACTAAAAACAAACTATTTGAAGATTTTTTCGGGAATCATGAAATAACAAATAAATAAATTCGCATCTTCTGGCAGAGCTGAGGAACACACAGCCTTAATGCGTTTAAGTACTAAAAAATGTTTGTAACAATGACGATGACGCAAATATATATTAAACGCAAATTGTCGGAATAATTTTTTCCGATGATAAACAATATGATTTGAAAACTCAATTAAAAAATGTTTTGTCTGTTTGGCTGCTGATACAGTGGGTTTTAGTTTTTAACTTTGAAAAGAAAAGCTCCTATGACTCAATAGGTCTCAATAAAGCTTATTGGAATTTGAAAACGTTTATCAATCTAAACTGACATTATCGTTATGAGGGTGGCCCATGTAAAGGTCTAGGAATTTGTATCCCACGAATACTTTGGAATCCAAATCTAAAGAAGGAAAGCCTGTTTAATAGTCAATGCAATCCTACAGAAATAATAAGTTTATTGACTGTCATTATCTGTTATTGACTGTTATTATTTATTGTTCTTGCCTGCTTCTATGATTTACTAGCTGATAACCCGGCTTTGCCTGGTAGATTATTTTCTTCTTGTTGTTTCTTAGTGCTGAATTCCGTTAATAACCGTAGTAGCTATTTCAAATGGTAACCGTAGTAACTATTAAAAAAACTTCCAAAACCCTCGACATGGTTCCCTTTCGGACCATCCTATGTTCAACATTACCGAAACCCTCGTCTGTGAGACCCCCATATAAAATAATGGACGGCAAATAAATAGACAGTAACCGAAACTCCCGGTCTGTGAGACTCCCGCAAAAGAAACAATTGAAAACATACTAACAGGAACCAAAACCCGCGGTCTCTGAGACCGGCATGTAATTAAAAATCGGGAATTCGAGTACAGAAGAACCACTCAAACTGGAAACAAACTGTGCGAAGGTCAAGGGGAAAGGGAGGGAGGAAGGTATTGGGAGGGGTAGCATCACCGCTTCAGCAGTGCTGCCAATATCAACAAGTGAAATTTCCCTGAGGTCTGTAAGACCAGGGGTTTCAGCCTAAGTGAAACCAAAGTGCACATCATGAGATTTCAAGCCTTGATTTGACACCAAGATCAAGTATCGACGACATCGTTTTGGATGTAGCCCGAAATATACCAACACACAACTATTTTTTTATATAAAAACATTGATTATTGCCTTTTGTTATTGTCTGTTAATGAATGTTGTTATTGCCTAATATTTTCTGTTTTTATTGTATGTTATCGTCTATTAATATTGTCTGTTATTGACAGTTATTAAAAAAGGGGGTTTTAACGGAACAAATGTTGTTTGTTTGTTGCTGAAATGTCTAAGCTAAAAACTGTTGAATACAGTACCTAACGATACATAGTTGTTAAAAGACACTTGCAAAAAATATACTCTTGGGCGTGATAGTTAAAACAAAATTTCAACTTTTTCAAACATATTTGCCGGAAGGACAGAGACAATATCGGACGTCATGGTGAATGGGTGGAACTGGACAGATTTATGAGGTGATTTGTCATTAGATGGGCCAGATATGATCAGGCTATTGGCAGCCTGGCCCTGTGGACCCGGTCATGATCAAATATTTTCAGAACTGTGGCATTTAATCGTTCAGAAGAGTGTGAATACATAAGCATATAGTTTCAACAAATATGGTATTTTAATTGTTTCCGTCTGATAAAAATTGTTACATTCTGGAGAGATTTTATTTATTTATAAATATAATACTAAGATGGTCGATCAGGTTTTTAGGGCATATGCCTACAGAGCTCTAAAAAGTCATAACAATTGGCTCTAGTCAAAAATCTAATAAAATACACTTTTTTATTTGTGCAAACACGTAGGGTAAAATATGAAACTTAATGAGTTTGTTTTTCAAGTCTTTGGTTGTAAATTAACGTTTCTAAATCGTTTTAGAAACACAACCACAATATATAAACCTATTTTTTATGATTTGTTTTCGAAAAATAATAATTCTGACCTCTTGAGAGCAATAACCGTTCTATTTTAACTGAAACTCTCAGATGAATAATAAATTCCAGTTGCCAAGTTAAATATGAAGGGAAGTTTCTAATGTTTCTCTAAGGAAATGAAGGTTAGATTCAAGCTGAGGGTAAATTGAATATTCACAACCTTTCAAGTGAAATTTGCTTAATGTCTATAATTTGTTTCAATAGAGAATACTCTGGAAAGGAAACAAGATTACTGCAAGATTATTTGTGTTTTTTTCTATAGTTTATGTTTGAATTATAGTTTAAGGTAATTTATAGTTTTCAAGGCAACTGTCTAAATCAAGGTATTCTTTCACGCATCATGCCAAGCTCTGGTAAAAAAAATCATTGATATGAAAACCGTTACAAAAATATTTCGATAGTCTCAAGGACAATGGATGGATAAGCTTATATTTACAAAATAATCACGTCATGGTGATACAAAGATAAATTATTGAGGTAACTTGATAACCTGTATAATTTAAATGCAGCACCATTAACAAATCGATTTTTTTTTTATTTAAGAGAGGGTATGTGATTAGTCAAGGCAAGAGGTAAATATATTAAATATGTTTAATTAGGACTGTGATATGTTCGTTCCTGTAATAATAATATGTAACAACACCTATTACATTCAGTACTTGTTACTGTTGCTGTAGAACACCTAAAAAAATATACAAATACAACAATCAGTAAATAGTTTTATCCGGGATAAGCAGAGATAAAGTTGATCAGCATATACAGTAACACAGAGAATATTATTCATCTGAGAGTTTCAGTTAAAAACAAATCTGTCCACTTCCACCCATTCAGCATTGGCTTCCATATTGTTTCTGTCCTCCCAGCAAATCTTTTTTAAAAAGTTGCAAGATTTTATTTTTATTTTTAATTATCACGCCCATTAGTATATTTTTTGCAAGTGTCTTTTAATAACTATGTATCATAAGCTACTTTATTCAACAGTTTCTAGCTTCGTTTTTTAGCAACAAACTATATTTGGTCCCTTAAAACCCCTTTTTTATAATAACTGACAATAACAACAATATTAACACACAATAACAGACGATATCATACAATAACAATAGACAATAACAGGCAATAATAACATTCATTAACAGACTATAACAAAAGGCAATAATAAATAATAGAAGCAGGCAAGAGCAATAAATAATAACAGACAATGACAGTCAATAAACTTATTATTTCTGTAGGATTGCATTGATCCCTAAAGAGGCTTTCCTTCTTTAGATTTGGATTCCAAAGTATTCGTGGGATACAAATTCTTAGACCTTTACATGGGTCACCCTCATAACGATAATGTCAGTTTAGATTGATAAACGTTTTCAAATTATAATAAGCTTTATTGAAACCTATTGAGTCATAGGCGCTTTTCTTGCCAAAGTTAAAGACTAAACCCCACTGTTTCAGTAGCCAAAAAGACAAAACATTTTTTAATTGAGTTTTCAAATCATATTGTTTATCATCAGCAACATATTATTACAACAATTTTCGTTTAATATATTTACGGTCATCGTAATGGTTACAAACTTTTTACTCAGTACCTAAACGCAGTAAGACTGTGAGTTCCTCAGCTCTGCCAGGGGTCGCGAATTTTATTTTTTTATTTCGTGATTCCCAATAAAATCTTCAATTAATTTGTGTTTTCGTTGCCAATATAAAACTCAAGTTGAAACCTCTGATGACTGTTATTCCAAGCTATTACTTCTCTTTCTGCAATGTATCTAGAGGTCGGCTAAAATTAGTAGAATAGGGCATAATTTACATTAAAAAACCATTTTAATTGTCATAAGATTGCAAGATAAGTATTTTTTGCCTCATTCATTTATTACGATAGTTACTTTCGTACTAAAGATAAGAAGTTCGTATTAAATTGTTCAATATAAAATAAAATATCAATATATAACAATCTTTCCCATAGTAAAGTCAGTTATACTAAGTATCAAACCAGTTTTGATCAGTAGGAGTTCTGAGTAGAGATTCCCCTCAAAATGCTAAAAGCCACATTGTACCTGTCTCGCCGTAATAACTTTAGAGTTGTTCAAACTGAATATCACCTGAAACTAATGTTTGAGCTCAAAAATATGTTTGTAAATGTTTGGAGTTTGAAGACTGGAACTGAATCCTTGATAACATTTCAGTCTCGAATCTGATAACTATGTTTTAGAAATAGTTTTAATTGTTTAAGTCCGGGACACAACTCTAGCTGTTTTTTTAACTTAATATTATTGAAGGGTAAGTGTAAGATAATTGTGGCGCAGTTCTGTAGTCTTGTTACCGACAGCGGCCGGCATGATCCTTCAATAGGACTTGTCAAACAAATATAATATAAGGAAAAGCAAAAAGAATTCAGGAATTTTCTGAAAACCTACCTAATAAATAACTTTAGGCAGATGTTAAGAAAACCTCATAAACAAAATCTAAAGTCTCCGGATCCTGGTGTGCTCCAGCCGTCATCCTCGAAAAACAATTTCCGTTTCCGGTCTGTGATTTCCTATAATGAGTAAAAATAAATGCTGATAATATTGAGTTTTTATTGTACAATGTTATTCTTATAATCCTGCCATACGTAATATATGTTAAGTATTATTTATGTAAAACACTTCCCAATGAGGTGAAGCCTTTTAATTGTAGAGGATAATAAACTATGTTTATAAAAATCCTTATAAAAATTCCAAAACTTTTGCACATCAACCGTCAAAATCTGTTCACAATGAAGGCATGGCTAAGCTAAAAAAAGGCAATCCTTAAATAAATTGAGGAATTCCTTTATTGAGGAATTCTTTTTTGGAATTCTTTTTCCTTGTATTATTTGTGGACCAATTTTGACCATTCAGGTATAAAATTAATAAAATGTCTGTCAGGATTCTATAAATGTATTTTATCGTCCCCTAAGGAGGCTCCCTTCTACTTGTAATGTATTGTATTCAAATTTTACTTTTACATTTATGCGATTAAATAGGGATGGCAGTTGTTTAATAAAAAAAGGTTCAATCAAATTTATTTTAGGAAGGCATAGACCATCAAGGCACAATACGGACAATAGATGATGAAACCAGAATTGTCAGTTTCAGCAGCACAGTTAACGAACTGTTGGCAGCAGAGATGCTCCAGTCTCAATATTGGATTATCTCGTCAGATGATGATTTATTGGTTTCATTAGGAATGTTGAATTTAGATCATTTTAGATTTAAGACTTTTAAGGCAACTCCAAATGGTTTTGGTCAATTCTGTCCTCAAGTTAATCGTAGATGGTTTTATTTTTTTATATAAAAACCCCATTTTTTAGAATCTGTAGGAACTTAAATTAAGCTTTATAGAGACATTTTATCAAGGTGAAATTACGTAAAACTATGAGGATTTAAAAAAAAATAAATTTTCTGTTATAATCAAAGCTTTACAATATTTTTTTATTTATCATAACCTCAACCGTTTTTGAATAGCAGTAAATGACATGGTTTTATGATTGAAAATGTATGAAAAAGTATGATTAGAAAAAAAAGCTGTCCACTATTTTCAAGCTCTAACAGGCAATAAAATAATTAAATTTCTACACTGATCAAACCGTTATATTCTAAGCCATATACAGCTTATAGGACTTACTATTAATACATGACATCGCCATTATTATTTCAAAACAATATGAAAATGTCGACCAAATAGTTATAGATCACGCTGACGTATGAGCTATGGATCGATCGGTTTTGACACTGGATAGAAATTTAGTGGTGATGCAAGCAAGGTCTGCATTGACATGTGTGAATGGATGTGGTAGTCACTTGGAGATAGATCAAAGGCACAGTGAATAGACTGATTGCTATCGAACCAAAACTACTTACTATTCTGTTGTTTAACCTATCATGAATAACAATCTACTATGAAATATTATGAAAAAGCTGTGGCAAGTGATGCTGTTAAACAAAGATTAATTAAAAACTTGTTTTGCTAAAAAGAGTTATAAACTCTTGAAGCTGATACAAATGATCGGGTTTTGTAAAAATAAACAAAATATACAACAGACAGAATATAATAAATATATACTGTTAAAGAGAAACATGCGCATTTCACCAATGAGGAGGCCAATCTGTGAACTATAACAGGAACTAACTATTGAAGTGCGACTATCGAAACACGACAGTCGTATAGCGATGCTTCCGGAACGAACAACTGCCTTCCATGATATTTTAAAGACTTTTCTCACTACAGCAGATAACACTCTTAACCAAAGCCTACATTTTAAACATCAAACCATAAAACTATAATATTTATCCAAACATCATCATGCAATTGGATTTGACTAAGTAATTTTAGTAAGAAATATGTTAGCAAGCCCCCAATCCTATAGCTTCTGCTCTAATACTAGAAAATAAATGACCAGGCGATTGATAAGTAGCTTGTTTAAAGCTTTTTGTGCATTTTTGAAGTCCACCAAATAAAGATGAACACTGTGACGTTAGTATAATTGTTTGATTGTTAGTATAATTGTTTGATTATAATTGTAAAGGTGCATTTTTGAAGTCCACCAAATAAAGATGAACACTGTGACGTTAGTATAACTGTTTGAATTTAATGAAAATATATATTTTTAATTTTAACAGGTAATTCCAACTATTCATTTGTCATAAATACCAACAAAGAAATGTTTTAAAATCTGCCTTTAATGAAAAATCTATATAATTCTGCATACGTAGTGGTATTAAAGTAACTTTCTTGATTCTTGTAGTAGTACAAGTAAACACTTTCAACCGGTTGAAGACATTATAGCCTTCTCAGATCAGGGCCGTGCCCAAGGCTCGGCAATGCTACAAAATATGGCGTGTCCTGTAATCCAGCTACTCGGAGGTCACGAATTGTGGATAGTTTTAAGCAATAGCTTGTGGATGCGGTGTTCCTTAGTGGGGATTAACGATCGCACTATTGAATACTGCGTTCACAGGACCGTCCTCATAATTTGACCAGTTCGTAAAATTGTTAACCGGGGAAACTGTGGTTCGGATCCCACGTTAAAATGTAGGTCCCTTAGTTACCACTGGCTGTTGGGCTATTACGTAACGGTCCTGTCTAAGGAACAAGTCGGCTTTAGTCAGTAACAAGACCACAAGATCGCGCCACAATCATCTTTCACTCATCTGCCATTCACACTTGGCTTAAAATACCTACCTGGTTATGTTACCATTTGAGTAATGTAATTTAATGCACGGCTGTGTTATTAAAAACGTAACCTTTTGTAAAAGTTCAATATTTAAAAAAATCGTTATTTAAGAGGACCAGCATTTCTGTACAGGTAATTTTGAGTGGATATTGATACTTTAAAGGGAAAATATTACTACTCTCTTAATGTTTCTAGTTAATTACTAGTATTAGTATTTTGTTGTTTGAAAGAGGCAAGCACTGTGCAAATATTATTTTTGCAGCCCTTAATTCTTAGCGAGAGCCCTGAGGCCCCTGTGTCCTCCATCACAAACCCAAACTCCCACCTGAGTAAATGACCAACCTCTTGATAGCTGACCGACTTAAAGCCAGAGCTCACTGTCAGTCGGCATAACAAGTCTGTTTAATATCAATTCCAGTCTACTCACACAACATGCTGAAATACTTCCTCTTCACAAAGGTTGACGTCCCTTCCGTCACAATTCCATATATGGAATTTTGCGTTAAATTACAGCAAGAGTATTTATATATGAGATTGTGGAGAGACACTTGCTCAGTTGAAGGCCCGACACTCGCCCCGGAGCGATGGAACTCAGCCCTGTAATTGATCCGAGCCACTATTTGGATAATGGATCATCCAGTCAACAGCCGTGCTTTAGTTGCAAGAGGATTGTTTTTACCCTTATGGCAGTCATTCATCAAAATTTGGTATGAAATCTGGGGTTTCGCGTGTGCAACATTACCGGTACAGCTTTACATCCTTAATATCATGATAACATTACTCCCATCAACATCAAAATCATTTTATTGTCGTATAACGTTTGAGTCTAGCGCAACAAGAAATAACAGACGACATTGTCAACAGATTATATCCAAGCTATATTAAAATTCCCACTAGTAACCCCACTAGTAACGGTGGGTGAGTAGAATTTATGTGATATCTTATAAAATAGAATAGAATTTTATCCCTAAATGAAATGAATTATTTTTAATTTTTCGTACATAAAAAGTAAATATTATTTTATTCATACAGTAATTTTAGAGGTTTCATCGGAAGTTATTAACCATCGTAAATTCTAACACGTAAGCTTGAGTACACAAAGGTTATTGCAAGTCATGAGGTGTAGTACAATCCTTTTTTACTTCCAAAGGAAAGTTTATTTTAAGCTGTTCGATCAGACCATGGATCTCCCAAAAAACAGTTTTATTATTCTTGATTCAAACTACATTTTTTCAGTAAATTATTTTCCCCCCAGTTTAATGAGACAATATCTTGTGTTTGAAAATCCATTTTAAACCTTCTAAAACATTCTTGGATATCTATATTAAATGGATAGCTATACATTCTTGGTGTCGCAATATTAAAAATATGTACTGTATCTTTGTGATGGGAGGATGTTTATATTGAAAAGTAAAGAAATACTGACCCTTTCCACTCTGATCAAAATTTAATCAACTTGAGACTCGCCGCCAGAACTCGATATGAAACCTCTATATCTCGATATTGCCTCCAAATCTCAGGGTTCAACGACCTAATCAGGTTCTCAACAGATTGAACAATACTATTCAATTCATCTTTTAACATAAATTTTAATTGGTTGTCTATTTATAAAAATATCCCTTCAAATTGTAATGTTGCATAGCTATAATTTAGCCATCCTACCTACATAATTTTATCTCTTCAGAAGGTAACTAGGGTATTTTGAAGTGAAAACTTTCTTTTTCATAAATTTTATTTAACGATTGCGTACTACCGACACTTGGCAATTCCATGTTGTGTTGTGATTTGTATACTGATGTCGCTCATGTAATAATGATAATTAGATAGGCCGAGGCTTACTAGGCAATAATACTAAGTGGTGCTGTGCAGATTGATATTTTTGCTAAACGTTTTTTATTGTTTGTTATATATTCTTATTGCACGTTTTCCAATAAGATACGCTCAACTAGTCAACGATCATAAATTAATCCACACTTTTCATCGTAAACTAAAATCATTTTGTTGATTTCTTACTGTGAAATTTCTTAATCCTTACTTTAAAATTCTGTAATATTTTATTCACTTAAATTTAACACAAGAATTCTTTTTATTACACTACAGAAAATGAAACAGTTTCTTGAATTATCAAAGCATTAATTACATCAAAGTAAGAAATTCTGTCATCAATCGCCACTGTCCATTGTCCAACGGTAAGCCTCTTGGATTTAAAAGCTATCTATTGGAGGAATATTCTTTTAATCCTTTTTGAGTTACTCCTTCATTAAAGACAGTATTTTTAATTTTTGATTTAAGTTGGAAATAATGCGTATAGTAAATTAAATAAATTACACTTTTTGTTTGGAAAATATAATTACGATACCATGAGCCATTAACTGTATATTCTCAATCAAAAAACTGAGAACCACAGTCATTCTATGTATCATTCTGTATATCATTCTGGTAAATTTTTGTGGTAATTTTTGTGTCATTTTCTGTACATTCTCTGTGTAATTGAGATCATATTTGGCTATAGTTAATGGTTCAGTTTAGTTATAGTTATGGTTCATCAATGGCATATTTACCAAGAGTTTCATGTTGGCGATTTTTCCGAATTATTTACACCTAAAGTAGGTTACTTCACACTTTAACTTGTTGCTTTATCAAATATGGTCTTACTAGGTCATTTAATATGCTTTCCTTGCATTAACTGCGATTCTTTCGGTATTTATTTCAATTGCAACTACCACATAAATGTTTTCTGTTCAAAAACCTTCCATCGAAAGAGTAGCAGTTATCAATTATAAAAGATAATTATAATGCAATTCAAATATACATTTTTCATTAGGAAAGATTGTATACTGTCATACAAAGTTCAATGTCGTTTCTTATCTTTAAAATACGACATCTTTACAAACAGCATATTTTTTTAAACTTTCACTTCAAGAGTACTCAGCTAGAGAAGTAGCAACCTACTGAAAAGAGAGTATATTCGTGACAATTCTTGAAATTGTTTAACAGACCAGAGGGTCTTTGTGCCTCCCCCTATATAAGATTTTTATAAATTTTTTTTATTTATAGTATATATGATTTTTTTATTACTTAAATATGGCTTAGGTGACACCATAACAGACTCAAAGATACCAGTCCATTAACTCATAAGAAAATATCACACTTCGTAAATTTAAGTCTATCTGACTTAAGACAAGAGACCGAGTACAAAGGGATCAGCAGACCAGCAGCTACTCACGTATCTCACGTGGAACCCAGGGTGCCCAGAGGATACATGATCTTATTACGTACTTACGTGATAAATTGACATTTATCCTTCTAGAGATTACTTGTTTCAACCCTTAATGTTTTTGCTCAGCCAGTAGCAGCATAAGAAAAACTACGTATCTCAAGGATATATGATACACCATACCCCAAGAGGATATATGATATACTACTTACTTACATCATGTATCCTCCAAGAGTACCGTGACGTGAGTAGCTTGCTGGTACACTTTTGTACTCAGCCACTTGTTTAAGTAAGGTAAGCTTAAGTTTTCTATAAGTATAATAGTATTTTGTAACCTAACTATTAATGAGTATCTTTGTATTCAAACATTGATGGTTACCCTTATCAATGGTTCTGGTGACTGGTTGATAACCATAAATAATATGTTTCATTAGATAATGGAAGCATAAGAAAATCTACCATAAAATGAGTGTTATTCCCAATTAAAATTGTATTCCTTTTTAGGACGTAAACCAGGGCCTGGGGACACCAATGGAAAACGGTTCCTTATTTCCAAAGCAATAGAATCCCATTCCAACAGACCGGCACCTGCACAATTCACGTAGGATTTGCATACACTTTAGAGAGGGATAACACCGATTTGAAGATTTAAGACCGCTTCCTTGGCAGAGGCAGATTCGTTACACCTCATATTGATTTTATTTAGAACATTTTTAATCAATTCAAAGTGTTTATTCAACATAAATTGTCTGGTCAGTGATCATCGAAATCAAACATGGTCACCTAAATATCACTCTTCTCGCTCGTATTCAAATATAAAGACTTATAAAACCAAACAATCAAGCGGTTAAGGAAGTAAATCCGTCGAAAAAATTATTCTTTATAGCATTAATTTTTCCTTAAGGAAAACGTTTTTGTGACGACGTTATTTTTTTCCTTACCCACGACGTTATTTTGAACCAATTTCAAAGATTGAGGTGTCAAATAACTAGTAATTTCATCATGATTCAGTGGTTATCGTTCAGTTTATTTTTTCAGATCAAAGGGCTTCGCCCTCTTGGGAATTTATTTCACATAACATTTTTTATGTATTCCTTTTGGCAGGGGTTTTAGAAATTTCAACAGCTTAGAAAATCAATACAATCAGCATATGTTTTTAATATTTCTTGCACACACTTAAACTCATTTTATTGAAAACATTTTCAATTTATTGAAAAACGCAACAATTTTTCGTATCTCTTATGGTTTTGTGTTGATTGAAAAAATGTGTAGGGAAACACGGGCCGGAAGTGTTTTTTTTAAGACTGCGGCTAGAACACAGCAGGGATTTACGGGAAATTTTTACATTGTTATAAGAGAGATGTTTAGTTATCATCTGTGCTAAGTTTCAACTAGGTCAGGTTTGTTAGGTCTATTTTATAAAATTCCTGGGCTAATTAGGTCAGTGATCAATCATATCAAAAATATTTAAAGATATATTCAGCCAAGAAGTCTTGTAGGGGAGGAAGTGCGAGAGAGATGAAGAATACCTCCACCACTGTTTTTCCTTCATCGGTTGTGTATAGTCACTTAAAATCCCACATGGCCTATGACAACATTACAAATATTGTTGCAAACAAAGAATCATATGTTTGACAGATGAGTTATTTCGAAATTTTACTGTACTGAGACTCGTGGTAGGGGAAATCTTCACTGCGCATGCGCATCCCACAGGACTTCTGGGCTGAACAGATCTGTACCTAAATATCACTTTGCCAATTCGCATATAAAAAATATACTTATTTATAAAATTAAATATTTCAGCGATTAAAAAAATGAACAGGAAAATTGTGCAGCTATCTAAAACTAAAATTCAGCTGTGAAAAATATTAAAAAAGACGTCTCACCTTCCTTTTTTGTTATTGTAAAGAGTCGTCACGAAGTCCAAACCACCGATACCAGGTTTACTCCAGTCCGACGTTATAACTTGACTAAGAATGAGCGTCGGAATTGCGTTTCAGCAGCGAGTATTTACTTTGGAAACCTCAGCCATGTGCTGAATATTCTATTTTATGTTTGCTTTCAAAAGAAGCTTTGAAAGGCGTCTCGTTGAACGCAAGATGAATGCTTAAATACCGCAGCAGTTTGGATTTTTACATAAATTATTATTCATTCGTTTTTACTTTCATTATAAAACTTACCATCGTACTTGGCAGGGATATGATACTAATAATTACGTGTACAATCGCAGATAAAAAATTATAAACTTTAACTAATCGCTCATATTTATTTGTAACGAAAATTATTTCTCTAACAAATAAAAAATAATTATAAACACAATGAAAAGGAACTTCTAAAAAAGAAAAGGGACAATTGAACATATTACATACAGTTATAAACTTAAAATACTCACCTAGCAACACATCGTAGGTAGTTTCATTAATGAAAATATTTATCTTTCCTCACCGAAACATCCACTGTACAAAATAAGGCTGCGAATAATACTAATTACACCCAAAAAAATCCACTGAAATTACACTGAAATCACTGAAATTACTTCACTGAATTACCAAAACCAATGATTAATTATCACCGAGAACATCATCTAACTAATTTCACATGAGAAATTTCAGTGATTAATTATCACTGAAATTACAGAATTCCAGCAAACACTGAACTTACAGAACTGAATACCAGAATTTACTGAAATTCAGAATCCCGAATTCAGAATTTTCTGAAGTTGTGAATTTTCTGAATTCAGAATTTTCTGAAGTTACTGAATTTGCAGAATTACTGAATTGGTGTGTAATTTCAGTGATTAATTATCACTGAAATTACAAATGGAATCGCGTAATACTAGCAATAGGTGTGCAGACATTGCACGCCATTATTGTGCCTAAGGCAAAATTATTGTAATAGTAGGTTCTAATAATTTGTATGGAAGAAAGCATGTTTAACTATTATCATTTGAGCATCAAATCTCAGTAAATCCTTCAGTTAAGTGATACTTTCGTAGTTAATTTCGTAAAAACAACTTATAAATGATAAATTGTAGTATTTTATCTACAGAAAGGTATCATGAATAAACGATATAATAAAAATTAGATTATGTTTACCGCAAAATAAACAAAGACTTAGACAAGATAAAGCTTGACGATGGATTCTAAGCATTTGAAAGGCAAGAGGAGAAAATACATTGGGAAACCAACGCGATTCCATCGTCCACGGTTCACCGATCTTGATAGGAATCAAATAACTGACCGTCTGCAATGTGGCTGTATAAAACACCACTCCCTCAGGCCAACAGGGTCTAATTAATTTCATTGCAAGATCTTTTGTACCGTACACGAATAGAAATCGTTGAAATACTGAAATATTCATATTTATTTTAACATTATCAATAGCATGTGATGAAGAAAACACAGACTTTTACTGCAGAGGGGATCCATTTGACGGTTTATTGTTTAAACCACAGTCAATGGTTTAAACGGAAGAAGCTTTTTCTATTAATTAGGATAGGCCTATAAGAGATATGTTTTAAAGGGAAATTATTTGGTAAACTTATTTTGACGACTACTATTCCCAATGATTTTAAACACCGATTGATCGCAAAATTACAACAATCATACGCTTATATTTTAGAATATGATGGTGAGGTCTAGCTATTAACAATTTCAGTCACATACTGACGGCCAAATCATAGAGCTGGCCATGTTTATACGCTTAACCCTAAAACCATAATTTGAATATAGTTATTAAAACCTGTATAGTTGTGAAATTTAGTGTAAACTTTTCTACTTTTCATGTAGCGTATACGAAAATATAATCAAATGTTAAAACACTTTATAAAAATAATTAACCCTCTAAAGATTACTTTTTCTAGTAAATAGAACATCGGAATTGTTTTCTTTTACATTTTATCCATCACAACTCCAACAAACCCGCAAGTTTGTTGCAATTGCTACAGTGTTAGGTTGTTGACATTTTAATGTGAAATATTCTCCAAGCTATCAATCAAGGGAAGGAAACTTAATAGAAAGAAGTATATATGCTCTTTCCTTAACGAAAAATCGGGGTTTTATTCAATTACTTATAACGTAAGAAGCTTTTTCGGATCCAATGAATACGTAAAATGGACCGTAAATACGTTTCTTGGAATAAATGAGTCGCATATATTCCCCCGCTTCGGCTTGGGCTTTCCTCATGTTTCACTCAGGGAGCGTTCACAGTCTCCGCTCCAGCTATCGATGTGGGTTTTAATTCAAAACCTCCACATGCTAAACAAAATTCGTCTTTTCAACCATCGTCGGAGAAGTATTGTAGTGGATTTCAATTCATATACTCAATTCATATTCATATTCATATGCATATTCATATTCATATTCATATTCATATTAATTTTCCATTCATATTCTCTGTAAGACCAAATTACTAACGTGTAACACCTCATTAATTTTCTTGTTCAGGCAGAACATGTTTAAGTGTTAAAACATGTCTTGAGATGAAGATGACGTTTTAACATTGAAACATGTTCTCACTAAACAAGAAAATTTATTGAGCTGTTAGACGTAAGTAATATAGTCTTACAATTGAATTTGCAGCTCAGGGGCTAAAATCATGGATTTGAATACTCCATAATCAACCATAATTTTTAATAAAGTTATACAGGATTTTTCCTAACTCTCTGGAGGGTTTATGGGGACTTTTCTCCTACCAACATATGCTGTAACAACGGGTGCCTCGTTTTTAGACCATATATACATATTTCATATTTTAATTCATATCATGAAAGTTCCCCAATGTTGATTTTCTGGTAATGGATTTGGTTTGTTACTGTTTGTGAGTTCATCCAATTACGCAATAAAAAGCGTACTCCTAGTTAGTTATTATTATTACTTTTTGTGTCCATGTCAATGGCAATTCAACAAGAGAGACATAAATGCTTTTAAGGGAAAGCGGTCCAAACGCCTAAAATTTGGGTGGGCATGCCGGGAATCGAACCCACAACCTCTTGAACCCAAGTTCAAGACGCTAACCGTCAGGCTAGCAATACGCCCCTTAAAAATTATATTTAAAATAATAAGACCTATCTCGTTATATCAAATATTTGGGATATCAAATTGTCGTATTTTTACTCACAAGTTCAGTATTGACAGTCATTCTTAAACTTACACTACAGTAACACACCAATATGTATTAATTGAGAGTTAAATGAAATTTATCTACTCTATACTTATCAAATACCTCTGACCTATCTTCGCACAGCCCGAACTTCTGGACCTAGAACCTTGAAACTTAACATGGACGTTCCTCTTAGGGCGTGGGCACGCACAAAAAATGGATTTTTAAAAAAAGTCCTCAGGGCTACGCCTTATGGTACTTTAAATTTTCAATGTTAACGTAAAGAGGGTACACAATAAACTAATTAAGCTGCAGTGCATGTCCATGGAAACCCCTAAGCCTGGCCCTCGTCTAGAAAAAAAAGTGTCTTGGCAACTTAATGAAGTGTGAATGACAAATTAAAGCAAACATTAAACCCTGAAAACAAGGAAATTTATCTGTTTTTCTAAGGGTGAAACCGGGTGGATCAGCTATTACTAGTACATCTCAAAATCCAACGAATAATTAATCAATAAACCCCAATTAAAAAGAGAAAATATATCTGATTTAGTGGTATCTTAAGGTTTATGTTATCCATAACTGTTAAAAGTACACATAAAGCATCAATACAAATGCATATCGTGTAGTTCGGTACGCTCTGTTTTCACCAAACAGCAGAGGGCAAAAGTATCAAGACTTTTACTTGAAAGGTGTAATGGACTCTAGTTGTCTAAACGTATCGAAACGTTTAAGTTGCTGCACATATATTTTCTTTGCTGTCTGCTATGATTGAAAATAAATGTTGCTTTTATACGGTTCTAAACTAAAATACTTTATTTTCCTGAAAAGGAAAAAAAAACTTATATGTAGGCCTAATCGAATTTTTCAAAGTCAAAATTATATTAAGTTGATATATAAAACATAAAAGTATAGAAATTAGGTTAAAATTCGTTCTTGGCAATTTTTCTAATCCGTGAAAAAGTCCCGCTTCCTCAAGGGACTACCGGGTGTTAGCTGGTTGAGTTAATTCATTTTACGTACATTACAAAGTGCTAGTAAGCCATAAAGCAGGCGACCATATGTTGCCCTTGGCCTTTAAATTAACTCAATAATTAAATTCACATTGAACTCTGTTTATTATTTTTAATCACTCGGTAAACGGAAATTGCCCGTTACCGTTCAGCTGAGATCTACGATAAACCTCGATTTCCTGACATCAAAACAAATAATGGTCAGCTGATTTTTCGGTACCCAAACATTTCATTTCCGTACCCGAACAACTTTTTCCGTATCAAAACAAGATTTTACCGTACCCAAACAAAGTTCCTATTTTGACAGTTCAACCAGCTGACTTTAAACTGAAATAGACAGTTCAGCCGTATTGTGTTTACTTATAGAAAAATGACTATACTCAATTCCACATTCACCCTTCACTACAGGCCTTATGGAAGATAGCTATTATATTACCTTTGCTGATTGTATTTGTTTACTAAATCGGTATCATGTGATGATAAAATCATCAGCTGATTATTATTTAATATGGGTAGTACAACCTTAATTGTCATTTGAAACACATGGCTTATGAAAATTCCATACTGAAAGGTGAATGTAGAATTGAGTATAAATTATGCTCGGCTTATGCCTCGCAAGTAAAACACAATCTTGCCCCGAAATGGGCTACTTTTTTGACTAGTAGTAAAATATACTATTAATATATATTTCATATTTTTAGCACAGTTACCGTAAACCTTTGACATAAATTTTCATTTCATGTTACAATTCCTTTTACACACTAAAATATTGGTTTATCAGCTACTTAAATACAGATCTGTTCAGCCTAGAAGTCCTGTGGGATGCGCATGCGCAGTGAAGATGCGAATATCAGTACAGTCAAATTTCTAAATAACTCATCTGTCAAAAACATGATTCTTTGTTTGCAACAATATTTGTAATGTTGTCATGGGCCATGTGGGATTTTAAGTTGACTATACACAACCGACGAAGGAAAAACAGTGGTGGGGGTATTCTCCATCTCTCTCGCACTTACACCCCTACAAGACTTCCTGGCTGAAGAGATCTGGATGGTACAATTGAACTTCTTGCAAAATGTTTTCTAACTAAATTTAACTAATTTAAATCATTTCATCAAATCCTGAGGCTTTGTGTTCTCTACCTATACACTTTTCAAAGGTGTTATTCGGCTACGTTTTTCTTTTATCCAATCACCAACTCTAGGTAAATATAATTTATATCTTCACTTAACAAATGAAAGGTTTAGGTAAATTCAATTAAATACTTCACTGTTAATCAAACAAATTACAAAGTTAAAAAACATACTGTGTGTTTTTGTGTGTGTACTGATGTTGATGGGTTTTACTCATTTAAGTTGATTGGAGAGCAAGCCTCCGGCCTCCGGCACGTACATGTATGAACGTATTAGTTTGGACTTTGTGTTAAACATTAGGTCAGCAACCTGCTCTCCAATCAACTTGGGAGAGTGGAGCTATCAATACAACCTAAACAAACAATTCGGATCCACATCACCAAAAAAATATCATTCTTTAATTAATAAATAAAATAAACACTCGCTATAGATGGTTGTGAAAATATTTTCAGAATTAAAAAACCTAATTTTCTAATAATTAGAAGATTAGATTTTTCATAATTATTATAAAAAACTAATTGGATTACAATTCTATTGACTTATAAATAAGAAATATTATTGAATCGGTGACCCAATACCTGTTTGTTGAAAAAAATATAAATTGTTAAAAAACATTGTTGTGTTGGTGGGAAATTTTTTATTACAAGGTGCCACTTGAAAATTGCTGATTAAATAATTGTGAATAAATAAAAAATGAATACACTTGAAAATGTAAGTGTATTTTTACAATATGTAAACATAAAATAAAACGAATCAAGAAGCATGTGAAGCAATGCAAACCTAATTTAAACAGATGTATATACCTGACAAAGACTATTTGAAAAGATGTAACCAGTGCCTTACGAGATACGCTCGTAACTGCTAATGAAAAAGGCCTTTAAGAAGTGATAATGAAAAAATGTCAATAGGAACAGCTGCCTCTAATGAAATTCGTTCAACCTCTGGTAATTAAATATTTACTCCTCGTCAAACTGAAAATGTTTATAAAAGCCTAGACTTTAATTTTGTGACACAAGCCAAGGGGAAAGTCTTTCCTTACGATGCTTGTTGACTAATTACTCTTTCAAATATTCATGCTTTACATATTTTAAAAGAAAGTTTAATGCTCAATGTTTACTTTGCATTTTAATTTTTTTTATTCGGCACATCTTCTACGAGTATTACTGAATTTAAACTTAGATGTGTATATTTAATAATGCTAAAGTAACCTCATGGATTGAAAAATATATAATGACTTTTTCGTTATACAACTGCGAAAACGGCTGTTTTAATACATTTGATGCGGGCCTTTTAAAGAAGCTCTTTTTCACCCTAGAGACCAGGGGAAAAAAGGACCAGCTCGTCAGCCAGCTCAAGGACGTCAGCTGAACGTTTATAATTTACTAAAATTGCAAACGTGTGTAGACGTCGGCGTCGATGTCAGCTATCAATTGCATTGATCACTTCACTAATCGATAGTTCCGTGCGTTCGATACATCGAAAGTCGTTCATTGTTGACAGTCTAATCTAACGCAAGTGAAACAGACAATCAGCTGATTATTTTTAATAGCAAGAACAATATGAAATTCTCTTTGGGATATATAAGTAAAGGTAGAAAAGTTTTAATATTTTAGTTTTCTTAATAGTTCATCACACGGGCCTAAAGCTGCTTCTCGTTACTAGGTATAACTTGACCTCATACGAAAAGCGTCACATTAGTTCCTAATAATGAAATATACTATTACAGCATACTACACAGAAACATCTGTTTTCTGTGCCTTACTCTTGGCTAGAAAGTTACTCTTTGCCTATCACTCAACGGTAATATACCTTGTACGGTAAATTTACCGGTAGTACCATGCAGTAAATTTACTGTGCACAAGGAAACGGAAATAACGGAAGTCAACAATCAAAACAATCAGCTGATTGCAGTAAACCGACGTTTAATACATAGTTATTGGTTAGTTCAGAGGAATATAATGGCAGCACTAGTGGCAGTAGCAATGTTTGTTTATTATAGGCTAGCTTTAAAGAATTGGTTTGAAACGTAATAGTTTATGCAAGGAATACGTTCAAGTTAAAAATATGTTTTTTTTTCTGAGCAGTATGATGAAAAGTATCGTATGTCACACGTCCGGTAAGTTTTACCGTACTCGCATTAAAAACTGTCATGCTCTGTAAAATGGTACTTAACGGGCTATTAACGTAATTTACTATTTCAACCACAGGAGTACTTGTTAAAAAAAGATTCATCAACAAGAAAACATAAACTGGTGAGAAAAAATAATCAGCTATATAAGCAATAGGTAGGTGGGTTAGTAGGTTTTTTTATAGGTTTTCAAGTATAACGTTATTTAGCCGAATATTAGGGCCATTATGAAATTACTTAAAATATATATTTGAGATGATGTTTTGATAAATCAAGTCATACTGAAAGCAAAAAATATTAACCTATAAACTTCTAACTTTGTCATTCTTTTAAAGAAAGCTTTCATATAACTTTTTGGTTGAATTCAGAGGTGAAAAGTAATTATGAACTTTAAGTCGCAAATTAACGAGGTGGTTTTTGTTGGAGTTCAATAACGGGCGGGTCTAGTTCGCAGTTCGCAGCTTCCATAGGCTATTTTAATTAAAAGTTAACCTTTATCCCGCAAGCGCCGCGGCTTGTGTCGACGCCTCGCAGATCAGTCATTGGGGCTTTGACATCTACGTTAGGGTGGACATCTTACCTGTTGAGAATAGTAAAAAAAAAATCTTAGACGCTCCTCTTTAATAATAAAAACATATTAACATTCTTAAACATTTATATTTTACAAAATAAAAATAAAACACTCACATAAAATTGGCATAAGTATGATGTTTTTTAAGAATAATGATTTTTTAATATGTTTTTCCTACAGCCGCGCGTAAAGTGTCAGTTTACGCACCAAAACCCTCGTAAAACAGCTGGTTTACTGAGGAGCGAGCGATAAATGTCTTTGAAAGTCTTTGGAGTGAGCGTTAAAGTCTTTAACGCTTGCCACGTGATTACTTTATCGCTCGCCAGCTGATTGCATTGTTGCTTGGCGCGCTACGCTGCTTCCATCCGCTTCCGTCTGAGCTCGACTTGTTTATAACCTCAAACTGGCGCATTCAGCTACAATGGATGTAATAAGTGATGACGAATTCGTGTTCCTATTATTTATAAGCTAAAATATGTATTCAATAAATCGTGTTTGTTCTTGGCAAAGACTTTATTTTTATTCATTGTTTATAACCTCAAAATCATGATGGTCCATTCAGCTACAATGGTCGTGAGTAACTGTGATTGTATTTATCGTTTGGGAATTTAAAACTGCAGTTGTAGGAAAAATTTAGTATGTATTTCGCGTTTAAAGCGTCTTTCTCGCTTTCACTAAAAATACCGCGCTCCGCTACGCGTCACGCGGTAACCGTTTAGCTCAAGCGAGAAAGACCTACTTTACACTCTTAATACATAAATAACTATTTTAATCTTTCATTGGTTTATTTGTTGCTTCCGGTAGGGTAGAGTTGGGAGTATATATTAAGTGATTAACAATATATGTTTTCATATTTAAAAATGTTTGCTATTTACTGTTAGAGCGAGTCACTATTTATCATGATTCCTATGAGTTTGAATATTCATATTAATGTATGTATATCTCTTATACAGTTACAGTGAATTGTTTTATGTATGTTTATAATTTTATCCATTATTTTTTATAAGCACATCTAAGCCTGAAAAAATTAACTAATTATCTTTGTACAAAATTTAAGCTATGTCATTTTGAAAGTAAGATGCTGCAATGCAAGTGGATTGTAATGTCTGAATGAAGCATTGAATAAATAAATTAATTTTTAAAAAAAGGTACTTTTTAACATTCAAGGTTAAATGTTCCAGAAATAGAGTTTCCGGGTTCGAAAATGTAAATCATTTAGTAAGCATAATATAAAGTTATTACCTAATAGTCTTGCAAAGAGGATGGTAAAACCAAACAGAACCGAACTATCAGAAATGGTGGTTCTTTGTGATTTGAATATTTGCGGAATACCCTGAAATATGTAAACCGCAACATTTATCTTTACCTGATTCTATGTTCTTAAACTTTGTAACAAACCTTTAAGGTAATTAAAAAAAAACTGAGTATTCCCTGCTAAATAAGAATTTATTTCACCCTTTTGAAAAGTTTTTTTTTACATTTTGAAAGGAATGATATGTGATGCACGATTTTAAAGGTAAGGTAACGAGGATTATGAATTAAGAATCAAGACGCAAAACGTACCCTTCCTTTGAAAAATAATATAATTTAACATGCTTCAACAAAATGTTAGATTTCTAACCCTAAAGAATCAGTTTCTGGTATATCCTCTTACCCGCCTCAAACTTAATAAATCACTGACTTCGAGTATGAAGTTCAGATGGGTCTAACTAAAAACCGTGCTAATTTTCGGACTTCTGGTATTTTTTGAACTACACAAAACATTTTTCACCACACTACGACGAAATCACCTGTCTTACAAACGTCAAACGCGGACCGAAACACACTGTTTGCCGCCACAGGACCAAAAAACGTTTGGGGCCCTAGGGCCGAAAGTCAGCTGTCCGTTTATTTGTTTGAAACAACGTCAGAACATCACATAATTATACGACATTCAATAGGTTCCAAAGACAGGATAGTTACGATTATATGATTTACATAGCTGTGTTTGTTTGAATCATGATAAAGAAGTTGGATCGTCTCTCATAACCTTAAAGTTTTGTTTTCAAGTGAGTCAAATGATAATTTTGTTTTAAATTATTTAGGGTATATTTCATTGTGTAGTGTGGTGAAAAATAGCGTTCGCACCTCGGCCGAAAGGGTTTTGCAGCTTTCGATCGTTTCAAATTCTCGACTTCGTCTCGAATTTGAAACACGATCTCGAGCCTGCAAAACCTCATTTTCGGCCCTTGTTGCGAAATATACTATTTCCGAAACACCTCTAAGCCACGAGGATCTTCTGAGCTATGAACAATTTTCTATTAAAATATTTAAACCGGTAATTCTAATTTAAATACCCATAAATAAAGAAAGAACAATGGCAATTCAAAGAATCCGTGGAGGTTTCCGCGGTAATGCCGTAAATCTCAAGATAAACACCGGTTTAAGAATATTTTCTTGACAATATTTCTTCGTTAGCGCTTTGCTTTGTTTCCTCGCCTCGCAACTTCACAGATTTGTCTCTAAATTAATCTCTAAATTTTATGTACCCACTTATTTGTATGATTCAATCCAAAAAATGCTGCGTTTGTTTTAATGATTGATAAAGTGATTCGAAACATGATGAATATTTTTCTAATATTTTCTGCAATAAAATTTCTTTCATAGTTCCAATTAAATGTCGATTGTATGAAAACCCCTACATAAACTTACAGTTGTAGCTGAACAATAATTTGTTTTGCCGCAAGAATGGCAACATCTATTATATATGGGACTAGCTGATCAACACGGTTTTACCCGTGGAAAAACAGTAAAACTTCCTTGGATTCATGATTTAATGTTAAGGTTGCCATGACAACTACATGAGCTTCCCTATTCTTTAACATTGAAACTTTGATGTATCGTAGGGCGTAGCCCTGAGGAAATTTTAAAAAATCAGTTCTTAGTGGGTGCCTCTGCCCTGAGAGGAATGTTCATGCAAAGTTTCAAGGTTCTAGGTCAATAGTTTGGGCTGTGCGATGATGGGTGAGTGGTATTTGACAAATATATAGTAGATATGCATTCATAAGACGAATCCATGGTTTCGGGTGTCGACCACGATGGTGACGAGGTAGATGTTGTTGCCGACGTTTCGGACGCGATACAGCTGTCCATTCTCGAGGCGCACTAACACTCATTCACTGGTCGGCGGGCCCTCTGCCTCAGGTTATATAGGCTCGGGGGTGGGGGAGGGTTGTTTACATCTCCCATTGTTTTCCCGGAAGGCGCGGCTGACCTGGGCTGTTCTAGAACACATTCGCATCTCAGCTTTTCTATAACTGGAACCCACGTACAACTTAGCTCCATCCCGTTATCTCTATTAAAATTATTGCGATGTTTTCGGATTTCAACTGCTTCCAGGACCTTTCTCTCAAAATAATTGTTACTGGTAGCCAGGACTTGAATTTCATCAAAATAAATGTCGTGTCTATTTGTATGAGAATGTTCAGCAACTGCAGAGGTATTGGTATCGATGTTTTTTGTGCTTCTTATGTGTTCTTTAACCCTGGTGGAAATTAAACGGCCTGTTTCCCCTACATAACATTTCCCACAACTGCATTTTATATGGTAAACGCCAGATTTACTAAGAGGAATTCTGTCCTTTATTGGTCTCAGTATTTGTTGTATTTTCATGTAGGGTTTAAAAATGGTTTTTATGTCGAATTTTCGTAAAATGTAACCGATTTTGTCTGTTGTACCTTGAATATACGGTAGAAAGGCCCGGTTATCATTTGGAGGATTTTCGGTTTTATTTTTATTATTGAAGTTAAATTTCCTTTCTTGCTTATCAATTGCTCGTAAAATATTGTGCTTTGAATAGCCGTTCTGTTGCAAAGTAGTAATTAAATGGTGTTTTTCTCGAGGAAGGCTTTCTTTGTCGGAAATTGCAAACATCCTGTTCACTAGCGTATTTAAAACTGCATTTTTCTGAATGGGATGGTGGTGGGATGAAGCATGTAAATATCTGTCGGTGTGTGTGGCTTTTCTATAAACGGAATGGCCTAGTGTACCATCTATTTTCCGTGTTACTAATACGTCCAGAAAAGGAATACAGCCGTTCTGTTCTATTTCCATGGTGAATTGAATTTTAGGATGGATCGAGTTTAAGTGTTCTAAAAATTGTTCCAAACTGTTTTTACCATGGGGCCAAATTACAAAAGTGTCGTCTACGTAACGTAAAAACAGCTTAGGCTTAAGCAGAAAGGATGAAATTGCCTTCTTTTCAAAATATTCCATAAAAAGGTTTACCGCTACTGGGGAGAGTGGGGAACCCATTGCTGCCCCGTCGACCTGTTCATAAAAGTAACCATCAAAGTAAAAATAGGTAGATTTTAAGCAGAAGGCAGCGAGCTCAGCTAAGTCTTCCGGTAAAATGTTCTTAATAATTGAGATGGTTTCAGGAAGAGGTACCATGGTAAAAAGTGACTTAACATCAAAGCTAACAAGCAGATCTTCCTCGCTTATTGTTATTTTACTGATGATGTCAATGAAATGGCGCGAATCTCTGACGAAGGTGTCTGTTTGACCGACAGATGGAGTTAACAGCCCTGCAATATACCTCGATACTTTATGAGTTGGTGATCCTATTGCGCTAACTATTGGTCTTAAAGGTACTCCTTCCTTGTGAATCTTCGGTAGGCCATAAAGAACCTTTTTAGGCGGTAAACCTTTTTATGGAATATTTTGAAAAGAAGGCAATTTCATCCTTTCTGCTTAAGCCTAAGCTGTTTTTACGTTACGTAGACGACACTTTTGTAATTTGGCCCCATGGTAAAAACAGTTTGGAACAATTTTTAGAACACTTAAACTCGATCCATCCTAAAATTCAATTCACCATGGAAATAGAACAGAACGGCTGTATTCCTTTTCTGGACGTATTAGTAACACGGAAAATAGATGGTACACTAGGCCATTCCGTTTATAGAAAAGCCACACACACCGACAGATATTTACATGCTTCATCCCACCACCATCCCATTCAGAAAAATGCAGTTTTAAATACGCTAGTGAACAGGATGTTTGCAATTTCCGACAAAGAAAGCCTTCCTCGAGAAAAACACCATTTAATTACTACTTTGCAACAGAACGGCTATTCAAAGCACAATATTTTACGAGCAATTGATAAGCAAGAAAGGAAATTTAACTTCAATAATAAAAATAAAACCGAAAATCCTCCAAATGATAACCGGGCCTTTCTACCGTATATTCAAGGTACAACAGACAAAATCGGTTACATTTTACGAAAATTCGACATAAAAACCATTTTTAAACCCTACATGAAAATACAACAAATACTGAGACCAATAAAGGACAGAATTCCTCTTAGTAAATCTGGCGTTTACCATATAAAATGCAGTTGTGGGAAATGTTATGTAGGGGAAACAGGCCGTTTAATTTCCACCAGGGTTAAAGAACACATAAGAAGCACAAAAAACATCGATACCAATACCTCTGCAGTTGCTGAACATTCTCATACAAATAGACACGACATTTATTTTGATGAAATTCAAGTCCTGGCTACCAGTAACAATTATTTTGAGAGAAAGGTCCTGGAAGCAGTTGAAATCCGAAAACATCGCAATAATTTTAATAGAGATAACGGGATGGAGCTAAGTTGTACGTGGGTTCCAGTTATAGAAAAGCTGAGATGCGAATGTGTTCTAGAACAGCCCAGGTCAGCCGCGCCTTCCGGGAAAACAATGGGAGATGTAAACAACCCTCCCCCACCCCCGAGCCTATATAACCTGAGGCAGAGGGCCCGCCGACCAGTGAATGAGTGTTAGTGCGCCTCGAGAATGGACAGCTGTATCGCGTCCGAAACGTCGGCAACAACATCTACCTCGTCACCATCGTGGTCGACACCCGAAACCATGGATTCGTCTTATGTGTGCTTAGACCACGGAAGCCTATCTCATCGTATTAGATATGCATTGTACCAAATGGAAGCCTCATTGAACCTATATAGGGATTTGGTAAGAACCTTAAAGTATTGTAAAGTAATATTATTTTTAAAACACCAAAACTATATGTAAAATTCATGTATAGGAATGTATATGCTTTGGAAATTGTAAGGGTCTTTGTAAAACACCCGGTAGTAAAATCACAGAGTACAGAAAACAATAATGCTATAACATAAATTACTTGAAACAATAACATGCCAGTATTTGATGTTGTGACAAATATTTGACATAAAAACCCGGAATTAAAGTCAGTTAAGCTTTTGGGGGATGCATTTACATTATTGAATTTGCCAAAGCACTTTCTGATCCTTCTTAGTTAAGGAAAACTGTGGAACTACACAGTTGTGTAGTTTCCAATGAGAAATGTTTTAGGACGTTACGTAATTAAATTTGAAAATGAACATTTATTTTGATCAAGAAGAAAGATTTCTAAAAGAGGATGTTTTATGATTTACTGGCTTCATAATGACCGAGGGCAATTATTCTCGTTCGATGGGCGATCATTGTTTGTTCTTTATTCGAGCCTGAAAGGATTTCCTTTCATATTGCTCTAGCCTCGGGAAGATTTGCATAGATTTGATATTGGCTTAGCGTTTCAGTCAGATTTTCCTGTTTAGTATTTAGAGTTGAATTGTTTTGAATGGTTTTATATTACAGTACCCATAAAAAACCTGCAGCTAACTTTTTTATGTTTATCCATTTATGTAAGCAACCCTTTCACAATAAAAATATATATTTTTCTATTTTCATTAATCTGGGTTTATAAAAAAAATAATAATAAATTGAATGTTTGTTTGGTTATTTATTTAATCTGCCCTTAAAGCTGCAAGTCTGGATTAAGTAACTTAAGTAACTTTGTTTCGCTTCTCATTAATAGTAAAACATCCTTGTTTAGTAGTCTTTATAAACAGAGAGAGAAATTGAAGAAGAGATAGAAACAGAATCGAACATAAAGAGAAATGACTTAAGCTCTTTCAATTCTGAAATTGAATAATAAATTAAATGATTCTCTAAATAAATTTGTATTCGAAATCTAAATTTAATTACAAAAGTACAGTTTTTCGAAAAGCCAGGATTCAAATGTTTTGCTGAGAACGTTGGTAAAAAATATTTCAACTTCAATTCATTAGTAAAATATTTAAAATTTACCACTATTTGTATATGTAAATTTTCCCTTACATTTTACAAGGCCGCATTATTTATTTAAATGAATTAATATTTTGTGTTTCTCTTCAGCCTTTATTTAGTGTTAAAACGAATTTAATTTTTTTATCCAAGATTTACAAACTGGATTAAGTGTTGATATGATACTATAAGTATATATATTCATCTAATACACCCTAAATTAAAATATATTGCAAAGTAAACATAAAAAGATCCGAAAGGTCAATAAAAAATATTCGAAACGCCGTTGTCTTTAAAGTTTAAGTTTTAAACTCACGTAAAGAAAAGAATATTACTATTGATATCTTATTATTGCTTTAAACATGAATTTTTATTTTTACTGTTCCTCTAAACGGGCCACTTCAAGTATATTTCCCCCATACATTTGTCTAATATATTTTCCCCATCGTAACTACGTTATATTCGTACAATAACCATTTTAAACATTTTTTACCATTTTTGGCTCTCAAATATACAAAACAGATTAGTATCCTATATTCACTTACTCTTGGATGCACTTTTTTCATTTCACTGGATTATACAATACAGCTGCACATCTGGACCCTAGAGAGGAGACTTGCATACAAGATGTGACTGATCAGAGTAGGCCCTACTCCTGCAGCAACCTACTGGTGGACGGGGGGAGAAATTAAATAACTAACGAAAAAAAGTTGTATAAAATATACACATATGTATATATAGTATGTATAGATTATCCAACAAATATATTGAATATGTAAAAAACACAATTGTTTCTTTATTACAGTAAACCTCTCTACTATTAATAACAACACAGTCAACTGTCCTAATTTTGTAGCTAACCTAAAAAACAATAATTACTACAGCAAAATGGAAACACTTATAAAAAGGTTACTTGTGCTATTTTTACCCTATTTTTATTTTTATCTAAACTGGCCACGCAACTTTCTATTGTGGTCAGCAAATTTCTAAGTTTTATTTTGTTATTTATGTATTTTAGTTTGTGGAAATAAATTTCATTCATCCATTCATTCGGGTTATAAAATTATCGTACGTAGAGGTAGGCGCTGTGTGCAGGTCTGGGTGGTTGGGCTCGAAACACCAACACTTGGGAGATGAAGTGTTGGCTTTACCCTCATGGAGGGCACCTTCGAGTTCAGTTTAGGTTTTCCTAAAGCTGTGTAAACATTGGCGAGTGGAAACTGTAATTTCAAGTCGAGGTTTGATCGTTAATGTTAAAACAAATAATAATTCAGCAAATAATAGCGCATTCTAAAATTTATTCCTTAAACATCTATTTTTTTGTTAAGCATCTATATAGACTTCTAGAAATTTATTTTTCTATATAAATTTTGTAAAAAACATCCTATTTGGCCTATTATCTTGATGTTAGTAGTCTAGGCTGAGACTTAGAACCGGAAACAAGATGGCTGCCGTTTCCCGCCAAAATGTGACGTCACCGGAAACAAGATGGCGGCGCCGTTTCCCGCCAAAACACATAACCTCACTCTTTTCCCGCCAAAACACATAACCTCACTCTTTTCCCGCTAAAATACATAACCTTACTTTTGTTTCCCGCCAAAATGGAAAAACCTATACCCATAGAGTATAACCTCCTCACAGTACATAGAGTGTTACGCCAACCCCCTATAGGCATAGAGTATAACCCCATAGAGTGCTATACGTCACGCTACCCCTATTACATATGTACTTAAGAGATAGTAATATGTCATATTATTCCCTATAGTGTACATAGAGTATTAAAAGTCGCCCGTCCCCCGTCCCCGTCCCCCGCCCCCGATCCCTGTACCGGTGTTGCCAACAGCATAGAGTAAAAAGCATATACTATAACATACTATGTCACGCTACCCCTATTGCATACGTACATACTACGTCATGCTACCCCTATTATATACATTTATATATGTATAATGGTATATTATAATGGTTTATGTCATACTACCTCCTATCATTGAATGGTATACTATAATAATGGTGTATATTATGTTAGAATATAATATACATATAATACTATATTCAGGTAAGATAAAACAGAGTAATATGTACTAATGGATACGTACCTTCCTCTTTCCCTCGCTCGTTCTTTTCCCGCCTCCTGTAACAAGAAGAACAAAATCAAGCTGTCGCGCATGCGCGGGAGGGTAAGAAAGAATGAAATCCGCGCCTTTTGCCTGTTGAAACATGAAAATTTCAAGCTCTCTCATTGGTTGAAATTTCCTGCTCTCTCATTGGTCGTAAGAATCAGCGTCCTTTTGGATTCTTCCCCCGGCTCATTCTCTTACTTGCTCCTGTGCCGGTAAGACGTCCCTGCGTTACTTTGCTCTCTGATATTGCATAACCTCACTTTTATTAAATATAACCTTACTTTAGTGTAACATAACCTTACTTTTGTATAATATTATCTAATTACCCTTGTATATTATTCTCGATTTAGCTTTTTTTTGTATATCTAGTTTCTTCTTTGGTCCTTTGATTATTATTATTTTGTGAGAAATGGCTGTTGTTAACTCTGATGAGGAACAAATCGATATTGTTGAGTCTGCACCCATATGTCCTAATGATGATGGGGAAGAGGTAAAGGTTGAACCTGTTTATTTGTTTTCTAGAGATGATTCCTATGTCAAAAAATTTAGATTGTATGGATCTAGAATTACCTTTAAATTTTCCAACCCTCCTCCTGAAACTAATGAAATTGATTGGCTGAGACAGGGGTTTGGGCAGATTGTAACCATGATGAAAGAAGAAGCTTCAGACAGTGACTACCTTGGATTTACTTTAAACAGTTTAAATTTAAAATCTAAAGAACCTGGCTTTGTTACTTTTCGACCTGCAACCGAAATTAATGAAGACATCCTTTGGCAAATTTTTGGGGGGATTGTGCAATCTAACAGTGAATCGATCAAATCAACAGATACGTTCTCAGTTGAGTGCACCCGGGTAAATCTCCCTGTAGGCACAGGTGTCCGTAGGCGCCCCGGCCTCTACAATTCATTTGATGAGGAATGTAAGGCTAGGAAAGGGATTGTAGTTATTAATAATAAAGATAACTTGTGCCTCCCCCGGGCCATTGTGGTAGCCATAGCTAAAGTAACAAATGACCCCCAGTACAATCTCATTAGAATGGATAAAGGTAAAAGGCAGACCATAATGGCTCGGGAACTTTGCCGTAGAGCTAGGGTAGAGATCCCTGAGGGTGGGGGAGGGATCCCTGAATTGGAAAAATTTCAGGACTCGTTAAAAGACTATAAAATCACCGTGTACAATTTTGACAGGAGAGGCCGTGATGTGTACTTTGAAGGCCGGGTAGGCAATCCAAAATTCAAAATTAATTTGCTCTTTCATAATGGTCACTACAATGTCATCAACTCATTGACTGCGGCATTTGCCTGCCATTATTTTTGCGAAGCTTGTCATGTACCCTATGACCATAAGGGTAAACATAGATGCTCTAACATTTGCCCCTACTGCCAAACCATCTCACCTCCCTGTAAAGAGGAGCATGGGGGAATAACTTGCCCTGACTGTAACATGACTATGAGAAACCAGCACTGTTTTATTGCTCACAAAGTAGATAGATGCAAAAAAGTAAAAAAATGTCTTGACTGTGGAAAACTTATTCAAATCAGTGAAAGATCAACTCCTCACAAGTGCGGAGAAGTCTTTTGTAAAATTTGTAGCGAATTTAAAGATCCCAACCACAAATGTTACATGAAGGTAAATAAAGGCAAGCCGAAAACTAAAGATTTCTTGTATATTTTCTTTGATTTGGAAACACGTCAAGATGAGACTTTGACTTTTGATCCTAGTAAAAATGTTCACAAAGTGAACTTGTGTGTTTCACAACAGTTTTGTTACCAATGCATTGAAGGAAAATTCTGTATGGCTTGCCAGAACCGTACAAGAGTCTTCAACTCTGACCCGGTTCAACAATTCATGGACTATGTGATGCAGGTGAGAAAACAGTTTAAACAAGTTTGTGTGATTGCTCACAATGGTCAGGGCTTTGATTTTCAGTTTTTGGTAAAGTATGTGCTTGAGGAGACTAAATTCACACCGGAACTGATCATGAGGGGAACCAAAATTATTTTGATGGAACTGGACAATGTGAGGTTTGTGGACTCACTAAGCTATTTCCCCATGGCCCTCTCTGCACTCCCTAAAGCCTTTGATCTGCCTCCCGAGAAAAAGAAGGGCTACTTCCCACACTTGTTCAACACATTGGCAAATCAAAATTATGTGGGCCCTATGCCAGACAAACAGTACTATTGCCCAGAGGCGATGTTCGAGAAAAATCACTACGCCTTTGAGAAATGGTACAGTGAAAGAGTAGCTGAAAACTATGTATTTGACTTTAAAAAAGAAATTTTGGAGTATTGTATTTCTGATGTGGAAATCTTGGCTCAAGCCTGTTTGAAATTTAGAAAGATTTTCCTAGAGGAATGTAATGTTGACCCGTTCCTTGAGGCTGTGACCATAGCAAGTGCCTGTAACCTGGCCTTCCGCCGAAACTTTCTAAAACCAAACACAATTGGCTTGATACCAAAAGATGGGTACAGATTGACCGATAATCAATCAAAAGTAGCCCTTCAGTGGTTGTCGTGGGAAGAGGAAAAGCGAGGTGTGAGGATAGAGCATGCAGGCAGGGGAAAAGAAGTCAAAATTAATGGGCTGAAAGTCGATGGGTTTGATGGGGAGAATGTGTATGAATTTCACGGGTGTTATTGGCACGGGTGTCCAAAATGCTTTCCCTACAACAGAGAGGCTCCTCTGAAGGAGGATCCCTCTGATTCGCTTCATTTGAGGTACGAGAGGACTTTGAAAAAGATGTCAAAAATCAGCGAGTACGAAGTTGTTCAGATGTGGGAGTGCGAGTTTAGGGCTTTGAAAAAGAAAGAAAACCTTAAACATTTGGACAGTTTGCCTATCCTCAATACCCTTCCCCTTGACCCACGCCAGTCATTCTTTGGAGGTAGAACTGGAAATTCAAAAACTTACTACAAATGTAAGGAGGAGGGAGAAAGCATACAGTATGTAGATGTATGCTCCCTGTACCCTTATGTTTGTAAGTATGGGAAATATCCAATTGGTCACCCTACAATCTATGTTGGTGATAGGGAGTGTAGGCAGAGAGGTATGGAAGTAGATGGTTTGCTAAAATGTAAAGTCCTGCCCCCCCAGGGATCTCTACCACCCCGTACTCCCAGCTAAAATGAATGACAAGTTAATGTTTGTACTGTGTAGGACTTGTGGGGAAACTCAAAATCAAGGGGAGTGTGAACATGAAAGTCAAGAGAGGGCTTTAGTGGGAACATGGACCATGGATGAGTTGAGAAAAGCAGTAGAGAAGGGTTATGTGGTGTTGGACATGTATGAGCTGTGGGAGTACGAGGTAGCCACATACGAGAAAGGAGGCCTCTTCACTGATTTTATCAATAAATTTTTAAAAATGAAACAGGAAGCATCGGGGTACCCAGAATGGTGTAAGACTGAGGAAGACAAAGACAAGTACATTGCAGACTATTTTCAACATGAAGGGGTGAAATTGGAAAAGGACAAAATTGCTAAGAATGGGGGTTTGAGATCATTGGCCAAGTTGATGTTGAACAGTTTTTGGGGTAAATTTGGACAGAGGGAGAACCAGACTAAAGCATCGATAGTTAGGGAATCCAAAGTGTTGTTTGATCTGTTAATAAGCCCTGAGGTTCAAGTCAACAAGATCAATGTGGTAAACGAGGAGGTGGTTGTTGTAAGTTGGCAATATATTGAAGAGGTCGGGGAGCCCCTCAGTAATGTCAATGTCGTAGTAGCAGCCTATACTACAGCACAGGCGAGGTTAAAATTGTACGAACATCTGGATGCTTTGGGGTGTCAGGTGTGCTACTACGACAGTGACAGTGTAGTCTACTACTTCCGGGGAGGTCTTTACAGAGTGCCTACAGGGGATTACCTGGGTGAAATGACTGATGAGCTTGCAGAGTATGGACCAGGTTCGTATATTGTAGAGTTTATCTCAGGGGGACCTAAAACCTATGCCTACATAGTTTGGTCAACTAACAAGCAAGCCCTTGTCTCAGTCTGTAAAATAAAAGGATTGACGTTAAATTGTAAAACTTCCAAGACTCTAAACTTTGAAAAGTTGAAAGAAATGGTGTTGAGTGAAGTGAAACGGACATTGGAAATTGAAGAGAAACGAATCAGGAGGACTAAGGATAGAGACATTGTAACAATCAGTGAAACAAAAATATTTAAAATCACAGGACCTAAGAGGAAAATAGTTGAAGACAACGATACAGTGCCGTTTGGATATAAATTACAAAAACTCACCTAATTCCACTATGGCTTGTAGCACTTTTTTATATTTCAAATCTATATATTAATAATATACCCGGTCGTCATTACCACATGCACAAGGAAATAGTAAAAGATCATTTTTTGAGTATTGATCCATGAGCTGCTACAGACCTCAGTGTGGCGGAAGTGGTGGTAGTGGTTAATCGCTCTCCCATTGGTTCCCCCACTCTGGGCGGAGCCAGGAGGCGTGAGCCCTGCCTATCTTGGTTCAGCCATCTGTAACTGTATTTGTAACTTTAAAAAAAATATTTTTATCAACTTTGTAAATATTGTTGAAAAATGTAAAAATCACCCCACTGTGTGTGTGTGTGTGTGTGTGTGTGTGTGTGTGTGTGTGTGTGTGTGTGTGTGTGTGAGAAGTTAGTAAGGCTTAGTCTTGAAAGCTTCTGTTCTGTGGACAGACACCCACATTTTGGCTGGGCTAACCCCTGGTAAGTCCATATGTGGATGGCAAGTTGGCTTAATTGCCGTAGAAAATGATTTCTTGCGTCTGCCACAGACAAGGACTTGATGTCCGGTGTGTATGGAGGTCACTGGCGCGGTGTAAAAACCCGTAAACCTGAATGAAGGTCCCTGGTGGCGCGGTGTAAAAACCCGTAAACCTTGAATGGTAGGGCAAAGTTAATAGTTTGGCTCAGAACTTGGCTGGGTCATTCAATTAATATGCCCGGTGGGGTGATTAAAAAAGAAAAAACTTTAAAAATATGGAGGAGGCAACTAGTTTGTTTGTGGAAGGCCTCCACGGGCCATGGCGGTGATGGGGCCATTGGCTACATAAAAAAAACCTCTGTCCTTTGTTTGCTAAAAGGGAGAGGACATTAGTTCATACTGGGTGAAAGCGGGAAAACTGAGTGAAGTTTTCGTCTGGACTCCCCATGTATGGAATAATGTTTAACCTGGGTGTGTAAACACGAGTGGTCTCAAACCCCACTCAAGCAAACAGAAATAACTGTAACTTACTTAGCCGGAGTAACCGGGGTTCATGACAGCATTGACCGGGTTCCGATGAGGCGGGGGCCTATCGATTATTTCCGCGTACTCTGGCTCCTGTGAGGTCGGCGGTGGTGGCGAGTCTTTAAAACAAGTGAGCGAAAAACCGAAACACTGCACTAAACATCACATTGCGTTCAAGACTGACTCACTAGCTATCGACAGGAAGTACGGTATCCTGTTTGGTGGTTTATGGTTGACCGATAAGCTATTTGTTCTTGCTGTACTTTTAGCTTGCATGATATTTATTTAAAATGTGTTACAGATGCAAGTGCATTGAATAACTCTATAAAACTAATGCTAAAGGATTAAAACCCATCATTTATAAAATGGATGGAAAGAGGGCAATAGCTGAAGAGCTACACAGACCCGCGAGGAAACATTATCCTAGACGTAAGGTGACACTAAAAGGAATTAATGACCTTTATCAGGCAGATCTCGTCGAAATGCAGAATTATGCCAAAATTAATAAGGGTTTTCGGTATATTCTTACTATGATCAATTGTTTGACGAAATTTGCTTTTGCTATTCCCTTAAAAGACAAGTCAGGGTCTGAAGTAGCCAAGGCGTTAGAGCCAATCTTAGCTAAACATAAAATGAAAAACTTTCACACCGATCAAGGTACTGAATGGTTCAATAAACATATAAATGGCCTTATGAAAAAGTACAAAATCAATCACTATCATACATTTTCCGAACTCAAAGCGAGTATAGTAGAAAGGTTCAACAGAACTTTGAAAAATAAAATGTGGAAAGAGTTTACAGCTAGAGGTAGCTATGAATGGTTGAGTATATTGCCAGATATTGTAAAGTCCTACAACAACACTAAACATAGGACTATTGGAATGAAACCAAAAGATGTCAAACACAAACATGTTAAAGATATTTTGAAAAAAATTTATAAAGTCAAGAAAAGTAAAAAAGTTAAAAAGCAAAGGTTTAATTTGGGGGACAGTGTTAGGATTAGTAAGGCTAAAATGGTTTTTAAAAAGGGTTACCTCCCCAATTGGACAAATGAAACTTTTAAGATATACGCGATTAAACCTACACGACCCGTGACATATATACTACAAGACTCTAAAGGTGAAATTCTTAAAGGGGGTTTTTATGCTGAAGAAATTAGCAAGTCCAAGACAGGTGATGTATATTTGGTTGAAAAAGTGTTACGGAGAAAAGGTTCCAAATTACTTGTAAGGTGGAAGGGGTATGATAGTAGTCATGACTCTTGGATTGACAGAAAGGACTTGACTTGATCCAACAGAGGAAAAACTACAACATCCAGGGAAAGTATATATCACGTTGTAGATTAGATATTGTAATCATTAACGATGCGGATCGAGAAGCAGGAAGTTGAATTCCCCGTTAGAAACTTTGATGAGTATATCGGGGCAGGTGGCATGGTTAAAAAGAATAAACACGGTAATTTATTACCCGACTCTATACGTTGTATTATTTGTGGGCCGAGTTCTTCAGGCAAAACAAATGTACTGTTTAATTTATTATTCGACCCAAACGGATTGAGGTTTGAGAATATTTATGTATTTTCAAAATCACTATACCAGCCTAAATATGAGTTTTTAAAGAAGGTATTACCAAAAGAAGTGGGTTATTTCGCCTATGATGACAATAGTTTGGTTACACATCCAAATAAAGCTAAACCCAATTCTATAATGATATTCGATGACATATCTTGTGAAAAGCATAATTGTATAAGGAGTTATTTCACTATGGGTAGACATAAACATATTGACACCTTTTACTTGGGGCAGACATATAGCGCTATTCCCAAGCAGCTAATCAGGGATAATTCAAACTTTGTTATTTTATTCAAACAAGATGAAATGAATTTAAAACACATATACAACGACCATGTCACAACTGACATGTCATTTGAAAAATTCAAAGAGTTATGCGCCAAGGCCTGGCAAGATAGCTTTGGGTTTTTGGTTATCGACAAGACTTCTGACCCATATAAGGGAAGATATAGGATTGGTTTGGACAGTTTTGTGACGGAAGCATAATGGTTAGGATCTATGCATATAACGACTTGAGAGGCTACAACACCAAATTGCATAATGTAAAATCAAACCTATGTGCATACTACTACAAAGACAAGAAAAAGTTTTGTGGCAACTACTGTAGTAGAAAACCTCCTCACGGCCATCAATTTAACAAAAGATGCTGGAGACATAAAAAGCCAAAACCATCTGCTATGCTCCCACCAGTAGTATTGTTAATGATTTCCGCAAGTGAGAGAACGTACAACCGTGAAACATGGATGACGTTTCTCAATAAATGTGAAAAAAGAGGTATACCATTGGAGCTTGTAATTTATCACGAGGACATGGGAAATTGTACCGTGAGAGACCCCCAAAATATGTTGTCAAGATTCAGACCTTTCCCCGATTTGTTTGGCAAAGTGTTACCATTACGTAACCTTCATGGTAGCGTAAACTTTACACAGATATGCAATGAAATGTTGGCATACGGCAGTAAAATACCCTATGCCTCTAAATGTATACTGCTAACTGAACGAACTATACCCATAAGAGACCCATTAAAGATTTATAAAAAGGCGATCAAGTCAAAGTGTTATATCGATATTAGTTATAACATTGGATATTCAAAAGTGCCAGATAGTGTTCCTAAATGTCGTAGAGATAAACCGTATAACGGAGTTAATAACCTCTGTCAAGGGTTATACACTGTAGAATTCCTTAAAGAAGCCCTACCATGTTTGCCAAGGCAGTGTGAAAAGTTTGGTATTTCTCTAAATAACGGTGTATATAGTATAACTAACAGAGGCCTATTTGAGCAGTGGCGATCGTTTACAGGAGCCAATCCGAGTGAATTTTGGCTTCTAAATTCATACCTTTTAGAAAATATAATTGAACCTAAACCTATGGAGCTATTAAAGAGATTTATGGAAAAAACTGTTGAAAATGACAAGTATACAGTTGCTGAGATACCAGAGTGGAGAGACGGTTGGAAGAGAACTTTTGTATTCAAGAGTTTTACAAAACGTTATGTGATCTCGAGGTTTGACAGGAGAGAGGAAAGTTACTATAGAGGGTTGGATTTTAGGACCGGTGTTTCACTGTTAGACATAATAGACTATGTTAAAAGATATAAAAAGCATGCTCTATTTTTTAGACAAGTGGAAATGCCATAAATCGGCGAGTATAATAATTAACACCATCATTTGCAATTATGGAGCGAAACAGTAAACAGCTCAAGTCAAAGCTCATCGAACTGAGAAATGCTATCAAGCGCAAGTATCAAATGTTTAAAGACGGTGTGGAGGAAAGCGATATTATGCTTGAAAAACAGTATAAACCTTTATTAAAAGAACTTAGACAAAAATCCAATACACCAGATGCATTGAATAATATTAAAACCGAGCAAAAGAGTATTAAAAAAGAGGAGGTAAAGGAGGAGGAGGAGGAAGAACCTATGAATTATGATACAGCAGACTCTGAAGAGGAGGAGGAGGAGGAGGAATTTGAAGAATCGTTTGAAACAACAGCAAGAGCAAGAGACCGATTTGAACCATCAGTGGTTTCAACACCTAATTCCAGGGACTTGTCACAACTAGTGTCCACTGAAGAAGAGTTGGCCTCAACCACCCAGTTTATTGATAAATATTTCCAAAACCCTACTACCAAAGAGTATATGACTTTATTTATTAGAGATGCCGGAAAAAGGGGAATGACTGACAATATTTTTGGGCCACGTTATGAAAACGACACACTTATGATTGGTGACAAAGTCTTGGACTTTGATAATGATGGAAATATAATTATCGGTGGTACAAAGTATGGAAGATCCCTTGGTCTATACGAACTTATTTTCAAAAGAGTCCCTGACAGTACAGTGTTCAATGGTGATGATTTAAATACTTATAAAAGTATATTGATTAATACTAATGCTCACAGGGACGGGCATACGTTTAATGGTAAAATAAAATCAAGTAGGGCGACAAAGTACATGAACATTATTAAAAACCTGTTTCCTTCAGCAAAGGGTACGGGATTACTTTGGAAAAAGGCAAAGTCCTACGACATTATACACTGGGACGATCCAAACGAGTTGGTTGAGAGACTAAGACACATTGCCATGTCCACCGAGAGTGGTAACAGAGGAGTGCATACAAATGAAATATTAAGTATAATCGAAGAATTGAGAGAAGCTGGATACGTTAGAGGAGCGGGAAACAGTAGATTTAAAGCACTACTATATTGAAATCGCAGCCGCAGCCGCAGCCGCAGCCGCAGCCGCAGCCGCAGCCGTGGATATATTGAGCGTGATATAAGAAGAATTAACATACATAAAAGGAGCGGGGAACAGTAGATTTAAAGCATTACTACGATGACTATTGACAAGTTTGGACGTAGCCTAACATCCCACTCCAAAAGCCTTAAAGGCCCCAAGGGTGAAGGTTTCAATTTAACACCCGACGGTAACTATGATATGCAAACTAAAAGACTTTGTAACTTGGCTATACCTTTGGCGCCACCTGATGCAGCAACAAAGAGCTATGTGGATGAAAACTGTATACCTTATACAAAATATAAATACAATATGAGAAAGAAGAGAGTTTCCAATATCGGTGACCCAGTAGACCCTATGGATGCTGTAAACCTGCAAAGCCTGAATAAACTGAGTATGATACTTAGTAATGAGCACTATGATGCTCAGAACAAGCAAATAAAAAACACCGCGATACCCGCTGAATCAACTGATGCGGCTACCAAAGGATATGTTGACCAATCATGTAGTGACAAAATCTTACCATTAACTACCAACCTTGCAAAGGTAATTTCTGATATGACACAAATTAATACTAGACTGGCCAAATGCGAAGGGTTAATCAGTAGTAATAAGATCTATCACGATATGCAACTGAAAAAGTTTGGAGTATATGTATACAATTATATCAATCAAAAACAGACCGGTAGAGCAGCTATTTTGCCGCAAGCTGGCGTAAATGATTACTTAAATTGGGAAGAATTGTTTAAGTTACCCAATCCACAACCACCAGCTCAAAATAGAGGGGGTGGTGGTGTACTACCACTTGATGTACATCTCCCGGTAGAGGAAGGTGATGATACAGACTATTACAGAGATAGAAGACTTTAAATAGAGGTAAAACAGCCAAAGTTTGTCATAAACCAATCAACATTCAAAGATGCTGGTTATACTACTACTAATCATTTTACCGGTTGCACTATGCAACAACAACAAGTCTATATCTAGCACACTATGGATATATTAATAATGCGTCATTGACACAAGATATAACACCTGCAGTCTTACAATTCCAAGAGACCTTTAGTCTTGAACCCACTGGGCTTTTGGATAATGCAACTCTTGAACTCATGGCTTTACCTAGATGCGGTGTTAAGGATAATATGAAACCGTTCTCTGCTTTACCGGGTAGACGTTGGAACAATTCAGTTATTACATGGTATCAATATGGTAGGCCACAGTACAGTGAACTAATACAAAAAGCATTTAATGTGTGGGGAAAACATGCAAATCTTACTTTTAAAAAAGACTTTAAAAACCCAACAATAATAATTTCATTTGCTGATGATAGAAAACACATGTTTTACTCTAGAAATGACATGTGTTATTACGATTTCGATGGTCCGGGAGGTGTGTTGGCTCATGCTTTTCTGCCAACAAATAGGTATAACCAAACCGATATTCATTTAGACTCTGAAGAACCCTGGGATTTTACAATGAACCTAACAAGAGGTAATAACATATCATTCTTTCAAACTTTAGTGCATGAAATTGGTCATGCCTTGGGCTTGGACCATTCTAGTGATGACAAATCAGTCATGTATCCCTACCCAATAACACCCAAGGGTATTGTTAACTTGGCCGAGTTTGATCTTGGTAAAGACGATATATTGGCAATACAGTTTTTGTATGGTAGACCTCAGACAACCAGTACCTCAACTACCACTAGTACCACTAGTACCACTACCACTACTACCACAACTACAACCTCCACAACACCTAAAACCGATTTAGTTGAATTAAAAGAAGAGAAAGATATTTGCGAGTTTAAAAATAACCAAATTATCAAGTATGTAGTCGTGAACCGTAAGATATTTGCTTTTTATAAGGAATATGTATGGGTTATAAGTTTAAATCCTACTGAAAGAACCCCTGATCAATTTACAGAGGTAAGAAAAATCACCGATTGGCTTGGATTTCTTCCTGGGGATTTCACAGAGATTTCAGCTATTTATCAGAGACCAGATGGGAGTATTGCCTTATTTACCGGAAATGATGTATACGTATTTACATACCCGGCACTATCACTTAGATATAAATATAATGTCGACTTGGTTGCCGGTAGAAAGATTAATAAAGTTAATGCTGTATTTTCCACAAACCAAGCAAAAACATTTATGATATATAACGACTATTAATTGGTTGAAATTTATGAGTGTAACTTTTCCGGGTCTTTTATGGGTATGGTCCCCAGTGTATTGAGTGGTATCTCGGGCAAAGTTTACGGTGCGTTCAAATATATAAATGGCATGATTTACTTTATGACCGACAGTGGTGTTTTGGAGTTTAACGAGTTCACAAATTCTGTGGTTCGGACTGTGCCTACTACATTCGATGTGTTGGGGATTGGGTGTATCAGGGAAACACTGTTAAACAAACTGTACGAGGTGATCAAGTACTTACAATAAAATGCCAAAGACCAAGAGGAAATCAATCAGACATAAAGGAGCACTGAAAGTGGGTGGAGGTATAGTTTCGTCGGTCCTGAACAAGGCGATTGACCTATTACCTGTGGAACTTCATTTACCCGGTGGTTATCAGTATTGTGGACCGGGAACTAGATTAAAGCAGAGATTAGCTAGAGGAGACCCGGGAATCAATAAATTGGACCAAGCCTGTAAGGTACACGACATTGCCTACTCGCGGTATAAGGATTCAGAGAGAAGGAGACAAGCCGACAAAGAGCTAGCTGAACGTGCTTGGCAAAGGTTTAAAGCCTCAGACTCATCAATAGGAGAACGAGCCGCAGCTTGGGCGGTGACAACAGCTATGAAGGCAAAGACGAAATTTGGTGGTGGCCGTAAGAAAAAACGCCAAGTAAGGCGTCCAAAAAAAGGCAAAGGCTTATATCTCAGACCATATCCAAAACAAGGTGCCGGCGGCGAACAGAAAAGGAAGAAAAGAAAGTGTTGCAAGAAGAAAAAAAAAGCTTATCAATACCGATAAAACCGCTTACAAACTTTGATTTAATCAAGTATGCAAAGTTGTTGAATATCCCAAATTTCAGAGGGGTTTTCATGAGGGATTCATTGCCCAAAAAGCCTAAAGGATACGAAACTGCAATTGTTAGCCTGGATACATCAAGTGGTCCAGGGACCCATTGGGTCTGTTATAAAAAGTTAAAGGAAAAGGTTTATTATTACGATAGCTTTGGCAATCTCAAACCACCCTATGAATTGTTAAAGTATTTTAACGGATGTGAAATTTACTATAATTACGAGAGACAACAGAGTTTCGATTCAGTTATTTGCGGGCACTTGTGTTTAAAGTTTCTGTGCAATAATGTTTTGTCTAACGGGAATAACTAGTGAACTGTCATACGACTTGCCTTTTCCGATTGATGTTAGCAATGGTGACTGGGAGCTGGGGTTAATTGAACTCTCAACATATAACTCTATACCGAATATAGAGAAAAATAAAAATGACAAGTTTTACTATGGTGACCAGCAGGAAATAACTATTCCTGAAGGGTCTTATGAAATCGAGGACATTGAAAAATATCTGGTATCCCAGTTACCGAAAAATATAAAATTTACATTAAAACCCAATAATAATACTTTAAAGTCCGAATTGTTTTGTTCGGAAAAGGTTGATTTTAAAAAAGATCATTCGTTGGGAAAACTGTTGGGGTTCAAAGATAAAGTATACGAGGCGAATAAAACACATATTTCGGAACTGCCTGTTGCGATAATCAAAGTTAATTCAATACGTGTAGAGTGTAACATTACACGCGGATCTTACCAAAACGGCATCGAGGGGCATGTTATACACGAGTTTTACCCGTCCGATCCCCCAGGCTATAAAATTATAGAGACACCTAGGAATGTAATTTATTTGCCGGTAATCAGTCAGAGGATAAACAACCTGACAGTCAGTTTAAAAGATCAAGACGGGGAACTTGTAAATTTTCGCGGAGAAAAAATCTCAGTGAGACTACATCTCAGACGCAGTAATGGGACTGGTATATAGGGATACACCCCTGGAGGGTAGATTCAGTGGTGTCCAGAAAGCCAAAGTGTTAACTCACAGAAATATTAAGTTTCTCCGCTCTCTCGGTTTCAAAGTATTTCAAAATGGCCATGTTAGCAATAGACAGCAAGGCGCTGTACGATGATTTGATAACTAGTATGGAATATCATACGCACAACCCTTACGCTTCAACAACATATGGTAATTCGGATGAACTACGTATTCCGATCCTACAACAAGATATAATTACGGCCCCGTTTGAAAGCTATATTGTTATACATGGAAAAGTTAGTGGGAAAAAAGCTGACGATACCGCCCAAGATGTTTCATTTATTAACAATGCGATCGCGTTTCTCTTTGATGAAATCAGATATGAAATATGTGGGAAGGAGATCGATAGGGTGAGAAACGTCGGTATCACTACAACTTTAAAGAATATACTGTCTATTCGGGAAGAGGAGAAAAACTATTTGAAAAATTCTTGTTGGTTAGGACCGGGTAAGACTGAAACAGTTACAGATTTTATTTACTCTATCCCGCTTAAACATTTACTGGGTTTTGCAGAGGATTACAGAAAAGTACTGGTCAATATTAAGCAGGAATTGGTTATTTTACGTTCAGCCACAGACATTAATGCCGTAACAACAGCGGTAGCCGGCACAATTAACCTAGTTATTGAAAAAATATATTGGCGCATACCGCACATAACAGTAAATGATGCTCAAAAGCTAAGACTTTATAAATTTATCGAAAAAGACCCTGCTATCCATGTACCGTTCAGGCAATGGGAGCTTATAGAGTACCCTAATTTGCCGAGTACAAAGAATTTCAGCTGGACTTTGAGAACAAGTAATCAGACTGAAAAGCCACGCTATGTCATCTTGGCATTCCAAACTGGGAGAAAAGGCGATTTGACTAAAAATATGAGTGAGTTTGATGCGTGCGATCTATTGGATGTAAAACTATTTCTTAATTCTTCATTTTACCCCTATGATAATTTACGGGGGAATACTTGCTTGTTCTATGACATGTTTGCTAATTTTCAAAGTTCTTACTATGGGAGAGCGGGATCCCCTGCACTAGACTTTAACGAATATAAAACAAAGTGTCCGATTTATGTTATTGATTGTTCAAAGCAAGACGATAGCATAAAAACGGGACCTGTAGATATACGCCTAGAGATTGAAACTAAAACCGCCTTCCCGGAACATACTTGGGGATACTGTCTTTTAATTCACGACACTCACTTCACTTACACACCCATCACCGGGGATGTTAGAAAAGTGTCTGCTTAAAGAGATGGGGGGTAGATGTATGCGAGATTAGAGATTAGTCTGGGATCAGCGCTGGGAGAGGTAACATCATGTCTCGTCACGGGTGGATTGAAATTGAATTTTACACTTCCAACGGGGGTTTGGTAAAGAAACATTACTTGGACAGTAATTACCTAGCTCCTGTTGAGGGAAAATTTTCTATTCCTCCCGGGGCTCAAAACATTAAAGTAAAATGGCAAACCACAGGCCGCATATCGTCTTATTCATCCTCCTCCTCCTCCTCTGACGAATATTTCTCATCGGAGGAAGAGGGGGAGGGGGTGGCTCTAGCTGAGGGTATTTTAACTTAAGAGATCAATCAGTAGCAGACATGACTTCGACCGGAGCGGATGTAACAGCTGTTCCTATTCCAAAGCCTTTGGAGCCTATAAATATTCAGACTAGCATCTTTTTAAAGTCAGTCTATTTTCTCAACTGTGAGGGGACAAAGTCAATCATCACGGGTATTTTCAAAAACAGAGACAACAGTCTCGGTATTTTGATTAAAGGAAGGAGAGGTTGGGTATGGTGGTCTTACGATACTTTTTGTCAATTCTTTGACCGTTTCAACGATATATCATTGGCATTACACTATGAAAAAGATTGTATAATTGAGAAGGAGAACCAAAGTGAAGACAAGATCAAAGTTGCATGCATTCTTAACAGAAAACATGCTTATTTAACTGATGGGGAGCATACTTTGTCTTTGAATAAAGACGAGTGGGATCAGTTTATTTTCAATTTGCATCTAATCAGTCGGGACCTCTTGGAATTGTTTTATATAGAAGACCTTGTCAAGGATTATATTGAAAATATTATAATAAACAATATTTTCAAAAACTATTTTGAATTATTACCTCCCCACATAGTGGAAAGATTAAACAGAGAAGTTTTGTTTTACTTGGATCAATCAGATGATGGAGGCCGTAGTTCAATTTCAGGGGTTTAAAGACAATAATAATATGTTTATAGTTAAAGAGTTTGCTATTGTTGGGAAATCTTACAGAGCCCAACTCGTGTTCAAACCTCCTTTTGACTATGATATTTTAAATAGTAAAATGAAGCGAACAGCCAGATGGCTCTCTCGCCACTATCACCACCTTAGGTGGGAGGATGGTAATGTTCATTACAGTAAAGAATTGATTAAAAATTTGTGTAAGCCATTTGAGGCTATTTACACCAAAGGCCTGGAAAAGGCAAAATTTTTAAGACAGTTTCACTATAATGTCTTGGAAATAGATGAAAGTTTGTATATAGATGATAATGATATTACAGTAGACTGCATTGTTAATCAACATAAATTGAATAGCGAGAATTGTGCCTTAAAATCGGCACAATTCTATGCTGAGAAAATATTATAGGTCTCTTACATATATTTTTGGTATATCCGAGATGGGGGAATGAATGTGTGAATGTGGGGCTTAGTAAACTGTGGCGCCTAGATCCGAGGAGGGTCTAGGCTACACCTTTGAACAGCCCGGTGTGAATGTGATGAAGGGCCTAGTAGACTGTGGCGCCTAGATCCGAGGAGGGTCTAGGCTACACCTTTGAACAGCCCGGTGTGTGTGTGTGTGTGAGATTGCGACTTGCTCAACAGGCCAGCGTAAAACCTGTAAGACCATGGAGCAAGTAAAAGAGGTTTGGGTAACACCTAGAAAACGTGAAATGTTTCCCTCTAGCAATTCTCCAAGTATGAATGTTTTAAGGTACAATGTTCACCATCAGGCTAGCGTAAAACCTGTAAGACCACGGGTGAACATAATAAGGGTTTGGATAACACCTAGAAAACGTGAAATGTTTCCCCTTGTACCTACTGCCCATCTTTAGGATTACCTTAGTATTTGTAAGAGACCAAAAAAATTATAAAATTTTAAAAAATCCTCTGTTGGTCTCAGTAAATGGAGAGGTTACAGGTCAAAATGAAAGGGATTTATCCCCAGTAAATGACCGAGTGCCTCATACATAATGAACGGACCAACAGAGGGCAAAAAAAATATAAAAATATAAAATACAAAAAAATATTTCGGAGGCAGCAAATTGTTATGGAATGGCTGTCACGAACCACTGCGATGGATGGGGCAGTGGTTTAAAAAAGTGAGACTAGGCCTACTGGGGAACTCACTATAATAAAAAACGCGCCGGCGTCCATACGGCCTGGTTACGACCTACCGTGGTGTGGAAACTGGACGTTTAAAATTTTCAACATTACCGTGAGAGATAGAACTAATGGTTCTATCCTCACCCCAGAGGTAGGGCTCTTGGCGATTACTCTGGGTTAACAAAAATAAACGCGCCGGCGTCCATACGGCCTGGTTACGACCTACCGTGGTGTGGAAACTGGACGTTCAAAATTTTCAACATATGGTCTAAATATACTGGCCTTCCAAAGCCTACAGGGACATTACTAGTATCCCCTAAAGAATTGTTTAAATATCATGACTACCCACCTCAGGTGCTAGCTTTCTCTCCCTGCCTCCTTACTCCGGTCTGCAGAGAAGTTTCCTGGAAATGCCGCATGGGTAGGGTAGTGTTAACTCAGCAAAGACCCTGTATTCCTCCACCTGTGAAAGGTTTTGTTTCAATATGACTGTATACAGATATAGGCTAAGTACAGAGGGGGGGGGGCTTAATATTGTTTATTTATTAATAATTGTGTTATTTATTAAGTAATAATAATTGTGTTATATGAAATATTGATTGTTGCATGTGTAGTAATAGTTGTGTTATATGTAATATTAATTGTTGTATGTGTAGTAATAATTGTAAATTATTTACTAGACAAGATAATAAAAACGGCAGCTAAACCATAATGGTCAAAGAACTCATACATAGAGTGAGGGTAAATCTCCCTGTTGGTAGTGGTAGAGTAAGACCCGGCCTCTTCAACACCTTTGAGGAGGAATGTAAGGCAAGACGAGGTATTGTTGTAATCAACAACAAAGACAACCTATGTTTGCCTCGGGCTTTGGTTGTGGCTATGGTTAAGCTAACTAATGATCCTCAGTACAAGGCTATTCGTCAGGACAAAGCTAAGAGGCAGACAACAATGGCTCAAGAACTGATTCGTATGGCAAGGGTGGAGATCTCTGAAGAAGGGGCAGGTATCCCCGAACTGGAAAAGTTCCAGACATTGTTGAGTGATTTTAAAATTACTGTATATAGTTATGAAAGTAAAGGCCGGGATTGTTCCCTCCGGTCAGATATGCACCCTACCATGACGTCACATGGGCGTTGGCTTCTCACCCTAATATAATTCTACTGAAAGTGAAAACCTACTCAAATATGCTAGGAAGTTTTCTCAACGATTTAGTGAATTAAGTTTGAAAGAAAAGACAAGTCAAGAAAATAGATACTCAGGGCTACTCAATCCACCCCGAGGTTTATGAATACCTATCACAACAACAAAACATTTTACAAGAAAACATCACACATTTTGAAAAAACTACTTATGGTCACTCAGAAAGAATCTTGATGAAAATGGTTTTGGATGAGCTCTAAAAGATATAGGGTCTCAAAAAATATCCAAAACCATAGAAGAAACCAAACATAGTAATTCCAAAACCATATAGGATAAACGAGTATTATATGTCCAAATAAAAAGGGACTAACCTATATCTACTTACAATCATATTGAGTAAGTGAAAATACTTACATTAAATAAAGCACAACTGGAGCGACATTGTCTGGTGGACAGAGAGTGTGAGAGAGATATGGTATCGCTGACGATAAGGAGACCGGATGGCCGGCCGATAACCAGCCACAGACCGCGGACCGCAGCCCGCGGTCGCAATCCACAATCATCTGCTTCACTCGCTCTAGCTTACAAAGTTAAATTATTCTCTCTCTTGATTTATTCATAATTTATATTACTTCGAATAAAATGTAATGATATAATACCTCCTCCAAGGACCAAGTGTCTCAATAACCTTTTGACTGGAACTAGCTTTATTTTTCATACAAGTTTAACTTGTACACTTAATTATTTTGACCACAATATATTTTTTATAAGTAAAAAATAATATTTCACTCTTACCTTCAATACGCGCTCCCACGCATAAGTCTGCAGCATAAAACACCACCTTCAGGGATACAGGTCACTTGATATATCTAGTGTGACATAAACCATTATAATATACCGTTATACATATATAAATGTATGCAATAGGGGTAGCGTGACATAGTATGTTATAGTATATGCTTTTTACTCTATGCTGTTGGCAACACCGGTACAGGGATCGGGGGCGGGGGACGGGGACGGGGGACGGGCGACTTTTAATACTCTATGTACACTATAGGGAATAATATGACATATTACTATCTCTTAAGTACATATGTAATAGGGGTAGCGTGACGTATAGCACTCTATGGGGTTATACTCTAGGGGGTTGGCGTAACACTCTATGTACTGTGAGGAGGTTATACTCTATGGGTATAGGTTTTTCCATTTTGGCGGGAAACAAAAGTAAGGTAATGTATTTTAGCGGCAACCGAAAGTGAGGTTATGTGTTTTGGCGGGAAAAAAGTGAGGTTATGTGTTTTGGCGGGAAACGGCGCCGCCATCTTGTTTCCGGTGACGTCACATTTTGGCGGGAAACGGCAGCCATCTTGTTTCCGGTTCTAAGTCTCAGCCTAGACTACTGATGTTTTTCTGCAGGTTTTTTAATACATCCCATAAAAAGCCTTCACATAGGAGGCTTCTGAAATTCTAGTGCTAATATCTGTTGTAAAACATGTGAACTTTTTCAAAGTAACCTTTGTTTATAGCAGATGGTCAAGATTCGAAATAGTTGCATAGTAACACTACAGAAAGCAGAGGGAGCAAAAGTCAGTTAGTATTTTCCTGCCGGTCACTAAAACAACAGAATTAATGTTTTCTTACCCTAAGGAAAATTATCTACCCTATTTAATCCAAGACCAACAGTCTGTAATAGCCTTAATTTCCTGTATTTCCTTCCTTAAAAAGAAAATTTAAAAAAGGAATACGTGTATTTCAGGAGGTGCTTTTAAGGTAAGATTTCCCAACAAATTATTCATGCATATTTCAACGTTGGGAACTTTAAAATATCAATATCAGTTGAATGGGTATTTATCTGAAAACATTTCAAGGTTTAAAAAATATTATAAATTTAAAATCTGAATTTTAATCGTAAAATTATAGAAGGATGTTAAAGTTTTTACGGTTAATCTACCTATTAAGTCAATTTGAAAATAAAATGTAGTTTCTCGGCCGTTATTAGTGCTGAATAATTTGTTTTTTTAATGTTGAACGAGCATGTCATCAATGTTGTTTAGAAATTAGTTGATGTCGATCAGAGGTTTGCTTATCTTCTTAACTTTTTTTTTGTTAAATTTTAATAACAGTAACTTCAGGAGACTGATACTTGCTTCATTTATATAAAATAATTCAGCATTGCATGTAGAAGAGGCATTAGGTAAAAAATAGTACTTAATTAATTGTCGTTGCATTACACTGTAGTAAAACAAAGACTAACGAATGGTGTTACAGAATAAACATCAGCGATGTTGCCATGCAAACACAAAGTGGGATATGTAATTATATTAATTGAACATAATGGCTGTAATAAGCAACTAATGAACAATGCGAGATACTGCAGCGAAGGCTGGTGAAAAACGACGAGGTAATTAATTAATTAAGGTGGTAACAATGTTTTCCAAGTACCTGCAACAGAGATTTATGCTTTCCAGCTAAATGAAAACTATTACTGGCACACTCCCTTCTAAAACAACTCTAAATATCTGCGCTTATATTTATGTATGAGATAGCTGCTCTTTTATTAATTAAAAAATACATGATTCTTCCCAGTTAAGTAGAAAATTTTGATTAATTCAAAAACAAGTATAATCGTAGTCAGGAAAAATAAATACCTTACTTTTTCAATCCTCTTGTTCATTTTGCCTGTGGTTTCTTTCTATATCACTGGCTATATTAATAGGAAATTGAGTAACATATATACTAATTTAAAAATAATCATTTAGGTCACCTAATAAATGGGTTTTTATGGAAAACAAATGTTTATGTAAAAAAGACATAGAAATTCTTATGAAATTCTTATGGATAATTTGTGTCTTATCCCTTTTTTACGCTCACAAATAGCTTTTAAAGACCAAGCAAGTAACATTTCATACATAATTTTTTAATAAAATTATATAAAATTACGGTAAAAAAAAACTTTCTGGCAGAGGATGTACATAATTCACTTATTTGTACATTCATGAATTTCTAAAAAAAAAAACATACTTACAAACTTCCCAAACAGAGCGTTTGGCACAAATAAAATCCCTGAAAACTCCCCAAACACGGCATTTGACACAAACAACGTCCCTGCAAAGTATATATGCATAACTATAAGAAAAAAAACACTGCTTGTTTTTTTAATATTTTCTTAGTGACTTGAAAATAATGTCTAACTATAAAATGCGTTTTGTATTACTTGTAAGGATTAATATGGCTTGCCGTGAAGAAACATGTTCAATCCCTAAGGGATGGACTTCGCCATCACGGGTATTTCAGCAACATAGATAAAGCTTTGTGTTTTACAGTGTACATTAACAGATTGGCTCTTAGTCCATCGGGGGTTACATTCTTTCCTTCATATATCTACTCCTGACAATGTTACTGCTTCTGATCCGACATTGCGATTTTTGTTTGGTACAAAATAATCACATGAGATAAATAACAATATAATTATATCTAAATAAACTATCTTGAACAACCTCCACGTTATTACTTTTTTTAAAATTGGTTAAATTATTGTTACATTTAAAAGGCTTCAACATTTTAGCAATAACATGAATGTATTTGTTTTATATTACCATGTTGACCTGGCTCTAGTTCAAGAGTACAAATATAACGGTGTTAGTCTACTCTAGTCCGGTAGTTACAAGTCACTGACGTCACAAAAACATCAATTCGACGTAAATGTAATTTCACCATAACCACTTAAAGGAAATATGCAAATATTGATGGCTTCCACAGTTTTATATTAGTTATCATTAACTTATTTTTTATATACACGTTTTTCATTCATGGAATGGTAATTAGAGGCAGTTCGGCGAGCGGCAAGTTTGGTCGACATCATTAATTCATGACAGACTCAGCAATAACAAACAAGACTTGCACCAAGTTCTGCTGTTGGTCCAACTTGCACAGTTAACAAGCCAGTTTTTCTTCGCCATCTACAGAGTTATTAATTAGCCTTCTAGACGCTACATAGAAAAAATAATCCTGTAAACAAAATAAGATTGCTTCTGACAGAAACACTGGCCCTATTTCGACGTGATTCGTGTTTTTCACTTGAATAATAAAGGTTAAGACCGGCTTGCTCGCATTTTTCGTCATACAGTAGAACTCCAATAACCTAAACCCCAATCACCCGAATTCCCAATCAACTGAATTCCCAATCATACAAATTGATATTTTTCAAAAAAAAAAATATTTATAGTACGTATGTAAAACTTGCCATTTAACATTTTATGTATATAGCGTTCATATATCCTATTCGTTGTTTAAAATGTAGTTACACTAGGGTAATTCTTATTACTTGCAGCAACTATAATAATAAATAGTTTCTTTCAATATATGTATATTTATACATTTAACATAAAGACCTGAAGCCATCTAAAAATTATGATGTTAACTACTGTATACTATTTTATAGGCTGATTAAAATTATAAGGTCCAGTCCGTCCGTAATTCGAATGTTAATTTTATCATTGGGCTTATCGACGGCGTGGGCCTTGTGTTTTAATTCGAACTATACTACCGCTCATTATGTTCTGTTTAAAGGAAGAAAAAGAAGCTACGGTAGATCGTCTACTTTACCTCAGCTGACTTTAGATCGCCGCAAAGGCTTATTGGCCCATAACGACGGGCAGTTGAGTTAAAAAAGGTACAACGCATTTCTAAGTTTATGTGCTTTATTTTTTTCTAAATAATTCCAACAAATTAATTGACTGTTTGGTTCGAGAATTATTTAATGTACTCAGCATAAGACTAAAAGCATTTTAAAAGAAGTTTTTAGATATGTCATAACTTTTTCTACTTTGCTAGTTATACTATTCACTCACCACATCCCAACAGCATTGATCAACTTAATATACCATCAGGGTTCGTAATACAATTAGTTAATAGGTTAAGAGTAAACTCTCCCATAGTTTCAATTTAATTCAAATTAATTTCGATTCACAAGGGATCTGCGGTGAACTTTCGTTTAATATGCTAAAAGCCACGCTGTACCTCATGCCAAAGTAAGGTATGTCGATCGAGTATTAACATATAACATCTGAAACTCTGTTCCAGCACTCAGGATTTGTGACACATCATTGATCCAGTAGTGTGAATATTTTAACATCTCTATATCTATGAACTGTACACATATAGCCACTTGTGCAGCTCACAGACTGAGATATACAACTCTACTTCCTTCCTGATCAGCTAGAAACTTGAACTTTGGCACGAATGATCTTGAAAGATTAAAACACAATGAAAAGTTTTAAAAGCAAACTTTCCAACCCCGACCCCTCAAAAGGGGGAAATTATGCATTTCGTAAAAAGTACTTTTCGTTTGTTTGCGCTAGCGCCTAAAGCTGAGGTCCTATTGAAAATGTATGATACTAATTGCATTTGCTCTAAATTAACTCTGTGCAGGTTTGATGGAGGTATATCACACCTCCTTCACCCCCTACACCCCCCCTTAAAGTATTTTTAACTCTTTATAAATTTTCAATATTCTTCGTGGTTTTATTTTTTACAAATTTATTTTTTGACCAAGGGCCATATTCTTAACACAAATTCAATCCATCCTTTAGGTTGATCAGAGGTCATTTACAAATTTTTAACCGTTTCAACCACTTAAAAAAGTCATCCTAAGTTAGGATTTCATTTTTTATTTTTCGTGGTTTAACTTTTTTATGATTTTTATTTCAATAAAGATACCTATATCATGACATTTTTTTAATCCGGATGTAATTAGTTCGATCTTTCAGGTTCATCAGAGGTCATTTACCAATTTACACCCGTTTTAACCCCTTAAAAATTATTTAGATTAAGACTTTCATCGAGATTAAAATTGTCTTCATGGTTTTTATTTTTGGCTAATTTGCTTTTTGACTGGAAGCCACAATGTTTGACTCGGATATGGGTAATGTGACCCCCACTGGTTGGTGTGTAATTGGTTATAATAGTGGACAATTACCAAATTTAACCCCGTTAAAAGTCCTCTAAAGTTAAACTTTAAATTATTTTTAAATCGTTTGGCAGTTTTTATTTTTATCAATTTTTATTTCACGTTGAATATATATTTTTCGACCTAGCATTGGTCCATATCACAATTTTTGGAAAGCAGAATTGGTAATTGGTAGATTTTTTGGCTGATTGTAATTCCTTTAAACCGCTAAATCGAACAAATAAATACTTACTTTTTATTATGTATATTGGGTTTTTTCAAGTAAATACTTTTTTTTATACCCCGTTCCATACCCCACTTTTCCCTACCCCCTGCTCTGCCATAATACACCCTCCCACCATTTAATCCATTCCCCCCTTCGTATATACCCCTACACCCACCTTCTGAATTTACTTCCGCAGGGAAGCAAAGTAGACGTTTTACTTCCTCCAGGAAACAAAGTAATTACTTCAAGTTATAATCATTTTACTCCCACAATACAAGGAGCAAAATGGTACTGATAATAGCAAATGAGGTAATAAAAAGACTCAAACAATATAAATTATGAAAAAGATTTAGGAGTTTTTTTCCTACCAACCTTTCAAGATAGTATTTTCCCCAAAACTGCTACGTTTAGGCGCTTTTTACTCCTTGCAATGAGATAGGAAATAGTGGTATCACTCAGTGGTATCATAGTGATTACTTTCTCTCCCGTAGACCCATTAGAATAACATTGAAAACAATAATTAAAAAATCAAGCGCCTTCAAAGTTTTACGCAGACATGCAAATATTATTTTATATGTTGAGGTGTAACAGATTGCAAGCGCTAACAGCTAATTTAGTGACAGAAATAATCAAATAAGAATAACGTAGCCAACAAACAGTTGTAAGAAGGTGTACAAATTAAGCGTGTAAAAATGTTGCAAAGGTAGCTGAACTATGATGCATGAATGGTTGCAGATAATGAAATGCTAGCGCTAGTTAAAGATCGAAACAAAATTGACTTTGTTTGTTAGTTACTAAGTGAATGAGAAAGATGTTTAAAGATTGGATATTTCTTATTATAGTTGGAGATAAATTGTTGTGTGAATATTGAGAGCAAAGCACATTGTCTCATGAGTGAATATGGTGAAAATGTTGGAGACCAAACTTGCGTGGGCGACAATTTTCACGATTTGTACTTTACTCACTCAACTAACGAATAACTATTTCTAGTTTTATTTGACCAAAAGAGAGTCATCAGGTATCCAACTAAGTTTGGTGAATTTGAAATATCAACAGTACAGCTAAATTAAATACTTCAAACAACAATTTAAATATTAAAATCCTAAACAAAATCGGCTGCGGGAATAGCTCAGACTGGTGGCATGACCAGTAACAGTTGAAACAGCCAACAGATTGCCGATGGCCGGCGTGTTTCATCGGGATATTGGGCTATTGGTTAGCTGTTGTTTACTAGCACCATCCGTTTCGGGAGGTTAAATGTTAGGTCCGTGATCATGAATATTACCATTCCACTTTGTACTATTTATCACCAAGTAAATCACAAATAGATTACCTCATTCCAGTGTGCAAATACCCCACGTGTTCTGCATTTCAGAATCTAAAAACTATAGACTAACAGATTTAAACTTTTGCTGATATCTTATTTCCTTCTTTAACTGAATTTTTATAACTTCCCCTTTGCAATATCCTTATAGTTCATTAGTCTATGAATTGTATCAAATAATATCCAATTATAGCATTATGCATTATTTTGCTATAATATCCAGTTATAGCAAATGTAGATGAGTTTATATTTTAAAATCAAATTGTGATCAAACTACTTCATAGTTTGAATTTAAGAATGATTTTAAATGGGGTGAATATAAATTTCAACCCCTTTTTATAAAGGCATGGGCTTTTTCCGTAATTACTTTCCAATTTAATCTCTAAGGACCAATTTTAATTTATTAGAGAAATTATCTACAGATGTTATATAGTTTAATTTATCCTTTACTTTCACATTACTTAATAATTTTTTATTGAACAATATAAATGTTTATAAGGTAAGCTAAATAAATTTAATACTATGAAGTAAAAAGTGGGTTATGGATCAAAGATTGTCACTAGAAGTTTGAATCAAAGATATCTGACTCAGTTTATTGTCGTCCCAACAGATCCTCACGTTTTATGGTTTTATGAAGTATATTGAAATGACAATGTACAGTATAAGTTAGAGTTTAAGACATAACAACTAAGCACTAAACTAAACTTTATATCGCCAATATATATGAAATGTTTCCGATTTTTTACTTCGTCAATTGTCTCTGCGACAAACATGATCGGAGTTTAGTTTATTATAAATCAAAGTTATTTTAACATAAAAAATTAATATTTTATTTTCAACTAGCTTTCTTTCTTGTTTACATAACACAAAAAATTAAATTGTTATACTGTTTTTCCTTGTTTCACATGATTTTCAAACCCAACCAAATACTTGTAAAATTTTTAAAAACTTATTCAAACATTTGGAAGTTTTTCAACATGTATAAGCTTCTGTGGCAAGGTACATCCACAGCCATAATAATTACATATTCAACACTAAGAAAAAAAACAAGCTTCACTCGTTTTTTACTAATCAGTGATGGTAATTGAACGCAAACCCCAAAAACAAAACATAAATTCACCATCTCATAAAATGAATTTAAAACAAAGTCGTACATAGACAACTTTGAGTTATGTATTCTGTGACGTGGACAAATTGATTAAAATATTCCTCTCGGAATTAACAGTTTAACTAACTCCGCGTCTTGAGCCATTATAAAGGTTACTCGTTTAAAAGTAGTAAAGAGGTTTGACAAATTGAGGGAAATGAGATTTCAAAAGCTGAAATGAAATCTTCGATGTAGTTCATTATCAATAAATGACTTATAACTCTTCCTACATGGAAAAACAGTTATGCTTTTAACGGATGATGTCATCGTTTTAAAAGTATTCAGTGAAGATTAATACCCATTGATGAATATTTTATAGTCTAGATGTAAAAAATTGTGTGATTAACGTTAAATAGATTTGTTAAATTGTCTTATCGTTGGAAAGCATTTCAAAATAAACTGTTCTTTGGCTATCATTTATTAAAGTACCTTCTTTTAAATATACATTTTATTCTTTTAAATATATATCTAGTATCATATTTTCATAAAATCATATTAGGTGAATTTAATGAAAATGAAAATAAATATAAAACTCTCTCGCAATAAAGAAACGTCCCATCATTTTATCGAATGTTGAGGTCAATCAATGAATCCTGATGGAAACAGTTGAAGCGTAACTATCAAATCATAACAACTGCCTTTCTGCCTTTCTGTCTCTCCGCTCTCAGAGCAGCTGCTCTCCTTTGACTTAATAAACTTGCCAGATGGAAAGTGTACATTAATTTTGCTATTAATATTTTGAGTTAAGCTGGTGGTGGTGGTGCAAAAAATGGTGATAAGCAGAAGGCGGTGCTACTCTTAGCTATAAGCTGAAGGCGGTGCTACACTTAGCTATAAGCTGAAGGCGGTGCTACACTTAGCTATCAGCTGAAGGCGGTGCTACACTTAGCTATGAGCTGAAGGCGGCGCTACACTTAGCTACGAGCTGAAGGTGGTGCTACACTTAGCTATGAGCTGAAGGCGGCGATACACTTAGCTATAAGCTGAAGGCGGCGCTACACTTAGCTATGAGCTGAAGGCGGCGCTACACTTAGCTATGAGCTGAAGGCGGTGCTACACTTAGCTATAAGCTCAGGAGGGGAGTACACTTAGCTATGAGCTGAAGGCGGCGATACACTTAGCTATAAGCTGAAGGCGGCGCTACACTTAGCTATGAGCTGAAGGCGGCGCTACACGTAGCTATGAGCTGAAGGCGGTGCTACACTTAGCTATAAGCTCAGGAGGGTAGTACACTTAGCTATGAGCTGAAGGCGGCGCTACACTTAGCTATGAGCTGAAGGCGGCGCTACACTTAGCTTTGAGCTGAAGGCAGCGCTACACTTAGCTATGAGCTGACGGCAGCGCTACACTTAGCTATAAGCTGAAGGCGGCGCTACAATTAGCTATGAGCTGACGGCAGCGCTACACTTAGCTATAAGCTGAAGGCGGTGTCACACTTAGCTGTAAGCTGAAGAGGGTAGTACACTTAGCTATGAGCTGTCGGAGTTGCTACACTTGGCGAAATCCCATAATATGACTAAGTTATTAAATCGAATCAGTTTTCAAAAGCGTCAATATCGAAGGAATGTCGTTGTTTGAAAGAGGCAAGCGCTCTGCAAAGGATATTTTGAACGTATATTGATACTTTAGCGGGAAGATATTACGCCCTCTGTGTTCCTTGCTACAGGAGATAGCACTTTTATCTGCACCATAAAATGCCACAACTATATTTAAACCTTTAATATCACTGTTTCTTTTTAAGCTGACTATATAACTTTTAACCGAGCGTCATCTGGGGTCCAGAAACAAAAGGCTCCTGATTATTGCGTTCGCCTCCACTTATTGTAAGAGTATTTTTATGTAACAGCATTGTAATTTTGTTTTAGTTTTTCGGAAACAAATGTATGAGGCAGGTTGTTACTAGAGCCAGGCGCTAAAATTAATCCTAGCGATAAAAATTTAAATATAAAATCCTTAAAGATTTGTATTTAAATCATAAATTACCTTCTGTCAGATTAAATTATGACCCTTAGTGGCAGTAATCGTGCAACCACGACGTTAATGTAAGATCCAAGCAGCAATTTTATATTTCTGCACGTAACTGTAACGTACAGTTTGCCGCACTTCCTGCACCTCTCCGTCCCCTACCAAGCCGCATTTCTTACCAAGGACAGTCTTCTATTGAGCCGCACCTCCTACCAAGCGCCGAGTTCTATCAGGAACAGTTTCTTACCAAGCTGCACCTCCTACCTAGCACAATTTCCTACCAAACTGCACCATCCTACCAAGCGCAAAATTCGATCAAGAACTGTTTCCTACCAAGCCGCACCTCCGACCATCAGGCACCGTCTCCTAACAAGTCCTTCATTCTACCAAGCCCCGTCTCTTAACAAGTCCATCTCCTGATAAGTCGCGTCCCCTAACAAGGTCCGGGGACAAGCTTTTCTCTTGTTCAAAACAGAAATACTCATTACTTGTAATTACTTACAATACCCCAAAGTTGCCACCAAGCCCCTACCAACATCCCTAGAAAAAAGCCAAAAAAGTGAACTTTTTTAAGTATTAAAGGACTGAAACAATTTATGGAATCTCTCCTCAAAAGTGTATTTTTATTTTATGATTATGAAGCATAAAACTCCAGAAATAAATGTATAAAAAGCTCTTGGTACAAGTTCATTTCTACCATTTTGGTTTTGTGGGTAAAAGGCAGGAAAAATAAAATAAAAATTATGTGTCACTGGACCTTTTTGAATTTAAATTAAATTAAGTGGTACACGTTTTACATTAAAAATATATTTTATTATAAATTATTATTTTTCTTATTTTACAACAGCCTAAATTGTATACATTGTAGAAAACGTAAAACAATAAAATAAAATGAATGAATAAATATATGTAAAGGCGTGATAAAAATATCATACTGATAATTTTCTTCATCACTGAATTGACTCTGTATGAATTTTCAGCCTACTATATAGGTCTTTAATGTTCTTTAATTTGCATTAACACAACAACAAAAATAACAAGCACAAAAGGCCTGGTGAAAAACGACAAACCTTTTTCAAAACCCGTGATAATTTTATTTTTAATGGATTTTGGTTTGTATTTTAATATAATTTGAGGAATACATTTGGTTAAAAGCTTTTGTGCACCCATCCCGGAAATGACACAGAGCTTGTTATTGAACTGAAGGCCATTGGGATTCAAAAATGCCGCTATTAGGATAATGGATCATTCGGCGAAAAGGCCGTACTTTATTTACGAGAGAACAGTTTTTCGTCATCGTGGAAAGCATTTATCGTTACTTATATTTATCGTTACTTGCGTACTTAGAATAGTCATAGTTTTTCCATCTATATTTATATCTCAAATCCCTATTTACCACCACGATGAAACGAAGAAGTGGGGACTAAGGCTTTCTGGCACTGTCGAAAGAAATTATATCTTAGAATTCAAAAATCCCGCACATTAAATAATAAAACTGATTAATAAATAAATTTGTTTACTGTATTTGTATACTATATAATGTTGGGTGTATGGTGTATCCTGTTACTTTAAATGAGCAACAATGTTTCAGGGTGGACTTAGTTTATTAGAGCAAATTCGTAAGGTGGTTGTGGGAATGATATTCGAAATTCACCCTGTCACAGTTTGATTAAAGTTAACCTTTTGGGGTACCTTATATCGGTATATTTATAATCATTTTTACTACCTAGTCGGTTTTTGTTAAAAGCTAGGTATTAAACCTTTTCAGGACTTTTCAATACAGTATTTTTCTTTATCTTACGTAATACCACCCGATACCGAAATGGCCTTTTTACCGCTGAAGTGAACTCTTATTATTACGGAAGCAGGGCCTAAAGCATCCAAGAAATCTTACACTCTGATCAAATTTAATAATCTTCAATCTTGCCCCTAATACTCGTTATCATATAACGCTTTTGGAATATTTATTTGTCAAGTATTTTCTCTAAAATCTAAATATTATTACTTATAAGATTAGTAAATATCCTGAAGGGTAACAGATAAGAAGAAATGGATTTTTTTATTAAATATATATAAGGAGTTTTATTTTTCTTTATTGGCTAGAAAACAGTTTGACTGTTTGTCATTTTACTGGACATATATTTGAAATTGTTTATGCTTATCGAATATATATATAAATCCTGCTTTGTAAGGTCTATAATATATTTGGATATACATACGGCGACAAAATCATTGAAATTTAGAAAAAAAATTAAGTTTTAGTTTGAAATATATCTTTAGGATTCAAGGTTTTCAACTTGTACGTGAAAAAACCTATCAAAAAAGTGTATTTTGCATCACCTTCCACTTATCGTAAGGCTTTCAAAGTAGTAAGCTTGGTCTGTGGTCGCGGCTCCAGATTTTATGATGCTATAACTCGGCTCTACTCCATTTCTTGGGAATCAAATATCTAAGGCAATTCGCATTAAGAGGTTTTATAGAAAATGTGGTTTTATATTTTTTAAAGTATGTAAAGTGGAAGAATAAAAGATCCGTAATATTTTGTTAATTGCTTTAAAAATTCAACAATTACCTTTAGTGGCCTCGTGAAACAACCAAAGGTATTTAACAGTAAGCCTCCCAGGAACCGGGAGGTTTTCCATTAGGGAAATATTGTTTCACACATGGGCTTTATCTTTCATTTGAAACATTGTTGATATACTTGGGTTTTTATGATTTTTAACGTAAATTATGCAATTATTTTAGTTGGGTTTTTACAGTTTTTACTGGACGACTCAGCGACAGTTTTATTCTGGTACAGAATTCGAAGATGGTTACACAAACTAACTAAAAGCTGTCATTGAATTGGTAAGTATTTCAGCTGTCAAGAATAACCAAACTCCTGATCACCTTGAGCCATAATTATCCCTCGTAACTTTGGCCTCGGGTAAGCTTGGCTTCCCAGACAGGTCTGAGCACTGGAGTTGAGGATCATACTGGCTTGTCCATCCGGAGGGGATGACAGACAAACTCATTCCAACAAACTCCTCAAGACTGCCAGTTTAGAGGGCGGATCGACCTGGGTGAGACTGCTCACAACAAGAAGAATCCTGATACGGGAGTCCTTGTTTGGGAATGTCTGGGAGGTCTCGGGTTGGAGGCTCAATTTTCCCCAGAAGAACCCGGAGGATGGGTAGAAAAATTGTCTCTTTTCCTTAAGGATAATTATGTCATATCTTTCCCATCCTGCAACTCCATTCCTTACGTAAGCTGTACGATTTCTTACGGAGACTTACCTAGAAGGGAATGCTGGCTTTCATTCCTTCAAAGTCTACGAATCATTCCATCACTGATATTCCAACACTGATTGTTACTGAAATACATATAAAAGAAAATCGAGAAATAATCATATAAGTGCACCATCACCGACAATGGATTTAAAATTAATAAATTATATTATTTTACTGGTACAGCTCTAATTAATGATCGCATTACATAAAAAACACATGCATTCATTTTAATAACCATAAATGCTTAATACTTTTTTGAAATTCCAGTAGTTTCAATACAGCATTTCTTGCTGCTGTACTTCGTTTTGACACAGAATCAGCAGCTGTTTATTCAACACATTTAAATGGATTTGAAGGGTATGAGGTCGTCCCCTGGAAAATAAACACATCGGTTTTTAACGTCAGATCAGAAATTATAATTTGATCACGATTTAGAATAGGTGCTCAGCCTGCAATCACATAGGCCTACTAATCAATTTCATCAAAACTTTTTTTGCACTCAAACAAATTTTAATATTATTTTTTATATGTTTCTTTAATCTCTTTGTTGGCGGTTGAAAAATATATACTTTATTTTACAGGTGGAGTCAAAAAACTTAGTCCAGTGAGCCAACAAGACCGTGTTAGATATAGAGTGAGTTTACGAAAAGGCTGGTCACGCTGTTTGACTGTACTTATAATAAATTAGTCGCCTTTGTTGTCGTGAACTTCTTTAATTCGGCATTTTGTATATCCCTTGTATGTAATTGTTACCGTAAAACTTAACAAGTTGATTTTTCCTTTAGTATGTTACCTGCATTTTTATTTTAATTTAATTTACCATATCTTGATATTACAGTGCTTGTACTTGTAAAATAAAGGAAAGAGTCTTTTTTTAATATTCAGTTGAAAATAGCAAAATATATTCCAGTTTAAATAACGAAGAGCGCCGGTATTGAGTAAGACTCCAGCTGTGACCTTCATATTTCGAAATACCTTCCATCCCTCTAGGCGTTATTAATTACTAACTCTTATTTTCAACGTATCCATGATCGAATACAATATCAAATGTACAACAGTCTTTAAAAACTTTCTGCTTACAATGGACCTCGTTTTTACAACCTTGCTTATCAAAAGAGCTCAAATGACCTGAGTCGTTAAAAAAAATACTAAGGTTCGGCTTAAAAAGAATGTTTAAATAGTAATTCTGAGTACTACGTACTTCTGATAGTACGTTCTGAGGAAACTAAAGACTGAATTGCCTAGTCATTTTCTTACAATAGCCTATTTGGCATTTCTTCACTCTCATTTAACCTATGGTACTAAACTTTGGGGACAAGCCTCTAGCTGTTGTAAGGTTCTGGTGCTACAGAAAAAGGCAATTAGGATTCTGCAAATGCTACTCTGTTGGACCATTGTAAACCATTTTTTGGAAAATTGGGTATTATGACTATTGTAAATGTATTTATTTTTCAAATTGTTGTCTATGTAAAACTAAATATTAGGGACTGAGAGATTGTAAATGAAGTTCATAACTAACTTCTAACTAATTCCTACACAAGGAATTGTAGGAGCATAAATAAGCCTAGGTGTAGACTTGAAAAGACTGCAAAAGGTTTTCTTATAGCAGGAATAAAATGTTTTAACAGCCAGTGTCTTGCAGGGAGTAACCAAGCTCTGAATTCATTAGGAAGTTAGAAAAGTGGTTGTTGGTTAATCCTTTTCTCAACATGACTGAATTTTATGACTCCAATATTGATATGTATTTGGTATAAAGTTAGTTTTAAGATTTCAATATTGTTACGCGGCTGTTGTTTTTATTGATTGTTACCTGTATTCTGCTTTGTAAATTCAATTAGGCCTATGTAAAAAATGTAATGTCAACTGTTACCTGTTAGTCTATTAAGCCAGGAAAAGGAATTTTAATCATATTGTGCGTCAAGATCTAGGAAGAGATAACTATTACTTTCTTGCTGTATTTGACTTGGCCAATCACAATTTGTATTGTTTAAAGGCTCAATAGAGATCTTGTATCTTGAATCTTGATTGTCCCTTTTCCTTCATGTGTATTAAGTTCTGCGGGTGACCCCAAACGGACATTGCCTTGGGGATCACCTATTTTATCCACCAAAAATTCACAGTTTTTAGGTTTATTTCATTTTTATTTATTGTTCTATGCATACATATGTAAGCGTTTTTGTGTATGTTATGAAGAATAAAGTTTATTTATAATTAAATTATTATTATTTGTGTTTCATTTATTTATTAGTAAAAATATACCTAAAATAAACATAATTGGGATAATCAATCAAGAAAAACAAGTCATTATACAAAAAAAAACTATAAGTTTATAACTCTGTAACTTTCTTTAAAAAAATATCATAAATTATTTGTTATCCCACTAGAAGATATTAATAATTAACTCTTATTTTCAAAGTATTCATGACCAAATACTATATCATCAGAACCGATTTGATTTATAACCGATTTAATTTATTCAGCTGGGAAAATTATACTTGTAATATTAATAAATTATATAATCAATTAAGAAAGCAAATCGTCATGCAATTAAAAAATATATATGTCTGTAAATCTGTAACTTTGTGAAGTTGTTTGAACAAAGTTTTCATATAACGTTTTTTGGTTGAATGCTGAGGTGAAAAGTCATTATGAACTTTAAATTGCAAATTAACGAGGTGGTTTTTGTTGGAGTTCAATAGCGGGCGGGTCTAGTTCGCAGTTCGCAGCTCGCAGCTTCCATGGGCTATTTTAATTAAAAGTTAACCTTTATCCCCACAAGCGATCAAAACTGCGCCGTGGCTTATATCGACACCTCGCAGATCAATCAAGGGAATGTCTACAATCACGTGGTTAAATCACAAGGTAATTAAATCTATTAGTTTTTAACAAGAATTAATTGAATTATCAACTTAAAACCGTACAGTTCAAAAATATATTTTATCTGTCACAATAATTGTGAAAGATATCATATTATATTAATTTGTTAAACCTTAACGAAAACATTTTTAGGAAAGGTGGTTATTAAACCTTTTTGTGATATTATAAATGAAACAAAAAGTGTTAATAGAGATGAAGAACACGTTTTAACGAACTCTGTTATATACAGTTTGATGATAGCTTGATAATGCATATAGTTTAAAATAAAAACCTCCTTGAGATGTTTGGTGAAAAACTAAGCCAACTCTTAATGTTTAAATTTAACTTTCAACGCTCTCAAAAATAATAAAACAGCTTGAAAATTATATGGAAAACATATTACTTTATTTTAAACTTGCTTATAGATATTACATGAATATTCATATTTTTCCAAAAGTTTTTGTCATTCCTGTTAGACCAGTCACATGGTCTGATATTATTATTGGTTCAGAAGCATTATGTATTAAAAACAAATATTAAAATAGTGTTTGAATGGGTTACAAATTATACATAAAAATAAATCCGTTTAAAAAAAATCAACATTTAGCTTTTGTTAAATAATAAAATATTATTTCATAAAGAGTTTTTCATAATTTTTTTCAAATTACTAATTACATTATTTAAGATTATGATAAAGTTAACGTATGCAATGTAATTGCAATTAAACATTAGCTAAAAAAATAAAAAGCATAACTAAAACACACTTTTTTATAAAATTACTGAACAAGTAAGCTCATTGCATAATACTCCGAAAAAACGATACTTTAATTAAAGAATCTAGGGATGTACAGCGAAGAATCATAAGCTAAACAACGCTTTAAAAATATTTAGAGACAATATTTCTTCGTTAGAGGTTGCTTTGTTTCCTTTTCATGATTTAGCGCTGAATTAATATTAAATTAAAAAGAATACAGAGCTATGAACAACAATAGCTGAAGAAATATTGCATTAATTAAGCTTATAATAATGTACAATGTTTTGTTCTGGTTGCAGCTGCAAAAATATTTTTATCAGTGGAATGAATGTGATATTTACCAATCTTATGTTTTTAAACAATGTCTCTATAATATTTTCAGTAAATAGTGAAATTTACTGAGTTTATTGAAATCAAAATAGCATTCACTTTGGTTCGTAAAAAAAATTATTTTTCTTTGAACGTACTTCTTAAATATGTCAATAAAAATAAAGTACTCGGGAAAATAATGTATTATTAATTACTCGCACACTTTGACGAGGCGGTAACTCAAAGGTGAAGAGCTGGACAGTTTCCAGACGTCGCTGGTTCGATCCCAGCTGCGCCCACTCCTGGTATCTTCAGCGGTCACACTTTCTGCCACATAAGAGCCTATTGTTTGTAATTTTACCGGCTGAATGACTGGCAACAATTCCCTGTAGAGCAGCCTTATTTATCATAATATCAAGCAAAACAAAAATTAACATTATGAAAAGCTAGGTTATTAATTTATTTAGAACCACTTTCATTTAATTATGTAAAGATAAGGGGAGCAGAATTTCACAGGTAAATTAATTAAAACAAACCGCTTGCTATTCAACTCTAAACAATAATTTGTTTTTATTATCAAATCTGATGCCAACCTTTGAAAATCAAAACAATTTAATTGATGGTGAATCCTTGCAATGTCCCTTACTAAGTACATGCAATAATATAAACAAGCGTATCATTGTTCAACTTCCTTAAATATACATACTCATTTTCTATTTTGTTGTTTAAATTGTTACTTATTAAAAAAAGAGTAAATATTTAGAAAATTATTTCTTTATTTATAATTTTTCTTTTGAGTATATAGAAATTCTAACAAATAAACAAAAATTAATAATCCATTTACGAGATTATTCAAGTGTATCACCTTTTACTTAATATTTAAAAACCTGTATGAATTGCACTGATGGAGATTTTTAAAAAAATTCAGAAATGATTACATTGAAAAACATTATTCTGTTAAGAAGAGGTCCACAATTTAGATAATATTAATTATTTCCATATGTTCTTTATATCCCTAAAGGTTAATATAATACATGTACATTAAACTGAATATTAATATCCACATTTTTCAAATGTATAGTACCTACACAAAGTACGTTTGTCTGTGAAAACTGCTGTAACACTCACAGGACATACAGGTGCAGTTTGTAGGGCCTACAACTTCTAATCCAATTACTACCTGGACGCTCCTTGTTGGTCACGGTTAGGGTCGCCAGTTTTGTTGAGTGGTATCGGAACACCGACTGGGAAGTGTCCTATTGGAGTAATCGGCGGGGGGGGGTGTCAGAGAGCAAAAAGGTCTCAGGATGTTGTATGGAATCCAAAAAAGCGGGTTTGGAATGTTAAATATACAAATGCACATGCTTGGCTATATAGCGAACCCAACAGTTTTTTCTATATTGCTACCATTCCAATTAATTGCGTTTTAAGGAATACAACTTGTTAGATTACTACGTAAGCCTTAGGAGCAAGAAACGGTCAACGTTGAAAACAGATGTTTTGTAAACAATTTGTGTTTCCTTTCCTTGTACAATAAAATTCGAAGTGTTAAAATTTCAAATTATTAATATTACAATAAATCCTATAAATAGAATATTTAAACAAATTTACATTGTGAATCCCAAAAACATAGCCGTATTTAAAAATTAACAATGAAAACTATTTTTAAATTAAACTGACACAATCATTGCTATATAATTTCTCTTATGTACTAATGAAATAATATTTAATTTAAAAAAAATACAAATAGAAAAAGCATACATTCATTATTTGGAAAAGTCTTCGCCAAATATATCCAGTTGTGTTGCTGAAAATCCAAACACATATCAAACTAGACCACCAAAAATAAAATAATTTTCAGTGTATAACTCCAAAGAAAAACATATATTTTTAAGACGTCAGTGAAATGCCGAGAGGTGTCGTTCAGGGCGAGGGGAGGCTGTAATTACTTCAACGATTTCTCTGTCAACAATCTATAAAGGCTTAGTAAATACTGGTTTTCACGTTCCAAATCGAATCAATTTAACATTATTCGTTTGACGACATACTTTAACTTCTTAGCCTTATTTTATTATCTTATGTTTTATTTATTTTATTACAATATATGTTTGTTATGGCCTTAATAAGTACACAAACTTATCAACGAGGTCCAATATAACATATAAAATATTTTACATACACGTATGACATTAATTTCTAAATACTAATATAAGCTCAAAACAAAACATCATTTACTTGATGGCATCATTTACATCATCGGTACTTGATTTGGCATGAGGCGGGCTTCAAAATCTCTCCACAGTATTACTGAGCAGTAATACTGTGGTTCAAAATACTCAGCTTAGCGTGTAGCAGCCCTGCTCTACACTGCAGTAAAACAACTGGAACCGCTGAAAAAAAACATACTAGTCAAGTAGAGAAAGAATGAATATTTAACGTTACAGTGTAAGTAACATGTTATTGGTTGAAATAAAATTATGTTCATCATTTGTGAGCGATGGATCAAACCGTTTCTGCCTTATTTTTTACGAAACTATTATATTAAACAGAAGAAAACCATTAATAAAATGAATTCATCCTTCTAGTTTCACACTCGTAAGCAAAAGGTAAGCAAAAACTCAAAAAGGTAACAAAACAAACAACAGCAATTTTCTCATATGAACACACAGTAGACTTACAAATTACATTAATTGAACAAAACCTAACTAATGAACAATATAAGGCATTGCAGAAGGAAACTTGGTGAAGAACGACTCAGTAATTAATTAAGGAGCAGAACAATGTTTTCCAAGTACCTACATCGGAGATTTATGTTTTCCAGCTAAATGAAAACAATTACATTCTTTTGTATAAACTCTAAATGCCCCTACTTATTATTTTCATGATAAATGATGTTTAGTTTTTTAAGCTTTTTTAGTTTTTATATTTTCACCAAAAGAATTGAATTTATTTTATTTTCATAGCTTGCTAAATATTTGGAATTTTATTTTAGTTTTTCTCACTGATTAAAGCTACAAAGATTTCAAAAAAACTGCTGGATGTGTTATTTTTTATAATAAAATATGTTATTATCTTCGTTAAAAGGTTTTGGAAAACCTTTTTTGTTTTTCTAAGTATTTGTAGTAATATTCAATGGCTTGTTAGGTGAAATTCAATCTACAACTTGAACTTCAGCAGTATAAGTCAATATAATAGCAAAAAAATCATATAAAACAGTTTTCTCTTTCAATTGTAACTACAGCGTTAATTAAGGGAATGTACTAACCAATACAATTTCTGCTTGGCTGGTAATCCCTTACTTAAAATGTGTATATTTGTAAAAAATCATGTTTCAAATATAAATCACTTTAAAAATAATCAATATCCTGATTGTCAAGCGCAAATGAAGTATAAGTTTGCCGTCAATACACAAACAGCATCTGTGCACCGGGGTTACTGAATAATATTTGTAAAACGCTTGGTTTTACCAATCGCTTTATTAAAAAGCAACTTTAAAAAAAATATCTCTATCCTAAAACGTATTTGTGTCCGTATCACTAGAGCTGTTATGGAGATATTTACAATATTTTGACGTTCTAAAGTCGCATTTCCAATGTGTTAGGTTTTCCAAGTATGGGTGGTTCGCAGCAAATATAAAGCTTTGTGTCAGGGTGCATTAACCAGATTGGGTCTTATTCTTATGGGATTCAACATTCCTTTCACCCAACTTTCATATTTACTCTATGATGGTGTCATCGCTACTGGTACAGCAATACGACTGTTGCAAGTACCTCAGTTTGAATTTTTAACATCGAGAAGTCCACCAAATTCCTTAATTCTCAATTCGTCCATAAAGGGGTTTGCAAATTTCTGCATATTTATATCATCTTCAGATCCACAGCATAATAATTTTCTTTCCCAAATTGGCATACCAAACCCAAGTTTAAAAATTTTAAAAACGTAGACACAAACATAAAACCCGACAGGACCACGATACGAAATTAATTACAAATATTTGTGGGCCTCTCGTTGGAGCACAAACATGTTGTCGGACCGGGACCGACGCTCCATTGAAAAGTGTCTGCGATATGGACCTTTTCCCTAAAGCCCATTTAAGCCTCAGGATCTGAAGATAGAATAAATATGATTGTAATCCTATCGGGACGAAGTCGGGATCATGGGGCAAACCACAAAATTTTTAAATCTTCTTTAGAGTCGTCCCGGAAACACAATAAACAAAAAATAAGTATATTTTTGAGTTAATTTTCCCCCGCATTGATTTAATATAATTTCAACATTGGAATGAAATTCAAGGAATTTCTACAGTTCTTGCTTTCTCGAGCAAGGATAAGTTTAAAACTTTCACATTATGTTGGTATAAAAGACAAAGTAGATTTCATTTATTAATCTTGATAACCTTCCACTTTCCCAGTTTCATTCATATTCAGTTTAGTTTAGCTCGTATTGAGTTTAGTTTCCCACATTTACATTTTGTTTTAAGGAGGCAATTTCCACTCAAGGCCTTTTTCTAACTCTGCGTCACAGTAAGGATAACCAAAGGGTAGTGAAATAGATATATCATTGTTTTACAAAACGGATGACAATCCTGACTTCTCTCATTGATTTTTTTTCCATGAGGACGAATAGTTTTAATAAGATTTTAATGGTGATTCAGTCTTTTTTTTGCATTAATACAAACCACCTCGGTCATTCAAATAGACAGAGATAGGGCTGCGAAATTGTAGTGAATTTATTTCGATGTTCTCCCGAACTATTTATATCTAAACATTCTGATAACTGTAATTAAATCGACTTAGTCTTTGAATTAGCGTTATAGTTTATTAACAAGCTTATACGCTATTTTTAATATCTGTAATTATATTTTTTATTTCACTTATAATTAGAAACATAATTATTGAAGAGTGGATATTAAAGGATAAATAGTTAAATATTAACAGTTTTTAAACGTGGTCTACATTTTTAAAAGCACGAATGCTAACAAATTACAAGGATGATGACATCCAATCGTCGAATAATTTCCGAAACCCAGTTCCAATTAGCGGATGCCAAGGACGTTTTCACAGTTTGATTAATTACTGCGATCGACAACAGCGGACTTCTCGTAATCACAAATAGTTCATATTAAAATCCATTTTTATATTGGTTTGATGTAATCAAGGTTTTTTTATTCTTTACTGATATGTTAAGATAACTGTTCTTGCCTTTAGGTACATTATCAGGTGGATGGCAATACATTAAAAAACACCAGCTGTATAAAAAACTTTATGATAGAGACAACTACGCTCCCTTCAAATGTAAGTAGCTGAACATATTTCCAATAGAAATTAGCACATTATAATACTCGGAAATACACAGCTCGTATTAATCAGTAACTTTACTTACGTCTTCAATCCTTAGTATTGTCGGTAACGACAATACTAAGGATTGAAGACGTAAGTAAAATTACTGATTAATATCACATCAATCCGTAGCTACAAACATTATTCAAAGTCAGGGTTGATCTATAAACTTAGTTTTACAGTTCACGTCTTCAAAGGACACCATTAGTCGATGATAATTTGTCTATTTGTGACATAAGTAACACAGTGCTCGTCTTGAATGTGATTTGTGAAAACATTAAAAAATACAACGCCATTTCAAATTTCTATTATATCCTCACACATATGAGGATACTTGTTAGGCCTACTGTCACCTTCAATGAGGCTATATTTTTACCCAATAGGCTAATAAAGCTGGGATGAAACCGAAAAAGGGTCTGCCATTGACATCAAAGTTCTGGTTCTATGGAAGTTAGATAACCTTTCTTATCACTCTACTCATCTCGTTTATTCACATATTTCAATGATCAGCTGATTTTTGGAGAATATAACAAGGAGAATAGGTGCTTGTAACGTCAAAGTCGTAAATAATTAAATGAACAAACCCTATTTTAAACACCAGAGGCCTATTCCACGAAAGAACAAGTTACATATTCACAAGTTTATACTTTTGGACACTTGTGAAAAATAGTTACAGTTGTTTCTTTTATATTCACAAGTATCAGGATTCGAGGTTAGAGATACTAAAATTATTAAATCCAACTTTAATGACACTAAAACCAAGATGAAATTATTTTGTTAATATATTAAGGAATAGTCAAAAGATATTTGATTTATTATAAAAAGTAGAAATTTTACTACGTCTATTAAATGAATGGTCTGTTTGTTGACAAACATTTAACATATGTGCTTGTAGACAAAAATGTAAGGGTAAACAAGTCTTGTTGTATCTAGTGAAATTTCACATATTCACCTACACTAGTTAAAATAGCTAAAATTTTTCACCTAAGCCAAGAGTTAGGTAACTTTGTTTTTTTTTACCTTTGATCCAGTTATAATTCATAGTTTCTCATCCATAGCAAAGGTAATGTGTTGAAATGACATTTTACAAACAAGTTTTCCACTGTGGTCAGCGTATTTAACGCTGATATTAATTAGTAATGTTATTTTTCATAAAAAAAGGGTTTATGGCAGTTTTATCCTGCGAGGATTATGCAGTTTATTATCAAATTAATGACACCATTGTGCTTTGCCACAGTAATTGTCATTTACAACTGCATTAGCTAACACCTTTGATTAGAACTATGCTAGCAGCACAGTATCGCCGAGGCGCCTCACCAAAAAAAAGGCAAAGTTTTTGAAAAATGTGACTAGATTATAGGGATACAATGAGGCATGCTGAGCGCACAATGGTGCGCAATAATGGAGCATATGGAGCATTATGGTACAAGTACACTCTCGGAAGACAGGGCCTTCTGGACAAAGCGAGTACGAGAGTTTTCATGGTGCGAACAGCATGCCTCGTCTATACATCCGTTTCATTAAGGCCTAGGCTTCAATATCTTCCCCAGGATTCGCCTAGAAGATGCAAAAAAGACTCGCCTAATCCCCGCGAGAGTTTGCTTATGCTGAAGACTGGATAGCCGAGTGGATAAAGTGCTTACATCATAACCTGAGGGTCACCTGTTCGAATTATGACCACGATCGAAACTGAGTCCGGTCGTCATTTGTCATGATAGGGCATGAATTAATTTTGCTATCCATCAAAAGGTCGCCGATAATACATCAACAATTGCAAGGGCATTGACGACCATTTTATACTATTTTGAATGTAGTATCATGCACATTTTATAGCTTAACTATAGAGAAAAAGTTGATATACATTGTGAGGAACACGGTAAAGCTCAGATGCTTACAAGAAAAAGCGGTTAGAACCGGATTTTTTGGGAGTTGAAGGAGAACAAAATGATATTCAATCGATAATGTAACTATTTTTTATGAAATCCTTAATATGATTTACTTTCAATGTACTTTCCTCTTTTAATCCCATTAACACAACATTCTAAATAGCAAAGGCAATCTATGTACCTAAAGTCAATGGTATAAACGTATGATTAAGAAATCATCCATTTTAAAACATACTATTTCATATGATAAATCACAGCTGTACTGTATTTCTTAAATTTAATAGTTTATGTTTATATTTTATGTTGGGTAAGTAAATATGTAAGAATTCAATGGTGAATCCGTGAAAATTTGCTGGTTAAAAAAGAAAATACTTGTGAAAAATAAAGTTACAAGTTTATACAAAATTTATACAAACTCACTTGTGAATATGTAACTTGTTATTTCGTGAAATGGGCCCCTGCAGCTCACTAACCACTCAGTCGTCTAATGTTCTTTAGCCCTGCGTCTAATGGGGGTTTTCTAAAGGGATGGTTTGGAAACAGAACATCATTCACTAGTTACCAACATCACGTTTAATCGATGTAAAATATATGAAGGTACTTAAGTTAGTTTTTAATGTAATTGAATCAACTCTGTGATATTAATATTGATGATTAAATTAATTTTCCAATTTCCGTGTTGGTACTCATTGTGTTGTTGATTACTAAGTGATTAAGCTCCTCAGTTGGCAACGCTGGTAAGCCCGGATTTTCCGGTTTGAAACTGCGTTCAGGTTTCCAAACAATAGAATCTCATTTCAGCGGCCCGAACCTGACACTCTCACGTGATTTACATGTAACTCATTTGATAAACTCGGCCATTGTGATTTTTAACATTCGGTCCTAAACTGTGCACCTGAATCATTGATAATACCACCTAATTAGGAGATGCTATTAAATCCAATGCCAGAGAAATTAAAGAAATAATACAACTAAGGTGGAATTTATTTATTATATTCTACTTTAAAATAAGCTAAATGCAAATAATTTTAACAAGATGATTAACAAGGTGCAAGTAAATAAAGTTAATCAAATACTAAGATGACATTGTGACATAACTACCGTTTCATTAAAGCAGTTTTCATTCCTTAAAGTACAACACTATTTGTCCAGAGTCTGATTACCTTACTGTAAAATTTAAATTTTAAGTAATTTGATTATTTCGTTTTAAATATTAGAAATAAAAGAATCTCAGTACTAATATTATTCAAATTCTTAAAACAAGGTTAAAAAAACTCAAGTATTCCTATATTAATTCCTATAACATTTTGCTTATAATATAGGTTAAAATTTTGTCGCTTTCATATATTCTTCAAAATCAACATCAAAAAAATTATTATTTCATCATACTAACACAGAAACGTATGTTTTCAAATATTTTTTGTTGGCTTGAAAGTTACCCATTGCCGGCCTAGGCCGGAAAGAACGGAAGTAAACAATCAGCTGATTTGCTGAAAACCGACGTTTAATGCTTGTTTATAAGGGGGTTTATTGGTTTCTTTTTAGAGGAATGTAGTGGCAGCCCTGCATCCGTAGCAAATGTTTGTTCTGTTTGTTATAGGTTAGGTTTGCAGGTTTAAGAAACGTATGTTTATGCAAGGACTTTATGATTGAAGGTATGTTTTTTTCTCCGTAGTATGATGAAATATATCGTACGTTACACGACCGGGAAGTTTTGCCGAACTCGCATGAAAATCCCGCACTCGCTTTCGCTCGCGCGGGAACTATTATGCTCATGTTGCAAAACAGTACTTCCCAGCCTAGTAACGTAATATACATTTCACACCAACAATTTTTAAGGCCTATGCAGATAGCATATCTAATGTAGTTGTTTGAAGCGCTATTGAAACAGTTAGATGTTCACGTCCATGCAATGGTCTGTCCACCGCTGGGGTGTTGACAATTACTGATGTCTCAACAGTGGTTGTGGTCGGGTACTTTAGTGACGCCCACTGACACAGTCAGTGCTTGGAGAGGCACTGGACAGTTTTCCTATGAACTGTCCAGTTCCTGAAAGTTATTCCAATTACTTCCGAGCAGTTTAAAACTTTTGAATAGTTTCCCATTTATTTTATATCATAAACTTTTATATTATCATCATTTATTTTATGAGTCATTAATTTTTACACGGTTTGATTGTTTGTTATTTTTAATTAATGTCTTCTCTTCACCAAACCTCCATGATAAATTATAACAGTGTCATGAAAATCAAAAAGCATAAAAGGGTGTTTAAATATTTTTTGCATCGTACTACACTGAAACATCTGATTTATGTGCCTTACTATTGGCTGGAAAGTTACTATTCCATACTAGTAGTACATTTACCGTCCAGTGAGATATTGCACTGTGGGAAATTTACCGTGCAGTGCACAGTAAATTTACCGTGAACTAGGAAACGGAAATAACGGATGTAAACAATCAAATCAATCAGCTGATTGCAGCAAACTGAGGTTTAATGCATGTTTATTGATTACTTCAGAGGAATGTAGTGGCAGCACTGGTAGCAGTAGCAAATTATATTTGTTTCTTTATCATCGGTTAGGTTTGAAGAATTGAGAAATGTAATGGTTAATGCAAGGAATAAGTTATTATCAAAAATAGGCCTAATTTTTTTTCTGAAAAGTAAGATATAAAGCATCTATAAAGCATACGTCTCACGCCTGGTAGGTTTTACCGGTCTAGTTACGTAATTTCTCACTGTTATGATTTTATTAATGGGTCTGAAATTTGTGTTTGTTTATTTTTATTTAGAATTATTTTTTGCTCGCAAAATAGTTTACACAGGCAACTACAAAGGGCTCATAAACAACAGAACTCTATTAAAACAACAGTGAAACAGAATATAAATTGAACCTTAACTACGGCTCTGACAAGAAGAATCAAGTTACTTGCTTCTTTGAAATTCAAATATTTTTGTCTTTTTCTAGAATTTATCCATACAATTTTAAAGAAGGTTATACAAGATAATCAATTTTTGACGGCATTGGGTTTCTTCATGACGGATGTTTCTGTACCTTAGTTATTTATGTAATCACAACTGTTTCTAATGCACTTTAATTCTGGCAGTCAGAGTAAATATATCTTACAATGTATAACAAATTATTTCATTATTAGTTTAAATTATTTTTAAAGTTTATTTATATAATTCCTAACATATTTATGTTTTCTATAGAATAATTTCAAATTTCAATTATGTTATTTAATCTTAACAAAACATAATGTACTATACATAAATATGAATTCGCTCATACAATATAATCTAATCTCAAACCAGAGGCTGCAACGGGCTTTTCTCCTCATTTGCTAAAAGCCAAAGCGGGATTTATTTATATAGGCTATATTTGTGTGCTCTTACTATCAGTCTCTTTGGTTTATTTGGGCAAAATTATTTTCATGTAGTAATACCTTTTAATCATTTGAGTTATCTTGATAAACTCCGAATGGATAACTTTAAAACAATAGAACAATGTACTAGGCTTTTGTGACACATAATAATCTTAACTTTGTTCAAAGACTGGGTTGTTCTATAAACTTTGTTTTCCAGTTCACGTCTTCTAAGGACGGGGGCACATACAAGGGTTGGGTTGGTTACATTAAGGGTGTCTATAATAAATTGTCTAATTGAAAATGGTTGTGGGAAAAGTAACGCAATGCTCATCTTGAATGTGATTGGTGAAAAATGTAAAAATGTAACGCCATTTCAAATTTCTATCACATCCAAACTCACCGAGATAAACCATTAGCTTATCCATCTAGACGGTAATGAAGAAAATATCCCGTTGCAGCAGACCTGCACACTCAGCGAATTTCATGTAATACAGATAATCATAATTTAATTCAACACAGCGAGATATGACGTGTTTTTGTAATCCGCACATGAATAACATGGGGAGCATAAGCAGGTTTCGGTTTCATAGCAGGTTTGCTGTTATGAAAATGTAAATATCAGGGATTTCAGACTAATATACATTAGATCTCATCTAGATGAAGACACAAACCAAGTTTTATTAATATATGTGGAGAAATAAGCGAGATATAGAATTTCACTTATTTCCCATAAGGATAACATTGGGATCACTTTCAATATCTCGGTAACCAATGGACATAGAACAATGATTCAAAATACTAAATTGCTTTTATTTTCGAGCTAAATTCAATAGTGCTAGGGGAAATTTTATAATTTCTACTTTTCTATATAAAAAACCTTTTAAAAAATCAATTTTGGGGGTTTATTTCCCTTAACCCTTCCCCCTTACAGTGGTCCCATCAGACTGGTTTACGAACTCGTCCGAGTGATTTCCTCTTTACGTGACTGTACCAAATTTCAATAAGATCAGACTATATTTACGGCCGCTATCATGTTAACAGACAGACAGATATGTATATGTACATAAATTCGAACGAAAGGTGTTTTTTTCTTCTGCCTTTCCCCCAGAAAAACGAAAAGTTGGTTATCATGGTCTCGGGCTTGGGTCTTAACATGAGGCCTACGGTAACAGCTTCTTTCTTAAAGGGGAAATTCGCTAAGGAACGAGGATTATTCTGTGTGAGAGATTATATTTAATAAGCTTCTTCAATCGACAGGACGCAATCTTGGCTCGCGATTTCTTTTCGGGCAGAGGATTTGAAGGCGCGTCGACGCGTGCGTCGTGGGCTGAGTCAGTGTTGTCAATGATGGTTTTTCACATTCGATCAGTGCATTTTGGAAAGAAACATAAAACTCTGAATGTTCAGGTTAAAATAATTTTTTACAAGTAAGAAATAGTTACAAAAAACCCACTTCAAAACTATTTTAACGATAGTTTATATAAATTTCATTTTGATACCACTAAATTTGAATACCGTATGAAATATTATTGATTTTTATAATTTTGAAGGAACAAACAGTTAACGTTAGTACCTGAGCATATAAGAGTGAGCCTACTTTATGCATTCGCTGAAAGTATCGGATCTAGACCAGTATGTGAGTCATGGGCGGTCTAGGTACAGAGGACTCAGCAACAGTGTTGTCCGGCACCCGAAAATTTATTATTTCAGCCCTGTAAATCAAAATAGAAGTAGGGTCAAGAAATTATTTCTATTCGTGAACAGTACAAAATCAATAATTTGTTATCATTGCAAATTGTATAGGAACCGTTTCCAGAAAAAGATAGTATGATGCAAATACATTTTCCGCCACCAGCTATTTAGAGGCTTTTTACTCCTTGACTCCTTGTAATGGATGAGAAAAATAATGTTTGTCTACCAGCGGGAGTGAAGTGATTACTTTGTCTCCCGCCGGGAGAGAAAATAACCCATAAGAATAACATTGAAATCAATAATTCAAAAATTAGAGCGCCTTCAAATTTCCACGCACACATGAAAATATGTTGCAGTTCAACGAATGCAGGGGCTAACAGCTGGATTTAGTGGCAGGAATGATGATAAAGAGTAACATCAACAACAATCAGCTGTAAGAAAGTCTAAAAATCAAGCGTGTAAGAACGAAGCAATAATCAGCTGATCGCTGGCGCATGGATGATTGCAGCTCCCCGGATGCAAGCGCTAGTAGCAGAAGGAAACAAAATGGATAATTTATTACTTACTAAGTTAATAAAATAAATGTCCATGGTCAGGCTATTTAATATTGCAGGCGAGGGAAATTTTTTTGTGTATTTCGAGAGCAAAGCACTTTGACTCCCTTGTGAAAATTGTCGTCCTCGCAAGCTCGGGGGTCAACATTTTCACTCGTGAGACAATGTTATACTTTACTCACTAACTATTTTTTACAGTTAGATACTTTTCAATGACATTATTACTTTACGAAATTACCAGTTATTTCCATAACAATAACCAGTTTGCTAATATAATATTCTACCAGAATATTTTCGCTAAAAGAGTATTTTTAATAACTTGAAATCCTGCATGGCGAGTTGCTTCAGCTGGGAATCCCAAGTTGAGATTTAGCAAGACACACAACACACGCCGTATTATCCGAGCCGGCAAGATGGAATAATTCATGAGCGATCTGGTCGACTTTCCCTGCAGGATTGCTACAGACGTTTAACGATACTGCGGTTTAATCCGTGCATGAGTAACTCTGTTTCTGATCTCAAACAAAAGCACAAGGTAAAATTTAAATCATTGTGAAAGGTGCTTTATTATTTAACGAAGTAGGCTGTAAAATGCACGAGGTAATAGCGTTTTTTTCCTTAAATTGATTCAATTTACCCCTCTTTTGAGAAGTTAGTAAAATCTTTAGCCTAGCAGCAATTTTTTGCCTTCTATACATATATATTTCGGCTGCTCGTGAAAATTAGAGTGCACGTGAAATGAGTTGGGGCAGTGTGACAAATCAATTGCTTTTCGACAAAATTTGCTGATGGTTCCTGAGAAGATTATTTCGTTGGCGATAAACAGATCCGCCATCTTTTAACAGAGTTAGGGTTTGAGGTGAAGCAATTCACAGACCAGAAACAATAAAACTGCTTTCATGTAGTTTACAATGACTTAGACTTGTTGTCACTATAAAACCCTAAGGAGAGAAATACTGTCTTACCTGTTTCATAATTTTAGGTCAGAATTTTTTCTTTTAAACGCTTTGTTATTTTAAAAATTATAAAATATTTTAACTTTAAGGATTGTTTGTTATAAATGTAAACGATACCAAAATTATTTTTACTACGAAGAATATTATATTTAAATTTACCATATTCAATTACTATGCCTTAACTAAATATCTTTTGTTAACACGTTTTTATCTCCATTTCAATTGTTTTATTCACGTAGTTAACAAATGAATCCATATATTTGCTGATGAATTATACAAACAGAATTGTTATATTTATTCATTTATTCATGCACAAAGTCACAAAGTACACCATGTACATGGAGTTTCCTTAATGGTAGGTGACATGTCAAAACACATATGTATAAGTAATTAACTTTAAAAGTTTAGGTGAAGTATGAAGCAGACCCCTGACCTTTCAAAAATCTATTCCAATTAACAACTGACAGAAGACAGTTTCACACCAAGTTTGATTAATTGTTTCATTTCACGAGCCACTGACTCTGCTCTCTCATTCACCGTCCCTGAACGATAGCCTCATAATTTGCTGCAATTAAATTTTATCATACATAATTATTGTTTACGGCATAGGTACCGTACTAAGATTACTGCCTCCATACTTCCAATTGCAATCACATAAAAAACTTGCTTTATCCGGCATAGTATCACTGAATGTTTGGGTTTTATTGTACTTGGCAATAGTAGACTTTATGAGTCGTTAATGATTAAATCTATTATTATTTCTCCTGTTCCAAAGTCACTCCTAAAATATATCCTTTATAATAGAATACCTATTTTCATCCCCGAATATTTTATCTAGATTTTTTTTAAACAGCATTGAATTACATTTTCTTCTGTAATTTGTCTACGAAACAAACTGCACGTCCCAAACCTGCTAACAGGCTTTGGCCCATGTAGTAAATTTTCCTGGAAAAGTTTTTATAACAGTAGTAGAGCATTCCCTGCTTTTTAAAGATAGAATGTCAATTCGACTTCTGTGTTGGTGGTGCACAGAGCGAGCCGGACAGGCACAGCCGGCGATAGCCGGCTGGTGCCTGGCGAGCGAGCGGTGCACATACATAGCCGTCTTTGAAGTGTGTGTGTGTGTGTGTGTGTGTGTGTGGCGTAATCCGGTCATGAGATGAGTAATGATTGTCTGTAACTGCTGTACCTTTGATGCTAAAAGTATGATTCGGGTTGTATTAAAAAATAATAAACCATGAAATAAGTTAAGTATTGAAATTTATTATGCAATTAGTATGATCAAAAAGTTTACAAAATAAAATATGATGAACTCTTGTAAGAAGTAAAGAGGACAAACTCATTTCAGCTTGTTCAATCCTACGTTTGAAATGTTCCCTATCCGAAAGGTGATAAGATCTTCTGTCTTCGTTGTCTTGAAAATAAAAAGTGGTCGCACAAGGTGTAGTAAAGGTAAGTTTTTTCATGTTCTAGCACCAAGTAGATACTAAGCCCTGCACTTGTTTGAAAGTTCTTCTTCAGTAACAGCCAAGTCCAAAACATAACGTCCAGTGACGTCTTGATCCAAAGTATTAGATATGTCTCCTCGCGCCTTAGTCTTGCTTTTGTTCTTCTCCTGCTCCATGTAAAGCATGAGAGGGCAAAACGGTGAGGAGTAGTGGTGATCTTCAATGGCGTCGTCTCCTTCTTGCCATTTAACGAGATTGACTCCGCAATAAACGCACTTTGTTGTATCCTTCATGCTGAGCATTCGAACAAAGCCTCCTTCAGCCGCTTCTTTAGCTGAAGGACATTTCAACTTCCAATCCGTAAATGTTTTCTCCCTGACTGCAGGGTTGTTAATGTCAATCTTGTGCGGGTTGACCATGCACCACTCAGCCAATTTGTGAACGTTGGTTTGTGTGCAATAAAATCCAGGAGCATACATATGATGGAATAAACATTCTTTTCTGTCCTTGGTAAATTCGTCAATAGGTGGAAGTATTAATGTATCACCTGAGAGAGGAGGGCAACCAAGCAGTTCAAGACTGAAGACAACACGAGTGGTGTCGAATAATTGTTCTAGTATTTTGGCTTTTTCAGTTGATGCTGCATAGAGTAGCTGAGCACCGCAGCAAATTTCTCTGAGAGCGGAGGTGAGAGAGCTATAGTCAGCACTTCCTGTATTAAATCCAATCCCATGGTAATGTTTACTGAGCCACCTGTTGTGTCCTACATATTCTCCACCAAATACAGTATCGCAATCATGTTGAGTTTCCGATAAGCCAGATGATCCAATATTCTCCTTCGGAGGCTTGAATATCCAGTGTTGTAAACAGTTGGAGTCTAAATCGAGGATGGATAGTTCTTTAATAATCACATTTCTGCCTTCACCGACAAACGCACTAAAATCGATCACTGCTTTTCGAATCATGACTAAACCAGACTGCTCCAAGCTTCAGACTGAAAGCTCTCTGTAAGAGCAACCGTATTTATGCACTAGCCCCACTACGTCCCCTCCACTCGCTTGTTACATAATACGTTGAACCAAATTGGTGGAAGGGTTGTATGTAAAGGACTTGTCGTGAATAATTAGACAGTAGGCCGTGGTGTGTTCCGGAAATGCAGCTTTTGCCTCAAACTCTAGACGAATGTCAACTGGTGCTGACCTTAGCGATTCGTTTTGTTTAGAACAATCGATCACTATTAACGGAGCTGTTTTTATGAAAGTCTTGACGTCGAGTAGAGGTTGTGAAGGGACATTGTAATAAGATTCCTGGAACCTGGTGAACATGTCATATAGAATGGCATAGTGGTTATTGTCGATGTCAAGCTTCAAATCATCATATGGGTAGTTTGCGGAATTCAGATGCAGTTTCAAATTGGAAATTTTACAGTGATCGAAACAAGCAGCTGACTTTTTGGAATTGTTCTTCCTGTCTTCTTGAAACGCCACAATAACATGTCTAGGTTTCTCTAGTTGTGAAGCGGTCTTTACTGACCAGCTCTGTTTGTCAGAGGCAGGAAGTGAAGGATATTCATAGAGTTCCCAGCTTCTATACTCAACTGGAATGCTAGTGCCTCTTTCCAAATGTCTTAGTAAAGCGACCCTTTGTTTGTCACTCAACGTAACGTACGGTACTCTCCAACAAAGTTTTTTAAGTTTCACCTTTACCTCCTCTGGTGTAGTGTCAGCGGCACCACTGGATGTCCATAACAATGCATTTTTGTCTCCAGCAGACCGAATAAGAACCAGTTCATGTCTTGCGTTAATTATTACTTTCCTGTAATCCTCCGCAAACCCGAAAAGTTTGCTTAGAGGGATGCAAAAACTAAAGTTCCCTTTTGAGTCTACCACATGCTCTTCTAGCGTGGACGACAATTTATCAGTCGAGGACGGCCAGCCAGAATTCCCTAAGCTTTTCAATAAGGTTTCATTTAGAGATGCATAACCTTTGAGTGTAGTTGTAACACCGGGGTTTCTTATACGATCAATCTCTACACCATTCAATTCGTATCTCATTTCATCGAAGAGGTAAGCGAAAGCATTTGTTGTTAGCTTTGTTCTCTTAGGTACTGTGTTATCTGTTAGCAAAAGTTGTCCTTCGACATACAGATAACTCATGGACGGCAATACTGTCAAATCTTGTTGTTGTATAGGTATCCTTATCTCATCGTTGTTATCAAGTGTAGTGGATGCATAAGGAAAGTGCGTGTGGAACTCCATGTGCGATATAGTGTCATCAAAAGGGACACTACTCAAAACGTCCAAGATATCCATATTTCCCACTATTGAAGTACTTGAAATCCCAGGGAGCGTAGAAACTTCCTGTTAGCGTGTGTTAACCGCACGGGGGATCGGAAAGCACTGATTGACTTCTGCTTAAGTGTGCCGGTTAAATAGTTGCTGTTCTTTTGAGATTTGGTACTTCCCTTATTGTTTCCAACGGGTGAAAAGTAAATGTACCCCATGTTAACCCGACTTCTTCAAGTGCAAACACACTGTTATTCTCTCTTTTCTGAAATCAACCAATCTATCGTCTTGATCCACGATCCGAATTGTTATATTACTAATGACTCGTGTGGTGAGTGGTAAGTAAATGACAGGATTTGGTATTTCCACAAGCTTATATCCAGGTGGCACCGCAGGAAAAAACTGAAAAATTGTATGGGCTTGTTTGCCATTAACGTAAGAGCCAGTTGCAATGTTACATTCAACCCTGATTGTATTTACTTTGAAAATATCGATAACGTTTTCTGACTGATAAGTAGTTCCAGGATTAATGATAATATCTCCGAAACCCAAAAGCTTTCCAATAGAATTTGGTTTGGAAAAATCGACATTTACAGTTGATTTCAACGTTGACTTTAGCGTATTGTTGTTGGTACCCAGCTGAATGAAGAACATCTTAGCTGTTGTTGAAATCTTTTTAAATTGTTCTTGAATGTAGTCTCTAATGTCGTGCACTTCATACGTACCAGTCGGTATAGTGATTTCTTTATTATCATCAAAGTAAAACTTGTTGTTTGTTTCATCAACGTTCGGCACAGAGTTGTAAGTTTCAAAGCTGAGAAGACCGATTTCATATACATCACGAGCATCAAGTTCGATAGGTGGAAAATAATCGACAGAGAGCAAAGAGCTCCTGCCTGTTAGCGTGAACGTCAGAGACATGACTGAGCCAGTGTTCAAAGAAACAAACAATTTAAGGGATGTATGTGTTATTTATTGATAGTTACATATTAGATAAGAAATACAAACATAAATGACCACAAATTTCAGAGTTAGAATTTATGTTTTGATAAGCAGTCTTATTGTAAGAGATATAACAGTCTTTTAAATATTGTTGAAGTTCCAACGGAGGTTTCAGATCACCGTAGCTGTCAAAATACTGTACAAAGTCCCCGCGCTTTTTGAAACAAGTCCAATGCGTACCGAGTCCGCTGCTATTGTCCAGGTTTACTATTAAAGATTCGTTTTTCCACGGCTTCTTAGGAAGGTTATCTCGCATGAAAACCCCTCTAAAATGTGGAATTTTAATCTTCTTTGCCCACTGTCTTAAGTCTTCGTCGTATAAAGCTCTAGTGGGCAAGAGGCTTATAAGTTTTTTATCGGTTTCTGATAAGGAGTCATGTAAATGCCAAGGCCCTTTTTGTAAGGCCTGAAAAACAATCCTTTGCCTTGACGTAAGGCGATAGCCTCCATGGTTTCGTTGTGACGCTGCATCTCGCCCAAACGTTTCCTTGCATCCTTTGCCTCCGTTACAGCTTTGGCGATCCCAGCTGCACCTCCTGCCAGACTGCCTAATGCACTCAGTCCTGCAAAGATAGGCAGTAAAGGTAGAACACCACCTGTTTTTGGTAATGGTAAAATACGCTCCTTTCTTTTTATATGATTAAAAGCACCTCTTCTCCCTTTTTTAATAGTCCTTATCGCCTTCAGAGCGGAGGCAGCCGCCCTTGTAAATAGTTGTCTACTTGCTCCATCACCTGTAAACTTGATACCAGACCCACGTATTGCCAATTTTGCATGACGGATAACGTCACCAAAAGTGATTGGTTTGCGAGCAAGTAATCTTCTGCCTGTCTTTTTAGACCTCTTGCCAGTCTTTGAACCTCGTCCTACCTTCCTTGGCCTACCACGCCGTCTACTGCCTCCTTTACGTGCACCTCCGCCACCACTGTGACTAGCACCAGCACCGATCTTCGTCTTGGCATTCATTGCAGTAGCTACTGCCCAAGACGCAAATTTTTCACCAATTGGAACTCCCTTTGACTTGAATATATCCCAAGCCTTATTAGCCAAGACCGTATCAGCAACGTGACGAGAGCTCAAGTCCTTGTGTTTACTATAAGCGATGTCGTGTTCTCTGCAGGCTTGGTCCAACAAATTGACTCCCTCTTCTTTCCTTGCTAAACGTTCCTTCAAACGAGTTCCTGGACCACAAAACCGATAGCCTGGCCAGATATGCAGTTCAAAAGGTAGACCGTCTATTAAGCGATTAAGCAGTCCACGTCCTTTGAAGACCCGTCGCATACTGAGCCCACGATATATACTAGTTGACTTTTATAGCTTAAGACTAGTTTAGTTTTGACTCTTGTGGTGGAAAGATGAAATTCCAAAAGCAACGAGATACATTACCAGTAGGTGATGCACTGGAAATGCTGATCACAGCCCTAGCTGACGAAGGAAAGAGTAAAGAGTCTAGAAAACATGGGCCGCTTTTGCCTGAAACCATTCGTGCAATCATCTGCGGTCCCTCAAACTGCGGTAAAACAAATTTAATGTTTAGTCTCTTGACAGAACCTAAGGGTTTGAGGTTTGCGAACATATATGTGTTCAGTAAATCATTACTACAGCCCAAGTATAGGATGCTAGAACAAATAATGAAAAACATTCCTGACTTGGGTTATTTTACCTTTTCAAACAGCGAAGAAGTGCCAGATCCAGAGGACGCTAAGAAAGACTCAATAATGATCTTTGACGACGTAGCATGTGACCACCAGGACAGAATGAGAGCATACTTTAGCATGGGAAGACATAGAGGTGTTGACAGTTTCTATTTAATTCAAACATATACAAGACTCCCTAAACATTTATTGAGGGATAATGCTAACCTCATAATGATATTTAGACAAGACGATCAAAACCTCAAGCATATTTTCGACGATCATGTGAATCCTGATATGGCTTTCCCAACGTTCAAAACCTTGTGTCAAACATGTTGGAACAAGCACAAATATGGGTTTTTAACGATAAGTAAGGATTCAGAGTTGAGTAAAGGGCGTTATAGATACTGTCTGGATACCTTCATTTCGGATATATAAGGTTCGTTCTGTCCCTAAACATGTTTATTCTTCTATCAGACACCTAAGGGGGACGTGATGGAAGTAAAAGGCTCGTTTAAGAGGCTGAAATCTAAAAAGAGAGCAAAAACCAAAAAGTTTTTAGTTCCTAGAACGGCTAAGAAACCTACTAGTAGTGACTTATTGAAAAAGGAACAAGCGATCAAGAATGAACTGGTGAGGTTAACTGATGCGGTTAGAAAAAAATACAAAGATCTAAAGCAAAATGCGGATTATGTGGAACGTTTATTAGAAGCTCAGGCCAAACCGATAGTGACTCCACTTCAGTATACGGTGGTGAAAAGTCTAAGGGAATCTACTGTCAACAAACCAATTAAAACTGAGTTTCCTATTGTGAAAAAGGAAGAAAAGGACACTTTACGGTACGAATCTAGTGAAATGGATGAAAAGAGAGACGAAGAACTTAACAAATCAATTAATATATCAACACAAACCGTAGATAGTAGTTTGGTTGACAATTATTTAAATAAACTCTCTATACCTTCGATGAAAGATAAAATGGACAGCACATACGGCATTAGAATTGATGGACGGGGGAGCTACATGATTGGTGATTCAAAAATAATGTTTAGTAAACGGAGATTTATGATAAAAGATCGCAAATACGATGTCACCCCTGGGCTTTTAGAGTTATTGTTTATGAAGGTCCCTGAAAAGGATACGATAACAGCTAAGGACTTGGCCACATACAAAGAGATTTTAGAAGAGACAAATGCTTATCGACAAATGTATTCATCTGAGAAGGCCATAAACAGTAATAGGGGAAAAAAGTATATAAACGTCATTTCTGTGCTATTTCCACCTGGTACGACTACCACTACTGCTACTACCTCTACGACCAGTTCATCACAAGAAGCAGTCGAAGACGTTCTTGGACATAGCACTTCAGGAAGCGGAATAACTCTTGGTAACTCAAAGTATTACGAGAAAAACGTTAATCTACTTGTTAAACGTTTGAAAATTTTGATATTATCAAAAGAAGCAGGGCATACAGGTCATAACGACGAAATTGAATATATTATTAGACTTTTACGTTACAACAAGATCGTAGTATGATGGGAACAAACCCCAGAGATCTCGATAAGCGAGGAATAGTTAATGAACTTCATAAACCGGCAAGAAAGAACTTTGCTAGACGTAAGGTTTTTGTTCGTGGCTTTGACGACCATTGGCAGGTAGATTTGATAGAAATGATCCCATATGCTAGAGTCAATGGCAATAAAAAATTTATCCTCATGATAATTGATGTATTATCAAAGTTTGCATGGGCTATACCGTTGGCTAACAAAAAAGGAGAGACAGTAGCATCTGCTATGCGACAAGTGTTTCAGAAAAGCAAACGTGTGCCTCGTAATATACAAAGTGACTTAGGGACGGATTTTTATAACAAGCACTTTAAGAAGTTAATGGAAGAATACAATATAAATCACTACAGTTCGTATACACATTTGAAGGCATCGGTTGTAGAGAGGTTGAACAGAACTATCAAGAACTGGATGTACAAAGAGTTCAGTGTTCAAGGAAATTACAAGTGGGTCGATTTACTGCCAAAGCTAATGGCTAGATATAACTCGAAAATTCATCGGTCCACCGGCATGAGACCTAAGGACGTGACCAAAGCTAATGAAAATGAGTTAGTACAGAAATTGAATGAAACTGATGCGAATCGAAAACCTAAATTTTCAGTTAATGATAAAGTTCGTATTTCAAAGTATAAGACTATATTTGCTAAAGGATTTACTCCTTCGTGGTCCACGGAAATATTTACAATCTCTCGAGTACGTAAAACTGCGCCGCCTGTTTATTACCTCCGAGACGAAGAAGGAAACGCGATCAAAGGCGCTTTCTACGGCCCTGAACTTCAACTGACCAAGTATCCCGATACATATCTAGTAGAAAAAATACTAAAACGCAAAGGTAATCGAGTGTTTGTCAAGTGGCTGGGTTTCCCATCACGATTCAACCAGTGGATTTAAATACGAGTTTGAGTTTGATTCAACCTCATTTCACTGTGACCTGTTGAAAGCTCAACACCGTGAATATGATAAGACGACATATTATAGACAAATTCGGCCACTCTTTGTTTCTGGGGAAACATAAGGCACAAGATGAAGAAGTAGTGGACGGTGAAGATGGAGGAGATAACAAAAGGTTTAGGACGACAGGTGATGGTCCTGAGGATGTTAGCTTAAACACGTTTAATACACTAATGATGGAAATTGTAACCGTAAGAGAAGAGATTAATGGTTTTCAAAGCACTATAGGTAAAGACTATCAAAACAGTATTGAGACTCTTAAAACCAAGGTCGACACGATAAGTGAACAGTTTGTTGGTTTTAAAAATACTGTGAGTACAGATTATCAAAATACTATTGATGCGTTGAAAAAAGATGTCGAAAGCTTAAATGAGTTGCTGACTAGCTATCAGAATGACAAAAAGGATTTGACAGAGAAGATTAGTGACATTCGAAATACCGTGAGTAAAGACTATCGAAACAGCATTGACACTCTCAATACGAAAATTGACCAAGCAAAAGGTAAAATTGATAGTTTCGAAAGTACTACGAGTACAACTTATAAAAATACTATCGATGCGTTAAAGAAAAATGTTGAAAGCTTAAAGGGGCAACTGACTGGATATGAAAGTGAAATACAAAGTGTGAAAGAGGAAAATAAAAATCTAAAAGAATCAGTTACTGTGTTAAAACAAGGGCCTGAAGGTTGTTGTTATAGTGCAAAGAACAAAAGAATCGCTGATTGCGCCCCGGGAATCGACCCATCAGACGTAAGCATTATAGAGCAATCGTTGATTTATGACCATCAGAAGAAGATCTTCAAGTGTGGAGCTAAGGAATTTGATTTCGTCCTCAATAGTAAAGAAAAACCTATCTTGATAGCCGACCCAACAATGTTGAGTGGATTTGCATATTACAACGATGGACGCGAATATAGACATTTTTCTCATGTTTTCCTTAGATTTAAACTTTTAAACTGGAGGGGAGAAAAGTTTGTCTGGGATGAAAACGACAGGACAATAAAACCAGAACACGATGGTAAAGGAGAAGAGAATCTTGGAATTCTCAAACGTCCCGCCGGTCCACATTAAAAAGCATTCAAGTTGAAACCTGTCTGTCCACGGCGACCACACCCAAAAGAATACAAAGTAAAACCCGACGCGATGGAACAAGAAAAGGGCAATGAACGATGAGATCCGGATTTTTCCAACGCTTGCACGTTGAGACCTGATTGCCAGTAACACCGGTTTTACCACAACAATTAAGGTTTCTTTAAAAGAAAAAGAGTACAAAAGCAAAACCGGTTTGATGCATTGAAGTATAAAATTACGAAAAGATGTCGGCAAGTCGGTTCAATAACCAGAATTACTTTTACTAAAAACAAACAAAAAATGTGTAGAAGAGTCAAGGACTCTTAACCGGTTCTGGCGGTAATATGTATATATACCAAGACTTTTGAATCACGATTCAGTTGCACCATGAACACTACTTCAGTTAAACGGTCGGTTGCAGCTCCGCGTAAAGATCTATCGCGAGTGAAGCGCAGACGAACTAGACCACCATCTCCAGCACCATCGCCTCTCATCTATCCGGATGTGAACACAATGGATTTAGATCAACTGCTTGCTACATTGACTGGTGAAACACTTCAAGAAGCCCCGGATAGCAGGAAGGATTCCTCTTCTATCACCAAGCCTGAGGTAAATTATTATACGTATGAAGTGAATCCTATGCATCCGAATGAAGGAAGGGCAGAAGAAGAAGAAGTAAGGCAAAAAGAAGAAGAAGAAGATGATGATGATATTTATCGACCTGAATACCCTCAGATGAAACCTTTATCTAATAAAGCTCAATTGATGGATTCAACTTCTGAATATATGAAAGCCACACATTCTCAGAAACGGAAATATGCGAGTAAGATAAATACCACGTCTTCATTGAAACAACAGCCACAACCTCTGCTACCTCAACCCCCACGACCACCGCCGCCGCCGCCGCCGCCGCCGCCGCCTCCACCGCCTTCGTCACCAGAAACGTCTCCATTATCACCACCTGTTCTACCACCTCAACCAACACTACCACCATCATCGCACCCGAAGCAGCAGCAGCAGCAGCAGCAGCAGCAGCAGCAATCACATCAGACACATCAAACTTCGTCATCAGTTAAAACGGATGGACATCATAAGCAAGTGGCTAACACTTGGGAGCCTCGCTTACTTCTTCGTCAAATCTACAAAGTTGCAACTCAAGGTGATGCAGTTGTTGGTCTTGACTCGCTTAAGGATTTTAAACCATCTATCTATTTAGTGAACAATCTGACCACTGTTGAACTAACTTTCGAAGACCTTTTGAGTTTACAAAGTGCTTCTGTTTTACAAGCAGTTAATCGGTTCTTTTCTGATAAAGTGTTTTTCAAACCATTTTATTTGCATAACATTCTTATTGAACCAAGACCCAATGGTATGATTGCAATTTGTAACTATTATTTGAAGCAAAAACCAGTTAATCATGACATAAACTCTATTATACTATCAAAACCAAGTGATGAGTCGGACATTGTGAGACAGACTAATAAAGTGTTATTGCAAAATGTTGGATGGAACTCTTTCAAGCGTCTGTTTCCTTCTATCGAAAGCTACTTTAATATTCTATTTGAAATAAGTCCCGCTGTGCAATATCTGATTTCAAGGTATAGTAGATTTTTTTCTAAACACTATAAAGTTGTGGCTTTGCTCTCATCAAACACTACTAGTGATATGATAGCAATGACATTGGATAAACAACTTATACGTCACATCAAGCATGATCTACCGCGTTTTCTGCAAGAAGTCAATTCAAGTAGACTCTCGATGGAAACTCAAGACCATTGGTACGTGCAAACCCCACTACGAACATCCATGTTACCATGGATAGACGCAGAGGTTCGAAGGTTTTGTGTACCTAATATTGTTGACTCTGTATTGGACAACTTAAAATATGTAGCAAGATGGTAAAGATAAAATGTAAAATGTGTTTGAAAGGTAATAAAATTTATATTTAACACTGATTATTTGCACATGTGTACTTTTTTACCTCTGTCTATCTTAATGAATAGTAGAATAGTGGGAAAAAATTAAAACTCTTTGTGATTGAGTTAGTAATATGAATTGTTTATTACATGTAAAAGAAGACAATTACAAACAAATGCACAAAGCTCCATTTATTCATAATATGCAAGATACTACATATAAAACATCATATTAAGTACAAAAATACAACAATCTTGAATTCAACCAGTAAATTTAAGATGTGAGCATAATATGATCTGTTTTTAACAAAATATTATTTATATTCTTTACAACTTTGCAATAAGAAAATACTATAACATACTTTTACAAAGGAAAGGATGTGTAAGTATAGATTATTGATACATTGATAAACAAGCAGTGAATGTGAATTTCAATAAATTACAGCAATCATATACAAATAAGTATATAAATGAAATTTATGAAAATCACGAAGAAAAATTAACATGTAACTACTTTGAAACCGTTTTACTTATTTTAAAACATTTATGAGTACGAAAAAAAACAAATAAAAATAACAATGAGAGTTTACCAGCTTAACTACAATCAGCACACACAAGAACATTATGTTTATAGATCTGCTAAATATCATTATTATTATTAATATTATTATTATTATTTTCAAAAATCAAACTTTATTTAGAATGGTGAAAAATATAAGCATCAGTTCAATATTACAATGATATAAAACATTTATATTTTCTTTATACATGTTAAAAATTAAAAAGGACCATAAAGCTCGGTTTTGTTTTCATACGTGAGCATTGATTCATCACTATCACTGCTGTTATCTGAGTCATGATCATTTGTCAATTGTTTACATGTTGCATAGTCAAAATATCGAAATAAAGGAGTAAAAACACATCGATCACACCAGTTTTGTTCATGTTTGAATACCATATCAACAATGTGATTAACATCAATTTCAAAATGTTTTACAACATTGACAAACTTCCAGTTCAGCTTTGACCAATATTTGTTAAAATCATAATCGTATTCATATTTTTTCGATCCACAAGTTACTTCAAAACAGGTTTGACAAAGTAAAAACGGGTTTTGTAACCCAATAGTAAACTCGTAATAGTTACAGCTAATGTGGCAATAAGACATTTCATAAGGTATAAACTCAGGCGCTATATATGAAGGGTGGTTTATCAACATAATAAACTGTTTTCTATCTAAATGTTCTAATATAATATCTCTATATTCAAATGATTTAACGTCTTCAGGTGGAGTGGTTTCATAGAACCATAACGTTTTTAAAGATTTTCTAACATCTCTTTGAACAGGCACTGGAAGTAAAGATATTATATGTATAAAGTCAATTGATTCTAAATCATCTACAATATCTATATATTTACAAAATGTTATTATTGATTTTTCATATAGTGTCATAATTTTCATTCATCTTAGGAACCCCCTTTTTTAAGGAAGATCCGCGATTTCCTGTTGGGACAGCGAGCCACTTTGCTTCCGATGCTCGAGTTCTTGGATCCTAAAATTTCCATGCGCCAAAGTATGTATTCCATCATCTAAAACGTACCGTTTATCATCATTAAACGTCAAGGATTTCTTTTCAACACTTACTGAAGTCAGCTTGAACTTTTTGCATCGTATTAAATTGAATTTTGCTTTGTACTCCGCATTGTTGAATAACGCGTCACGATAGTGTTCAAATCGTAGATGCTTGTCGATGAATGCTTTTTTTATTCCTTTAGCCTTTTTCGTTTCATTTCTTCTTGTGTCATTGTTGACAGGTGTTGAACTGTACCTTTGACAGTACATTTTACTTCGAAGTCCTATATGCTCGAACAGTTGTCTTCCAGAGCATTCATCCTTAAACTTACCAGCAACTTGTTTGTTCTGGTCGTCTCTGAGCGCATGTCCTTCAGGGTAGTTTGAAAGATCCAAATGTTCCTTCGCAATTGACTTTAAAATCTTATAGAGGTCCTCTTCCGTTTCAATTAAGAGAACCAGTCCGTCGGTATCGATGTACACCAGGTACACACGACTACCTGGTGTCTTGAAACAAGAAGTAATTGTTTTATAAAAGAAGTTGTAGATGTGAAATTTTGAATGATCAAGGGTTACACTCCCAATATAGATTGGTCGGTCGAGGACAAGGGTCTGTTTCCGTAAAAACACTAACACTACACCACCGCTTTCACCTTCTCCTTCTTTAATAATTACACGATCTTGAAAACGTGATTGCCTAGCATATTTAGCAAATTCCTCTCTCGAATTCACTATACGTACATCCATGTGTCGCCTGTTGTTTTGAAGGCTCTTTCCAAATACACTGTTGTTTAGTAGTTTGAAGAAGTTTCTTGAAAATGCTGTCGACGCTTGGGATCTCAATTTAGAATTGTAGTTGATATACTTGCTCATCCAAGGTGACTGAGAGAACTTTATTACTTGATGAATTTTCGTAATAACAAGACCCAGTTTCTGGGCTTGTTGCAATATACCATAGTGTGCAACATACTTTTCTTTTTTTGTCAGAGTGGTCAAGAGCTTTTCCACTTTCCCATTCGGTGGAATCGCTTTTTCAGGCAACGGCGGCAAGTCATTTAATTTGTCATGAACAGATTGTGGTACTTCGACGTCAACCTGTAGTATATACCCGAAAGGCGAGTCAAGCGGAAGATTTGTCCAGTCAACATTTTCTGGATTTTCAACAAATGTAAAGTTCCCTGTTGGAAGATATGAGGATAGCGAATATCCATATAAATTCACTGCATCGAAATACATCAAATAGCTTGTCGGCTCTTCAGGATTATAGTCTTCAGGACGTTCAAGCAATGGCGAGTTGCTTTTCGCATAGCGCAAATTACTTTGAACAATACCTCCACGTATAGAGTTTTCGATTAATAAAAACATGTTGTAATCTGTAAGGAGCTCAAGAGTAATTTTCGTATATTTGAGCATTGCCTGCCAACTCAGGCTCGGTGCGGTCCAAAAGTAGCAAAAATCTATTTTATAATGTTCTAAACACAAGGACCTGAATGACGTTAATATGTCTGTCAAAAGGCATACGTCCAGAGACAAGTAAAAATTATGGTACTCGCCTAGATTCTTCATGTTCAAACATGTCCAAACCTTTTTCGCATGGTCATAATCAGAAGTGTCAATTTCACTTTCATTTAACTTGTTTGAAAAAGCAGAAATCGGAGGAAGTTCTGTTTCCAGAAATTTACTCTCATCAGTGATGTAGTCATATGGATACACACCTTTACGAGTTATCAATGACTTATACTGTTGCGGAACAAGTGTTGAGCTACATATAAGTTCGTTTTCAGGCAGGTTTCGGGATAGTTCCTCAAGGCTAGCGCTTAACATTCTATAAGAGTCTAGTATTCTTAGCCATAAATTTCCAACTTTAATCAAAATCGCTATCATTCGTTCTTTATTAGAAGGTATAGCTTTCACTTCGCAACCTTTCAGAACATCGAGATTGTTAATAATAAATGATTGGTCATATCTACTCATATTATGCAGATAGATTGGTATAAAGTTTGGTGTTTTCGCTCTTAGATTGCATCGTGAGCATAGAGAATACCTAAACTTGGACGTGATATGACAGTGGTCCATGACTTTTTTTGTGTCAGGATTTAACTCATTAAATGCGCGGTTGCATAACTCGCAAGCCATCGCGTTTTCATGGCGCTGTTGCTCTTCTTCACTTATGGTTATGGGTTCATTACGACTTAATAATCTTTCGATTCTACTTGCGTAGTCTTTAAGTTGTAATAGAAATTTCGCACCCGCGTTTGGTCCACGGTAAAGGACAGGAGTCGACGGGATGTCGTATTCTTGAAGGAGTTGTGAGCTATAAGTAGATGAAATGAGAAAACAATAGCTATTAGCTGTGTGAGTCTGGTATACAGCAGTTTCATCATCTTCGTTACCTACTGGTTTTAGAGTACTCTCAAAGTCAGCTGCAATGAAGAAGGGCGCTTTAATTGATGTTTCATACTGGGTAAATTGTAGTGTATTATTTCCAGGAGAGGGAAGTTTTATTTCATTTGGTGGATATTTTCCACACATTCGCGTATGCTCGCGAAGCCATTCAGTAGGATTAGGCTTACATTTACGATATTCGTTCGAATGTGAACACCTTTTACAAACTACAAGTTTATGTGTCGATTTAGTTATTTGCTTTTGTATTAAGCGGTTGAAATCTTGTATAAATACATAGTGGCTCTCGTTTTCTTCATCTCCATGAAGGAGTAGCAGATCGGTGTGATCGGTTTGTTCATCAACAATGCGTACAGGAATTACTTTGTTTTCATTGTTGACTTCAAATATGTTTACACTTACATTAGGGTTGTTTCTTTCAAACAGTTTGATCTGGTTGACAGTTACAGGGAAGGTAAGCCCATCCCAATTGTATAGATTAATTAAGTTTTCATCAAAGGAATTTTCATCAAGTTTACTAGCATAGTTTACGCCTGGAATATGTTTGGTTAAAATCGAATATACAAAACATCGATCGTCTGAATTATTGACATTAACACAGCTTCTGCGTTTAGCGATTTTTTTTGGGAGTGGAAGATAACTTGAACCTCTTGGTTCTTTGTAAGTAAATCTACTTACACGTAAGGTTAGGCACTTGACGTTCAGGAAGATCCAGCCGCTCCTCTCTCCATCAGAAACCTCTTCTTCTTTTAGTAGCTTTTCACCGTCACTGCGCAGTAGGTCGTCCAAGTCATCTGTCTCTGCGAACACCATCCTGGAGCGTGTCTTGAAGTTGCGTGTGTCGTGCAGGTTTTCTTCTGGGTGTTCATAGAACGCCTCGAGTACGAGGTTGTATTTTAGTGAACTACTGATTTCCAGTTCACTTATTAAAATTTGCTTGACCATCTGTATAGACGAATCGATAAATGGTGCCAAGTCGAAAAATCTGCCATCTCTTGCTTTAATTATATAATCTCTGGCATCCACCAAAGATTTTTTCAAAGTAACTTCTAAAGTTGGATGATCATCAGCCTCTGAAGGTTCTTCCGATTCAGAAGGTGGCGCAGACAGCGATACTGCTGGAGACAGGTTTGATGTTGGCTGCTGCGACGACGAGGACGACGACGAGGACGACGACGACGACGTTGGCGGTGGTGGCGGCAGCGGCGGCTGTGAAGGATCCGTTGAAGCGGTCACACGTTGCGATGATCTCTGGAGTTTCCGTAGCTTTTCCAACAAGAGTGGTGATACATCGGTTTCTGCTTTTCTTTTCCGAGCACGAGTGTGGGTTTTAGTCATTTTCGCTCCTTTATTGTTAGAGGACGCTGATGACGAAGATGGAGTGCTACCCTGGTTCACGATGCTGCCTCCAATATTACGGCCTCTGATGTGTGCAGGAGGGACGACATGATCTTGAAGAGCTCGAGTACTTGTCAAAAGTCTGCTGCTGCTGCTGCTGCTGGCATCGACGCTGCAACTGTCACCGGTGTCATGGATAGTGGTATCTCTGCTACCGCTGCTTCTGCTACTGCCGCCGTCGCCGATGATGCTGCTGCCGCTGCTGATGCTAGTGGTGGTGGTGGTGGTGGTGGTGGACGCTGTCGGTGTGTAGAAGTTCGTAAGAGCCAAACATATTGACTGATGTCTATCACGGGCGTCGGTGGTGAAGAAATATGCCTCTCGACACACAGCACATGGAAACATGTTCCGATGTGTGCTGCTCGTAGTCAAGCTGGTAAACTTCTGCTCTCATGGACTTTGGTAGGCGCTTATAAAGGCTGGGTGAGGGTGAATGGTGTATTGCCTTGAAGCCACCAGCTCATGTGTGAGAGACAAGGATAGAGATATAGTGAAAGGAGCATCACCATTGGCTTAGCCGCTACTTTTAAAGTAAAAGGAGGTCGATAAGTGAAGGGACTTTTCCATTTGATCTTGTTGGTTGGACAGAGAGGGGTGAACACCAACTAGCAGTAAAAGCTTCGGACAGAGATGGTATAAATACTGATTGGTCTTTGGTGCAAGTTATCAGTTTCGCCCTGGCATCTCAGCTCAGCACAAGCTCCACTCCACGCACATCCACGAAACTACACTTCATTTCTTGATTTGTAAGTATTAATTTTTATATCAAGATGTTTTAATCTTTTAAATGTTTGGCTTGAAATGTTTTTTTCAGGTAAATCAACTAATATAGCACATCGGAGGAGTTATACATCACTAATTATTTGGATGATTTATTTTATGATAGATTATATTAAATCTGTTATGCCTGTATTTAAAATGTAAACTAACACTAACCTCGTTTTAATACGTTACAGCATTAATTTTTTTCAGATGTAACATTTACTTTTACATAATGGGAATTATACATATATTGCTAGCTATTTATTTGTTTTATTTTATACTGCAGTATTTATTTGATTTTTTATATCTTATTTTATATCTGTCACTAACACCTTCTTAGTTTGCACATATTGGATTTTATTGATACTGTCAGTTATTTTATCAGTGATTTCAGGCTAATGCATTTACAATTACTTTGTTCAAATAATTTCTAGCACGATCTGTTTTAAGGCTATAATTTTCTATTGGTTTGGTTCCCTATTGTCTACTTTGTTGTCTAGGTTAACTGGTAGACACCTGCCACTCTACAACCATTATATAAACTAGTAGTTGTTCGTAAAACATATTTATCAATATTTATAAGAGTTACGATAATTTGGTCTTTATATACTATCGTTTTAATTTTTCTTTTATATATTCAGAGAGGTTTTAATATTTATAGATTTTATTTACTACTAGCAGTTGCCCGTGACTTTGCTCACGATCAATACCTTGAGGCAGCTAATCTTGCCACTGCTCTCAGACCTGTCAAATTAGTGACCACAGCTGTTTACATTTACATGTTTGAATATTATCATCCTTATAAACAGATATTGATACTGGAGACGTTCATAGGGCTTAGCAGGAGGGAATTTCAAGTAAGTGAATAGGCCTATATGTTTCCCCAGGTTGAAAATCTACCTATGTGTGAAATTTCATCCCAGTCAGCTCGGTATTTTACGCATTCACTTGCCACATCTAAACATACAACTATGCAACTTCCATCCACCCGCAAAAACAGCTAATACATTCTACTCATACATACAAAACCACCTGTTCTTTATATTATTGTAGATGAAAATAAAAATATTTAATTTAGCAACACTGAACATTTGTAACTATGCTTATTTGTAATACTTTGATACAAAATTCTTAATCAAACTAAACTTTGAATTTTTATTCATTTTACAAAATTTTATTTTTATCAGCTTTTAACACGTAGTTCCATTAATAATAATTCTGTACCTATAATCTAATTCGAAGAAGGATTATAATTATTATTCTTACAAAACTTTGGATTTTTATTCTATTCTGCAATACAGTATTGTATATGTAGCAATTTAAATAAAACGGTTTGGCTTATCATCAACACTAACCTCGTTTAGAGTAAATTATTATTGTTTGTTATTTACCATAATCTCTTTTAATATTGAACATGATTTTGTTTACAGTTTCTATACGACAAAATTTAATTGTGGCACTGGTAATAAATGACAATTATTATGATTGCAATGGTTGCACTTATAATATTTCATATGTTGGTTGTGTGGTAAAGTTAAGAGTTATCAAGCTTATAATATACAGAATATTTTTATTATTTGTATTTAGTGAATACATCATTGTTGTTTTTAATCACAATATACACTGCATATTTGTTAAAATTGTATTATCACTTCTAAACCAAATCAACTAAGTAGACTAAGGGTTATTTCACGAAATGGTTGCCTTCCACATTTATCAAAATGATCGCATCACTTATTTTACACCATACACATGCAGTTGTTGTTTTTATATCAACACTAAACCGGATGGTTTTTATTTTTCAGCACGATGTCGCTGACTAAGAAGCTGCTGTCTTTGGAACAGGCATCGGCTCTGCCGCGAGTATCGGCAAAAGATCTGGTCCACCAAGACGGCTACCAGATCGCCGACGCACGCCGGGTGTCAACCCGGTTTGGGCCGGCGGTGGTCCTCGAGCTGGAAATGCCCACCGGTGGAAGGGCTCTTTCGTACCTTCCGCATAGATTCAACGAGGAGTTGTCGGACGAGGACATCGCGGAAATAAAACAGGGCTCCCTCCATGTCAGATGTACTGGCATGGTGGGAAATGCCCCCAACATACTCATTTATAAAAAATAAAAAGTAATGAATAAACCATTTTAAACATAATGCGATTTATAATTTTACCGTAATAAACCATGTATTTTTATCTTTATCCATATTCAGTGCTAGATTATTACTAATTTCAAATATAAACAAATAATTCTAGATTGAAGATTATTTTATGCTACATATTTAACTAAAGAATGATTTGAGTTGTTACTCTTACCAGTATAACATCTTCCGATTGCCCACTGGTGGTTACAACACTGCAGTAGAGACTGTATCGATTCAATTTTCTGTTGGGATTATATACCAAACCAATCTCCATACAGAACAACTTTTACATTCATTTGATTGCAGCCTGAGATGCAAGTAGCAGTCAGACTTTTACTTTCACTAAATAACCACTCACATCTGACCTTCCGTTAGCCAAAAGAACGACTCACACAGCAACACCAAACTCTGTTACACAACCAGCATCCGTTCTTGCTAGCATCGAATTGATATTCCATTCCTTAAAAAGCAGGGAATGCTCTACTACTTATAACAAATAAATACTCGTAAAATCCATCTTATTTAATGCTAATTTCGTATCATGTCAGTCACGTTGTTTCACTGGAAATAATTGTTTTATGTTTTAATTTATTATGTTAGATGTACTGTGAGTCCTAAGTCGAAAAAACCTAGACTCGATTCGGTAGTAGCCATTAGCCCCCCCCCCCCCCCCCAATGACGTAAGTGGTCCGTTGCAGTTGTAAAGTATTGGAGGAAATAACACGCATTAGGCCTAATTCCTTTAAAAATTATCTCTTTTTTCATTCTTTAACATTCTTAATAACGATACATGACATGCTTCCCTGCGACCCGTCTAGCCTAGGCACGTCTGGCACGTCAATGGAGCACTCTAGACAAGAGCCAAAAGTTCAATTAAATTAAGTAATTGTACAATATGAGGCCGTCCTTAAATTACGTCATCGCTTTTTGACCATTTTTGGACCTCCTCTCTACAATCCTCTTACTATCACAATTCATAGTATTATTATCGGTAGTTTTACAGTACAACTCGGATTATCCGGATTTATGTGGCGGAACACCGATCCGGATAATCCGAGGTCATTACAATATCGCCTAAATACCGATCGCGTACATTAGCTCCTGCTAAATTGATGCTGCAAACGGCGTATCAAGACTGTTTCAACATGTTAATCTTTCAAATTTTACGGGGGATTAATTTTGAAATAAATTTAAGAACTAATCTTCATTATTAATCATATAAATATAATATTAACTTTTACCGTTCTCGCGGTTTAGGTTTGAAATAAAACAACAGATTAAAATATTTAATTTATTAAGATTAAATAGTCATAAATCAAAATAACTAAAACACGGAATAATCATAACGAAACTTAAAGTACGGTAACTCAAAACTTGATACAATAACTCTTCTTAAGAAATAACACATCAAGCGACAGCAATAAACTAACTCGCAAAATTGCAGTAGGCTACGCCTTTGTTGATTACTGCCAGCGCCCCAATAAGTAGCAAACCAGAAAACTATGTTCACGAAAATCTGTAATGTCCTGTTTAGGCAATGTTACTCCTTCAAGTATTGTGATTCCAAATGCGTACAGTAATATATTGCATTTGCATTTTAATTTTAGAAGCCACATTTCACTCGTAAACTCGCTAAAATCACGTTTTTGCCGTGATTTTAATTTTTTAATTTCTCGAACTGACCGGTCCGGATAATCCGAGATCCGGATAATGTGAGGTCCGAATAATCCGAGGAGTACTCTATTTCGACCCTCCCCAATTAATTGAAAAATGACGTCATAGGGTACAAACTCCTAAAATAATACCATCGATGGGAAAGCCCTGTTAAAGGTTTCTCCTTTTGGGTTGTTAAAACATGAAATTAAGTTTTAAGCCCATTTTGGGCAGATCTGATGTTAATTAACGATTCAAACCAAAACTTTTTTTAATTTTATAGAACTTTATTTTACTTTAGTGATCGACTCTGACGTTTTCTGAAACCTAAAAAAAATTATCATCAAAATCTGCACTCACTGTGGCTTTGTTTTGACCCGAAGCTAAAATTACCATTTTAACTGATATTGTAGTTTCTAATGAATTCTCTAACCTGTTTACCTTTAAAATTGAAATTATTAACATAAAATGTTTTCAATTTTCCCATCTAAATTAGTTTGAAAATAATATCTGAAAAATTACATCATCTCAGCGTTTACCCCCCCCCCCCCCCATGAACATCATCCTACTGTCATTTCCATTCTGGACCCCTACCCCTATTTTTAGATGACGTAATTTATAATCGGTCCCATGTAACATTGTAACATGTTGATATTTTAAGTATATTGGGGATCGTTCATAAATTAAGTCATTTGGAAATAGGGGGAAGGGTCCAGACTGAAAATGACAGTGGAATAGTGCGCGTGGGGAGTAAGATGGAGGCATAGAGTAATAATGAACTTCGTAAAGAGTTGGCACTCCCATGAGTCCCATGTTAACTCGGTGGTAAGGGAACAGCAGCGCTGTCTGATAAAAGTGCTACGAACTAAAAAAATCTATGCGATATATCGATCGTCGTCGATGCGATAAATGGATCGTCGTCGTCTGCTTTGTTTGTATTTTCGTTTTCTTGTTTTGTTTGCCAGGCTTTTTAATTTTAATGACTTTACCGATTTGTTTAGATTAAAGTGATTAAGTACGTTTGCCGCCAGTGCAAGTTGTTTCGCGAAATACTGTACTGAGTGATTCATATTGTGCTTAAAGCGATTGATAGAAAATAAATACGTAGATGTTTACATAAAAGCACTTAATAAAAATTAACTGTTAATTTTTATTAAGTGCTTTTATGTAAACATCTACGTATTTATTTTCTATCAATAGCTTTAAGCACAATATGAATCACTCAGTACAGTATTTCGCGAAACAACTTACACTAGTGGCAAACGTACTTTAGGTATTTTCCCACACTCAAATTAATTCCAACTCGTTTTGGTTGTGTACACGTCGTGTCATGACAGAAAATCAGGGAAACGGAATAGGAAGTTAGCAGATCGTTAGCGTGGTTTTGATTGGCTGATTCAGTGAAGAAGAAAACCATGTTTTTACAACGACATCTAACTAAAGTGCTTCGAACTAACCCGCTCCAATAAGCTTACCACTTGGCTCCATTTAAGTGTCAGACCGGTGATGGAGGCGCGTTGTGGGGGAGGGGGGTAGGCGTTGAGATGACGAAATTGTTAACATTACGTTCTTTGACTAATTGCAATAGAAAAATATGTGACCGTCCACAAGAAAAGGGACCTTATCTTCCCAAGGAAAATTTTTCAGTATGGCACTTTCTAGCAGTTCAGGTCAAAATTTCACATTTTCAGGTTTTGATTGCATATTTTAGCTGGATTCTTACAGAATATGAAAATACAACTTTTATAAATATATTCTGACTATAACATACATAAATATCAAATTTATAAAATATAATCAATACATAAAATCAAATTATAAAAGTGTAAAATATATAAATATAAAGTAAAAAATATGAAATAAAAAATAAAAATCAAGAAAAGTCACAAAAGAAACTTATTTCAAATCAGGACAAAATTACCTACAAGTAGGTATCCCAACTTGGATATTATTGTAAGTATTACCATAAATACTTAACGTTGAAAATTACTGAACTCTGACCCTTATTTCCCGAAAACGAAGTTTTTAGAATAACAAACTTTAAAAAATCATAACTCACTCATTTTTTGACATATCTTTTAAAGTTTTTCACCAAAATGTTTGTAATTTAAAGCTGCATCCATAGCAACCAAAAACTAAATTTTGAAATTTTGGAAGTTAAGGTCCCTTTTCCTGTGGACGGTCACATATTCAAACATGTTATGTAAATTCAGTTAATTTAAGTTAATTAGCTTAGAAAATTAATTAAAAAATATTTACTCCTTTTTAGGTTTTAATATCCATGTTGATGGTAATTTTAGCTTTAGGTGGAATTAGAGCTATAAGAAATGGACATTTCAATGACAAATCTTTTTGCCAAAAACTCTTATAAAGATATATCTCTGCAAAAACATTTATCATTTCATTTTGAAAGGAGTTTTGTACAGAAAGAGATTATTTTTGGAAATTGGGAGTCAGCTAAATTCTAACGGAACGATTATTTCAGGGGGGGGGGTCCGAAAATGGTCAAACAACGATGACTTGATTTATGGACGGCCCATTGTTGAAAATATGTGATATAACCAACCTATCAATGCAATGCGACTCCACCACAGGGAAGAATCATAGACAATAACATGTATTCATTCTATGGAAGACCTCAATGAAAAATAAAAAATATCAAGTGACAATGAGTCTGCATTGTTTTTAATATGAGACTTGCCCTTTAGGCTAAAAAATCTGCACAGCAGCTGTTACCGGAAAATGTAGTAGGGGGTTGTCTGCTTCTGCTACGACGAGAAAAAAACTCTGTGTTGTTTGTTTTCGATGGGAAGTTGAAGTTTGTTTTGACATAATGCTGCCGTTGCTATGGATATTTAGAGTGTGTATTTACTGAAGAGTGAGTGAGTGAAACGTTAGAAATACTTATTACAGGAATAAATAATCGTAGTTGAATAGTGTTTCTGGACATTCCTGTATTTTTACTTGTCCTTCTGTCCTACAATGATGATTATAACCTCAAAAATTTGATGAGTCCTAGGTTAGATTGCTTCAACAATTTACACTGTTATATTATTAATTGGGCTGTTTGATTTATGTTAGGTGATTAGGTTTGATCATTTCTCTGTGTGATTACTTGTAGAAAGTAGGTGGGCAGCAACTTATTGAATTGAGTACTTTAGCAGGTACTACTTAAATAGTATGGCACCACTTACTTAAGTGTCTATATCTATAACGTTCTTAATGGATGTATTTCAACTTTCTAATATAGAATATACTAGGTTTGATATGGGGGAAATATATACTTCTCTAGATATAACCTTAAATCTGGATTACCTTTGGGTGCAGTTAGCACATTATATCTCCAGCTATGGCCGAGTCAGCAGGTTGCAAGGTGCAGGGGAGGAGAGGGGAGAACTTTTCTGAAAACATTATTCAAGAGCCCCCTTTTTTGTCAAACGTTAAGTTTACCACATCATGTGATAAGGTTAGTAGCGTAGTAGCCATAGCCGGAGATATAATGCGCGAACTTTAAGTTCTTAGTATTACAGATCGTTTGGTTTGCATAGTCCTACTATTATTATAAATGGGTAAGTATGGATGTTTGTGACTTAGATGTTCCACTTAGGTGAAAACTAGTTAGACCCATTGAGCAGAAATTTTGCAGGATAGAGCTAATTTACCAGAGAAAGATATGGGCCTATTTTTATTTTAAAACTCCAACAGGGCTCTAATACATTGGCTTTCAAAGTTGCCATTTATTCTTATGCGAGGGTGTTGTTTACTAGATTAGGTGTTCTTTGGTAAATAGTGAAAGACGTAATGTCTGCCGGGTTCAGCCAGTAAAGTGATGAATAATAGAAAATTGTACTTATTAAAGTTAAGTAGTTAACATAAATGAAAACTCCCAACACTCTTTTCACAACATCTCTTTAACAGATCAAATGTAAAAATATGTCACAACATTTTGTTAAAAAAGCCTAAACCATAAAAACCTACAAGTACAAAGCCTGAACTAGGCCTAAACTAAAATAGGCTTACATAAATCACTAGTGGCTTGAAGGGGCTAACAGCCCCTAATGAGGGAAAATGCAAACAATCCTTATTTATTATTGTACAAAATACCTTCATAGCAAACTGAATATCTACCTTATATTGATATCTAGCCTACGACATGGTTTTCAATCAAGTATCAGCATCACATTTTTATGTAAACAAAGCAGACGTTTTTAGATCCCAATGCTTTTTAAATGGGAGATATTTTACGTTACTTCTCGTTTGCTGGCGAATTTCAAGCAGTTTCATTATTTTTCCCGCCATCGCGGAATTGAGACCTTTAATTTTTGAGTCCTCTCCCATCTTTCTACGACTTGCCAGACGCCCACAATTTTGACACAAAGAATCACCTTACGAAATTTATGATATTACATAGCCTACTATACTATAATTACAAACCAAAAAATAAGTCAAGTGATAAGAAATATTCCTGAGGAAATTATTCCCACACACTCTTACAGTATGCAGTTAGGGTTAGGGAGTGTAGGATCCAGTGATAACGTTGGTCTTTATCTCATAAAAAATATGTTTTTGTATTTTATCTCTTAATGTTCTTTACATTTAATTTGCATACTGAGCGCTCTCTCATGAATAAAACTTCAATTTCCAACCAACTACAAGCAATTTAATAAATTGGCTATAGTTGCCAATTTTTTTTTACTCGGTAATCAATAATGGCTAATGTCCACAAAAATCAAAATCAAAATATGATTGTGTTGGGTGCTTTTAGAGTACATGACTAATGATCAGAACTTGACAGGTAATGTGTTGCAGTTCCAGGCACATGGAGGCCCGGGGGGTGAAGGCAGCCACGACGGGAGTCGAGCTGCAGGCCAAGGTGCTCCTGTTCGCCGTCAGCTCTCGCGTCCTGGTCCTGCTGGTGTCCTGGGCGGCCGACACGCTGGTCCCCGACCACGAGGCAGGAGTCTTCCTCCTCCCCCGGCCGCCGGGCAACTCCACAGTGGCCGACCGAGTCGTCCAGGCCGCCTTCGGTGGACTGGCGCGGTGGGACGCTCAGTACTTCCTCCACATCGCTCTCTACGGATACACCTACGAGAACAATCTCGCGTTTTTTCCTCTGTTTCCTTTTCTTACAAGAGTTTTAGCTCAGACATTGGACACTGTTTTCAAAGACATTTTAAATACTTTCTCGACAGTTCTGATATCGGCGGTGATATTAAATTTTTACTTTTTTGTGAGTGCATCCTTGAAACTTTTTGAATTGTCTCGTAGAATATTGCGAAATGACTCTCTCGCTTATAAGGCTACATTGTTTTTCTGTATAAATCCAGCTAGCATATTTTTCACTGCTCCTTATTCAGAGAGCTCTTTCGCATTTTTCACGTTTTCTGGAATGTTGTTTTGTGTTGAAAACAAAGGGTTGTTATCTAGCTTTGCCTTAGGTCTTTCGAGCTGCACACGTTCCAACGGTATCCTAAATTTTGGATACTTAGCTCACAAAAATCTGAAAAATGTTGTCGCAAGTATGCACATGATAAAATTGGGATTCAGATTTTCCGTTTTGTATTTTATTTTTATTCGACTTTGTAAACTATGCATTTATGGAATAGTATTTTTTGCCCCATTCCTTCTATTTCAAGGATACGCTTTTATAACATTTTGTACGGGTGAAATTGAAATGCCTGATTTTTTAAGGGAGTATGGTAAAGCAAATGGTTTTGTAATGCCTGGATCAAAACACTCACCTTGGTGTGAATACAGTGTTCCCCTTTCTTATTCATATGTACAAAACCACTACTGGGATGTCGGGTTCCTAAGATACTATCGATTGAAGCAAATACCGAATTTCTTACTAGCATCACCAGTTATTTTCTTAATTTTTAGGTTTTCCTACTACTTTATGATTGAAAATAAAAGTGCACTTTTTTCCTTAGGCTTTAGTAAGTTAGATAAAGTGGCTTATCAAAATAAAGACTTAAAGCCGGATTTTTTTGTATTTGTCGTTCATGCCCTAGCTCTGACAGTGTTCTGTACGCTTTTTGTACATATCCAAGTGACCACTAGGATGGTCGCCTCGTCCTCTCCCGTGCTCTACTGGTTCGTAGCTCTGAGGTACAAGACTGAATCTACTGCTGTGGGTAGTGTCATCTCAAGCAGACTCAAGAATCCCAACACACACAAGTTCAGTTTAGTGGAGTCACAGCGGAACATGCGTAGTGTTTGGAGGACTGTGATTGTGACAGAAAAACCAGGTGATACCTGGTCCTACTTTGTTAGGACATATTTTTATTTATATTTTATTGTAGGTACTGCATTGTTCAGTAATTTCTTGCCTTGGACTTGAGAATTAAACCTTATGATAACTTTTCAATGGAGTACACGAATGTCTAAATCACAAAGATCTTTCTTGGTCCATTAGAAGTCAGGAACGTAGTTGTTTATTTGGAAAAAAGGACTTTTTATAAGGAAAGTTTGCAAAACAGGAACATTTTCAAGCACTCCATCCTTTTTTTATTTTATCTAGTCCACACCTAGTCATGCTTCAAGACTGTTAGGAGTTTTACTGAGTGTTTTTATGTTTGTAGCTAGGGTGTATAAATATATGTTTAGAAAGGTACCTGGATGAGAGACCCTTGATGAAATCTGAAAAAAATACACAAATAGTTCTTTGGTCCAAAAAACAAAGCTGAATCTGCTGAAAATCATCATAGCATTAGCATTAACATATATTTTTAAGTTAATTTATGCCCTTATAAGTTGAAAAATTCTTCAAAGAGCTTACCAGGAGACATTATGTTTAACTATGTAAGAAACTCATTATTGTCTTATTTAAGAAAATTAATTTAGGCTACATTTAGGGCATTATTTTCTTTTAACTCAATGTGTTGTCTTAGTTAATGTAAGCAGTGTTTTTCTATTTATTGGTGTCATCAATTTTGTATGATGGAATTAACCCTTTGCGATCGTAAGGCCAGCAGGAGTGGCCCCAACGCACTCAGCAGCTAGTTGGAATTAATTTCCGTACAGCTTGGTTCTGCTGGTCGCACGGCCAGTTGTACTGGCCACGCCCCACTCCACGTAAGCTCGGCATTCATCAAGGCGGCTCACTCCCGTCAGCTCAGAATTGTTTTCACGCCCGGCAGCTTGGGATTGTTTTTATTGTAAGCCAACAATATTATCGTAGGGTATTTTTACTATTCAATGTTGCAAGCCTGCCAATCATTTAGTTAAATAACTGCTCACTATGTTGCAGCATTCTACAGGTATCAGGCAAAATTTAGAAAAACAAACAAAAACATATGTATGTTTTCGGCACTTATTGGCCAGTCCTGCTGGACACTCGAGCATTCGTTGATTTTATGTTGGCCAGCCCTGCTGGACGTCCGATCGCAAATGACAACTGCTGTGGAAAAAATCCGACCTCTGTATGATAATGTAGGCGGCCAGTAGAGCTGGCCTCACGATCGCTACGGAATAGCGGCAAATATTAAATCCGATCACAAAGGGTTAAGAAACTGGGATATGTCAAACTTTACAGAAGCTCAGCTTTAAGTGTTCATTTGGTGATAAATAAAGAATTTTAATTTTAATTTAAAAATCAAATTCCTGACAATCCACTACAACCAGCCTCCCACAGGTCTCTCCACATCACTTGAATTCCCCCTCGTATCCTTTCGGTGGCCATAAACTGAGTCCTGAGCAACATTAGAGGATGAATCTACCTGCCAAACTGTATACTGTACTGGGACCGCACACTGTACTGGGACCGCACACTGTACTGGGACCGCACACTGTACTGGGACCGCACACTGTACTGGGACCGCACACTGTACTGGGACCGCACACTGTACTGGGACCGCACACTGTACTGGGACCGCACACTGTACTGGGACCGCACACTGTACTGGGACCGCACACTGTACTGGGACCGCTCACTGTACTGGGACCGCACACTGTACTGGGACCGTACACTGTACTGGGACCGCTCACTGTACTGGGACCGCTCACTGTACTGGGACCGCACACTGTACTGGGACCGCACACTGTACTGGGACCGCACACTTTACTGGGACCGTACACTGTACTGGGACCGCACACTGTACTGGGACCGCACACTGTACTGGGACCGCACACTGTACTGGGACCGCACACTGTACTGGGACCGCTCACTGTACTGGGACCGCTCACTGTACTGGGACCGCACACTGTACTGGGACCGCACACTGTACTGGGACCGCACACTTTACTGGGACCGTACACTGTACTGGGACCGCTCACTGTACTGGGACCGTACACTGTACTGGGACTGTACAATACTACCAGTGGGATGGTGAGCTAATGGAACAGACTGTGAACTACAAGAACCTGGTATCCATGACAGCTAGTATAATAGTGGTCAGTAGGAAAAATCCATTCTTTTTTTGGCGATTGTCTACTTTACTGATTATTTTGGAAACAGGTTTGGAAGGTTAGACATTAAAAAAACACAGGTACAAATAATAGCATAAACTTTGAAACTTTTTAACAGATTTATTATTAGGTAGCAGACTAAAGCCATTTTATATTTTTAAAATTCATTTTATATTTCATATTTTTTGTAATTGAAAAGTCTTTTTTTCATCTCATTCAAAAAGAATACAGGACAAATATGTGTCACCAGCATTTGGACCAAACTTGATGTTCAAGGCCAGCTTATTATACTGTAACCATGATTTTATTTACCTTGTAAAAAAATGTACACTATAAACAAAAATAAAGGTTAATTTTTCTTGTCTCCAAACATCATAGCAATTCTGGTTTCACCAGAATCTCTTTGCAATGAATATTAGTTGTCATGTCAACACATTTATATTTTTTAAACATCATTGACATTAAAACTATGAGCCTTGCCTTCTCAGCCTCAGTTATAATGATCTCAATTGTTCACAGTTGTTCAATTAATCGTTGATACAGACAAAAAAAACAAGAGCCAGAGTTTTTTTCCAATTAATGGCTACTTTCTGGTACAAATGGTTCCAATTTTCCTTAATAAGATCACAATTAATTGTGTTAAGAAATCAATTTTTTCTATTAACTTTATTTATCACAGGGGATATAAAGTTGCAAAAAAAATCAAATTATTTGAAAGATTTTATTTACGAGGTTTTACAATTACGGTGATGTTTAATTTTCACTGTTTAGAAGGTTTAAATAAGCACACAAAAACTATATAACAATTTTTATTTACACAATTTTTAAGAAAAAAGATTATAGCAGTATAAAATATAAAGAAACATAGAACATTAATACAAGAAGAAAATTCAATCGTTTCCGAGAGTACATTTTTCCACTTTCACTTATTGTGATTTTATCGAAAGCGATTCAAAATTAAATATGATTATTAAATAATAATTATTTATCAAAATATTTCTCGTAGATAGAACTATACAAAAATTCAATATAAAACTAAATAAATAGGAAAAAATTAAATTTATGTGCATAAAACATTAACTCTTGTTTCTTCGCCAGTTTTTGACAAAATTAAATAAATAATTGATTGCAAAAGGCCAAGTTATGGACACACCTTTCTTGGTCAAAATATAACTCTCACGCACCACTCCATAGCCATGTATAAAGAATTAAAAAGCATCTGGAAAAATTTTGTCTCCCAAACATCACTTACTTCTGATAAAAGTGACTCTGAATATTTTACTGAAAGTTTGATTGATCAAATTATCTTAAAAATCTGAAATAAAATATTGGTGTGAGTAGACAGGTAAAATTGGCTTGACTGGATGATGATAACCATGATATTGTACCGTTGTAGAAGAAAAAGTCTCAGACTTTGGTCAAAATTCACCAAACGCAACACCAACGTTACTTAAAGTAATAACTATGTGAGAGGACAGCCGTAGATGTTGATGTTCCGGTCTTCCGAGACTGACACTATCCTGTTGGAATCTGGATTGAATCGAACTCCCCAAACCTGAAAATGAAACCACACATTAATAAGTTTCTTCAGACATATAATAATTAGTTATGTATTGAGAGCGTAAAGTGGGTCTTTCTCGCTAGGGCTAAATAAATTTAGCAGAAGCGAGGAAGACACATAATAGTTCATCTGTTTTATCTTGAGCTATGGACTTGCTCGAGTTTCAAGTTTTTTCGAGTCGAGTTAATTTTAGCAACAAAGTAATAGTTTTCGTACTGTTACATAATTGAAGAGGTCCCCCGTAAAACGTTCTAAGCGACAAAATTTCAAAATTGGAGATATTTAGTGAAAAAGGTTCTCTAGGACAAGAGGTACTCCGTGGTATATTTTGTTGTGAAGATATTTGAGTTGGCAGCCCTGATTTTGTCTGTCAAAGTTAGCGTGCTTCGCGGGACTGCAAGGACTTTTTCGGGAATAACGTTCTATTCGCTGAAAGATGGACTCCCCGCCGGTCGTCGCGTTGTCACCCAGCAACCAAAATCGCGTAAATAAAAATAAACACATGAAGAAAATATTGGAAAGTGGAAGGTATTTTCCAGATAGGAAAATAGAAAATTTGGATTACCCTATATTTCAAAAACTAAGAAGTCAAGGCCTGGAAAATTGCCCCCAAAAGAAGTAGTAGAATAACGTTTTAAGCACCACATTTGGATAACATTTTTTGCAAAATGACGTACAGTAGAGCGCCGATTATCTGAGAGTCGGTCATCCGAACTGTCGGTTAACCGAACGCTGTAATAATTAATATTTTGAACACGATTCTCAAGCAATTCAAATTCGCACGCCAAAAAAAGTGTCAGGGCTAAAGCAAAAACAAATTTTACACTTTTTCTCTAAATAAAAAGTATACAGTGTACTGTATATATGTATGATATAAATTGTTCTTTAAAATTTTATACCCATGTATTCTGATTGATTTCATAACAAAATTACGTTAATATTTTTGTTTGGTCATTTTCTAGCCTTTTTACTAGTAGGCCTAAGAATTACGTTACATATATAATTTTTAAATTTTGTCTTTTCGTGTTCGATTATTCGAATATTCTGTTATCTGAACACCCCTTGTCCCCAATTAATTCGGATAATCGGCGCTCTACTGTATCGCGTTATGTAACAACATTAAGTTTTTGTACTTTTATATCCATAAAATTGTTTTATATTCAGTTTTATTTTTGTTTATGTTGGTATTACAACAATCCCTGTTGTTTTCTTTCAAAGCAGAGGAGCAGTCCATCAGAGAACGTTTCAACCCCCAAAAAAACAAGTAAAATGATTTAAAATGCTTAATTTTGAGTAAAAATTTAATATAAGGCTACATTATGATGTTATAAATAGGGTATTAAAAAATTATACATAATTATTAGTTCCAACCTTGACGAAAACACAAATTTTAGAATTCAACTTTCAACGCTTGATTACTCGAAACTAAGTTTTTGTCGCTTAGAACATTTTACGGGAGACCCCTTCAATTATCATGTCAAAATTAATAACTTCTCAAATAAAATATATCACTGTAAAGTTATTCAACTTAGGGGTGTTCCTTAGTTAAGAGCATCAAATAATATCATCTAAAAAATACAACTTTTAAATAAAAATCTCTTGGACTGGATTTGGTTTTCCTGCGTTTACAAATAAAAGGACTAAAGCTCCTCAAGGCTATCTCAGATATATGCTTTCACTAAGCCTAACAAAATTTTTGGTTAAAATATCTGCCCAAACGTTTTCTTAAACTAGCTCAAATATAAAGAACAAGAAGTAACCTCAAATTCTTGAAAGGAACAAAGTTGTATGATTCTATTGATACCAATAACTTTAAAAAATTTTTAAGTGAAGTAAAACAAAGGATTATTTACCAATGGCAGTTAAAGATATGTGAAAAACACAGTAAAGCTCGATTACGCGTACCGATTTAAGGTAAACGGCAGGAGTAACTACTCAGCTTGACCTTCAAGTGTTATTAGAAACAGCGTTGAGTCGAATAGTGTAGACTCGGCTTGAAATAAAAATCAATACTCGAGCATTCCCACACCTCCCATAAAAATTAATTTATGTCAAAAAAACACTGACCTTTTCTGGAATAACAAAATAGAACTGTACATTTGTCATTTAGGCACAAGCTATTTTTCGTAGAGTAAAGATTAGATGTAGAAACATGTAGAGTGTGAAAAGTGGGCAAAAAATGTACGTGGTTTTTTTCTGTCATCTGATGAAATACATAATAAAACAATAAAACAATTTTATTAAGCAATAAACAAATGTAAGGATTTCATTAATGACATGAGTTAGTATTTGTCAAGTAAAAAATCTAACAGAGTGAAGAACAAATTATTATTTCCAAACAATTTCAAGCTACATTATTTATTATGGCATGGAGTGAAAATCTAGTGATAAAATAATAAAATGGAGTGACTAAAATAACAAAAAAAATTAATTAGTCGAAACACAGACCTGGTCGGAGTGGTCGCTGAAGGTATGGACGCAGCGGCGGGACGCGAGCTCCCAGACCTTGACCGAAGCGTCCGCACTGCCCGACGCGAACAGCCGGTTGTCTGGGGAGAACGCAACACTCAGCACCCACGACGCGTGGCCCGACAGTGTCCCCGCCACGTTGGCGTGCTGCCTGCAACACGACACTGGCTTGACAGCTTGCCTAACATATACCTAGAGACCTTAAACTTAGTGTTCTTTATATACTTCTAGTTTTCCCTCATTGCAATTTTCTTTCTTCAATCTAAAATAAGGTAATTTATTAAGGACGTATCTCAAAGCTGACTCATAGGCATTTGTGCCCATGTCGGCTTATTCCATAGGCCTTCTTACAGTCTGTAATTTTTTACATTTATACTTAATAAGGAACTAATATTCATAGCATGTAACTTTATTTATTTATTTACTTTTAATAATACACGAAGGTGCATCTAGTTTTTTTGCTGTTTAAATGAAAGTACAGATAATTTATTTAGCAATTTAATATTTTTGTATTTTACTGGAATAAATCTCGATATTCATTCATTCATTCATTCATTCATACTGTCTATTGGGATCAAAAGGAATGGGAAAATCCATGGAGAGCATTTTTGAGACACCCTAACATTTGTGGTGTAAGTAGGTGCTAATTGTCCCTTGTTGCTCAGGAGGAGACATCACCAATATCACATATTTTGGGTTCACCCAATTTAAAGTTAGCCACTTTACTCAATGTAAAGTGGTGTAATTTTCCAACAATTTTGAACAATTCAAAAACTTTCCCACATAAGATCTGCAGTTGATGCTGACAAAAAAAATTGCTAGAGGACACACTGTTATTTTATTACACGATCCAGTCCTGTATCGTCAGACAAAATTGTTGCCGCAATGTTGTGGGCCTCCACAACACTCAGCATCACCCCAGAAACACAATTTTTTTGCTATCTCTACAGTGGACACACTTCCATTTACTCACACTTCTCACATCTCGACAACGCCAAAAAACATATAGCGTCGCAATATTTTGTCGACAGTGAACAAATAGCTTCAGCCGGGACTGTCGATTACTCACACGTCGTAGAGCTTCATGTGGCCGTCGTCGGAGGCGGTGAGCAGCAGCTGGGAGTCGGGGGAGAAGGCGAGGGAGCGGATCGGCATCGCGTGCCCCTCCAGCGTGTGCACCAGCTTGCCCGACGCCACGTCGAAGATGTTGATGATCCCGTCGATGGCTCCCGACGCGATGTACTTCCCGTCAGGGCTCTGCAACCCGGCCGCAGGAAACCATTAAAATTCACTTATTAGCAAACTACATTTGAAATATATCACAAAGATATGCAAACAGGTGCTTTGTCAATATTAAAATAACCCTAGACTACATTATACAACCTAAAACAAAACAAAATTTTAATAGTTTTAAAAAAATTCTTAAAAATAAAAGAGTCAAAAAATCAGCCTAAAACTATTACAACCATAAAACCATTGCATTTGCTAAGACTTGCATTTTCAGGATCATCCTCACTGAGACTGGCCCATTGAAGGATCATCTTACCTCAGATTTTGAAATAGTACAGGATAACCTTTGCTGGGATTAGCACAGTGCAAAATCATCTTTACTGGGACTGACACAGTGCAGGATCACCTTTGTTGGGACTGGCACAGTACAGGATCACCTTTGTTGGGACTGGCACAGTGCAGGATCACCTTTGTTGGGACTGGCACAGTGCAGGATCACCTTTGTTGGGACTGACATAGTGCAGGATCACCTTTGTTGGGACTGGCACAGTGCAGGATCACCTTTGTTGGGACTGGCACAGTGCAGGATCACCTTTGTTGGGACTGGCACAGTGCAGGATCACCTTTGTTGGGACTGACATAGTGCAGGATCACCTTTGTTGGGATTGGCAGTGTGCAAAATCATCTTTACTGGGACTGACACAGTGCAGCATCACCTTTGTTGGGACTGGCACAGTACAGGATCACCTTTGTTGGGATTGGCACATTGCATGATCGCCTTTTTTGGGATGTACACAGTAAAGAATCACCTTTGTTGGGACTAGCATTGTACAGGATCACCTTTATTGGGGTTTGAACAGTACATGATTGCCTTTACTGGGATTAGCACAGTGCAGGATCAGGTTTGTTGGGATTAACACATTGCAGGATCAACTTTACTGTGCCTGGTGCACTGGATCACTTTTGCTGGGAATACCACACTTTAGTATCACCTTCACTGGAATTGGCTCATTGGAAGAACATCATAGTATTACGTCAGCCTCAGATATTTCCTTTGCAGGTAATAGCTTTGTTGTTTTGAGATAAACAATATTTAATGAGGATGATAAATACGACAAATGAACTTAAGAGTTTACTTTGGTTCGATAAGAACATGGCAATAGGTGGTAATACTCACGTAAGCGATGCTGAGTGTGAACTTGCCACGAGTGTCCAGGGTCCGCTCCTGCTTGTTGGTCTCCACGCTGTACATGTGGATCTTGCCGGCGTGGCTGCCGCTGATGATGAACTTGTCGTCGGGAGAGAAGCAGACGGTCCACACGTCGGCGGGGCCAGTCTCCATCACTCCCAGCTTCTCCCCCGTGTCGGCCCGCCACAGTCGCAGCGAGGAGTCCAGCGAACTGGAGGCGACCACTGCGACACAATATAGTATATAACGTTACTAGGCCGGGTAGAACTGTTTGGGCCGGGAAACTTCCCGGCTGTGTAACGTGCAATATTTTTGGTACTTTGGTATTATACGGAGACCACCCCTATATAGTTTGCTGCAGCGGTTATGTTTGGTTAGGTTATCATAAATATGTTAATAGGACTTTCCCCGTTTTGTTACGAATCGAACGATACCAGATGAGTCATACCTTCGCCCGCCAAATCCCCTCCAAGTAGGCCAAGGTCAGGTTTTTGACCGGAGTGTGCACATCACTTGCCTAAAGGATTTCGCGGGCGAAAGTATGACTCATCCGGTATCGTTTGATTTGTAATGAAACGAGGAAAGACCTATTAGCATATTTATGATGACCTAACCTAACATAACAGCGCAGCGTGCTGTGGGTGGCGATCAGGTGATGCCGCTAGCGGTGGTGACGCTTTACCTCGCCGACATCGCTGCCTTCTGGGAGGCAGAACACAAAGACCGCTCATCGTAATCATGTCAAATTTGGACAGTAAGTCAATTAAAATATGTTCTCTCTAATTATGTAGTTGTTTTTAGTATCCAGTTAAAAATTCCTCTCTAAAAAAAATGGCCTCCGTATAATACCAAAGTACCATATTTTTCATCACACTACGCAGAAAAAACCTTACTTTCAACCATAACGTTGTCCTTGCATATACATACGTTTCTCAATCCTTCAAACCTAACCTGTAACAAACAGAACAAACATTTGCTACAGATGCAGTGCTGCCACTACATTTCTCTAAAGGGTAACCAATTACCAAGCATTAGGCCTAAACGTCGGTTTGCTGCAAATCAGCTGATTGTTTACTTCCGTTTACCCGGCCTAGGCTGGATAAATGTTTTCCCAGCCTAGGACGGCAAAACTTTCAAGCCAACAAAAAGGAACTGAAAACAGATGTTTCTGTGTCAGTATGATGAAAATTATTTTGTGGCTGACAATCCTCTTGACCGTAGATCAGCCAGAAAATTGCTCATTAGTTTCGAGGCTATTGATCTATTGGTCATATTGTGTCACAAAATAGCTTGCTCTTTTCACAACCATCAAATATTTGTTGTATTGCCCCAGAAAATTAAGATGGTTTTTTTGCGGCCGGCATATAACTGAGTGGATGACAAAAAATTTAAAGACACTTTGAAAAAATACCTAATTTTGCACTGTTTTTATACTGTGGACGACCTGATTGACCATATGAAAACCTGTAATGCCAATTGCTCTCTCCTAAGCCTACCATAACCCGACCTAACTTACCATCATAACCTAACTTAACCTTGTGGCTAACGTTGAGTTGGCACATTGACGAGTCCAACGCCAGTCGGCCTACGGATGGAACTATCAAGTAACAAGTAAGTGTCATATCACTGCTTTAAATCTCAGTTGCATTGTGGCCATATAACATCTTGGTCATATTGCAATACACAGATCTCTCAATCACAACACAGCTACTGGTATCGAATATTTCAGCTGTATTGCGGCCAGCAAATGAAGTAGGTCAAATAATGTTGAAATAGAGGAAATTTTCGGTTGTATTAAGGTAGGTGCGGCATGCAAATCTTAAAGACTTATACCAGCCTACTAGTTTACAAAAGTTTTGAACAGTATACATTTTAAAAGGCAGCATGATTTAATAGTGTTTTTTTCATATTCAGGAGAGGCCAAAGAAAGTTGGGATTTTCATAAGTGAAATGTGAGAAATACCCTTCAAATGGTTAAGGGCTGGGAAGAGTAGGCACATTTTCCTGAGATAAAAATAGCAACAATTGATTGTTAAAAGTCTGCAATCAGGCAGTCAACGAGTTGGTGACCTTTAATAATCCAGCATCAGGCTTGGGGTTCTGAAAAATATTATTGTACACTCTCCAAGCCTTGCGAGCAAGATCTGTTGAGACCTGTGCAATCAGCAATGTTTGTGGCAGAGGTCAGAAAAGCCCTCACAATTTGTAAAACCGTTTGAAATAGTGGCGCTTAAAAACTTCAACCATAATTCATTACATTAAAAATAAATATGATATAATTTAATATTTAATTATTAATGACAGGTCCTAATTATTTATATAAATTAGTTTTAATCCCTTTATTTTTTTAAATGACAACAAAAGTACTGTCTTGAAAAAATTTGCAGTTTCAGTTCAAAACTTTAAACTAATTGACAGTAAGGCTCAAATTCACAGTCCAAAATAACTTAATTGTGCAATGTTCAATACATAAAAAAATGTTAGGCAACGTTAACTGACATTTTATTTAAAATCTAATTTTTAATACATATAGCTGTCTGGAAACTAATTTTTTAGCAAAAATCATTTGGTGGGTGATGATTTGTAAGTTCTAAGAAGATCACACTCTCAACACAACTTTCCATTTGGTCTTAACTCTTCAGATAACTCAACACATCATTTCTTCTGAAACCCAAATTATGTTTTGTGAGAAGTGTGACATCCCTCAGCTCAATTTTGCTTAAGAACTCCTTGTACAACACAAACCCAAAGAAGGCAAACACGGTAGCGGCATATATTGACCTAAATTTATGCCAAACTTTCATTTTGGCTTCTTCCCAAATTATTTGATATAGAAAAATTAGGATTTCCATAGCTACAAAATGTATTCAAACAATTATCTTTGTGTATCAGGGTAACCAACATTAATTTTAAATCCTAAATATTTTTAGCGAATTTCCCCTGTAGGGAAGAAGCTATTACCATAGGTCTCATGGTAAGACCTAAGCCCGAGACCATGATAACTTTTCGTTTTGGGGCCACCAGAAGCAAAAAACACCATTCGTTCGAATTTATACATATATATGTATGTGTGTCTGTCAGCACGATAGCGGTCGTAAACATGGTCCGATCTTAATGAAATTTGGTACAAACATGTAAATTGGTAGTCAATTGGACGAGTTCATAAACCAGCCTGATAGAACCACTGGAAGGGGGGGTAAAGGGGAATACACTCCCCAAAAATGGGTTTTTTTGGGTTTTTCACATTGACAAATAAAAATTAACAAATTTTGGTTAGCACCATTAAATTCAGCTCAAAAAACAAACAATTTGGTATTCTGAATCATTGCTTTATGTCCATTGATTAACGAGATACTGAAGGTGGTAAACACAGTACGTTGTCCCAATGTTAATCTTATGGGAAATAGGTAAAATTCTATATCTCGCTTATTTCTCAACATATCGTAATTAAAATTGGTTTGTGGCTTCATCTATATGAGACCTAATGTATAACAGTCTAAAATCCCTGATAATTTCCATTTTTATGGCAGCAAACCTGCATGCTTAGCCTTAGTCAGTAACAAGACTACAAGATCGCGCACAATCATCCTTCACTCATCTGTCATTCATACTTGGCTTAAAATACCTGCCTGGGTAGGTTGCCATTTCAAGAAAAGTATAAAAGTATCAAAGTATACTCATTCCCCATGTTATCCTTATAGGAAATAAAATAATAATATATATCTTCCCTATTTCTTAACATATCTTGATAAAACCTGGTATATGGCTTCTTTTTGTTCAGATCTACTAAGTATTGAATTATAACCGTCCAGTTTTAAAATACCTGTTGCAGCAAACCTGCATACTCATTCCCCATGTTATTCTTATGGAGCTTAAAAAACATGTCAAATCTCGCTATATTGGATTGAAATGTGTACTTTGCATTTGAAATTCACTGAGTATGCAGGTCTGCTGCAACGGGGGTATTGTATTATAATGTCTGGGAACAAAAGTGTATAAAAGGATCTCGTCAATAAATAAAGAGAACTAACATATATGCAAAAATAAGCAAAAATTGGGTGCTTCTCCTTGAAGCTGTCATTGTCGACAGTCTCAGTACAGTGAGTTACTCACGGGTGGAGTCGGAGTTGACAGCGACAGAGACGACACCCAGGGAGTGTCCCTCCAGCTGGTGCTTCTCCTTGAAGCGGTCATTGTCGATAGTCTCAGTACAGTGAGTTACTCACGGGTGGAGTCGGAGTTGACAGCGACAGAGACGACACCCAGGGAGTGGCCCTCCAGCTGGTGCTTCTCCTTGAAGCTGTTATCATTGTCGACAGTCTCAGTACAGTGAGTTACTCACGGGTGGAGTCGGAGTTGACAGCGACAGAGACGACACCCAGGGAGTGTCCCTCCAGCTGGTGCTTCTCCTTGAAGCGGTCATTGTCGATAGTCTCAGTACAGTGAGTTACTCACGGGTGGAGTCGGAGTTGACAGCGACAGAGACGACACCCAGGGAGTGGCCCTCAAGCTGGTGCTTCTCCTTGAAGCTGTTATCATTGTCGACAGTCTCAGTACAGTGAGTTACTCACGGGTGGAGTCGGAGTTGACAGCGACAGAGACGACACCCAGGGAGTGTCCCTCCAGCTGGTGCTTCTCCTTGAAGCTGTTATCATTGTCGACAGTCTCAGTACAGTGAGTTACTCACGGGTGGAGTCGGAGTTGACAGCGACAGAGACGACACCCAGGGAGTGGCCCTCAAGCTGGTGCTTCTCCTTGAAGCTGTTATCATTGTCGACAGTCTCAGTACAGTGAGTTACTCACGGGTGGAGTCGGAGTTGACAGCGACAGAGACGACACCCAGGGAGTGTCCCTCCAGCTGGTGCTTCTCCTTGAAGCGGTCATTGTCGATAGTCTCAGTACAGTGAGTTACTCACGGGTGGAGTCGGAGTTGACAGCGACAGAGACGACACCCAGGGAGTGGCCCTCAAGCTGGTGCTTCTCCTTGAAGCTGTTATCATTGTCGACAGTCTCAGTACAGTGAGTTACTCACGGGTGGAGTCGGAGTTGACAGCGACAGAGACAACACCCAGGGAGTGGCCCTCCAGCTGGTGCTTCTCCTTGAAGCGGTCATTGTCGACAGTCTCAGTACAGTGAGTTACTCACGGGTGGAGTCGGAGTTGACAGCGACAGAGACGACACCCAGGGAGTGTCCCTCCAGCTGGTGCTTCTCCTTGAAGCTGTCGTTGTTGACAGTCCAAACTTTGACCAGGTCATCGACACCTCCCGACACAACGTAGTCGATCACCTCCTCACTGGAACATTTATCAAACTGATTTAACCCATGTAGTTGGTCAAAATGCAACAAACATCAATATTACCAAATACTTTTTAAGCAAATTTTTAAGCAAATACAGTACATTTTTGCAGAAAAGGGGGTGGGAGAGCTATAGGCCCTACTTATCTTGTAAATGGTTGAGTCAATAAAGGGGCATTTTGTCTAGTTCAAATGGGCTACTGAATTTTTCTAGTCTTAAATCTTGAAATGTTTTATGTTGGGAAAGGGACTAGGCCATGTTGAAAACATTGATTGGGAGGATGAATCGTCTGTCACAGAGTTTAGCCTTGCTGTATCAGTCAGTTCTCCAGCAGATCTTTCAATCACCTTTCACTCAGCCTATCTTGAAATGTAAAATTGTTGTCGGATATCTCTCTTTTGAATTTATAAGTCATTTGGAAGTGCAAGATATTATATTAGGAATAAAAATTTAAACATAAAAAAAGTAAGAGTATTTTTTTTTATTTTTTTAGCACAACTTATATTAATTTGGAGGAAAAACCATCATACACATGGTTGAATCCTTTGAAATTGATTCCAAAATAAAATTAAAGTGACAATGACTGTAAGCTGGTATTAAAAAATGTTCCCCAAGAAAAATCATGTTCTTGAGTCAGAGAACATATTTTATTGTACGTTCTAAAGTATTATTAACATTTTGTAGAAGTTGATCATAATTTCACTATAATTTTTAGAATCAAAAAATTTTTAGTGATAGTTAGGCTACAATGAAATAGTATGTTATTTGTTCTAAATGTCATTTTTGGTTCTCCAACCTTGGATCACATCATGAAGAGATAATGTGTCTGTCAACTCTTTGATTCAGAGGCATCAAATAAATATGCAACTTAAAACATGAGACTGTGGAGGCCTAACCCGTTTCTGAACCACTTTTTTGAAAGAACCACAAAACTTACACATTCTGATCGTCGCCGTTCATAATCTCTTCGCTCTCGTTCCCGTCCGGGTTTTTCGGCTGCTCCTTCTTCTTCTTCATGCGGCCCCACGCCACACTCCAGATACTGTCCTCGTGGGCCGCCTCCCTTCTGTTCAGCAGAGAATACTGCGAAAACAAAATCATAGACGTTTATTTCACATTTGATTACGCATACAAAAGATGTGATACAATCAAGATATCAAAATTAAATCAACCTACATACAATACAATAAATTGTAAAATGAATAGGAAACCCCATGTATGAAGATGAGTCAATCTGGTTAGATAATTGTTGGAATGTTTTGTTGCTTCTGGTTTAGAGCAGTGGTAAAACTATGAAAAAAATTAAACTGGGCTATGACTGAAGTGATAGAATGTTATTTTTTTCTATGGATTGATCAATGAAATAAGTTAGACGGACAGATGGGTGGATGGACGAAACCACCCCGCCCCCCGCCCCATTGATTCAAGACTCCTCCAAACCTAGTCCATTGTTTTTTGTCAAACATAATTCACAAAACACAACATATATCGCATAATATGTTTGATTACCGAAGTCATAATCTATTTTAATATCCCATCGCTATCTTGGTGTAATTTAAGGTGAAAATTAATGAAACAAGAGTTTCTACTATATAATGACCAACATTTCCAAACATAATAAACAATGAAAATAAAATGAGAATGAATGAAATGTGCATGTGGCTAGTGGTACCATATACAATGAACAGTTAATATCTCAACTAGGATACTTACAAAAAATACTGTCTTCTCCAAAAATTTCTTCATTTAGGGTTTGTTTTGACATAGGATCAAAAGGCAAGGGAAGAGGGGTATGTTTCACTGTTTGAAAAACATAATACCTAGATAAGTTAATACATTTAGGCTAATAACTTTTTAAGAAGCTTATGAAAATCATTTTTCTAACTTAGTATTTGATTAGACTTAGGCCTATGTGAATAATCTAATATGACTATTAACCCAAAGTAGCCTATCTATATGCCTTATATATGAGTGGTGGTTCATGCATATAAGAAAATCATAAATATACCCAGTGCTTGATTTGCAGCGAAATAGCGTTCTGGGACATTTTCTGACATTAAAGCCAAACCCGCAAAATCAGCGGTACCAGTAGCAACTTTGCCAAAAAAGGCAATCATGTGAAATTGGCCGAATATTTTGCCATGAATGAGAATCATATGGAAATTTTTCAAATTACTGTGATGCTAATCTTCACTGCAATTACTCTGGCTGCAATAACAACCACTGCATGTAATCACGTAAATTTGTCGTGAATTACAATTATGTGTAGTATTCTAGAATAAAGCGCTAAGTTTTAGCTTGAGAGTCGTTTTTGATCTGAGGGTGTGGAAAGGGGTTACCTATGTACCTCCCTCTAGGAAAATATAATTCCAGTTCCAAAATGTCTAAGTTATAATTTTAGCACTAAATCTATCTAGGGCCTATATAATAATTATTTAACTTCCATATTAATGTGGATAAAAAATTTTAAAATGATATTTAATGAGCGACAGAGTAAAGCAAGCATGACTTATGTGGAGTTGCTGGATGCCAGTCTTACCAAGCTAGGAGCTAACTTATCCAGGCTATGTTCTTGTCGGGATGTATATGGAATTGGTGGATAGGCCTACACTAGGCCTATCGTTTTTAAAAAAGAAAAAACAGAACAAAACAGCATAGGCCAACCGTAAGTAGGTAGGAAGCTAGCTTAAGCTTCTCAAAATTTAACTCCTTCCAATCTTAGTTACATAATAGGGACCTATGTATCGTAAGTTACATGATAAAAATATGTGCTTTTGACTCTATCTTTCCTGACACTTAGCCATTGGTGATTCTACCAAATACTTATTGACTTTGAAACTGGTACACCTAATCACATTTAAGGAAGTGAAAAACCACAAGCCTAGAAGCCTATTAATTACAAGCACTCTCATTTACAATTTAAAACAATATAACAACCGCAGAATATATGATCCCCGGAGGCCCAGGAGCACAGTGACTCCCACCAAGCGTGAGCCACTGTGTGCAACTTCCACTGAACCAGAACACGCTCGAGACATGCCCTGGATCTCTTTCAATCTCTCCCAGAGTGTCTCTGATCACTCAGTATCTTGAACATTCGGCTTTTGCAAACATCCGCAGTTAAATGTATGAACTTGAAAACAGATGGTTACATGAAAACTAATTTAGAGTTATAGTGAGACAAAAATTTTGACCAAGACCTATTGTGATGTTGTAAAAGCGGTAGCGCAGCAGTGAAGCCTTGCTATCAGACTTGATTACCGACAAAAAATTAAATATAATAAACTAGTATGCCGCCTTAAATTGTTTGAAGTTGTACTTTCAACTGCATCATGCTCGAAGACAACATTGCTCATCGCTGAACTTGAAAAATAAATTAAAGTAAAATCTGGTAACCAAAGTAAATTTACTTATCGCACTTACTCACCATCCTTTTTGAAGCCGGTTAATGAGCTCGGGGACAAGAACAAAATAAATATTGCTTCTGGAAAGAATAAAGACGGATTTCTTTGATACAGGATAAAAGAGGTTATGTCTTCACTCAGCCGGGGCACTTTGTTTTGTTTGGGTTTTTTCTTGTTTGCCTAGAATGGCCGGCTAAGGACAAGCCATGCAGCCACGAGGTTCAATATATTCTGCTTTCATTCTTGGTCGCTTCGGTAACAGCTCGCTTACACTATAGATAAAAAATCTATTTATCTATGGACCCTTTCACACGAGGCCACTAGTGGCCGCCACCGGTTGCCCGCCACAGCTTAAACATTGTTATAAATGGAGGCCTTCAGACGCGGCCACTACAGTTGCCCGACGGGACACAGTGGCCGAGCAGTGTCTCCTCGCGCAACTGCGAGTCGACCACCGCGGTGACGGCAACTCGTCGCGGGGCATTGAATGAAATGGGAGCTTTCAGACGTAACCACCGGTGGTCGCCACTCCCGACTACGAAAGCGCGCGCATTACTTGTTTTTTGGGGTAAACTCAAGCAGTTCACGTGTGGAGGCAGGTAGAGTAGGATTCACGTAACTTGGCCAAAATTAACGTAAACAAACTACTATCTTATTACGAACTTAACCATAAAATCCAGCTGTGCTGAAACATTGTCAACGAACATCTGTTTTGGTATAGCACTTGCAGTAATGAGAAAGTTCTGATGCAAAATTGCATCTGATTATCTTACGCAACTTAAAATATTTCTGGGGGCTATTCCAAATAAAGTATTTATTAAAAGGGAGAGGACGTGTCATGGTTGTGGCATGATTAAGAGTTTTAGATTTTCTTTTAAAATAATATTTACAAAGAAAAATATACGAGTTTACGATTAGCCAGTACTACTTGCTGCAAGTCAGCATCTGACAAGAGAGATTGTTTCATATTGAGGTCAAAACTTATTAAATTGACCCAGGAAAAATAATCAAGTATTTAAACAAACTAAAATACATGTAAATCAAGAAATAGATTCAAATTAAACTTCACAGTTATGTAAAAAGGTTGGATGAAACTGGAAAATTCTAAAAGTAGGCGATATTATAAAAATTCAATAACCTATAAACAACACTGTAAACAAACGCAACGTGGCGATTTGACAGTTCGGAAAAAATGTAAACAAACAAATGTGTGACCAACAATTTTTTCAAAGTGATTTGTATAAAAGTTTTTTATGAGATGATTAGTACATGCTTTGGCCAACTTAGGTGAATCCTACTCTTGTTGTGAAATGATTTTTCTAAACGAGTTTTAATTGTTTATTTGATTTTTGAAATGAGTGAACAGAAGTTAAAATAAAATAAAATAAATGGTATCAGAAAACTGACACAATACTTTCTCCCTTATAGTAAGAAAATCTGCAATAAAATAAAATTAATGTACAATCACTCCGCAAATACATTAGACAACGTACTGCGTTTACCGCCAAACAAAAATATCAATTATCCCCGCAACCAGTTGACGTAGACTAATAATTCAAAATACTGAATTATTTACTTTTTGAAGCCAAATCTAATGGTTTCAAGTACATTTTCTTTAGTAGTTCCATATTTTGTGAAATTTGAAAAATACTGTATGAATTTTTTAACAATTCCCATATTATCTTCTAAACCTGAATTTTTACAGACATGCGAGTGGTGTCATTTTATTTGTCATCTTAAGCTCTAAAAACCATAAAATTTTTATCAAATTCGTTAGAGCCGTTTTTGAGAAATTTGGATTCACCTGGAGATATCATGGTTTTACACTATCAGAATTTGGCTACATGCCAAATATCATGAAAATTGGGCCACTGGTGTGGTCTCAAGCTTTGTTTACATACATCCACACATCCACAGTGTGGATTCCACACACATGTATAGACAGACACCACTCCGAAACCACGTTTTGGATTCAGGGAGAACTAAAACGAATATTTCCACTAACAACTCAAATTCGAAAATTTGGCAAAAACAATACTTTCTCCAAATACTATGTATAGGGGGAAGAAAGTAAAAGTGGAAAAAAGGAAGAGGAACATTCGGAAATAGTTAAAAAAAAACTTTTTTTGTCGGCACATAGTTCGTCAAACAACGTGTAATAAAGGCCATTGTCCTTCCTATTCGTTAGTACTGGATGAACATGGAACATATCCACCTGCATCTCCGCCTTCTTTTCTTGATTGATGATGCGAGAAGAATGAGTTGTTAACTCATCAGCATTTTCTCGACTAAATCGGAGGTGGCTATTGGTGGAGTGGCCAGCCAGTCGCCTGTACCGTCAACTGCAGTTACCCGGACTGGTAACCGGTGGCGGCCACTGGTGGCCTCGTGTGAAAGAGCCCTATGACTATACTGATTATAGTCTCTATAACCTAATTTAAAGATATTTAATTCAAAAAGAGGTTCTTTGCACTAATGGTCCGTAGAGACTACGACCGTATATTTTAAAATGAAATATAACTAAAATGGTCCACTTACACTACTGATTATAGTCTCTACGACCCATTCTAAATATAGGTATTTAATTTAAAATGAGGTTCATTTGCACTACTGGTTCGTAGCTTAGACTAGTTCGTAGAGGCTAAGGCCCCTCTTTTATATTTAAAATTATAAGTAGGGTTCGTATACACTGCGATCCCAAAAAAATAATTATTACTGGATATTTATAAAATCGGGTTGCAATATTGCCCTAAAACTAAATCTATTTACAGCAAAACATATCTATCAAACCACATTAACTATTTTTAATCTTCATTTTTATGTTGGTTACGGTCAGTGACAAAAATTCGTGTTCTTTCATGAAAGATGCTGTATCATTGAATATACACACAAGATTTTGCGTTACCTTGGCTAATCTATGAATCTTCAAATGTCAATCAATAAAAAAATATCAAAAACTTTTTGAAAAAAAGAAAAAAAATTCGCAAATTTTTTTCCTAAAAGGGTACGATAAAAAATTTTCACTCATGAACATATTTATACGAAATAATAAATAGTAAAATTGGGGCCATAGGCACTATGACCCATTAAATATTTTATACTGATAATAATAGTAACAGGTTCACTTACACAACGGTTCATCTACCTACTGCTGCGCGTACGGCTTCGGCAAACTGAAGGCGCTCAGCATATTACTACAAAAACTACAAAACAAGGTTTTGTAGTTTGGATCAAGCTTATAAGTGTATTAACACTGTTATATCCAGGATAAATATTATCCTATCATTTTCTTTGTATAACAAATTACTGTATATAAGTTCTAAAAAAAAGTTAGAAGGTGTAAAAAAAGTTAGAAATAGTCTTAATGTGAGGGAAGTGGTGGTTTATAAGAAAATATTCCCCATTTTTTTACTTTTAATATTTTAACTCTTTAAAATTACCTTCGGGGATCCCAGACGATACGTCAGAAAACCAAATGAACCGTATAAACATAATAAAAATATAGGGCATTTATATTCGTACATGTTTTTCTAAGTATTTTTTATGTATCTTCCAGTATTTCATTTTAATTCATTGAATTTTGGTATTTTTCATTTAAATATTCTGATATTAAATAATACACAAAAATATACTCAGCTCAAAATGTGGCCCCTTTCTTTTGTGCCCCGGGGCAATCTGCCCCCTTTGCCCCCTCCCCTCGGCGGCCCACAGTGGTCATTTTTGCTTATTTAGGTGGACAAAAATGAAAATATTGAACATTTTACTATAACCTTAAGCACCATCTGAAGTTGTTTTTAACTAGTTAGAGATAATGAATGAGCTGGGAAAACCCACCTAAGATATCAAATTTCTTGTGGGCAGGTCACATTTTCAGGAAGTTTCGGAATTTCCATAACTGTTGTATGATTTTACCCGTTCAAATAGTGTCACTCTCTACCGGCAGTGATACAGCAAGGTTGATAATTAATATTGGAAGTTTAATATTGATAAATTAACTATTATTGTGATAAGTTTCAAGAGTTTGAATACGTTTTATCTTTGGGAAAACACGTAGTTAAATTCTTATGGTAAGTTTTGTTAAAACTTAATTTGTTTTAGTCTATAACTTTTGTGGCACGTCCAGGCACGTCATAAAACTTTTTTTAATTGTAACTTGAGTGTAATCTTAAAACATTTATAGGGTAGCCAAGTGCGTAAAAGTGCATAAAAAGTTGCTGTAAATTTTTAAAAATGGTCTTACGCTTAGATTTAGTAATTTTGTTATCAGGTTAGACGATTTGTATAGACAATACGTCAAAACTATCATCATGAATGATGCTAATAACACTCTAAAATACATTTTTAGTTTATTTACTTCAATTTTTGTCGATCGAACTTTGTAAATAAACTTGTAGATTTTGTCCTTTAGAGTAAAATGATCAAATTGTCACTACACATAGTGTTTTACTGTAACATGCAGATTATACTACATCAAAATAAATTTTTACAAAAACATTATAGTTTCTTACAGTTTATTTCACTGGAAATACGCTTCTGAAACTCATAAAAAACATTGTTATATCAGTACAGTCACATGGTCAAAACGGTCCATGTAAATGGGACACCATTTTTGTCCATGTAAGGGGTAATGTAGATATGCCAGGACTTTATGTAAAATAGGAAAATGAATTAAGCTAGAGTGGAGATATTTGTTTGAATGATGGTGCAACGAGAACCCTTCAACCTTCAAACAAATCGCTACCGTCATCCATAACATAAATTTTATGTTGGATACTGAAGTAGTACTAGATAAAAGCTAGAGACAAGCGTACATCAACGAAGCTGAACGTTTTTTTGAAAGTTTTACATAGTATGTTGGTCTTATGAAAGCATTCCTAAAGGAATTTGTTTACAGGGTTTCTAAATGGCTTGATTTTACATAAAGACCTATCAAATCTACAATTATAAACTCCTCACATGGACAATAATGACGTACTATTTTCAGGACGTCATTTGTGTCTTCGTGACTGTGCTGATGTATTAATATGAATTTTTGTTTGATGTGTTTCAGAAGCGTATTTCCAGTAAAATAAACTGTAAGAAACTATAATTTTTTATGTATAAATTTGTTTCAGTGTAGTAAAATCTGTATATTACAATAAAACGCTATGTGTAGTGACATTTTGACCATTTTACTCTTAAGGACAAAATTTACAAGTTTATTTGCAAAGTTTGATCGACAAAAATTGAAGTAAATAAACTAAAAATGTGTTTTAGAGTGTTATTAGCATCATTCATGATGATAGTTTTGACGTATTGTCTATACAAATCGTCTAACCTGATAACAAAATAACTAAATCTAAGCGTAAGACCATTTTTAAAAATTTACAGCAACTTTTATGCACTTTTACGCATTTGGCTACCCTATAAATGTTTTAAGATTACACTCAAGTTACAATTAAAAAAAGTTTTATGACGTGCCAGGACGTGCCACAAAAGTTATAGACTAAAACAAATTAAGTTTTAACAAAAATTACCATAAGTATTTAACTATGTGTTTTCCCCAGGATAAAATGTATTAAAACTCTTGAAACTTATCACAATAATAGTTAATTCATCAATATTTAACTTCCAATAGTAATTATTAACCTTGCTGTATCACTGCCGGTAGAGAGTGAATCTATTTGAACGGGTAAAACATACAACGGTTATGGAAATTCCGAAACTTCCTGAAAATGTGATTTGCCCACATGAAATTTGATATCTTAGGTGGGTTTTCCCAGCTCATTCATTATCTCTAACTAGTTAAAAACAACTTCAGATGGTGCTTAAGGTTATAGTAAAATGTTCAATATTTTCATTTTTGTCCACCTAAATAAGCAAAAATGACCACTGTGCGGCCCTGATTTGACTTCAGGGCCGCCGAGAGGGGGGGGCAAAGGGGGCAGATTGCCCCGGGCCACAAAAGGAAAGGGGCCACATTTTGACCTGAGATTATTTTTGAGGATTATTAAATATTAGAGTTTTTAAATCAAGGAGACCAAAATTAAATGTGTTAGAAGATATAAACAACTTAGTACTTAAAAAACTTATATAAATTTAAATTACTAACTGTTCATTGTCTTATTTTGATACAATTTCATTTGGTTTCCGGCCGTCTCGTTTGGGGTTCTCCGAGGTTATAGGCCTGCACCAGACCTCACATTAACTAAAATCGTCCAATACCAATCGTTTACACCCTAAAGTTCATCACAAAACTTTTTTGTACAGACCTACGATGGACCAAGGAAAAGGATTCCTATCTTTAAATAAATGGTGTATATTTAAAAAAATAATAATAGTAATAACAATAACATTTACGACTCAAGACCTGACATTAATTTTTTCAAATGATTAACAACTTCAGCTTCGTTTCTCCTCTGAGTTTAAATTCAGCTACGTATGAACACAGATAAACGAATACATAATCTAGGGGTGTGTGAGTACTCGATTATCGAGCTTTTTTCGAGCCGAGTTTAGACTACTCGACTCGACTCAAAGTTTTGAAAAATACTCGGAAGTTCGAGTCTAGTAGTTATTCCCGTCGTTTACCCGGCATTTTTACGCGCGTTCGCACTTTACAGCCGTTTTCTCACAGACATGAACAGCCACTATAAGACTTTGGTTATATTACTGTACTTAAAATTGAAGTGGTTTTTGAGTTATTAATATCAATAAATTTAGTTTAATATTGCAATCCTTTCTACAATTTGAGATATATTCTTACCCAAACTTTTCAGATCTTTTCTGTTCAATGAGACAGATTTAACTTTAATTTTTAAACCTACAAAAATATGTTACAAATAGGCCTACTCTTTTTTAAAGAAACAGGTGCAGATGTTGCTTGATTTTTACCTCCTCGGGCTGAAAGTTTAATCAAATATTGAATAATAATTAATATAAAATTATGTTAAGAGTGACCTGAATTGTCGTTTCATTTAATTTGAAAACAGGTTTAGTTTTAACTCATAGGAACAGCACTTCCCAGTTTAATAACTAAAAAATGTTACATAGTATGTGTTCAATAATAAGTATGATAAATATTTAACTTCTAGGCCTACTATTCAAAATACTCGACTCGAAAAAACTCGAAACTCGTGAGTATTTTTAAAACTCGACTCGACTTCAAAAACTACCATAAACGACTATCATAAACGAATGTATTCTTTTATCTGCGATATGAACCAAGGTCCAAACAAATACAGGTTTCCTCATACAAAAATTATTTAAGCAGCTCATGATGCCATCGGCAGACCGAAAGAATGCGCTCGTCTGTAGCGCCTCATGCTAGCACAATAAAGTATCTTGGCCAGTCAGAGAGTAGTTATTACTACACCTTCGACTTAAACTATACTTTTACCAGTAATAGGCAAGGGCTAGGATACAACCGGTAAAATATGGTGTCCTAATGACGTCACACGCACCACAGGCATTATGGGAGTTGGAAAACAGAAGGAAAACAAGTAAAGAAGTTTACAGTAGTTGGGTAGTCCATGAATTGTATAAAAACTTAAAAGTGTTTCTTCCTTTTTACCCCCAGGTACAGGCTTATTAGAAGCATATATTTTTTAGTCTAGTGCTTTTAATCCAAAGTTATGTGTTATTCAGTAGTCGTATCAAGAAGGATTTTACCAGCTTTTACTGTTTGTAATATTCTGAATTTTTAAAATTCATAAATCAAAAGTTTAGTACAGACCTGTGATGAAGTTGTTTTGTATTAAACATATATTCAACATTTTTAGATCGAAAGGTTTGTAATCAGTAAATTCTACAAATGTAATGTTCTATAAATTCTACAAATTGTCTGTAGATTTTACAGATAAAGGTAGGCCTATCTTTATTTACGATTTTTTGAATTGAGGGGCCTCACTCCCAAACTTTGCCCCGGGCCTCAAAATGTCTGTCGGCGGCCCTGTTTGACTTAGAACCTTGAAAATGTATATGGACGTTCTTTTTATGGTGAAGGTATCCGCTAAGAATGGATTTTCCAAAATTCCAAGTTGTAAGGGTTGTTTTGTGGAGAAGGAACTTTAAAATGTTCCCATATAAATGTAATGGACGATCTTTTGTTTTCCAATTTCATTCAAGCAATCAGAGGGTAAATAGCTTGACGAACTGATACGTTTTTACAGCTGTTTAATAATTTAATTTCTTTCATCATAGTTTTGGTTTTATGGTTGTTTGGTTGTTTTTTTACGTTTTACGTACTATATACAAGTTTCATTTAGTTTAGGTTTAATACATAATTAGTTTTTGTACCTTAACTGGTTTATCATAAAACAAATTATGAGGCTCCATCTTTATAAGGCTGCGGGAATTATAGATTTTTCCCCCTTAATGCGTCCTTAACGTATTACAATCATGCCCTACAATAGTTTGGTGAGTTCCTTTTTCATCTGATTCGTTGGTTTTCTGGCTTTGCATGGAAAAAATAAATGCTGCAATCCGTGGTTAACCTTTAAAACTACTGATAACCATCCATTTAAGATAAGTTGTAAACTAAGATGAAGCGAGTTTGAAACACTGCCGACTGATAGTGTAACTTTCAGCCCTTTACTGTACTGAATTGATACCATTTTTGATAATTCTGAGACGTATCGGCAAATCTGGGAACAAATACCTTAAAATTGACCATTTAACGTTAAATGTCTCCGTTCCGTGTGTGCCAGCCGTTCTCGAGTTGTGAATGTGAACACAAAACCTACATTATCTACTGGGACATAAATGTTTGTTAAACCTTCAGAACGCATAACAGCGTTATATTTATATGAACAGAGATATTTATTTAAAGATATTTATGTAAACAGACCTCTATATTACTTATTCTTTGTTAAAAACTGTTTTCATTCAGTCCTTTCAGATTCGACATAATATCAAGGCTGGACTTTATATTTTTTATCGTGAGCGAAGCCACGGGCAACTGCTAGTGCTTGTATAAACCTACGTTATGCTAAAAATAGCCATGGCGTCACTTTGACTGGTTTTACTGGTAATTTTTGATGAGGCAAACCATCCGGCAGTTAGGCTGGTTAACGATGGAGATCACAAGATTTACAAGTATTAAAAGTTAGTATTACTGGCTTGTTCGTAGCGCGAAGAATATCACATGTCAAACCTCAAATAATTACGTTCCACTTTTCGTAGTCGTCATTAAAGGTGACATTCTTCTAGAGGACACTACCAAATGTCCTAAATACAAAGGAAAAACTCATTTTTATTGCACAAAGTGCAATGTACATTTATGTTTAGGAAGAAACAGACTGCTTCCTGAAGTTCCCAATGAAGTAGGTGAAAAGGACCAGTAGTTGCAGTTGGAGTAAAAGAAAATGTTTTTAATATTAATGGTTTTTTATCATATCAAACTATGTTTTCTGTCACTTAGGCTATTAAAAATCTTTTTGTGTTATAAAAAAACCTAGGAACTCTTATTTCTCATGTACCTTGAAGTATGCCCAACGACGTCGTCTACAGAGAACATATCTTTGAAGAAAAACTTTCTGAAAGAAATTAGAATGAAAATTATTTGATTTTGTCCGTTGCATTCGGCCTATGCAACTTTTAAAGTTTATAACCATGGGTTCTTACTGGAATGACTCAAAATTTTCATTAGAAGCTTTTTTTAAAAAGGTAACGTCACTTAAATTTTTTTTTATTTTTATGTTTTTGTTTTTTATTTTACTTTAACAGTTGAGATTTATGATAAACTAGCTGATCAACACGGTTTTACCTAAAGAAGGTAAAACAGAAAACCTTCCTTAGATTCATGATTTATACGTTAATAGGTTCGTGGGATATGAATAAATATGTAAAAATCACAAACAGACACACAGACGGAAAACGAAGCACTTTAGGACCTATGTTTATATAAACCTTTTTTCTTATTTTTATCTCTACTATCACACACTAAAATATTTCACCATAATTTCCGGACACTCTTTAGAAGATTTGTAGAGTGATTCACTAATGGTAATGGGGGTAATGGGATATTATTATAATTATATCAAAAAGTACAACAAAATACCTTTTTTCATGGTTTTATTTCTGCAACATGTTTCGACTATAATGTTATTTTCAAGAAAATAAAACCTATATGCTTATAAATAGAAGATTCATATTCTTAGTTACTTAAATTTACGTTGCTTTTGGAAAAAACAATTGATTAGGTCAGATGAACAGGCTTATAACAGTTGAAAATTGTCTTATTCACAAGTAAAACGAATTTGACGGGAGCTGGATAACTCCATTGAGCGTCAATCATGTTTAATAATGTATTAAAAAGAACAACCAATATCTAGTACAAGAAACTGTTAACTGTTAAATATTAGGCCTTCACTATCTTCATTTTGATAATTAATTAACAACAATGAATAGGTCGGAATGTCACCATTTATACACCAGAAATAATGTTATAGGCCTAAGTCATATTTTAAGCTGTCCTAATCAGAAAGTTGTTTAGTATATTGATAGGAACTAATTGGAATATTGGGAAATTTAATAGAAGATATATTTTTAGTTATTTAAATTCACTTTGCTTTAAAAAAAAAAAAAAAACAATTGATTAGGTTGGATATAGAGGTTCTCAATAGTTTATAATTCCCCTAATTGTGTGATTGGTAACAAATATAGTGAATAGTAAAACTATTTCGTTGGATGAAATCAGCAAGGCAAAATTAACAGGTTTAAACATTCATGGATCAAAGAGAGAATTCATTAAAAATAATTAAAAGTTAAATGTTGGGAAATAACTAGCGAAGTACGTAGAAAGCAGAGTTTAAGAAATGAAAATAAGTAAGAAGGTGAAAGTGGAAGTAGTGGAACAGGTAAGTAGAGTGACCTCATAGCTAAAACTGCGAGAAATGTAAATAAAAACCAAATATTAAGAAACCAGGAATAAGGAAAGAAAATTCAAGAAAGATGAAATTAAAGTTTTTGTGAATTTGAATAAGGTTGATTACCACATAAATAATAATAACTTGCAAATAGAATACTCTACTCAAACATCACTAATTACTTAGATTATAAGGTAGAATAAAATGTATGTAAATATCAAAGTTTAATGCTTTGATTGAATTCAGCCTTAACTTGTAGCACATCAACGAAGTAACACTACTAGTGACGTCACTCCTCCAAACTGTGAATCAATCCGTCACTCCAAGAGAGCGAATGAACACAGCTACACAAAGAAAAGTCCAGTCCTAGGAACACAAATCCCATCACTTGTTTCTTCCAGTTTTCATCGATGTGGTCCCAAATTGAGTGGTTGAGGATCACCGCGACCGTAGAGACCAACACCATAAACCCGAGCGCTTTGCTTAGCCCGCGAGAATCCCGAGCGCTTCGTCCAGCCCGAATCCCAAGCAGTGTCAGACAGCCCACTGCTAAGCTTACGATTGACGTGAATATATAAAGTCGAAACTGCTTGCGGTCAGGGTTTTTGCAGTTGTCATTAGAATCACTGGAGTCATCGTCTGTCTGTGTAACAGCGAGAGTTATGAAAACGAAGCCCCGAAATAGTAACAAAACTCCGATAACAACAAGTTCACGTTTTAAAGGGTAATTTAAACACGATATGTTCGAACACATTCTCTTCACATTCAATTTCACAAGTGTATTAGATAGAAGGAATGTTTTTAAGAAAAATATAAGACAACAAAAATGTGATCAACATAATATCAAAGCACTTCACAGTAGGTAACATTCAACACGCTCACTACATTAAAACATCCTCTGTTCAAAGCCAAGTTGGAACTAACCAAGGAAATGTTTTCCTAGTACATAATGAATCACAACTATGATAAGCCTAACCTTGCTGTTTTATGTCTGGTGTTCCTTTATGTTCTTTTCATTGGAACGTTGATGAGTGTAAATCATAAACAAGATATAATGCCTGATGTCACTTGTAGTGAAGTAAGAAATAGGCTTGCCACAAAAGGTAGCCTATATTGTTGTATACTCAATACCATCTCCGAAACAACCATTAATCTGTGGTTTTATTCGTGCCTTGCATTGTATGGTTGCCAACAACCTTATTCTTGTTCACGGTCAGGGCCGTAGACAAACCGGTTTTCTCGGGTCATTTGCCCGGAGCCCGGGCCCATAAATTGTTTACAGGGGCCCGGAAAAATTATTAAGTTATATGTAGTAAGTAGGGGTGTGCGAGTATTGATTTTTGAAGTCGAGTCGAGTCCATTTTAAAAAAATACCGCGAGTTTCGAGTTTTTTTCGAGTCGAGTATTTTGAATAGTATAAGTTAATAGTTATCATGCTTATTATTGATCACATAAAATGATTTTGAAGGCAATCAGAGGTTTTTTATGGACAAATTATGGCCAAAACTTGCGTTTTTAAACACAGAAATTTCACTTTTTCCGGGGGAGGACCCCCGGACCCCCCTCTTCCATATCCTCCTGACCCCCCGGTATGAGGGGCCCGGTCAGGTGATTTTGCCTGAGGCCCGATAAACCTGTTTACGACCCTGTTCACGATAAAAGTTAATTTCTTGTGTGCTTTAAGAAGCAAAATCCTGGTTTGATTCGTCTCCATTTAAAAGTACAGCTGTATTTTTAAAATTCATAATAGCGAAGGATTTGTAATTATTATTTAATTTGTTGGACTTTTCCTATCGCTTCTAGTGTTTAAACTACACTACGTTTCGAGAGGTATTGAAACTCCTCTCGTTTTCTCTTGAAAACGAGAGGAGTTTCAATACCTCTCGAAACGTAGTGTAGTTTAAACACTAGAAGCGATAGGAAAAGTCTAACAAATTAAATAATAATTAAAAGTACAGTTTGCAATTTTATGAGAACATTGGTAAATTCTCGTTTCCTTATTTTCAAGGTCATTAAAGTTTATCATTTCAATTAACATATTTCTTCAACATTAAAAACCTAGTATTCAGTGAAATGATTATCTGCATTATCATGGTTCTACGATACACGATCCTAAAATATCTAAACTTAACAATAAAATGATAACATATTAATGTTTCAATATATTCTTCTTGTTTACATTAAGGTAGGAATAAGGAAGTTAACTAAGTTGACCTCATGCCTTGAAGTTAAACTATAAAACAAATTATAAAGATGAATCGAATCAGGCGAGTAGGTATCACGATTGGTGAGTTCGTTCTCACAGGTCCAGGTCGTCATGCGCCGGAACTGCGAGCAGACAACGAACGGACGACGCGTTGTTGTCTCGTCGTTAATTGACTGGAGCTATAGTAAACTTGACTCGTTTTAGAAATTAAATTTCAAATGAATTACAACGCAAACTATAACTTAGGAATAATATATGACCTTAATATACAGGGTGTCCGAAAATTGTGGTAAAATATTTTAGTATATCATAGCAGAAGTAAAAATAAGGAAAAAAGTTTATATAAACATAGGTCCTAGTGCTTCGTTTTCCGTCGGTGTGTGTGTTTGAGATTTTTAAATATTTAATCATATCTCAAGAACCACTTAACGTATAAACTTCAAACTTGATATAAGGATAACCACTATTAAGAACTATTTTTGTAAGAGAACTATTTTTTTCCAAGTTTCTACTTTGTACCATTTCAAAATGGCGACTATTTTAAATTTTCAAAGCTAAATATCTTAAAAACCCCAAATTTCAGAAAAATCATCCATGGAACGAAAAAATTGCGAAATTTGATCCAATTAACGCTGATATTAAGATTATGATGATGAGACAACTAATAACGGAGTAATCGTAAATTTGCCGAATAAAAACATGCAAATTTCAGACAGTGTGTTCTAAATAACCATGTTTTTATTCAGAAAAGTTAAAATTTCTCCGTTTTTAGAAATCCGATCATAATAATCTTACTGTCAGTGTTAATTGGATTAAATTTTGTAGCTTTTTTGTCAGTTGAATAATTTTTCTGAAATTCGAGGTTTTTAACATATTTAGCTTTGAAAATAAAAAATATTCGCCATTTTTAAATGGTACAATTTAGAAATTTGATACTTCTTACTAAAATATTTCTTATTAATGGTTATCCATATACCAAGTTTGAAATTTTTACGTTAAGTGGTTCATGAGATATGATTAAATATGTAAACATCACAGACACACAGACGGAAAACGAAGCACTTTAGGACCTAAGTTTATATAAACCTTTTTGCTTATTTTGACCGAAGGAATCGCTACGTAAATTATTGATGGTAATCATTCGGACGAGTTCGTAAACCAGTCCGATTGGACCACCGGAAATGTGGGTAACGGGGATAAACCCCCCATGGGGTTTTTGAGTTTTTTTACATAGAAAAATAAAATTTACCGAATTTTTGTTGGCGCTGTTGAATTCAGCTCAAAAAACGAATTCAGCTCAAAAAACAAACAATTTCGTATTCTGAATATGTACACTGCTTACCGAGATATTGAAAGTGTTTATTTAATATACCTGTAGCAGCAAACCTGCATACTCATTCCCTATGTTATTCTTGTGGAGCTTACAAAAACATGTCAAATCTCACTATGTTGGATTGAAATATGTTGTTTTGCATTTGAAATTCGCTGAGTATGCAGGTCTGCTGTAACGGGGGTATTTTGTTAGTTTGAAGATTATAGGATAGGATGCACAACTAATTTGGTTTTAGGATAATTCATTTTTTCAACATATTTATAGCTTTGAAAATAAAAAATATTCGCCATTTTTAAATGGTACAATTTAGAAATTTGATACTTCTTTCTAAAATATTTCTTACTAATGGTTATTCATATACCAAGTTTGAAATTTTTACATTAAGCGGTTCATGAGACATGATTAAATATGTAAACATCACAGAGACACAGACGGAAAACGAAGCACTTTAGGACCTAAGTTTATATAAACTTTTTTGCTTATTTCGACCCAAAAATCGCTACGTAAATTATTGATGGTAATCACTCGGACGAGTTCGTAAACCAGTCCGATCGGACCACCGGAAAGGGGGCTAACGGGGATAAACCCCCCAAAATTGGGGAATTTTGGTTTTAGGATAATTCATTTTTGTGTGGTATTTAATTAATAAATCCAAATCCATAAAAATTTTTGAAAACTAATATTTGATTTCTTTTCCGTAAAATAAAGCCGTTTGATTGTTTGCAGTCATCTTAATTTATAATGCCATATTTTAATGCAGACTTTTATGGTGAGTACTTCGTTGGTTCATTGCTTATAAAACCAATACTTGCCGATACGGAGAACTCCCGCTGGTTTTTCCTCATTCATTTCACACTCATCCGTAGTCATTCATTCGTAGATAGCGTCGGTGTGGGAAAATGATTAACTCAGCATTGGATAACTCGACAAAGTCGGCACTTTTTTCTACTTCCGATATATTAGATTTCAAATTATAATAGTATAATGTAAATTGAATAACCAATTGAAAAACTTAAAGTTAGAGATTTTTTATGTTTGGTTGGAGGTGTGCAAGTAGTAATTTTTGAGCAGAGTATTTCTTTATTAAATGATAATAACGTACCCTTTGATACCCATCATATCTAAAATATGAATCAGAAATTTTCAGTGTTTGCAGGCACCTGTGATTCCTTGAATTACTCTGCAATGAGTTGATCCAGGCAAGGCCCTACAGCAAGGTTGTAGTACGATGGCAGACCCTCACGAGGGCTGTAGACCCCACAGCAAGGTTGTAGTACAGTGGCAGACCCTCACGAGGGCTGTAGACCCCCACAGCAAGGTTGTAGTACAATGGCAGACCCTCACGAGGGTTGTAGACCCCACAGCAAGGTTGTAGTACAATGGCAGACCCTCACGAGGGTTGTAGACCCCACAGCAAGGTTGTAGTACAATGGCAGACCCTCACGAGGGCTGTAGACCCCACAGCAAGGTTGTAGTACAATGGCAGGCCCTCACGAGGGCTGTAGACCCCACAGCAAGGTTGTACAACAGTGGCAGGCCCTCACGAGGGCTGTAGACCCCAAAGCAAGGTTGTAGAACAATGGCAGACCCTCACGAGGGTTGTAGACCCCACAGCAAGGTTGTAGTACAATGGCAGACCCTCACGAGGGCTGTAGATCCCAAAGCAAGGTTTTAGTACAATGGCAGGCCCTCACGAGGGCTGTAAACCCCAAAGCAAGGTTGTAGTACAATGGCAGACCCTCACGAGGGCTGTAGACCCCAAAGCAAGGTTGTAGTACAATGGCAGACCCTCACGAGGGCTGTAGACCCCACAGCAAGGTTGTAGTACAATGGCAGACCCTCACGAGGGTTGTAGACCCCACAGCAAGGTTGTAGTACAACGGCAGACCCTCACGAGGGTTGTAGACCCCACAGCAAGGTTGTAGTACAACGGCAGACCCTCACGAGGGTTGTAGACCCCACAGCAAGGTTGTAGTACAACGGCAGACCCTCACGAGGGTTGTAGACCCCACAGCAAGGTTGTAGTACAATGGCAGACCCTCACGAGGCCTGTAGACCCCAAAGCAAGGTTGTAGTACAATGGCAGACCCTCACGAGGGCTGTAGACCCCACAGCAAGGTTGTAGTACAATGGCAGACCCTCACGAGGGTTGTAGACCCCACAGCAAGGTTGTAGTACAATGGCAGACCCTCACGAGGGTTGTAGACCCCACAGCAAGGTTGTAGTACAATGGCAGACCCTCACGAGGGTTGTAGATCCCACAGCAAGGTTGTAGTACAATGGCAGACCCTCACGAGGGTTGTAGACCCCACAGCAAGGTTGTAGTACAATGGCAGACCCTCACGAGGGCTGTAGACCCCACAGCAAGGTTGTAGTACAGTGGCAGACCCTCACGAGGGCTGTAGACCCCACTGCAAGGTTGTAGTACAGTGGCAGACCCTCACGAGGGCTGTATACCCCACTGCAAGGTTGTAGTACAATCGCAGACCCTCACGAGGGCTGTAGACCCCACAGCAAGGTTGTAGTACAATGGAAGACCCTCACGAGGGCTGTAGACCCCACAGCAAGGTTGTAGTACAATGGCAAATATTTTTTTAGACGAGGGCCAGGCTTAAAAGTTTCCATGGACTTGAACTGCAGCTTATTTAGCTTATTGTGCACCCTAAAGATCACAGCAAATTGCCATCGGTGATTTCGGGATTCGAACGCGGGACTCTGGGAGCCGAAATCCCGCGTTCTACCACTACACCAGGCCGCTCCCCTGGCAGACCCTTAATACAGTCACCTCCCAATATAAACCTTGTGCAAAATAAATAAAATTGCATGGCTTGCTTATTTTTCATCATTCAATCACACTTGGTGGAAGCAAACCTGCATACCCACTTCCCATGACATTCTTATTGAGAATATTTTTGCATACTTATTTACGGACGTCTGATGATTTTACTTGATGAAAGGCTACATGAAAATTATGTATTTAATCATTTGAAATTTGCTTAGTATGCAGGTCTGCTGCAAAGAGGGTATTTTTAGAGATATTACTGAGGGGTGATTTTTCTATGAAGATGCCTCCAGAGTTTTAGGCTCATAGTTATTTTTTTCGTTTGTTTAAAACGGATCAAATATTTTTTTTTATAAAATTACTTTTTTTTAACAAAAATTTAACATCTGTTTCAAATTTTAGTATAACATCTTGTTCTTTCTGGTATGGTATACTTTGACCTAAATTTGCCCAAGAAACCAGACCATGATATGAATTTTAATAAAAATAATTTAATATAGAATATTGCACATGATGCACATATTAGAGGTTCGTTCCAAGCAAAAGCAGGTTCGCCAACAAGCAAAAAGCTCGAGGTGGTGCCTTTAAATCAATCCTGGAGCCTTTAAATATCACAAGGAAGTCATTTTAAAAGTTGCTTTACAAAAATATTGAAGGTATCAGTCCATGACAAAGATAGCTCCATTCCATGAGACGGGATTTTTCTCAATTTGCCAACTGTTTATTAAAGATTTATTGATTTTTTTAACAGTTTAAAACCTAATATTTTTTCTTCAATATCACATGACCATTTTACACGCTACTCACAAAATTTTCCTTTAATACTTTACAACTTACTAGAACAATTTCAACAACCGATTCCTTTTACGTTTCGGCAGTTTTGTACCGAAATATAAGTCAACGACTTCCGCACTTTAATATACTGCATTCACCATACTTGTCAAAGTTAAAATTACAAATAAAATGATTTTTTAAATACGTTAGAAGTGGAGGGCGGCCAAAACATTATCGTGACCATTTCGTTCCGACTGAGACAACTACTATCCCCCCCCCTTCCTTATCAAGACATTGAAAAAACCTCAACTATTGACAAATAGAATATCACGAGCTGTCATCTAGATCGCATTTTTTCTAATACAAATTTTTTATAGTTTTTTACTATCTTTTACTTTAAAATACAGTCAAGCATTTGTTGTAAAGTAGTGATCAATAACAACTGAGGCCCACACAGGCGACACATCCTATGTAGGCACTTTCCATTAAAGTATTAAGAATCAAAATAGTCGTGCATGCTACAAAGAGTATTATAAATTCTATTTTTTCGATACTACACATAATATTATTTATTGCTCGATGCATGTGTATAAGCAATTTATCTCGTACGGTATACATTTATCGCAATAAAAATCAACTATTCATTTCATTTCATTTTATTCTCTCATTTCATTTTATTCACTCGGTTCATTTTATTCACTCATTTCATTTCGCACATTTTTCATAGAATTTCTTGGAGAAGTCCTGGTCAGGGGCTCGTTGCATCGTGTTTTTTCTTCTCGGTTTGTCCTCATCATCTTCATCATCTTCTTCTTCCTCACCTGCATCTTCTTTTTCCATTTCCCTTTGCTCCATCAGCTCTTGCATCCGTAGCCGTCTCTTCTGTTGTTGCTCCTTGGTTTTCTCGATCTCCTGGTCGATTTTCGGTTTCTTCTTGCGGATCTTGTCGGTGAGGGCCTGGCTGCGGCAGACGACGCCCCCCTCCTCGTCGTCCAGTCCCGGCAGCATCTTGTACAGCTGCTCCTCCATCATCATCTTAATCAGCGTCGGCACTATCTTAGAAGCCCCCTTCGTCATGTCTCTCACCATCCCACCGACAATGGTCGTCGCCGCAGAATTTTTTCCCATCGCTTTGAGATCGAAACTTTTTAAAGAATGCAATTGTAAATTGGTGAGTTGAATCGGGCAATCCTTCTGCTTCGCGGCCGTTATTAAGTTCTTGCAGCTGTCGACGTGTTTCATACTAAAATCCATCAGAAATACAGCTTGGGTCACCCCGATCTCGAACGCACCTCTAAAATCCGGCAAAACCATCAGATCCGTAAAGAATCTATCCATTCTAAAATAAGCTTTTGGGATTTCGATTTCTAGTTTAATGGAAGTCAGGCCATCGTCGTCTTCGAAGATTCGGGGCTTTCTGTGCACTATGTTTTCCAATCCTACGATTTTGCCGTCCTTGAAGCATATGTAGCCACCTTTGCCCATGTCGACTTCATAGGGCGGAATCACTAGGGGATCCGTATAAGTCTTTATTTCACTCTTGAAGACCAGGAAGAACATATCTATGACGTTTTCGACCTCGTTTCCTCTATCGGACGTGACGTATGCCCAAATGAGACCGAAAATCAGTTTGAAACAAGTCCGACAAAATTGGGGCAACCAGTCAAATATTTTCAACCAACCGACGTCATTCAGCGCCTCTGTTTCGTTGACACCCAACAATATTACCAAGAAAGTAACCGCAGTGACCGCGGGAACACTGTTGAACTTCATTGTAACACTGCAGTGAACTGTTGTCGATCGCTTACACAACGCGCTGAAATTGCGTAATGAAGACCACTTGTACAGAAACCTGTTGTTTCAGTCCAATTAAACTGTTAAAGTTTTAGTTAATAAAATACCAATTTGTTACATCTTAGTTTGATAATAATCACTCTTTTGTTTCTTTTTCCGTTTCTAAGATATGTTTCCATAAAAAATTCCAATTTTTACTTTCTCCCCCCTGTACGTAGTATATGGAGAAAGTATTGTTTTCATCAAAATTTTCGAATTTGAGTTGTTAGTGGATATAATCGTTTTAGTGCTCCCCGACACCAAAAAAGTGGTGGTTTTTGGAGTGGTGTCTGTCTGTGTGTGTGGATGTATGTGTGTATGTGTATGGATAAAAACAAACCTAGAGACGACACCAGTGGTCCGATTTTCATGAAAATTGGCATTTAGGTATAAAGCCGTGGTATCTCCTGGTGTTTTTTTTTGAATTTTTGATTTTTAAGGGTATTTACCCCATAAAAACTCATAAAAAATGACAAAAATCCAAATTTCTCAAAAACGGCTCAAACGATTTTGATAAAAATGTTATGGTTTTTAGTGCTTCAGATAACAAACAAAATGACACCACCTGTATGCCTGTACAAATTCAGGTTCAGAAGTTTAAGAGTTAAAAAATTAATATTTTTCAAATTTCAAAAATCTATAACTTCTAAGGAAAATATACTTGCAACCATTAACTTTGACTTAAAAAACTAAATAAGATTTTGAATCACCTGTCTACGTCAACTGGTTGCGGAGATAATTGATATTTTAGTTCGGCGGTAAACGTAGTACGTTAGCCAATGTTATTCTTTTTGTATGTTATTTTTTTTATATATAAATTGTAAGCATACTTTTATTTTGTATATAATATTAGAGGTTAGCTGTAAGAAAGGACCATGTGGTCCTAATTTCGCCTCAATAAAGAAGTATTTTCATTCATTCATTCATTCATTCTTATGGCAAATATTTAAAAACCGATATCTCCGTTATTTACTTACCGATTTTGATAAAATTTGGTGTGTATTTGTGTGATTATTAATTGTTAATTTGTTTTATTACACTGAATAAGTTTTCAAATTTGAAATTACTCTAAGGGAGAAAGTATGTGTCAGTTTCCTGATACCGTTTATTTACTAGGAGGGTCTACCTATAATGTTGACCTGCATAAAAACATGTTGACTGGGTACTTTAAAAATTCAGATTTTCACCAAATTTGGATTTAATAGAAATTCTTCACAACCTGTATAAATTACATAAAAATATCAATTCGTCAAGGGGCATAGTACACAAATAAAATCTTGTTGACCCGGTACTTTAAAAAATCAGATTTCCACCAAATTTAGTATGAATGTTCTAATAAAGGTTTTACACTACCAGAATAAATTTCATTAAAATGTTACATCATTAAGGGATTTATATTCAAATAACCTTGTTGGCCAGGTTTTTATATGACGATCAACATGTTATTTTTGTAGACAAACCCCCTTAATGATATGATTTTATGAAATTCATGGCTAAGGAAGAAGACTTATTGGAACATCCATACCAACTTTAGAAATCTGACTGTTTAAAGTACCCTGTAATCATGTTTTAATGCTGGTCAACAAGGTATTTACAAACTCCCCTTAATGATATGATATTTTTATGAAAATTATACAGGCTGTGTAGAATACTTTTTTAAAACGTTCATACAAAGTTTGGTAGAGATCCGGCCTTAAAGTACCCGGTCAACAATTTTTTGTCTGGTCAACGTTTTAGATTTTCCCCTCTTTAGACCCTGTTGCAAAGCTTCCCTCGTCTCATCCCAGGGACTATGTCAAATCACTCCTACTGTATTATTAACGGTGTATCGAATATATTGATAAGTTCAAAATGGAAACTATATCAATGAGTTACTGATGACAAAACAACCAAAAATGAAACTGAACTCGAACAAAACTAAATATAAAGGCTTATTCTACACTCAAAATAAATAAATTCTGAAGTTCCGAATAAATAAATTAGAAAGTTGTCCAAACGTTGGTAACTGAGATTAGGCAACTTGATTACGGTACCTTTTTCATTGAATGAAATTTTAAACAAACAAAATTTAGAGCACTAAAGTTAGTTATGAAGAACGCTAATTTTATTTTTGTTAAATGTCATAAGCCTATGAAATAGTTATTTTTGAAATGAGCTTTTTTAGAGATTTGACAATTTTTTGACATACCAAGAGGTACATTGAAACTGGGTGTTTTTAATTCAATATTTAATAGATTTGAACTAGAAGAAGCCATATACCAAATTTTATCAAGATACTTAAGAAAAAAGGAAGGCATAGAGTGTTTTCATTTCCCATAAGGATAACATGAGGAATGAGTATGAAATTAAATGGAAAATAGTTTATTTACAGTAATAATCACAATAAAAGCAAATCTTCCATAAATTGATAATTCATATGATAAAAGTTGTTAATTACAAATAAAAATATAAACTAAATAGTGTAATTAGGCCAAATTTTAATTAGAAAGCAAAGCATTGTCTATGAAAGATGGTTAATAACCATGGTAATATTTAGCCTTCATGGGCAGATTGCCTGTGCGAAGGCTTAGCCGATATTACAGTCAGTGATTTATTATAATATAAACTTTTAAGAAAAATCTTCTATATTATTAATTCTGTAAGCGATTTTTTAATATAAAAATTGTGAGAGTTTGACAGCTCGCAGGATGATGGGAGAGGGCTCAAATTAAAGGTCTTGGTCCCAGGGGGTCAAAAATATCAGATTATGTCCAAATCTACCAGAAAATGAGAAATAACGAGAAAATATCTTCCATTTAAAATGCATTGAGATTGAAAAACGTCTGCTTTGTTTACATTAAACATTTGGTGCTAATGCTTGATTCCAAGCCATATGGTAGATGTTGACATGTAGGATTTTTTTTCAAAATGCAGCTAACTATGCACGTTCAATGTACTATAACAAAAAATATTTTAAATTTAAGATTTTCTGATTTTATAATAATTAAGGGTTTGAGTTTTTCCATAATTTAAAATTATAAAAAGTTAAGTACGTTTGTTTAGTTAATGTTATAACGATACAGATTTAATACTATATATCTATATATATATAATTAAGTAAGGGAAATTTTCGCGCCAAAATTGTGGGCGTTTGGAAGGTCGCAGTATGATGGGAGGGGACTCAAAATTGAAGGTTTCCATCCCAGGGACTCGGGGAAAATACTGAAATTGCTTTAAGGTTCCTATAAAATGAGATATAATGTAAAATAGCTGTCATTTAAAAACCATTGGGATGTAAAAAGGTCTGCTTTGTTTACTTAAAACCAAATGCTAGATATAATCATAATTTTGTGGATCCAAAAGTCTATTTTCTAAGAAGGTATTTTGTACTATAGTAAAGAAGGATTATGCTTAGGGGCTATTAGCCCCTTCAAGCCTCTAGTTTGGTTTTATTTTTATATTTGTTATATTTTTATTTTTGGAATGCAGAAGTGAGAGGTTTTTAAATTTTAAAAACCAAACTCGCTAAAAACAAAAAATAAATAATTTAAAACCGGAGCCATGGGAGTGGTGGAGAGAGGAACAAGGCAAGAGAATGCAGAAATGTAGTCGATAGTGAGATCTGGATCCCAGTGGGTGCAAGTAGAGTCAGGCCCGCCTCCACTGGGGAGTGACAACAAGTTCAGAATCGATTGAACCCAGTTCAATGAGACAATGACAATCACTTACATGCTTTTAGCGAATTTCCCCTATAGGGAAGAAGCTGTTACCGTGGTGCTCATGGTAAGACTTGAGACCCAGACCATGATAACTTTTTGTTTTGGGGCCCCCAGAAGCAAAAAACACCGTTCGTTTGAATATATATATATATATATATATATATATATAACATATATGTTATGTTAATAAATTATGTATCATTATAATATATATATATATATATATTATAATGATACATAATTTATTAACATAACATTATAACATATTAGTAGCCCTAATCACAATAACCAATTTTTCAATATATAAATATAAACAAATATATATATATATATATATAAATGTCTGTTAACACGACAGCGGCCGTAAATATGGTCCGATCTTAATTAAATTTGGTACAGACGTGTAAAGTGGCAATCACTAGGACGAGTTCGTGAACCAGCCATATCGGACCACCGGAAGGGGGGGTAAAGGGGGATAAACCCCCCAAAAATGGGTTTTTTGAGTTTTTTACATAAAGAAATAAAATTTATCGTTTGCACCATTGAATTCAGCTCAAAAAAACAAACGATTTAGTATATTGAATCACTGCTCTATGTCCATTGGTTACCGAGATATTGAAAGTGGTAAACACAGTACGTTGTCCCAATGTTAACCATATGGGAAATAAGTAAAAATCTACATCTCGCTTATTTCTCAACGTATCTGGATAAAACTTGGTTTATGGCTTCATCTAGATAAGATCTAATGTTTAATAGTCAGAAATTACCACTATTTCCATTTTCGTGGCAGCAAACCTGCATACTCATTCCCCATGTTATTCTTATGGAGCTTACAAAAACATGTAAAATCTCGCTATGTTGGCTTGCACTATTCATTCTTTTGCATTTGAAATTCGCTGAGTATGCAGGTCTGCTGCAACGGGGGTATTTAAATGATTTCACAGAAGGAGAATCAAACATTGTGTTATTCGGTCAGGATTCAGGATGTTAGGTTCCGGTACAAAACTGATTAAATGTAAAAGGAATTGGTGGTAGAGTATAAGACTTAGTTAAGTGAGTGGCTCTTATTCTTACATTTTGTGTATAGCCGACTGGATTAAGCACTCACCTCATGACCTGAGGGTCGCCGGTTCGATTCCTGACAGGAATCATCAAGGTCATAATAACTTAAGGTTAAAACATTAACTTGGAAAAAACTAAAAAAATGAGAATAAATGAAAGAGACAACCAACAACTGGAGCTGAATGGCAAGGTCATCGAGAGCGTGGAAGAGTTTGTCTATCTTGGAAGTATAGTATCTACGTCAGGGGGGACAGAAGAAGATGTGGCCCAGAGGATCAGAAAGGCCAAGGGAGTTTTTGCCCAACTAGCATCAATTTGGCGATCAAACCAACTAAGAAGAAGCATCAAACTCAGGATCTTTGGAACAAATGTAACTTCTGTAGTTCTTTGTGGTTGCCAAACTTGGAAAGTTACAAAAACAGTAAAAGCCAAACTCCAGGTATTCATAAACCGGTGCCTTAGAAGAATTTTAGGTGTCCGATGGCCTGACATGATTACCAACGAAAAGCTATGGAGGAGGGCACAAACATCCCCTGTTGCTGATGTAATTAAAAAAAGCAGGAAATATGGGTGGATAGGACACACTATAAGAAAAGCAAGTAACAACATCAGCCGCCAAGCTCTGGATTGGAACCCACAGGGAAGCAGGAAGAGGGGCGGGCCAAGGATGACGTGGAGGAGATCGATTGAGAGGGAGCTGAAGGAGGAAGGCAAGAGTTGGGGAGAAGCGAAACGGATGGCCCAGAATCGAGTCCGGTGGAGGTCGTTTGTTGCGGCCCTACGTCCCCCTCGGGATTAAAGGAAATAAAGTCAAGTAAGTCAAGTCAAGGTCATAATAAACATGGCATGTACTTGTATAACTTTTTCGTGGCAGCAAACCACGTGGGTATGCAGGTTTGCAGCCACGAAAAAGAAAACATATTGGAGATTTTGGACTATTATACATTAGATCTCTTCTATATGAAGCAAAAAACCAAGTTTTATATTGATAAATAAGTGAGATATAGAATTTTATATATTACATATAAGGTTAACATTGGGACAATGTACCTACGTAGTGCTGGGCGATTGGCGAACGAATCGTTCAATTTGAACGACTCATCGAGTGAATCAAATGAATCATGATTCTTTTTTAAAAAGAATCTAATCTTTGCGCGAAGCAAACGCACAAAATCTGGAATTTTATTCCTCCAATTCGCAAATCTAAACTAGGCATAAACGCCAGTATTGTTTCAGATTAGCTTTCAACAAAAAAAAGCATAAAACAAAAATATTTGTTATTAATCTTGAGACTTCTGGGTTGTGTATTTGTTGTTTTGTTGGTTTTTTCAAGGCCAAAATGGCATATCAACTAAAAAAGAGTAGCTTGATAATCAGGAAAACAGACCATACAACTCTGCTCTTTTAAACTTTGGGTTCATCTGTTTGTAATTCGGTGGTTTGAGTCTAATTCTCAAGCCGCTTTTATTTTTTGGATGAAATTTAAATCATAGTTTTTGGGTTTGGATCTAATAGCATACATAATTAGACTCAGAACTAAAAATTATACTCTGAGGTCCACACCCAAAAAAAACATTAAAAAAACATACTTTAATTCAAGAACAACCGATTGATGAAAACAAAAATAGTGGGGATTGCAAATAAAAATAGTGAGGAATTATCTATGTTTAATTATTTTGGCCTATAAAAGTTGTAATGTACAGTACAGTGTGCAGTAGTAGCGAATTACAATCCGTTATTGGGTAGTGCCTTTTATATTAATACTTTAAGCATTACACTTATGTATAGCCAAAAGGTATCTCAAGAACTGCAGGCGTTATGGCCTGCATCCGTTTAACCATAGGTAAAGGGATGCAAAGGGCTACTTTGTATCCCTTTATCTATGGTTTAACGTACTTAAATACTGATTAATTTAAGACAATAACTCTAATACGATAGACAATTGTATCACGTATATATTTTTTTACTGTGGACCCCCAGAACATAAACTCACGAGCCACCACTGTTTGAAAGCATATTTAACGTCTTAATAGCCGATTAAGAAACCTTATTAACATTTTAAAAATTAGTGGTTAGGGTGAAAATAACAAATAACAACAACTTTTCAGATAGGGAATGCGACCAGGAGAAATAAGATGGATGATTTTAGTTGAGGGGGTCCAAAGCGACGGTGTAATATCTATGGCTATGGACGTATCGACGGACGTCCCCAAAGTAATTTCGAAGCTCCTGCTATAATATATAGCGTTTTATATGCCAATTTTAAAGATCGTATTATAACTACATGCCGCCGGCTACTTATATTTTTCTCAGATGGCCAGCAGCTTGCAACAGTTAGTTTCAAAAACTACTGCTGGGAGCTCACGTGTGTTAGACTGAAGACAATGCAACCCGTAGAGCAGCCTCCCCCTGTCACGCATTTCCAAAAACACCCAGCATCCTATTCTAATGGCATTGAACCTTAACTTTTTTTAATATATACTGAACTTCACAGTTTGTATCATAGATAAAGGGAATCCCTTTATCTATGGTTTGTATTTTCAAGAATGCAGGAAGGGTGACATAACAGTTTCTCCGAAACACTACTAGAATGAATAGTACAGCCTCTTTCGGGGGAGCGATCTCGTGCCTTCAATTATTCCCGTATTTGTAAGCTGATTACAGTCTTATTCAATAGTATATTGATATTCCTTCCACTTCCACCATGTACGGTATTACAGTAGGTGCAGGCATATTATTATTCGATGGAGCAAGTATGGTATATAAGCACTCTATATTATCTTTTATGGCAACACATGGCAGCACTGAGTCCTTAACACGTGGACCAATGAGACGCTAGGACGAGTATGCCATGAAAAAAACATGTTGTTGGAGAGAGGGAACGAAAGCTGTCTGTCTGTCAGCTCAAGCTCAAACAAGAGAAGGCAGACAGCATTTAGACTTACTTAAGCATAGTTTTATTTTTTATACAGCTGTAAACTATTCAGCATATAAAATGAAGCATTTAATTTTACTTTCAGCTTTATTAAGTGTATTTATTTGTGTGCATTCGTCAGATGATTCTTCTAAGAAGGGACCTAAAGTAACAGTAAAGGTGAGAAACAGATGTCCATTATTAGTCCTGAAAATGGGGTTATAAAAGTAGTTAGTTCTTCATGTTAGGTTTCAAAGAATATTGAAAATTCCAATGATGGAAATATGTTACTTTAAAGTTCATCATTCCCTTATATAGATTACCATGTTTATATTTGAAAGTCTCCACCAGGCCTTTAAAAATGTGTAAAGTGTAACTTATCTAAGTTTATTTTGTGTTCTGTCTTCAGTTAAAAATATGGGAAATTCAAAATCGAAAAAAAAGTACGATAAGGAAATAGGGCCGGTGCTTTGCACACACAAGGTATTTAACATACAAAGTCAAAACTTAAGCCTAATAATTTTCTCAAGTTTAAAATTTTTATGTTAGCCTGTTACATTTTACTAGATACCTAGGCTAGCCTACATCAGATTTGTAGCCTAGGCCAATGTCTCTAAAGGTCGTAAGCTATTAACGTCAATGGAAAATTTTTATGTGAATTCAGCGTTCCAAAGTTCAAAGAACGTAAATAAGCTTATGGCCTAAGTAGCCTACTTCCAGACTAGGCTAGGCTAACTTAAAAAAACAAAAATCATATCCAGTGGTCATCTAACCTACAAGTTGAACCAGAGAACACCTCTGCAACTCTGCATTATTATATTATCAGGTGGTTTTACTTTATTTTTATAACACGTTAAAAGTCAGTCTGGAATAGGCTTAAAGGGTGATTCTCTATGTGACGCGTACGGGTCATTCAGACACCTTAATACACTTGTAAGTATTACAAAATAATAATAGTTTTTTCACCATGTAGCCTAGGCCTAGGAGTAGTGTATTTCATCCTGCAGATTCTATCCATTTAAAGAAAATTTAATTTTGGTGTAGGGGAGAGTGGGACAGTTTATACAGGGGCACTTTCATACAGTTGAAACTTCCCGCCTTACAGAAGAGCATGAAACAAATCATTCATACCACCTACAGGCCTCATCATGTACTACTTCCTATGAAATTTACAATTCTCCAGTGTCTTTCAATTGAGAGATAGCCTATTTACATTAACTGGAATCAGAGAAAAAAAATTTTTTTTGACTAGGTATATGGAAAAAGGGAGGTAATTTTCTTTTTGTTGGTGAACGCCGATAAACTACAGGAAATTAAATTAATATAGCTGACGCAGATGAAAATTTTTTCTTAGCTAATTTTAGGTAAACTTTTATCAATGGTAAGTTTTAGGGTTGTTGATTTGCAAGAAATAGTGCAGGCCTATCAAAACTTCCTGAACTTACATTTTGGAGCAAGATTTCATACAGCTCTATTTTTCTGTTAACATTTCAATAAGTAACAAAGAGTAACCCTAATTTCTGAATTCATTATTGTTAGTACGGTATTAAGTTTTTAAACAGCTTAAAACAATAAACATAAGTTTTAATGCTATTTATTTCTTTATTTTCCCTTTGTATGAATCTGCCCCAATAAAGTATGAAACTGCCCCAATTTGGGGTAGTTTCAGACAAAGTGCAGTGTTTTGGCAAAAAATTTGTTCATTTATATCTTATGAGAGATAAATTAGGCTAATTTAAAAAATTCAATGATAATTGTTAGCCTAGATGATATGAATTATTAAAATAAAATTTCATCACATTTCGTTTGGAACCAATAAGGAGCTAAAAATACTTTGAGTGATGCAATTTTGTATAAACCTGCCCCACTCTCCCCTAATACATATACGGTAAGTTATCACTAGAAAAGTGACCGTGATGCACGGGACTCAGACAAATAGCATAGAGTTTCCTGAGTCAGGTAAATACTATTTTTTCTGTGATTTATATGGCAAATCTTATATTATTTAAAAATTTTCATTGTAGCCTAGGCTATTATTTAAAATGTTTTCAGTTTGAAAACTTTTTTTTGTTTAACCCCAGGGCGGGTTTAACCCGCTCAAGAGCGGGTGCATCACCGGCAAAACGCAAGCGGGCGCATAACACCAGATTAAACCCATTTAAAAACTTGTTTTAAAACGAAATATTGTATTTAAATGTTGACAAACTTCATTAGGAATCACATTTTATCGTCGATTCAATTAATTGTTCAACTTAATAAGTGTAATACTGTACCTATTTCAATTAAAAACATAGACAGTAATTTGCTGGTATAAAATATGTATTTATTATTTACATTTTTGGACTTTTCCTTTCACTTCTTTTTTTCAAAACCAAAAGGAAAAGTCCAAAAAATTAATAATAATTACAAATCCATAGCTATTATGAATTTTTAAAATAGTTATCAGTATCTGTGTAACGGGAGAGTGCGCTCCGCAAACTGAGACGGCATCTCTTGATTGCATGTAACGAGGTACCAAGGGGGGGGTAGGGGGTATAAGTAGCTTTAGGAAATTCCTGGAATGAGGGGCATCTAAAGTATGGAGCTGGACACGACCGCCGACACCAATTATGTCTCTTTATTTTAACATAAAAAACACGTGCGGAGGAAAACTCCGCGTGCGCCCGCTCGAGGGTTAAGAAAATTATTTTTATATAGCCTAGTAAAAAATATTAAAAATTCCGATACATTTTGATGCAAGGGAAAAAGTTTCTGTTTGCTCGTTTTGCCATTTCTTAAATCACTTTTCAGAGGTGAGCTACATTCAGTGAATATACATTGGAATGAACATGTCAGAAGGTTTTTAAAGGGTATTCTCAAGTAAATTATAGAAACAAATAATGGGCAATTCTATACGTGATGCACAGGACATTCAGTCACTATAGACTTGAACATTTTACAGAATAAACATTAATGTTTTTTTTTCATGCAGGTGAAGTTAATTTCATCCTGCTAATTCTGTTCACTGGAAGAAAAAATAGTCTATGTGTAATATAAATCAGTTGTTGCTAAAAATGTGATCGTAATGCATAGGACCCTGTGAAAATGCTGAATTTCTAGAGAAAAGTGAACTCAATTATGTATTTAATCATCATTAGACCCCATTAGATTTATAAATTTAATTAAAAAAAGTTACCTAATTTATTATTTCATTATTTGGAGTGCCTGGATAACAATGGTCAAACTGCACATTTTTCACAGAAAAAATGATTTATATATATTACATTTATAATGAACATAATGTATTAAAAAAAAAAGTCAAAATCAGTTTATTTCCACAAAAATAATAATACACAAATTTACAATGTAACTTATAAATATCTTGTTAAAATAAATGAAGCATAAAAAGAAATGGTAACTAACATATCAAAATATATAAAAGAAAACACTGAATAATAATGAAAAATGTTTAAAATTAATTTAAGCTTCCTAAAAAGAAAATAAAAAAATTTACAGAAATGAGCCTACATGGACCTTAGTGGTCTGTGCGTAGACTCGAGTTGAAAATAATTTGTAGTTATTACGAAAAGGAGCAAGATTTAAACTGAAGAACTATGAAATTGGTCGGAATTGTGAGAGTTGAAAAAATAAATAAAATATATTGTTATAAGAAAGACTAACTCATGGTGATGATGCTGAAAATGTTTATACTGGGTGTACAGGCTGGGAAGATGGTGCATACAGTGCAGTAAGTAGGAAGTTCATGTTAGTTCAGATCGGTCAGTTTGTTGCAGGTCGACCACAATCAGCCGAGATAAGCGACTCTGCCTCCTCATCGCTGATAACCAATAACCACTCCTTTAATCTTTTTTTGAAAACATTTAATGAGGGAGAATCGAACAATGCAATATTATTATAGCGAGACGAGAAATTTCTGTATAAAATATGTGCAATATAAAAGCAATTAGTTTTTGAATATGATTTGTGTTGCTGGATGGTTAAAATTCCGATTTTATTTGCATATCTTGTATTATGAGAATGTGAAGTGAAAGAAAAAATTAAATTGAAATATTTAAAAATGTGAGTTAATAAATCTTTAATAAACAATTTATGAATGGAAAAAACTTGGGTTTCTCTAAATAACTGGTCAGAGGGGTATCTTTTACATTTTTTAAATCCAGCTTTTAAAATAGACTTTTGAATCACAGTCAAACTCTGAAGGTGTGAATTATAAGCCCTGCCCCAAGCTAAAATTCCATAAGAATAAATTGATTGTACATATGCAAAGTAAGCTAATTTAATCTCATTAAAACTTAAAATATCACTTAACTGTCTAAATGCAAATATATATTTCCTAGTTTTATTTTTTAAGAAATTAATATGCTCCGTCCATTTCATGCGTGGATCAAAAATTATACCTAGGTATTTGTAAAATGAAACTTTTTCAATTGGCGCACAAGAGCAACCACTACCCAGGTGGTTGTTGCAGTCATGCAAAACTAGATCATTTAAGTTATAATCTGTTTGAGTTGAGAGGGAGATGGGCATAAATTTAGTTTTGGAAATGTTAAGAGATAAAACATTTTGATCAAGCCATTTTTTAACTAATTTCAGGTCAGATAAAGACTTATTCCTAGCATTTTCCCATGACTTGCCTTTTATAAAAATTAAAGTGTCATCTGCAAAAAGAAATAATTTTCCGGAAATTGGTAATTTTGAAATATTATTTATGTAGATTAAGAATAATATTGGCCCAAGGGTACTTCCTTGGACCACCCCATACTCTACAGGAAGCTCATGACTGTTAATACCACATACAGAAACAGTTTGTCTCCTGTCAGTGAAATAGCTTTTGAACCATGAGAGTGCATTTCCTGTTACCCCTATAGCAGATAATTTTGAGAGTAATCTATTTCTGTCCACACTATCAAAAGCTTTTTTCAGATCCAAGAAAATCAAAACGGAACGCATATTATTGGACAGAGCATGAAAAATTTCTTTATTTACATCAAAAAGAACATCTGATACATTTTTATCTGTTCTGAACCCATACTGGCAATCTGCTAGGATTTGACTATGATTCAAATAGTCTACCAATTGTTCTTTAACAATTTTCTCAAGAACTTTAGAGAAAACACTCAAGAGAGAAATCGGACGGAAGTTGTTTTTGTCGGTGAATGAGTTAGATTTATGAAGTGGAAAAATTTTTGCTAGTTTGAAATTGTCTGGAAAAATCCCATAAGCTAAACTTAAGTTAATTAGATGTAATAGTGGTTTGGAGAGGAAATTGATGTTATCTTTGAGAATAGTAGCTGAGACACCATCGTAGCCAGGGGCCGACCCACCACGTAGTGTAGTAACATGTCTCATAACGTCATGTTCAGAAACAGTCCGCAGTGTAAACACAGTGTCCTGCCTGTAATCTGCATCATTTATTATGAGCGGGCCTCCACTGTCGATCGAACTTGCCAGGTTATGCCCAATAGCAGCAAAGAATGTGTTGAAGTCATCAGCAACTTGTTTGCAAATAGTAGGAGTGATACAGGGTACATTTGGAACATATTTATGAATCGGGAAGGAATCTTTCTTGTTTCTTCTACCTGATAATTCATTAATGATCATCCAAAATTGTTTAGGATCATTTTGAAATCGATTTAATTTTGATCTGTAGTAAACACGCTTAGAATTCTTAATGGAATTCGTTACTTGTTGTCTTAAAATACTATAATTATTTTTTAAGTCGACATTAAAAGGCTGTTTTTTAACTTTTTTACTTAATTTATCTCTTTCACGAATTAATTTAATTAAATTATTTGAAATCCATGGCTTTAACTTTTTAAATCTTGTTGATTTTTTAATAGATTTTTTTGAAACATTTATTTTTTCAGCAATAATTTTAAAAAATTCAAATGAGCAAGAATTGACATTACTATTGCAGAAAATTATATTCCAATCAATTTGAGCAAGATTACAGGACAGCAGTGCGGGGTCAATGACCTGAGTATTAGTACTTTCTGTAGGGACCGACGGTGTACTTGTAGGAAAAGTGATTGTCACAGCAATACTAAAGTGATCAGTTGTTTCTGTTTGTAACACAGCTGAGTGAACATTGTTCATTTTGTTGTAACGGATAAAAAAGTGGTCTATGCAAGATTGGCTATTGTTTGTTATCCTGGTTGGCTTATCTACACACTGAATGAGACCAGCACCTGATAAACTGTTTAAGTAACTATCAATAATGGAATTTATATTCAATAAGTCAAAATTATAATCACCAGTTAAAATAATCATTAGATCCTTACTTAAGCTGTTAAGATAATTTTCTAGAGCGTTTATAAATAACTGAGAATCACTGTCAAAAGTACGGTAAAAGGCCAAAAGACAAAATTTTGTATTGTGCAAGTTAAAGTTAAGTTTTATTCCATATACATCAGCAAGAGTAATCTGTGATGTAGTAACTGATAGTCGGTTGTTGAAGTAAGCACACTATTCTAAGCACACTATTGAAGGATTGATAAACATGGTAAGATCCATATTAACTTGCAGGTATAAATCTTTTTACTGTGCGTCACAAGATGCAAGGGACAGATTTTAAAAATCTTATAAATTATATAAAAATTTATTCAGCCTATACATTTTATAAAAATTTAAAGTTTCAAGTTTTAAAATTTCCTTTTTCAAAAGAGTCTAGTTTGGAACCAAATAAATGAGCAATCTATTTTAATGACACACATATGGAAAGGCTCTGGAACCAAATAAATGAGCAATCTCCTTTAATAACACATATGGAAAGGCTCTATGAACTCAATATGTTCAACAAAATGTCAGAGTGACGGGCCGACAAAAGTTGGATCAAAGCAACCTTTTCCTGTTGCTGCTTAGATTCTTTCAGCATTCATTGCCCAACCAATCATTCACTTAAGATTTGATTCACTCAGGGTCAATCAGGAAAAAATACCACGGTGGTTAGGCCACCATGATTACTTAGATTAAAATTTCATACGTTCAAGGTACTCAGTTTACACACTAAGAAACCACTTAAGCAGCAAGAACTAAGAACTCATACTTAGAATTTGGTGTTATGTGTTTTTAGTACTTTTACGCTGTGTCTTCCATCGATTAGAAAGGTGGGACGCATCAAATTAAATCTAGCTACACACACTTTAACGTGGTGCGGTCGATACCGTTCATAGAACTTTCCCCTATAGGCCTACTTCCTATGTTAATTTGTTTAAACAATGTCAAGAAATAAAAAAGGGGGAAAATTGGATGTAACTATAGGGGTTAAAAGTGCCAAAATATGGCAAAACTTCCATTTTCTCTTCATCATTCGCGGGGATATATCGGATCTACAGAGTCTATATTTGAGATTGATTTATAATTAACAAATATGTTAAATCTGACATTGAGAAAATTTTTAAAATAAAAACATTTTGTCAAAGGAAAATACTTTTTTCCACCTGATGACAAGTGTCCTTGAAAATTATGTAATTTTGAAGACCAGTGAATGTTGTAACATTTCCCAAAAAAATAAATGTTAATCTTATAAACTTTTTCTTGGAATGATGCGAGAACAAAATGAAATTAGCTTCCGCCTAAGTTGATGAGGCAACCTGCATAGAACAGGATGAAACTACTGAATCATTCACACAACACATCCCTATCATGCACTCGGAATACTTTGTCCGTAACAGCGCCCGCATAACCTTAAATAGAGTCTACCATTGTTCATTACCTTTTTTCAAAGTATTCTCAAAAATTGATCAATGGAAGTAATGTACTCATTCACATCAGAATAACACTAACCACAAACAGCTGTAAGAACTAAATAACCGTGAGGGTAAAGAAAATAAAATAGGTTCAGAGTCAAAAGTCATAAGTATTTTAGGAACATCATCAACTTCCAATAATAGTCCATGGCATTTGCGACCGGCGCCCGCGGCGTTACACCACACAATCTTCTTTTACCTGACATGTAGTAACTCCCGCCAATATACCATGGGCACTAAAGGGACCGGTATCAACTTTGGACTTGCGAATCTCAGTACCGGTACCAATGCTGATGAACCTGAGGTACTTTCTTTTCTTCTTTCTTTTTCGTTTATTAGTCATATTCTTGGAGAACAGATTAAAGGTCAAATGTTAATGTTACATAACGGTGTAGGAGTGTGTGTTTGTTGTTATGGGTTTCTAGTCCTCCACTGAAGAAACTCTTGGATGGAGTAGAACGGACGTTGTAGAAGCCAGGTTTTCAGCTGTGAGATGACTTTCTTTCTGGCAGTCTTCTCATGTGGTCCGGCAGAGTGTTGTAGAAAAGGGCTCCTCTGTATGAAGGTTTTTTCTCTGTCAGGCTCAGGTGGTGTTGATCAAGTAGGAAATTCCTTTCATATCTGGTGTTATGCCTGTCTCCTGTTCTTGTTTGGTCAGTTGTTTCTGCATGAGTTATTGTTTCTTGGATGTAGAGTCCAATGATTGTCAGGATTCCAAGTTCCTTGAAGGCTTCACGACATGTATCTAAGGGTCCAAGTCCTTTTAAAGTTCTGATTGTTCTTTTTTGAATAGTAAGGACTCTTTCGAGGTTTGTGGATGTTGTCCCTCCCCAAGCTATCAGGCCATACCTCAGGAGAGATTCAAATAGCGAAAAGTAGGCTGTTTGTGCTACCGATACTGATAATTGACTTCAACCTGTAAATAAGTACCTAACCTGTTAAAAATCTCCAAGTAACACACTAACCCTAAATCGACTGAACTTGTGAATTGACTGAACCTACTATTTGATACTGGAATACTAAACGAAAGAATACTCAACCTAAACATTAGTAATGTTTAAGTAACATACATCTACTTGCTTGAAGAGCCATGTAAAAATTATTACATGGCTCTTTAAGCAAGTATATGTACAATACTTAAATATTACCAATGTTTAGATTATTATTTCGCTTAGTATTTCAGTGTCGAATAGTAGATCTTTGTTTCTCATAGTTAAGGAAGATTGTATTTTTGTTTTAGTTCAAACTATTTGTCTTAAATTGATTAGCAGAGTGTGTGTGTGGACGCTGCGGGAAACTGCTCTGTTGTCAGTGACTATTATCGTGCAGCTGAACTCACCTTATCAAGAATAAGAACACTGTCTAATAAATATTTCATTTTGCTGGCCAACTACTGAACACCGGCTAGCAATAATTCTTAAATTGCACTCTTGCTTTGTACATATTTTATAATGAGGGGATAAATCATTATTTCATCACTTCCAGGTATGGTTCGACATCAAGGTCGGAGACAGCCCACCGGAGCGAGTGACGATCGGGCTCTTCGGCAAAACAGTTCCCAAAACCGTAACCAACTTCGTGGAGCTGTCCAAGCGTACGGCGCCGGAAGGCTACAAGAACAGCAAGTTCCACCGGGTCATCAAGGACTTCATGATCCAGGGCGGAGACTTCACCAAGGGCGACGGAACGGGAGGTACGATCGTCTGAATACTTGTAAACTTTCTGCGACAGAATTAGGAAAACTGGAGATCGCCCCGTGGTCGGAAATTCGACCAATTTTTTAACTGAGAAGTAGGGCTAACTGATTTTGAAAATGATTTCTGCACGCACCGATGTGTTTCTAAATACATTTCTTAAAGACATATTTCCCATGTAAACACATAATGTAATTATAAATAGGCGGGAACCGAAAGGGAAAAATGAAGACTCAGTTTTTGACTTTTTTTGCCTCACAATAGGCATAACGCCTGGTAAAAACCCCCGTTCACGCTGTTGTCTTTTTTTTTTTGCATTCATGGCATGGTTTAAATTCTGGCTTAGTAATTAGTATTATATTAAAATTTAACTGTTATTTTTTAAGATTGATTCTATTATTGCTTCAGGGAAAAGCAAAAATGTAGTCATCTCGTCAGTTTATCCAACACCTTTCCACCATTCTCTCCCTTCCTCCATTCATTCCTTCCCTCACTCTCCTCTTTCCTTCCTACTAACATTCCTCCCTCTTTCCCCTCCTTTTCTCCTGTATACTCTCCTTACCATCTCCCCTCCATTCTTTTCTATCGTCCTCACTTTTCTCTCCTTGCTCCCTTCTTCCCTCTCTTCCTCCCACCATCATCAAAATTTGACATTTTACCCATTTTCCAACATTAAAAAACACAAGTTCAAAGCTAATTATCACCAATTAGTTCTAATTTTCATCAAATACCTTATTTCACTCCATGCCACAAAAAAATACGTGACTGGATTTAAAAAAAATTTGTAATTCAAATATGTTATTGTTTTGATTTTATATTTCAGATACCAGAAAAAGCAGGGTACATTTCTTGCTGACTAATGTTATGTTTCTATGTCTAATCTTTACTCTAAAAAAATAGCTTGCGATGGCAGCTAAATATGATGACAAATTTACAGTTCTGTATTTTGATTCAATCATCAACACAGCAAGTCATAAAGCTAATGTAACTTTTTTTTAAATTTTGATTTAATTTTTCAGAACGAATCAAAACATTATGTAAATTTTAATGGGATTGAGCACATCTACAGGAAAATACAATTCTATCGGTGTGCTTGGGTTTTTCTTGCTGAGCCCATAGGCTGAGAGAAAGGGATCACAAAAGTCATGCTTGCCTAGTAATTATACAGGGTGTTCAATAAATGTGGGGCAATAATTTACGTAGTGATTCCTTTGGTCAAAATAAGCAAAAAAGTTTAGATACACATAGATCCTAAAGTGCTTCGTTTTCCGTCTGTGTGTCTGTTTATGATTTTTACATATTTAATCATATCTCACGAACCACTTAGGCCTAACGTATAAACTTCAAACTTGGTATATGGATAACCGCTATTAAGAACTATTTTTTTAAGAAGTGTCAAATTTCTACTTTGTATCATTTCAAAATGGCGACTGTTTTTTGCTTTCAAAGCTAAATATCCTAAAACCGTAAATTTTAGAAAAATTATATAATTGACAAAAATTCGCAATATTTAATCCAATTAATGCTGATATTAAGATTATGATAATCAGACTACTACTAACAGAGAAATTTTAACTTTTCTGCATAAAAACATGGTTTCTTAGAACATTCTGTCTGAAAATTGCATGTTGTAATTCAGAAAATTTAAAATTTCTTTGTTATTAGTTGTCCGATCATTATAATCTTAACATCATCGTTAATTAGATTATATTTCTCAGCTTTTTGACTCTTGTATACTTTTTCTAGAATTTACAGTTTTTAAGATATTTAACTTTGAATACAAAAAGCAGTCGCCATTTTGAAATGGTACAAAATAGAAATTTGATACGTTTTACGAACATTTTTCTTAATTGTGGTTATCCATATGCCAAGTTTGAAGTTTATATATTAAGTGGTTTGTGAGATATGATTAAATATGTAAAAATCATAACAGACACATAGACGGAAAATGGAGCGCCTATGTTTATGTAGACTTTTTTACTAATTATGTAAACCTATGTTTATGTATCCTTTTTTACTAATTTTGATCCAAGTAATCACTACGTAAATTATTGCCCCACATTATTTGAACACCCTGTTATAGGTAAAAAAATTGTACAGGTATCAGCATATACGGGGAGAGGTTTGCTGATGAGAACTTCAAGCTGAGTCACTACGGCGCGGGCTGGCTGTCCATGGCCAACGCAGGCAAGGACACCAACGGCTCCCAGTTCTTCATCACCACCAAGAAGACCCCTTGGCTGGACAACCGACACGTCGTCTTCGGCAAGATCCTCTCCGGGATGGTGAGTCAACCGAGCGTCGTGTACAGGTTGTCCGTTAAAAATGTTTCGGGACTTCAGGAGGTGATTCCTTGTATCTGAACGTAGAAAAAATTTGATATTAAGGTATTGTGTTAAATGTGTACCGTATTTGCCCAGATATCCCAAGTTTTAAATAATTTTTTTTACTTAGTATGTACCCACAACTATCCAAGGTTAGCTTATGAAAAAATAATAAACATGATCAAATGGTAAATTTCAATTTGGCTGCTGTTTAAAATCTTTGAATTTAGCTAACAAGGCAGCATAATTGGCCTATTTCAGCGCATGGCTCAATGCAAAAATGGACTATTTTGCTCCAAATTGCGCTGACTCGTTACCTAAATTCGACCATGATTCAGCCGTTTATTAACTGATATTCATAATTTTGTTGTCATTAGATTGAAAATTAAATTTACTAAATACACTTATTAGTTTTCCAGGTATTTAAATTTAAAGAATTTAAACAGCCGAATTTTTTTATAAACTGACCTTGACTATAGATACATACTGAGTTTCAAAAAATCTGTTAAAAAACTTAGGAGATACATTTATTTTATTAAAATTACAAAATGACGGATATCTGCGTAAGTATGCATTTTAGGACATACCTTCATATCAACTTTTTCCTAGATGTAAGAAATCACCTCCTGAAATCTTAAAACACTTTTAATAGACACCCTGTATAATGAATGAAATTTACACTTTGGGCAATATATCTCCTGCTATGGCTATTACGTTACGATCCAATTCAAATACAATTTCCATGAAACGATGTTGGTAAACATGATGTTTGACAAGCAGCGGGGCTGTAGAACAATGTTTTTGGAAGAGAACCGTCTCTCCCCCCGCGCCTTGCAACAAACTGACTCAGCCTGAGTTGGAGATATTGTAATAGTCAATATCATGTACAAGTGGCGATTAGTGGCGAACTGTCATCGTCATGAATCATCAATTGATGTATATTATTTTCAGGAGCACAATCTTTTTTGGGTGGGTGAGTCGGCTTTCGGGAAAAATCAGGGTTTATCATTTATCAGGAAGGGCATACCGGTAATTGATGATACCGGTAATTACATGATGATTTGTTCTTAAAGCCCAATTCACTAGGGTTGTGTTTGTGTTGGTACTGAAATTGATCGATTCTTGGTACAGTAGAGTCCTGTAAACCCGGACTTTGATAACCCGGAATTGTGGATAACTCGGAAAGCCTGCCAGAGCAATAAAGTGCATTGATATTCAAGGCCAGAGCACGGTGTGACACATATAAAACAGTTTTGGTTTTTCTTTAAGTTTTTTTGTAACTGATAATGTCGTTTTTTGTATTTCTTACTATGCAATAAATAAATGATTTCCTATAGAAATAACAGAAACTATTCTTATTTTTTTATTTTTACTCACTTCCCGATAACTCGGGAATTTTCACAAACCCGAACTCCGTTCGGTCAACATTAGTCCGGGTTTGTGGGACTCTACTGTACCAATACCGAATACCTGAGAAATCTATTCTAGGCATTCTAGGTACCCATCCCGTCTGTACCTACCGATTGTTACGGAATTTTGCTGTGTAATGTACCAAAAAAACGACAGGCAATCTGTTTTATAATATATTTTTCATGTTTTAAGTATCGTTTATGAGTTTCAATAGTTCAAAAACTAAAAATCTCACTTTTTATTTTATTAATTACTTCATCTTCTGATAACAGCAAAGATATAAAAAAATATAACATGTGAAAAACAAGTCTCTGTCAATATTTATGGTTGGTTCCCACCAGTATTTCATTCAAAGACTGTATTTTCTATAATTTTTTACAATATAAACTCCACAGATTAAAAAAAAAATTTGAAAGTCAATTGAAGTTTGCCAAGTGTGCAAACTGTGCATTTTCTTATAAATATCTGGAAACTAATTCAGTAGGTAATCATTGTGAGGATTGAAATAGTTCACGCTACTCAGAAATAGACAATACCTTTATTTACTTATCTTTAGAGAATAGTACAGTGTCAAGCATTGTTTTTAGTTAATGTTCTGGTGGATAATACTAAATAAAAGATGCAATTTTAATATAATCCTTATCTGAGTACTGTGTCGGAACACAATATATATAAATTATTATTTTCACATTATCATAAAGCAGCCAACTGCTTTATCACCACACAAATGTAATTTATTTCTCTTATCTTCCTTTTCACGGTTGGGTTAAGGTCAAGTCCGAATCCTCATATATTTAGTTTTGCTTGATGAGGGCATCTAATATTATGATTTTGAACAAAAGAAGTTTGAAAAGGCTTTTATATGACATTTTTATCGTCAATAACTTATCTTAAAAAATTATAATATGTACTTTTCAGGAAAGTTGTTAAAGTAAAGCTGTAAGAATAATAAAGATTTTACAAACAAAGTTCAAAGTTCAAGAAGATTTGTGTAACTTTAGTAAATTTAAAATTTGAATGCTTTTATGAATATGGTTTTTATTTATTAGTTTTATGTAAATAAACTATATGCATTAACTTTCATCACATTATAAATTTATTTAAAAAAAAAAATCAACATGTCATCAATTAAGATAAAACCCAAAATAATGAATGAATGAAAAAATGTATTCCAGTAAAATACAAACATTGCAAAAATAAATAATCTGTACTTGCATTTAAATAGGCTGAAAAAGTCCTTGATGCATCATCATGTACTATTAAAAATAAATAAATAAAAATACATGGTAGGAATATAAGTAAATTTTTAACTATAAATTTAAAAGTTACAAACAATAAGAGGGTCTTTGGAATATGCCGACATATGCATATTTTAGATTCATAAATTTTTTATTGAAGTTGAATCTTACAAGCAATTAAAATGTTATTCTACCTGCTTTATTTTTATTTTTTATATTATCTATCTTAGTTTTTTGAAAAGTGTTGTGTGTGTACTCGCCCAGGACCGCATGATGATAATCTATTGCCTTGCAAAAAGATAAGACTGACTGCTACTTGGTATTTTGAATTTTATATTTGTAATTGTATGTTATGTTTATTTCAAGTGAGCTTCTAAGCTCTTGGAATGTTGAAATGTGGAAGTTGGGAATCCAATCCCAGAATTACGGGACTGAAAAATTACAAGCTTTAAGTTTTGTTTTATTATAGTTGCATGTTTTATTGTTTTTAAAGAATTGAATAGTAAATTTAACCACGATTTCGGTTAAATGGTTCGGTTATTGATGGTTCTTCTTCATTTCTAACAGTTATTGGAAACACAACTATTTCAAGTTTAAACTCTTATTTAATAACTAGTGCGTACAAATTCGGAGAATACAATGCATATTTCCAATTTTACAGGTGAAATGACAAAGTTAAAACTTACGTAAACAAAACCTCAAACCATAACCTTAAATATATTTTGACAACCAAGAATTTTACTTTTGTTTTGAATATTAGTGCACTTATTTACAACTCGGAGCAGTAGTAAAGGGGCGGGGCTTGAGTAGGGGTGTGACTTCCCCTCCCCCACACCCTGATGCGTCAAAATTCTCGCGCCGGTCGGGATGAGCGTACGCGAACTGTAGTCATTTCAGCTGAGGTTTAGCAGACAATATGATGAGTTAAAAGTTTTTTCCACCTGCCCTATTTCGTGCTCTCTACTCTAGTGAAGAGTGTGGAAAACTCACCCTCCACAGCTCTCCACACACTCACCATGAGACGTAGTTTAAGAATGAATAGGGTTAATTGATTACACACGCTGGTACATTGACTACAAGTTAGCTTAATTACAACAGTCAGTCTTTCCCTTTTACAAATCTTGTTTCTGTCTTCCTGACTTTACAATTTACAATAGTTAATTTACAATTTAATCTGACACACCTTCAGCTACCATAAGCGACCTTCTGAATCTAGGACTTCTTAAAACTTCCTCTACCCCAAATTTCGGACTTTACCCCAAGACTCTACTCTAGACTCAAAAGACTAACTCCTCGACCAAACCACTCATTTTAAGGGATGCCCAGCGAGGGCCTGCACCACCCTGGGCCGAACTGACCCTGAGGCCAGACCTCTCAACCAATTTAACCCTTCTACGTGGTTTGCCGCAGGTACTACGCCGTTGCCGACGGGTGCTATTACCGATGGCTTGGCCTAGTAGTTCACTGATTTTGCCACCAGGCCGGTTGCTCAAGCGGTTCAATGAATTGCCGCCAGAGCTGTAAGCTTTAAGACTCAAACGAGCACTGGTCTGACGGTACTGCGCGGCCGTGTGGTCTAAATCATTGACTGACGAGCCAATGTTTAGGACACATGCCACGGCGCGGGTTCAATTCCCGCACCATGCGCAATCCCTATTAGGCTTGCAATTGTGTGGCTTAGTTGGTGGGAGGGCCCACCTAAAATAAACGGTGACCGGCTTGGGTGGAAGTTGACGGCAATTGTAGGTTTAATAGGGATTGCAGTGGACACCTGTTTTGCTTCTTTTTACCCTTGTGTAGAAGAGGAGGACATACTTTTTTTATTTTTTATTAATTAATTAAGCATATTGTCAATACATATTGACAATCACAAAGGTCATAACCAAAATATTAGACCAAATACAGACAACATTAAAATATTACCATTAAAAATTGAGATTTGTAAAAAAAATGCCACGTCAAAGGGTTAAACCCAAATCCCTTAGCAGCCCTGAACCCAGCCAAGCCCAGCAAGGCTATCCTCAAGGTAGCCAGGGGTCGCTTGTGCTAGCTGTTTATCTACAGGAGGTGTGCCCAACCTACCAAGTCCTACATCTAAATTACGTATCCACATTTATACAAATTAAATATATTACAATATAATTACAATTCTAACCCCCATCACACTAATGAATGTTTGTCTCTCTTTACAGAAAACGATCCGCAAGGTGGAGGACTCGAAGACAGACAGTCGCGACCGACCCGTGAAGGACGTGGTGATCGTGGACGCCGGTGTCGAGGAGGTCGCCGAGCCTTTCGCCGTGGAGAAGGCCGACGCCACAGAGTAATGCCTCGCGACCGACCACAACAATCGAACAAACACGAACAAATAACCGGGTGTTGGGCCTGTAACATGTCTCACCTGTCATGTGATGTAGCTTGTAATTTTGTAATTTTTGCTCAACGTTAATAAAAATTTTATATGTTGGTGTACGATTGGTGTTTTTTGTCATGAAGAGAGGAGGGTATTTTGGGAATCTTTTTTGTAAAAATATTGTTTTTTGGGGTATATTGATGAGTTGATTGGGTAAATTTTAGTATAAGCTTTATATAAACTCCATTAAATAAAATAAAATAAAGAAAAAAAGGACATTTTGATTAAATTAATGATAAATCAATGTACTACCAGGAGCCTAACTATCCTTATGGGCCAGCTGTGCCTGTTTTTGTGTGAGCCAAGATTTGAAGTGGATGTAGTTCGACTAAACCACCGACAGATTGTAAATGATGACAGATGTAAATGATTTATTCCTGCTATTTATTTAAGTTTTCAAAACTTAATATGCTAGAAAATAAGAGTTCTTAATCCTATGATTGCTCTATGAACACCTTTTTGTCAAAATATTCCCTCCTGATAGAGTAATTAATAGTTGACTGTAGTATACTCTGTTGGAGAATGCTGTAACTAACTCCTCTTTCAAATCCTGGCTCACATAAAAGTTGGTACACTTTTTATAATGGCAATGGGAAGTCTCATGGTACTACTCTGTTAAAGAAAAAACTGATGTTTTTCATGCAGAATGATGAAAAAATATTTCTCTGATATTTTCTTGACAATTTTAAGTTATTATTCCATACTTAAAAAGTTAATCATCCTCTCTTCATTATTCATGTTATAAGTGTTGTTTGCCCTAATCCCTGTGTGCTGACCACTGTAAGCTTCAGTCGAGGAAAGTGCACCATTAACCATGTCTAATAGAATATGGATTGATTAAGATGAAGTACCGATTCAACTTAAAACAATTAAAAGGTGAATTGATGCTTCATCTTGATGTGGGATCATCTTTTTTTACTGTTGAGTACAAAACTGTTACATTTATCTGGTTAATCGCAAATTAAATGATTTCATTATTTTTTTTACTAAAAAATTTAAGACATAATATTTTTGTTTCATGATTGATTAGCCTCTGGATCAATATTGCAAATAAAAAATGGTTTACGTTACCTTGTCGTCAATTGATCCTGTTTGATTAGTTGAAACTGCAGCTGTTTCGTACGCTTATGGAGTACATTATCAGGTTATTAAAAAAGTCCAGTTAAAACTTTATATTTCTCATAGTTGAGTTTGTCAGTTGATGATAATAAACCACATACGAGGTACAGTCAAAAAGTTCCCGGAATGAATTTTTGTAGACTTTTAGCGCGATCGCCAGCGGGAAATTCGCCTTGCAGTAGTTGGTACGACTCCTGGGGAGGGCATATCGGTAATGTGGGTATAGCTGACTTGCCGTAGTGCAGCATTGGAAAGCGCTTTTTGTGTACCTGCATGTCCAAAATGTCGGATTTCTTTGTTATGTGAACAAATTCGATGCATGTTCAAATGATCATAAAGAAACACTTCCATGTGATAAATTTACCTGAAATGCAATTTCATCGATTGTTAATTTCCGAGTTTCATGCACAACTTGTCGTACTCGCTCAATGTTTTCGTCATTATCTGATGTTTGAAGGTCGTCCACTACGAGGGTCATCCTCAATGCTTTCACGGCCTTCACGGAACCGTTTGTGACACTCCTAAACTTGACTTTTCTTCATCGCCTCTTTACATTAGCTTGAATTAACAACTCAAGAGTCTCATTATGTGATTTTTAGGTTAAATACAGAACTTAATCTGGTCATGAAATACCATTTTTCAAAATTCGACAATGTAGACTTGCAGGAACACGAAAAGGGCTTTCCAGTGCTGCACTACGGAAAGTTAGCTATACCCCCACTACCGATATGCCCTCCCCAGGAGTTGTACCAACTAATGCAAGTTGAATTTCCTTCTGGCGGTCGCGCTAAATGTCTACAAAAATTCATTCCGGGAACTTTTTGACTGTACCTCGTAGAACCAACACAAACACACACAGAGACGAAAAACAAACATTTAAAAATTCTTGGCCAAGTACTATTAATTGAGAACGTGTGATGCGGCATCAGCAATAGCAGGTCATGATCTACTTAGTTTTTTAAATGTTTCATTTGATTTTCATCTCCGTGTGCGTTTATGTTGGTTTCTTGTGTTTTTTATCATCAACTGACAAACTCAACTATAAGAAATGTAAAGTTTTAACTTGACATTTTTAATAACCTGATAATGTACTCCAAAGCAGCACGAAACAGCTGTAGTTTCGACTACTCGAACAGGATCAATTGACCATAAGGTAACTTAAACCATTTTTTAATATTTTTGTGTCCTATAGGGTGGATTTACACAGGTCAAGTCGGGGGCGAATCGCTATTTGCCTGTTCAACTGCCCAGTCTAGGCGGGTCAGGTTGAATTTAGGTTAGGAACATTTAGAAGAGTGAAGCTGGCAATCATGATGTGTATACGTGAGTCCACAGATTCACAGACAGAAACTCGTCTTTAACCGTCCCAAGAATCGTTGTTGGGGTGTCTAGTGGGACTCTAAAACATTTGTCAGTTTGATTAAAACTAGTCGTTTCCAGTTAATGAAATTAACTATTTAAATGATGAGAGAAAATTTTGTCAACTTTGAGCAGGCATACATTATTTAGTTTGCAAAATATTGGATATCATTATTAGTTTAATTCTTATAAGTTTTTGTTATCTTAGCGTTATTATGATTTTAGTTTGGTTTTCTCTTTAATTTTCATATTTTTTCTGATGATTTCTAGAAGTATAATAATCAATATTTGCTCTCCACTGAGGTACAGCATTTTCATATTTTTTCTGATGATTTCTAGAAGTATAATAATCAATATTTGCTCTCCACTGAGGTACAGCATAGTTGTTCATATGGTTCACAGTTTTCTTTCTTTAATTTGTTCACATACGCATTCTAATGTCTGCAACAATTTTATTAGGCCCTCTGGCAACCTTCACCGTTACAGGTCGTCTTCATGCAATCCCACCATTCCCTGGATTTAGTCCATACTTCTTCAACACTTGACATTTAAGACTTTCTTGTACATAAAAATATTGTTTTCTCTTTTTGTGGCTGGGAGGCCCATAGTTAAAACTCTGTCTCCTTCAAATCTTGAATAATTGGTTGTGGATAACTAATTACTTCTATCCTAAGGTTTATTTCCTTTTCAAGCGAACCAGTAATCATATCTCCCAAGCTATCCTCCTTATTCCCAATCCTTCATATTTCTTGTTGGAGTGTAAAACCCTTCTTGAAGTACCACTTGGAAGTTGAAACACTTTTTTAAATAGAACTTCTTATTCGTTTGTCTCCGTCTTTAAAGAACTGATCAGGAATTTCTTTTAGACAGACAGTTTGAAGAGAATATATTTGTTTGGTATTGGTGAAATAAAATTTATTGGTTTACTTTGTTATGTTTTTTACACCCACTTTTACAAATTATTTTATGTGAGTGATTCTCTACAACAGATTTATTTTCTACAACAGATTTAAATTTTATTTGAATATTATATTTCAATATTAATAATCCACCAAGATATGAATGCTTTCACAAAATAGTTGTTGTAAACGAAAAAATAACAAAAAAATGTAAATAAATATCAAAGTGACAGAAGTTAGACATTAAGGTTTTTCTCAAGACAGCTGTTAATTAAAATAAAAAGAGTTTATATAAACCACATGTTTGGTAAAATATACTTCCATTTAAAATACATGGGAACTTTAAAGTCCAGTGGGGCAAAGCACATTGAACTTAGGATTACAAAAATTATTCCATAACCTCTACAGAAAATTCCCTTTAATTTGACACCTCAATCATCAAAATCGGTTCATAAATAAAGGAGTTTTGCTGTACACAAGAAATTCCTTAGCAAATTAGTATAATAGAAGATAGATGTGGGCGGGTGAAATCAAAAACCTACTCGACCGTGTAAGTCCACCCTTACACCCAGCTCTTAGCTTGAATCCCCGCTGCATCGTTACATTTTTTTGTTACTATTTGTCTTTGCCATCATACACAAAAAACCAAGAAACTAATATTGGTGGGACTTATAAAGCAACAGAAAAAGGATGTGATACTTGCACTGCTAATAGTTATAAGGCCTTGCGTATATAAACCTGCTTTCTAAAAGATAAGTGAGGATGACTATAAGCTACATGTTTTGACTTAACATCTCTTATGAGAATCAGTTTTTACCTGCAAAACAAATGAAATTATATTATTGGTTTTTATTTTGGGTTATAGTTTATGTCTGTGATGCTTTTGACAAATATTGATTATTAAAATTAACCTGATCACCATAAGCACAAAACAACAGACTTAGAGCACTCTATGTAATAAATGGTAGCTTTTTAACAGAACACACAGCACAGCATTGTAAAATGTTTTCCATTGGACCAGGAGTAACAGGAGCCAACTTCCCCTCCAACAAAGAATTCCACCACTCCTCTTTCAACCCTTACTCCCCTCCCCATTGTAAAACATGCAGGTACTCTTATGCTTTGTGTAAGACAAGTCTAGCAGAAAGAAAAGTTTCAGCCAATTTGAGTCTTCAGCCGATAAGAAACCCAACAACGCCTCTGTCTGTTACTGAATAAAAAAACAACACTCTATTGACACATATACAAATGGAAGTCAGATTATTATCGTAGGGGCTAATTAATGTTTTTGTGATTACCGTTGAATAAAATTTTAATGAAATGGTGTATTGAAGAAAACATACCAATGCCATTGGAAGTCCCGGGGAAAAAATCATTTATTTTTTTATTTTGTGTATTTTCGTGCCATTGGCATTTTTTAAACGTTATGATTGGGAAGGGTCCAAACCCGGGTCTTGTTACTATCTAACATTATTGAATCACATTGTACTGTAAATGACCACATTAGCATTGTGCCCAAAAGACACAGCATACAGAATACTAATTTTATGTAAACAGAATTTTTAAATTGAGTGTTGGCTATTTGATGATTTGAGGCAGTTGAAGTGACAAATTTGTAGAGAACGGAGAGACGACATGTGAAGAGTCACTGTTGTCTGTTGCAGACTTAACGTGAGTATTAAATTTTGTTACAATATTTTGCATGTGTAGTTATAGGTTGGTGCAAAGCAATATAGAGAAACTAGCAGAACCCGTGGCTTCGCTCACGATAAAAATTATCGTCTAACCTTGATATGAAGAATCTAGAGGACTGATTAGAAAATATTTATATCAAGGAATATGTCATGTAGAGATATGTTTGTTTTTTGGCGGAATGTAGGATAAAATGTAGATACCACAGTAGATAGTGAAGGTTTTCTTTTCACCGTTATAACTCGAAAAAGGCCGAACCGATTTTAACACCAAATGTGTCGATTTTAAGGTACTTCCTTGTAGATTTACCATTACGTCCCTGGATTGCCTAGTAGGGCATCAATTAAGTACAGTAAAGGGCTGAATGTTCGAAACAGTTATGGTGCTATCCGTGGGCAGTATTTCAAACTCGATTCACTTAGTTTTTAACTTAAAATATGGGCGGGTAGTAATAATTTAAGATCAACCACTGATTGCAGCATTTATTTTTCCGTGAAAAGCCGGGACACCGTCGAATTAGATGAAAAAGGTATTTACCAAATTATTGTAACTGGCATGATTGTAATTAAAAACATAAAGGCCGGCCTAAGGAAATAACTATAGCTCCCGCTGCCTAAAAAGATGGTACCACATAATGAGCTTATGATTAAACGTATAAGGTACGAAACTTAACCAAGTGTAACTTTTATATCGTACTAATAACCTAACAAAATCATCAAAACAACCATAAAACCACGATAAAAGGAATCAAATTATAAATCAGCTGTAACAACGTATCCGTTTGTGAAGCTAATATGCTTGATTGAATAAAATTTGAAATTTAAACAAAAGATCATCCATTACATTAACATGGGGCATTTTCAAAGCTTCAGCTCCACGAAAAACCTCGAATAAAAAAAATCCGTTCTTGGTGAATGTCAACACTCTGTAAGGAACGTCCGTGCAAATTTTCAAGGTTCTAGGTTAAGTAGTTTTGGCTGTACATAGGATAGGTCAGTGGTATTTGACAAAAATACAGTAGAAAAGATAGTATAAATATAACTTACAATCAGGGATTTGTATAATTTATAAATTTTTGAATAAGTAGAACAAAGAATCATATCATTTCAGCACATTCTATTTGTGACTGAAAAACCACTGTTCTTTTCTCTTTCCATCTTACCGGGATTTAGTCTCAGCCACAAAAGGCAGTATACTCTTCACGTTTAAAACTGCGTAACTCCCGCTACCGAAATATAGATGGTGCCACTTAACTAATTAATGGTGGATTTTATCTAAACTAAATGTAACTTTTATATAGTACATAATTATGTCCTTGAAACAAATCAACAAAAATAAATGAAGCCATGATCAAAGAAATCAATTTATTATCATCTGTATCAACGTATACATTTCCGAAGCTAACTACCAGCTGATAGTTTTATGAACATTAAAAATGTAAACAAAAATCGTCCAACATACTTTTAAATGGGAAAATTTGAAAACTTCGGCCTCGCCAAAAACCCCTTTATACTACGAATTTTGTAAAATCCGTTCTTAGCGGATGTCTACGCCCTAAGAGGAGCATACATGCAAAGTTTCAAGGTTCTAGGTCAAGTAGTTTGGGCTGTACGATGTTTCCACTGAGTGGTATTTGACAAATATATAGTAGATGGACACAATTTAATTGATAAAACAATAATAAAAAAATACCTTTAGTCACTTGAGGGACATCTGAATCTTCAGCTCTCTGAAAGGAGTTTTTTTATGAAATCTAGAATCAAAATTTTGTAACTTTGAGGTAAGTCCATGTGGATCCTCTACTACTCCTTTCCTTAATTCTCTAACTTCTGCCATGCAGTCTTAAAACATACTTATCAATTTTTTAAAAAGAGCTTTAACTTTATTTGGTAAAGCAGTGCCTTAATGATCTTGAAAGCCTTTAAAATTAAAGCACTGCCTAATCTACCATCTATTTTTCTCTCTCTCTTTTGTAAAATTTCAAAAAAAAAGATTTTTTGTTTAGCGTTTCAAAATATGCTACACGTGGTGAGCACTTTGACCTGTCCAACTCCATGGTGTAAGGAAAAAAGAAAGGTGTGTGCAGGGTCAGCTGATGTGACGTAGTTGGGCTCTCACAACTAGCGCTTACGACGACTACAATACAAACCAGTTAAAACTACTCAATTAAAATATTTTATGAACGGTTTTAGTTATGCAGTCAAACCGCTAGGTCCGCTAGTTTCTCAAGCCCAACTACGTCATACCAGCTGACCGTGCACACACCTTTCTTTTTTCTTTACACCATGGTCCAACTCTACATGGGATCTACAAGTATGCAAGTAAGTATTGAATCTACGGCAATGCCCCTCTCAGGAGCTGCAGTCTGGCACTGTCAAGCCTCGAGAGCTCACAATAGCAGCCCCTCTCCGACCACCTTTCAACCGGATAGTCCTTTATACGGTCTAAACTCCACAAACACGACTTCTTTTTAAACAGCCTATTTTCAATACTGAAGTTCAACCGGTGTATATCGGCAGTTATTGAACAACGTCTTATATTCTCATCAAAAATATTAGAGTAATATAATCATAAAAATGTCTAATTTCAACATAATAATTAATAAACTGAAGATGAGATGGACTGCACTTTTTCATATTTTCTTCGCAGGAGCGCTTTCAGCGTCTTGCCATTTTCAACTGTACTAGTAGCAGTTGAAAATGTCAAGTCACCAAAAGAGCTCCTGCAAAGAAAACATCAAACAGTGCAGCCCGACGGACCACATCTCACCTTCAGTACGTGACATTGGCGCACGGACCTCAACACCATTGTTGGTAATAATCAGTGTTGGTATATGTACCGGATGCTGTAAATTAACAACTTTAAGGCACATCGGTTTATAGCTTGTGCAAATTATCTCCAAACTATGGCCTCCACACTACTAACCGTATCCAGTGTTCACCAGGGGGATTGATCTTGACCATTAAAACAGTTCCTCATAAAGTGTATTTTAAATTCTGTTTGGTTTGCACCAGTTTGACTTGCACTGATATTAATCCTCGTTACCTAATGCTACATGATTCCCTATGCATACTAATCAGTCTTCTCTTTCACCCAGTGTGTTAATAAGTCTCAGTTACCAAATAACACACAGTGCCGGCCTTAGGCAACGTGAGGCCCGGGGCAAGATATCCTCCCGAGGCCCTGGGCAAGATATCCTCGCGAGGCTCTCCCTTTTCTATGACTACCCTCTCATTGCCAGGTCAAAAGATAAGTGATCCATCATGCGACCAGTGTTCCCTCTGAACTGTAAACATTGCAACAGGAAAATAGTGAACTTAAATGTAAACATATTTTTATTATTACACAAGCAATACATGTTGGATTACCTAATAAGACAAAGTTTTCGTCAACTAATATCGTTGATGTATTCTAAAATTAAGTTTTTATACTAAACTCTTTTTTTTTTAAACTTGCCTCAAACACTTCCCAAAGGCTGAGATTCAAGGCACTGAACACGCTTTTCTTTTTCCTTTCTTTTTTCATAACCGGATTCGAATTTCTAAATTTTTCACACTCTCGTGACATGATTAACCTTATTTAGAACGCAATTATAACACCAACGATTACATGAATAAACAAACCACTCTTACCACAAAGATTAAAAGTTTAGTTGATGTTTTACTTATAAATAACAGTTTAATAATAAAGTTTAATTAAATAACTCATCACTTTCGCTAATTAAAAACGATCATTAATCGCGATCACTACTATCAGTACCATCAGTGTCATGGGTACGCCTCCTGTCCACTCCGAAAGATTAAGATTACTGATCTTATAGAGGAAAATACTGTGTTGATAACTTATGTAAACACAACAATGATGTGTTTACAATTAATACATTGATGACAGCTCTTGCCACTGACAGGGCCGTAGACAATGCTCCCGCCTCTCGCCCATCATTCACTGGCACGTGCACCAGTTTAAAAATTCCTTGCTGTAACTTAACGTCTTTAGAAAAATCCTCTAAGCGCGAGGCCCTGGGCGACCGCCCCTGTTGCCCCCCCCCCCCCCCCCAAGGCCGGCACTGATAACACATGGTTGAAAGAAAGCAAGGTTCATTTCCAACCAAAAACTTCATAGTTGAGTTACAAACATTATTTAGAATCACATGCAATCGTATCAGTTGCTGATGGCAGTTACCAGTCAAATCGCACATATCAGTCGCAGTCTACCAGTCTACTCTGATACCGGGTGGCTCCTATAGTGAATATCCTTACTACCCACATTCCAATTTGTGACTATAGAACCTATAGTTTACAACTAACATAATATTGAATCTAAAATAGATCTTTTGAACACTTTTCTGTAACTGTAATTAATTCTTCAATATCTTAATTATTTCTTGATTATTGTCCAAAGTTACTTGTTGTAATTGCTACTCTTTCAAACAAAAAGGAGAAGTTTTCTGGTTAATTTTTATATATCAAAAGGTAAATCTTTAAAACATTTTGGACTTGGGTACATAACAAACCCAACCATGGAAATAATGGCAACTGGGCTCAATCAATAAATCAATCAATAAAGGTTTTTCCATGAAGGCTGTATTGAGTTTTGGTCATCGATATGCTCCTAAGGAACAACAATTGTAGGACTAATAATCATGTCAAGATCTACGTTTATTTCCCAACCGTCCAAATTTTCAATAAAAAATACTGTATTTAAACATTTTAATACAAAAAGATGATGTAACGGAAGTAAAGTCCTGACTTATTTATCTGCTAATATTTCTTTTACATTTTCTAGGATCGATTTTGAACCTGAGGTTACATTGCTGAAAGACGACCTGTAAGGGTACTCTCAACAGATTGTTCTGTGGAACAAACTTCTTCGAGGGACCACAGTCAAAGATGTTTTATGCTTTTTTTGAGGGTTTATTGTAAATAAACAATGTTTTGTACTGCAACAACTAATTTATTGATTCCTCATACAATATAAAACAATGTTCAGTAGTCTTTAGATTAAATTAACTTAATGAGGTACCAAAATTGACAGAAAGGGTTATTCTTTTTAGAATCACCCAGATTTGTTGTTGAGGTTTCAAATTTGTGGAATTCAGTAATGATTTTACGTAAATGTTTTTACAATGGATCTTGTAGTGATATGGGCCACAGTTGTGAAAACTCCTGGTCTTAAAAATCACCTTGATTGGATGAATTATAAAAAGAAATTTAGAAAAATGTATGTTTATAATTTAAGCAATTTAACATCAAATCTCAAAAACGTGTGTATATCTGTGATTTTGATGTAGGCCTACACTACTTTTCATCCCACACTCATCCTTCATGTTCTGGTTAAAATACACAGCCATTGCTATGTCCAGGTCTCAAAGAGGTTTTATAAGTATTAAGGTGTTAAAGGTACAAACAAAATGTATAAAATTAAACATACACTTTGTATTAGAAACATTAGATACATTACTTGAAATGGCGACCTACCCAGGTAGGTATTTTAAGCCAAGTATGAATATGACAGATGAGTGAAGGATGATTATGGCACGATCTTGTAGTCTTGTTACTGACTAAGGCCGACATGTTCCTTAGACAGGACTGTTAATTAATAGCCCATCAGCCAATAGCAACTAAGGGACCTACATTTTAACGTGGAATCCGAACCACAATTTCCTCGGTCAACAGTTTATACGAACTGGTCTAATTATAATGCAAGGTTAGCCTTATAATTTGTTTGATTTGTGTTTATACTTGGCTACATTGCACTAAATATTACCCATTTGTTAGCTTCTGAAGTAGAGAAACAACATTGCAGACACAATTTTTGCATAAAAGACTCCCGATAAATTCTGAACGAAGCCCATATTTCATTTTAAAAGGGTGGAGAAATAACAGAGACTCGATTGACATGAATAATTTAATCCTCGAGTACAGACACAGACGGAGGCTCAATAGATGACGAAGAGCTCGTAGGGTTGCGGCATGCGCAGCTCGTTCCCCCGGAAGGCGATGCAGATGGTGCGCTGGTCCCGGTGAACCCGTCCCACCCAGGGTCCCATGCCCTCGACGTAGACCCGTCCCAGGTACAGCGGGGTCCCGTCCGCCCCCCGTCCCAGCGGGAAGCGGTACAGACTGTCCCGGGCGGCCCCCTCGTCCACCCACGCGAAGTGGTGGACCTCCAGCACTTCGTAGTCGCTCGAGCAGAACACCTTCCCGTTCCAGGAGAAATACGCGAGGCCCTTCTCGGGCGAGACGGTGGCGGGGATGAGGTTGCCGTGGTAACTGACCCGGCCGGCGAACAGAGGGAAGCCCGAGCGAGTGGTGACCACGGGCTCCGTGTCGGGGGGAGTGAAGCCCTTCCTGCCTCGGTGCCAAGTCCCGGGGAGGCTCTCCCCTGAGGGGGAGTCTCTGTGTCTCTCCAACAGGGACATGTGACTTGTCGATGAAACTCTCTCTTTTTCCCCTACGGAGGAATCTCTCTGTCTCTCATCTATGGAAAAATCTGTCTGTCTCTCTCCTGTGGAAAAATCTCTCTGTTTCTCTCCTATGGTAAAATCTCTCTGTCTCTCTCCTGTGGAAAAATCTCTCTGTCTCTCTCCTGTGGTAAAATCTCTCTGTCTCCCTCCTGTGGTAAAATCTCTCTGTCTCTCTCCTGTGGTAAAATCTCTCTGTCTCTCTCCTGTGGAAAAATCTCTCTGTCTCTCTCCTGTGGACGAGTCTTTCTGTCTCCCCTCTGTTGACAAGTCTCTCTCCCCCGTGGAGAAATATCTCTCCCCTGTAGATGAATATCTCTTCCTTTTCGTTTGAGTCAAATTCAACATGGATCGTTTATCATCGGGCAATACGTTTATACCCAAAGCTGACTTTTGTTCATCCGTTAAATATAGACTGAGGGTTCTAACGACATCTGCGTAAACCGAATGGGGGACTTTTTTGAGTTCGTCTTTCAGATCTGTTACATTATTCTCACTATCGAAGCAGTCCTTTACATGGTAATCTCTCGCTAAAGACGTAACTCCTTGACTTGTGTCCAATCCTACAGAATTACTTCTCTTGGAACTCCCTCCTCTGTACTTTGATTCGGTGACGTGAATGTTCGACAGTCTTCTACTAGTATTCACTATTGGGAATTCATCTTCGGCATATCCTTTGTCATCTGTGAAAGTGAAGAATAAATCATCACTTTTGTTGGAGTCTTCGTTTTTTGTTCTGGAATATTTACTCTCCAAATAATTCCATCCGGGCGATGACGAAGGATTTTGGTAATATTTGTAGTGATCTTTGTAAATTTTCTTTTCTCTGCGGGGAGAATTACTGCTATATGATTTAATTTGATTTTCTACATAATCTATTCGTGAAAGAATGTCACTCGTCGCTCTTTTGAGGTATTTGTTTATGTTCTGCTTCACATCGGCAGTGGATGGTTTATGATGCGGATACATATCAGTGGTCTTCTATTATTTTCCTTTTTAATTATTTTTGGCCGGTTTGCAGAACTTTTAAAACAAATTGCTTTCCAGGTAACAATAACAATTTGGATTTGTTCATAAATTACTGAAAATTTATACTTGAAGCCTGAGAGTATTTACTTTGGGGTGTTGTGAATTCCAAAGTGCTAAACACAGCTGTAAAAACAATTTACACCTGTTATGACTAGCTGAAATAACAAATTCATATGTTGTACATCATAAAAAATGAAAAAATCTAGAACTTATACAACAAACCAATGTATATTTCAACAGGCTTTAATGTTTAGATTGTATATTCAAACAATTTTTGAATGTACAAGTTTTGATAAACAATAGGCAACAGACTGATTTATTCAGTAAACCTTAGTCGGTAACAAGACTACAAGATCGCGCCACAATCATCCTTCACTCATCCGTCATTCATACTTGGCTTAAGAGGGGAAGAGGGGGCTCCAGTCACAGAAAGATTTTGCGTTTCTACCTGCTTTTCCCATAAGGCTGATGTTAACTTTCAATTTCCGTCCAGCCTCAACCGCTCATCCAAAATCTTTGATCTATGGTTCATTTGAATGAGAAAAAAATTACATAGTGACATGAGTGACAAGAATTTTTCTATCGCTCTTTTAAAAAATTAAATAGAATCGTGAAAGTGGCTATTTTTGTGATTTTTTTACAACCAAACTAACGGAAATATCAAAATTCTGCTCACTCAAGTCGCTAGATATATTTTTCTCTTTCAAATAAGCCATAGATCAATGATTTTAGATGAACGGTTGAGGCTGGACAGAACTTGAAAGTTAACATTGGTCTTATGGGAGAAGCAAGTAGTCGCGCGGGACTGGAGCCCGGTTGTACGAAAATCGCGCCCAGTGAAAATAGCGTCCACTGAGGAATCTGTGACCGGTTAAGAAATTGTCCAACTCTCGAGACATACGTGCGCCGGTCACACCTCCAAGCCTGGATAAAGTGAGATGGAAATCAGTTTATTTGTTCAACCTGTACATAGAAAATTGTGATGCTTTTAAGCTGATTTTAAACACGCTATGTTGGATGATTACTTTTGTCATTTAGCCAGTTCAAAGCCACCTCCAAAGCCTCCATAAAACCAAACATACACCCCTCATTCTCTTCTTTCCCTCCCTCGAACACTAGGCATCTCGTCGCCCCAACTCCTTTGGCTATGATTTGTGATAATAATGAGCGGTGGATCCAGGAGTTATCTTCCCGCTTTCACCAGTATTGCTTTACGAATCTCACTTCTTCCAATTGTTTATGGAAATAAATGGCGGAAATGTATTTACTGTAATCTAGATATAATAGTTATTTTAAGAATCTAGAATGGGCTAATCGATAATAGCTTTTTGCCAAAGTCTCACAGTGAAATGCAATTTACTCCTAGTCTGGGTCTAACAGGAGTTTCACCTAGAAATATTGTTTTAGCGATATTTCTTAGAAATACTGTAGTTCTTTTTAGAAATATTGACCTCAATTTCTTCAAATCTGTAGCGAGAGCATTTTACAAAGCTCCTGCAATTTTCACATACGATAGTTTAGTAAAGCTCGGCCCCCAACTATTTAACAAAGCGTTGCCTTCATTTTACAAAGCTCGCCCCCATTCATTTTTAACTCCATCTCACACCTTCGTTTAGTAAAGCTCGGTGCCCAATTATTTTAAGCTAGGTATCTGGAGGACATGGACAGCGCGAACCTACGGCTCCTTACGGAAAGGGGAGGTGATTAAGAGAAAAGAAAAATGAGGGGTTGGGAGGAGTAGTGTAGGTGGAATGGGTAAGACGGGTGGCTGGAGCCGGGTTGTCATACTGTCATGGCGGCCGGTGAAAGGACCAGAGCCGAGTTGACGTCTTTTTTAAATAATATATGAAGGTTGGAGCCGGGTTGAAGAACTCCCTATAAAACGCCGCTTGGAAAACGCGCCTTTAGCGGCCACCTCGAGTCGTACAGTTCGCGCATTACATCTCCGGCTATGACAGAGTCAGCTGGCTGCAAGGCGCGGGGGGGTACTTTTCTCTTTTCTGAAATCATTATTATTCAACTACTCGCAATGTCTTGGCCGGAGTTCCCCAAGGCTCAATATTAGGGCCCTTGCTTTTTAATGTCTTTACAACAGACATCCCTATTCCACCGTACGCTTCACTTGCTTTGTACGCAGATTATACTGCAGTAATAACTCACAATTCTGACATTCATATAGCTCAACAAAATCTTCAACATTCCATTGACATTGGTTGAATGGTTCAACAAGTGGAGGTTTCAGTTAAACGCCTCAAAATGTGAAGCTAAGATATTCACTTTAAGAAGACCACAAATCCCTCCTAATATCACAATAGGTGATACGAGAATAGAATGGAATCCTTCTGACCAGTCCATAAAATAACTGGGAATTCATCTCGACCAAAAGTTGAATTGGAATCTACATGTTAATTCAAAATTGGCACAAGGCTATTCTCGGCTATCAATTCTTTTTCCCTTGTTAAACAGAAAGTCTTCACTCAAACCTAAACATGGAATTTTATTGTATAAAACTATTTTAAGACCTTTGGTGATGTATGCCTGCCCTATCTGGGGATTATCAATTTCAAAAACTAAACTTAACAAAATTCAAGTATTTCAAAATAAAATTCTTAGGCTATGTGTCAACTCGCCCTGGTTTGTCCGGAACAGACAAATTCATCAAGAATTTGGGGTGGACTCAGTTGAAGAATTCGTAAAAAAGAGTGCAACCAAGTTCCTTAACAATATTGGTATTGTCCCCGGTGCACAATTTTTCAATATTTGTGAACCAACAGTGAATAGGCGTTTGAAGGCGAGGGTTCTGCAGAACATAATGAACGAAATAGATTAGGCTTTGATTGAACATTAGTTCCTGGGTGTCTCCATGAGAGCGAGCCCAATAATGTTTCACACGCTACATAGTTAATGTTATTACATTCTGTGCATAATACTTATTTTGTATTGATCCGGAAATAAATTGATTAGAGAAAAAAAATCTTTTCTGAAATCATTATTCTACAGTCCCGCTATATGTCAAACGCAGTGTTTACCAAAATCATATGTTTAAAATTCATATGATACGGTTAGTAGCGTAGTGGCCATAGCCGGAGATATAATGCGCGAACTGTACGGCGCAAGAGGCCATACGACAACACCCCCGCTGCAGCGAACCTTCATACTCGGCGAGCTCCTTAGCACTCCGGCCAAGGCCCCATTGAAAATACAGTGGGGCCTTGCTTGCTCCGGTCCACGGCGTTAATAGTACAGTGCATTCAGCTCAAAAACAGGCCTTAGGTCACCCTTCAAAAACACAGAAGAAATTTGCTTGGAATATGTGCAGGACACCTCCCTTGCTTTGGAAACAAAAGTCCCAAAAAAACCTGTGACGGGTTTTCCGCCATCTTGAAAAAAACCTCCGCCATATTGGATTTTGGTAAGCTTCTAGTAAAACTATAATCAAGACAAAACCAGATGAGCCAAAGTATTGAATTTGATTTCATCTTGTTCGAAAATAAATTCGCTACATAAAAAGTATAGTTTATATGGTAATGTAATGGTATAAAGCATGGTTTAGACGCGATAAAGTGGAAAAAGTTATAGTTTTTCCCGAAAAATTAAGTACACTCTTATAAATTTGCCGCATTTTTAAATGTATGCTATTTATAAATACTTAACATTAACCGATTGAAAATATCACAATAAAATTCTGAACAAAATTTACTACTGTACAGTTTTCAATTGGTTCTCTAAAGCTACTCCGGGGACAAAAGAAAAATGAAGTTTAAACGCGAGCGTCCGGTGTTGCGACGGTTATTGGATTTGTGTAAGCTTCTAGTAGAACTACAATAAAGTCAAAACTACATGTCCCAGAGTATTGAATTTCATTTCGTCCTGTTCGAAAATTAATTTCCTACTAGACAATTATAGTTTTTATGGCAATTTAATGGCAAAAAACATAGTTTAAACGCGATAAAGTGAAAAAAGTTATATTTTTTTCCGAAAAATCAAGTACACTCTTATAAATTTTGCATATTTTTAAATGTGTATCATTTATTAGTATAACTTTCACCGATTAAAAATATTGCAATGACATTTTTAACAGAATTTAATACTGTTCATTATTAATTGGTTCTCTAAAGCTACTCTGGGGTCGAAAGAAAATTGAAGTATAAACGCGAGCGGCGGTGTTGCGTCGGTTATTGGATTTGTGTAAGCTTCTAGTAGATTACTACATTAAAGTCAAAACTAAATGTCCCAGAGTATTGAATTTGATTTCGTCTTGTTCGAAAATTAATTTTCTACTTGAAAATTATATTTTTATAGTAATTTAATGGTAAAAAGCATAGTTTAAACGCGATAAAGTGAAAAAAGTTATAGTTTTTTCCGAAAAATCAAGTACACTCTTATAAATTTGGCATATTCTTAAATATGTAACATTTATTAGTACTTAACTTCCACCGAATACAAATTTTTAATCAAATTATTATTATTATAAAATTATTAAAAATATTGTCTGCATGAAAGCTTTAATTTTAGTCCAGGCAACGAAAAGGTATAGACGGAAATTTTCGGAACACAATTTTTGACTTTGCAGCTTTGTTTGGACTAGTTAGGAGGTAAAAATATCAAAAGTCCCCGTCCGTAGCCCTTGGGCGGAGGGAGGGAGGGGGGTCTGAAATTACCATTTTTTGTTTTTTGCTAAATATCTTGAAAATTATCAATTTTCAGTGCTCCCTATTCAGTAGGAAAATTAAAGTTTCTGAAAGAAACGTATATAACATGTCTAGTTTGGTCGAACCATTTACAAGATCTATATGTTAATACGCAAGCGGTTTTCTTTTCACAGTCCAACCGCAGTAACGGCTGGGCGGATTTTATCGTTCCTGGTGTCAAATTAAAGAGAATTTTATGTAGATTTGTCAACAAGTCTCAGAATTTTAAAAAAGGGCATCACTAAAGTACAGTAAAGGGCTGAAGTTTCGGAACAGTGGCGCTATTCATCGAAATTTGAGCAAGCTCAGTTCACTTTGTTTACAAACTGGTCAAGCCTGTCAAGCTCTGAAATAGTTCTACAGGTAAACCACAGATTGCAGCACTTTATTTTTTTGAAGAGAAAGGTTTTTTGTTTTTCCAGCTGCTTTGGCTTTCAATAAAAAGATTTATAATGTAATTTAGGTTATGTTATGAAGTGTTTTTAAAGGGCTTAAACATTGCAGTTCCCAGTTTTACAATGTAGTTTACGATATCCCAATACATTTCAGCATAGCATTTTTTGAAGTCTTAAGGAATATGATCTCAACCGCCTACAATCACCCTCCCGATGTAACATTTGATGCTCCTTCCAACTTCAGACCAATGAACTTACAATGTTTTCATCGCGCTGGGTTGCATTTCAAGAATTAAAAGACTGGTAGAGATAGTGCGTCATTTACGCGTTGTTGCCACAAAGGAAAGGATCCCTACAAAGACAGCCGTCCCCTATGATTCCGCTTTGGCGATAACTATCAATAAGGTGCAGGGGCAGTCCCTAAACAAATGAGGTCTTAGCTCACGGCGCCAGTGTTTGCTCTCGGTCAGCTACATGTTGCTGTAAAGCAGAGCTCGATCTTTTGCCGGTATTAAAATATTCATTTCAGAATAAAGAGAACATGGAAAATGAAGGTGTTTCCCAAAAAGTCGTTAACCGGAAACTCCTGCAGTAAATCAAATCAACTTTGAGATTTTCAATGGTTTAGCCATAATTTTGTTATTGAATTTAGCCCTTTGATTAAATTTCAAAAGTATCCAAGTAAGCTGTTTATTCTTCATTCTTTTACTATATATTTTTGCTCGATTTCGAGCTACGTGTTATCTAGTAAGCACTAATTTTATCATTATTTATGCAAATATTCCTTCCATAAGAATTACATTTAAATTTATGTGTAACATATTTGCCCAGTGGGGCAACGCTTTTTCACCTAAAGTAAAATGAACAACACTAATGGTATGATGCTTTCCGAATAGAATTGTTTGAGGAAGTTTACAGACATGGAAAAAATTGGTAATTTTAAAGAAAATATAAGCCAAGTAAGAACTTAAAATATAAAATTTTAAGATATATGCTGGACACATTTTTATTGCCTATTGCACATCAAGCTTACACTAGACAACGTACTATTTTCCACTTGTAATATCCCGCTTGTAATGGTCATGGAAAATTACTAAAAATAATTAGCAAATTTATTTATCTTAATTAATGTAAGGGTATCACCAACTATAACAACCTGCAAAATATTTTCGGATTCCAAAAATTAAATAAAGAAAAAATTAAAACTATTTTTAATCATTGTTCTACTAATTTGTAAATACATATTAGCACTTACTCATGATTTTGGAGATGAAATAAAAAAAGAAGTCCTAAGTCTATCCTGCTAACAGCAAACTGAAAATACCTTTAACACCTCTTAAGACCGGGACGCAGCAGTATTTTAACCGGAATATGAGTAAACGGTGAGTGTAGGATTATTGAGGCGCGATCTTGTAGCCTTGTTACTGACTAGCGAGCGCAGAATTACTGACTTAAGGCTGACATTTTCCTTTGGCAGGAATGTTAACAGCCAATGGCAATTAAAGGACCTCTATATTTTAACGTGGGATCCGAACCACAATTTCATTATGTTTTCCTTATCAAATAATTTACATAAGAAAATTATTATTACATTATCAGACTAGTCCTTAAAATTTACTAGCATATGACGTGCTCAAAATTAAATTAATATCGATCCGTAGAACATTTTGTTCAGAATATGATTGCGAATTGCGATTTCTAAACAGTAAAGGTTATTTAGCATCAATTGTTAGTGGTTTAAATTAGAGGAAAATTTACGACAGGGTACTTGATTTGTCCTAACAAGTTATATGTTTTTCACTTTAAATTTCACTTTAAAGTTTGTAAACCAAGCCTTATACAGATGACCATAAAAAACTTAATTTTACTTGCGTAAAATTTATTCCGTTATAAATTTAAATCATAGCTAATACTCTGGGTCTATCCCTTCTCCTAAATTACAGTTTTACTAGAAGTTTACAAGGATCCAATATGGCAGAGGTGTTTTTTTAATGGCGGAAAACCCGGCACGGCATTTATTTTAAAGTGTCCTGTGCAAGTCCCAAACATATTTTCAATGTCATTTTGAAAGGTAAGGTAAGTTTAGCCTGGGTACAATGGTAAGGTAAGTTTAGGTGCTATTGAAGAATGATCTTTTGATCACCAAAGATAAATGTTAAATTTCTTCATCTCTGTTACACCTACAACAACTGTTATATATGAATTCTGCAGAGAATTTCTTTCATTAAAACTTTAATTGAAATTGAATTTTCCTATAGGAAATGTACGAAATATATATATCGTAATCCATTTTTAAAAGTGACGAATAATTGAAATTAAAATTTTCTGTAGCAAATGTAAAATATATATATATATATATCGTAATTCTTTTTTAAAAATGACGAAAAATTAAAAAAAAATATTTTAATGTTATATATGGTATTGTTAACGTGGAATAATGAGAGTATTATTACATTAAAAATGTACAGAATTAAATTCCGAATAATGTGACACCATTCCCAGGAGTCTAAGTAAAAAAATACGTTTAGCATTGTCCAAAATGTAAGTTTATTACACAAATTCAAAATGGCTGCCTTTTCCTCAAAATGGCGGAAAACCCCGTCACGGGATTTTTGGGACTTTTTGTTTTGAAGCTTGAGGAGTGTCCCCTACATGTTCCAAACATTTTTTCACTGTTATTTTTAATGGTAAGGTAAGGTTAGCCTTGGAGCTATTATTACTGTACAAAGAATGAAAAATGCAGTTTCGTTAACATAAGATGAATGTTAAATTTCTTCATGACTGTTACACCTAACAACCATTGTTATATATGAACTTTATAGAGAATTTTTCGCTCTACAACCTTACTTCAAATAATATTTTCCTACAGTTAATGTAGAAAAATGTATCGTGATTTATATTAAAATGTGACAAAAAAATCTAAAAAAATTATTTTAATGTGATATATAGTGTTAATATTGTGGAATAACGTGTACATAATTGTATTTAAAATGTACAGAATTTAATTTTGAATAAAATAACACCATTCCCAGGTCTGTAAGTTAAAAAATACGTTAAGCATTGTCCAAAATGTAAATGTACTACACAAATTCAAAATGGCCGACTTTCTCTCAAAATGGCGGAAAACCCGTCACGGGATTTTTTGGGACTTTTGGTTTTGAAGCTTCAGGAGTGTCCCCTACATGTTCCAAGTGGTTCCCTCCTGTGTTTTTGGAGGGTGACCAAAAAGTCTAATTGCACTGTACTATAATGTCTGATGAATCAACGGAGGATTCATCAACCGATTTTATCAACGGAGGCTCTAGCAACCCCTCCTTCCCAATAGCACTCAAGTCTACACCGTTCATCACGTCTTACACTATTGCGTGTTAATTTAATAAAACATTTCAAACAACAAAAGAGATATGAAGGTTTATTGAATTTTCAGTTTGTTCGGAGATTTTATTGTGACTAGATTATCGCGCTTATATATTAAAATTCCAATATATAGGCCCAGTGGCGGATCTAGAACAGTTGCAAGGGGGGGCTTACCGGGGGGTCTGGGGGGTATGGAATACCCCCCAGGAGAGTGGGGGGTTCGGGGGTTCCCCCCCGAAAAAATTTTGGAATTTAAGTGTTCAAAATGGCAATTTTATGGACCATTTCCTTGTCCATTATTGCTGTCAGAAAATATTAAATCGCCATTAAATCTTTATTAAGAACAACAGTTTTGCCAAACTAACAACTTGTTTCGTTACCGTACTACTATTTTTATTACAGAATTGTTTAATACGATGATTTATAACGTGAAGTACAACGAAAACACTAACCTTCAAATTCTGGTTCGTTTTTGTATCACTATTGCTCTCTTATGTATAGCCGTGAATTGTTTTTTTCGTCTTGAAATGTTACAACCTGTGGTTAAGTAGTAAATAAATGTAGATATATAATAAAATTATAAAATTCTTCCCCTCAACTAATTACCAACACACACGAATTGTTACGTTCGTTGAATGGTTAAATTAAACTTTAATATAAATATGAACACTGTGATCGGTGCTATGAATAGGAAATAAAAGATTTTTAACTGAAAAATCTGTTTTATCAAACATGAAGTACATTGATTCAGTTATCAGTTAAATAGGTAACTTAGTCCTCTTCCCAATTTTCTAAGCTCATGCCAGTTTTACCAAACAAACAATAGATTAACAGTGCATTTTGTTATGAAAAAATGTTTAATCGAGCCTAAAGTTATTTTTTTTACAATCCCCTGCTTGTTGACAGTATGTTAATATTATTTCAAACTCCTGTCAATCTCATAATAAATTATTGGCATATCTAGGAATTTTCCCGTTTTATCTAGTATAAGTTTAGACCCAATTGGGGGGGGCTATAGCCCCCTTAGCCCCCCCATGGATCCGCCACTGTATAGGCCTAATATAGTAACGAGTTAAATTAAATTGTGGCTCCTCAAAATACTGTCAATGACACGTGTCAATGCCAACGTCACAGAACCATGCAGACAAAGACGAGTGATGAACAACGCGAGGTACAAAATGAAGTTGAACGGAACCCGTGGTTCGAAACCAACAACTTATAAATATTGCGTTCAATCCCCATCGAGCTGCATCAGGGTATAGGTAACGTTGTTATCGGTTAAATTTTATGTGATCGTAGCAGAGTGTGCTCGCTGGATAGTAGTCATTGAACCAATAATGAATGTTGTGTGTTCATATTGCAAGACAGTCATTTTGACGTTTAATAATAAAGCTCCTGGACCAAAGGCCTCATCAAAATAGACCCCATTGGGAGGCTACCGCTACCAGAATGCCAGAATGATGTCTAATAATTAATATATACATTAAATACAGCCACAGAGAAGAATCAAAAAGAGGTATCTTCTAATGTTGCGCCCAGCTGATGTCGAGCGCGAGGACTTAGTTCACCATTAACCCCGCGAAAGGGCAGCACTGTCGCTGTCCTCTCCTGATTTAACTTAACTAAAGCTAGTATAACTGGATGTAACTAGTAACTAGTAAATTAACTGTAACTGGATTACTGGATTTAACTGTAACTAGTACTAAGGCGCAACAGAAGACCCATTTGAAAGCGTCCTCTGTTTCATTCTTCTCTGTGGTACAGCTCAGCTGAGAATAATATTGCTGATAATTGAGAATGCATAGAAGTGTAAACTGCACTAAACACAAAATAATTATGATGTAATTTTGTTGTTATTGGTTGTTTTAGTTTGAATTGAGACAGGACAAGGTCTGTCGGGCAAGTGTTGAAGCAGAATGGAAATGTCACTGACAGCTGACATCGTACAGCTGCCATGAACGTTAGGCACAAATGTCAACTTACAGTTTAAAAACAATCGTAATTTACATTCTTTCCTATATATTTAATTTCAATTCCCTTAGTATTTTTTATGGATCTATCTAAAATCAATGAGGAATTTCAAATGTGAGTTAATATTAATAATCCTTTTATTGTCAGTCGAATTAATATGTGTTCGGAGTGCCGATATACCTCATATTTTTGTTAAGAATTGCAAAGATTCCTTCAAAGAGCGGAGTCATTATGGCTGGAACGCAGAAATCAACTTACTCGCAGTCTTAAAGGGAGGTAGTGCTAAGAGTAAATTAACCCTTAAGTGGAAACTTTGGAAAATGGATTCTATTAAGATCGCTGAAATTGAAAGCAAACCTCCTCTTATGGAAAGAGTCGAGACTAGGTTGCTCACTATCAAAACTTACGATTTAGAAATGGGAAATTATTTAGTCAGATTAGATGCCAAAATAAAAGTTCAAGGAACCGCTTATTTATTTTACAAAAACAAATTTCGTTGCTATTTCGAAATAAAGCTTGTTCCGTTGCAGCCGATAATCGCAGGTGGAAGTATAAGGTATATAAGATCTAGGAGGAGAAGTCTGATGTTGAGTGCGAGGGGATCCGTCGACCCGAACGACGAGCAGCACTCGGCGCCGCTCACTGCCCGCTGGACCTGCACCAGCAACCTCACCGACGGCGCCGCCCAGGAGATCTGCAGGGAGAGGGTCCTGCCGAGCTCAGTCCCCTACGTCATAGAAGGCGTTAAACTCCCGAACTTCGGGCGGTTCGTTTTCACTTTGGAAATCTGGAGTCACGCGTACGACTTCTGTGCCAAATGCGCTGTGGCTAGGGAGCACAGATACGCCAACCAGACCGTCATAGTAGAAGATCTCGAAGGGGCGAAAGATTTTCTTTTGATCTTATGTTCTGAAAACTGCAACAGAACTTCTATAGACACGGATATCGTCTTAAAGGCGAGCGTAAGTTTGGTCGGTGACAAGTCGAAGCATAAGTCATATCACGATCCGCGGTGTTCCGATGACGGCCGAGCCAAGCCCGGGGGTCGCCCGACCTGCCGACCGATCGAATGGACGTATCGGAGGTTGGACGATGATAAAGTGATAAATTATGAAAAGCCGATCGGATTACCCTCGTACATATTTTTCCTACCGAAAGGAAGTCTCGAACCCGGAAGCTCATACATGATTAATGCTTCTGCAACAGTGAATGGTGAATTGTTGTCAGACTCGTACGTGCTCGTGGTCGAGACGGACTCCCGCACGTTTAGCGGGAACTGCACGGTGGATCCGCAGAACGGCACGAGGGGCGAAACCGACTTCGATATCGTTTGTACGGAAAATAATTCTACAGATTTTACTTTTATCTACGAGTTCTACGATCTGACGGTCGAGCAGGCGGATAAAGAGGATTATTCGAATGGCAGAATACTAGGAATAACAAGCGGTGGGTTCTTGGAGAAGGTGTTGCTGACGCGGGGAACTGTGGTGGCCGTCGTCAGGAGCGCTGCGGGCTACGGCAGGCAGCAGGCCGCAGGTTTGTCGCTTCGAATCGTAGTGGACCTCCAAGAACGCAGTCGGATGGACGACATAACAGATTCCTTAAAAACATTAAACTCACTTTTTTATTCTGAACCGTCTTTGAAAACACTTCAATACGTTTCCTTCGTCACTGATGTATTCTCAGAAAGGTTGAATGAAGAAGGCGTTCTTAATTCGTTACTAACTGTGATTAGTAAAGCTACGCAAAAGATTCCTTCTGATACAAAAGTTACTCTGCTCACCCTCGACAATCTTCTCTCGCATTTTACGAAGAATGCCTCAGTTTTCCCGAATATCGAAGCGATGGTGACAACAAAATTCATAGTTTTAGACCAGATGAATCTCTTGTCCACCTGGAGATATACTTTTCAATCTCAAGATATGATTGAACTCGTTAAGGTAGGACTTAACGACCTTTTCATTTCTTTAGATTTGGAAAAAGGACTTTCCCGTATGATTCCTAAAAAATATTTGAAAACTAAGTATGTTTTTGATATCCTCCAGAGTTATCTTTACGTAGAACATATTTTAGACATCGCGAGTGATATTTTGATAGACTTTCAAAGGTCTGGATTGCCTCCATTAGAAATCACGATTGCCAACCATAATCTGCGAGCTTGGACATTAGTGGAAGATCCAGCTTACGGTTACACATTGCCTGACACGTTGCAAACCTACACGTACATTCCAGTAAACATGTCTGTTCGACTGTACAAAAGTATTAAAAGAGAATTCCTATCGACACCCACAACTACGGTTTACCCACAACTGTCCCTTTCAGTAATGAAAGTAAAAGAAAACATATTTCATTGGTACGGTGAAGAAAGAACCTCTAATTTACTATTATCGTTAAAAGTAAAACAAAGTAGTTTCGGTGAAACGTCTACTACAATAAAAACAATAAAAACACTAGTAACTCCAATCGAAATGACCATGTATTTGAATGACACAGAAATATCTCATCAGCACCAAAGTGGCAGGACGACACAGTTGGATCCGAGCTTGGGTCCCGATTATTTAGACTTGCTCATCAAAGTGCATCGTTTCGGTCCCGATCCTCAGGGTCTGATAACGTTCACTTTCCTCTACCCTCCGACCAACAACACGTTGAGAGTGATCATGATGAGAGATTACAGGCCGTCTTATGACGCGGTGATGTCCAAGTCCGAATTGATAAATGAAACAAATCCGTACTATTTCCCAACGTGTGCCGGAGACGGCGAGCCGGTTTCGTTTTACTACCTCGCAGTTCTCCCCGGGCCGGAGGTCCCCGTCAACCGCAGTGTCGACTACTCCTTCTCCATGAACAACACGGTGTGTCAGTCCTGGTCCGGGATGCGGTGGAGTTCTGAGGGATGCCGTGTCGATCATGACCGCAGGATTCATATCGGAAATCAAGTTCACTGCCAATGCAGGCATCTGTCCATTTTTGCAGCTTTCAGCCGTTATCTTCCGAACCAAATCGATCCTTTTTCCGACGCCAAGCTATTTTTCACGGTGTCGGACAACCCGCTCGTCGTCAGTTTGGTCCTGGCCGTGTTCGCTATGTACCTGCTGGTGTCGGTGTGGGCTCGCCGCAGGGACAAGGCGGACCGGGTGCGAGGGGCGGCGACGGTGCTGGAGGACAACTTCCCCGGGGACCGCGAGGCCTACCTGCTGGCGGTCTACACGAGCTCGCGGCCCCTCGCAGGCACCTCCGCCCGCGTCGGCGTGCGGCTCGTGGGCGAACACAGGACGAGTCGCGCGCACGTGCTGACCAGTCCCAGCCACAGAGTGCTGACCAGGAACTCCGACGACTGGTTCCTGATGTTCACGCCGGACTCGCTGGGGCAGATCAAGGAGATCCACATCTGGCACGACAACTCCGGCCACTCGCCCGGTTGGCACTGTGACAAAATCCACGTCTACGATCTAAGGCAACAGTTGGAGATATTGTTTGTTGTGGACCAATGGATAGAACTGAATACAGCGGAATATCCCGAAGTAGTTGTAGTGCCGGCTACTCCAAGCGATATGTTGAATCCTAAAACGTTATTTTTTCAGAATTTGTTGGACATCGTCAAGTGTCGAGCGGAATCTACGACTGGAGTTTTTATGAAGCACCCTAGAGTGACCATGACCCGTGTTCAACTGGCCGGCATCGTCATGTGTACGATCTCCACCACTATGTTGTGCAGTATTATGTTTTATCGGGACCCTACCTGGAAGCCTGATGAATACACTTATGATTTATCCAAAAGAGACCTGATAGTCAGTTTCATATCTGTCTGTGTGTCTGGATGTATTATTTTCTTAATAAAATGGGAGTTTCACAAATGTCATAAACGTTCTTTCATGAAAAATACCAGCAAACTTTGCCTGAGGGACAGTGAATTCCACGATTTTAATCTTAAGGAAACATCGTACACTACACTTCCCCAAGAGGCGAAAACCATCGGCCATGAGAATGATTTTGTTGTAAACAGGATGGCAGGAAATAGTATTTTTCGTCGGCTAGCAGAGAATTCCAAACCGAGGTCTTTACCTCCAGTGAAATTGGCCCATGGAAAAGTGGACGAAAAAACCAATATTATGTGGCTAACAATCGCTTGGACTTCGTGCACACTGGTAACACTTTCTTGCATGTATTTAATTATGTTGTACGGACTTAAAATGGGTTTGAATAAGAGTAAAAAGTGGATTACATCCGTAGCCTTCGCTCTGGTGGAAGACACGACCGTCGCCACCCCCACGTGCATGGTGCTAACGGCTCTCATGCTTTGTGGGGCTCTGCACGTGATGACTGCATCCAGCACTTATCAAATCACCACTGACGAGCTTTATCAAACTTACAAAAATACGAGCAGCGAGGATGTCGATGAATTGCTCTCAAGACGACGTCACCCCATGTATCAACCCATGTCAGAAGGTACAGCGGCTCGTTCCATAGCCAAGAAAAGAAAAAATCACTATCGAAGAAATATGGCATTATTACTCGTTACCGTAGTGTTCGCCGTAGTCGCCGGTCGTCTGCTGCAGTCGGTGTGGTGTTCGAGGTACCACACGAACCACCACCTGTCCCGACTGATCGCCCTGACTCGTCCCAGGAACAGAGGGATCTTCAAACAACACAGCATCAACGACATATACTGGTACCTGGAGGACAGATTCCTGCGGAGCGTGTACCGGTTCAGGTGGTACAACGACCGGCCGTTCAGCGCGGCGGAGGAGGGCTACTGGACGGCGGACTACTGCTGGCGGCTGGTGGGCCCGCCGAGGGTGCGGCAGCTGCGGGTGGGGGAGGAGAGCTGTCCCGCGGTGGTCGCGGGAGGCAGGTGTGTGCCCGCCTGGAGCCCGGGGACCGAGGACACGGACCGGTACAGCCCGGGGTGGCGGCCGTACGAGTGGGACGGGGACTCCCCCGGCAGCCCCTGGTCCTACACCGAGCCTGCGGCCGACCGCCTGCTCACCGCCTACAGACTGCGCGGCACGGCGGCCACCTACCACGGCGGCGGGTTCACCGCGCGCCTCCACGCGTCGCTGACCCCCACCTTCGGCGCCGTCGCCGACCTGGTGCGCTACTCCTGGCTGGACCGTCTCTCCCGCGCCGTCGTCCTCGAGCTGACCCTCGTCAACGGCGACCTCCGCACCCTCGGCCACGTCACGGTCCTGGTGGAGCAGTCGGCGTCCGACGCGCAGTTCACCTCCACAAGAGTCTCCTCCGCCCCGGACTGCGTCTCCGAGGACGCCTGGCTGGTCGCGTTCGTCCTCTTCACTCTCTTCTTCTCCGTTTACTTGTTCGTCAAAGTCAGCCACGAAGGATTCTTCTGTTTTATGAAGAATCGCAGTAACGTTGCGCTAATGATTTTGGTGTTATTGGGGTTTTGTACGATCACCGTTCACTCGATGAGACTTTTCCGTTGTGTTTACTATGATATAGAAAAAAGATATGGATACAAGCCGGATGAGTTTTTCGATTTTGATTCCTTCTTCTCTTATAATCTCTGCATGGCGTTAATTCTCACACCTCTAATTTTACTTGCAATTTATCGAGTTATATCGAAATACCAAGAAATTTACCCGTCAGATATTTTTCGAGTGCCTAGCTCACATCTGAAAACAATATTTTTTCTGGAAATCATATGTTGTATGTTTTTGGTATTTTTGTGGCAGGTGTCCTTCTTAACAAACGAATTGCTTTTTGACAGTTTCATAGAGTTTATTGCTGGCAGTAGAAGGTCCACAAGTGTGTATAACGAACACTTCGGCAGTGTATCCTCGTTACTGATGACTCTTAGGATTTTCACTTTAACTTTTGTGTCATTGCTTTTTATTTCGGTGTTTAGATATGCTATTAAACAGCAAGAAAAGAAGAAAACTACAAATAGATCTTGTAACATAAAAAGGTAATAAATAATTTAAACTATTAAAATGTTTCTCTGTCTTAGTGTAACCTCTAAAAGAGGTTCCTCATAGATCCTCTAATAGAGGATCCTCTAAAACTAATACAAATTGATAAAAAATAATTTTGGGACGTACAAGGCCAAAAATGAGAGATAGTTATGATCCAGATGGGAATTTTGCTACAAAAAAGTCTAACGGGGGGCACACAGAAATCTGGGACTAAGGCCGCAGCGGCTTTGCCGCAGATAGCATATTATGTACTACAGTCGCGACCAGGAAATACGGCGGGTGAGTGAGTGCGCTATTGGCGAAATTATTGTTTATTATTTGTATGGGTAGTTAATCAAATATAACAATTTACTAAGCTGGTGGTCTCCAGACCTAACTCCCGCATGGAGCCTCTGGGCTCCAACGTGGAGCGTGGAACCGTTAATGAGACCATTTTCTAATTTCATCCTTACCTATTTGCCAATTGGGTGAAAATGTAGCTTCAATCGGAGGCTTCCATAATAAGTACTCTTCATAATACTTTTGAACCAGCTGGAGGCTACATACGAACTTCAGTGGGGCTTTCCACACTACAAATACAGGCCATGCTGCAGGATTTATGACGTCAAACAGGTAGCAGTCTGAGAGTCTGGCTAAGGACTTACAGCTGTGCTGCTCATCAGTTACTTTCAAATCAAAACATTAAAACGTAAATAAACAAGTAATATTTGACGTTTAGTGATGAATTGTAAACAGAAAAAACGTAAACAAACAAGGAATATTTGACGTTCAGCAATAAAATGTAAACATACGATGTTATAGTTCACTGCCTACTTGTATGACGTGGCGCTGCGCTTGAATTCTATGTTTGCTCCAAAAGGTTAATCTTATACATGATTAATTTACCTCGACCTAAGTACAAAATGTTTAAAGTATAAAAAAATTATTAATTCATCCATTTGCAGGTAAATCATCTGTTCAGCGGATCGAAAGTACCAATTTTTATCCGAAAAAATATACACTAAAAGACCAATGGAAACTACCCATCTGAATCAGGCTCGCCAACAGATTCATCCATCGACTACTCGGATCAGTGTCTCTAGATCAAAAAATTAAAATTCCCCACTTGTCACCACTAAAATTCCCCACAAATCCCCACCAGCCAGAAGGCCCAAAATTCCCCACCTGCAGTCCTAATTTTCCCCACAACTTCCCAGTTTTCAGGTAAGGAAATATTTTGTATCACTTTAAATAACCGATCACTATAAACACTTTTAGGAATCCCTAATCTTACATGCGATATTTCGATAGCAACAAATTAATGAGTGACACACGGATAACCAGTTTTTCACTGTTTTCGAGAACTATACCTTAGAACCATAGATATACTTTATCGATGCATATAACCAGTAGCAACTGTAGAGCAGAAGGGAGCAGACCGAAACTGAAAGGTTTGGCAGGTTTGGGCGGGAGGACCGTTTGGAGAGGGGAAAAGTCAGAGTGTAAACACGAAATAAACTGTGCATGACTCTGAAAAATTACTGCTATTAGTTCATTTATGCTAAAACTGCATGGTTCAACCACATTTTTCAATTTTACGAGTCAGTCTCTATTAATTTAAGAGAAAAATATGATAATTCCCCAATTTTTCCCCACGTAACCAAAATCCCCACATAATTCCCCACCACTGTTTTTCAGCGCTAAAAATCCCCAATGTGGGGAAAAATCCCCACATCTGGAGACACTGACTCGGATAGTTCCTCCCGTCTCCGCATACAGCGCGGGCCAATCCGCTCCCCACCCCACTACACAGGAAAACATCGGATGAATCATCCATCTGAAAACTATCGGATGAAAGAAAACCCAAAGGATGAACCATCGGATGGTTGAAATCAGTCGTTGGTTCCATCACTAATACACCGCCGTAGTGATTTGTGATACGATACGTGTCGTATCGATACACACGGGACGATACGATACATTGAAAACGATACGTATCGTATCGCCAAAACGATATTCGATCCCGTATCGGCACATAAAGGCGATACTTACGATATTTTACGATATTTTCGATATTTTCGAATTTTTATGGGAAATCCGCTTATTTCTCAACACATCTTAATCAAACCTAGGTTTTAGGCTTCATCTCGTTGAGATCTACTTGATTAAGGTCTAAAGTCCCCCATTTTGAAATTTCAATGGCAGCACCTCAGAACCTGCACTCTCATTTCCCATGTTATTCTTAAGGAGAATATTCTGCATGCTTATTTATGAACATAGGTACGTTGGAAAGTATTGATGTAAGACACTATTTTATTTATTGAAGCATTTGAAATTTGCTGAGTATGAAACGGGGGTGATTACATTATTCAGTTGCCTATTATTTTATTTTGAACTGTTTTGGTCAATACGATTCTATACGTATCGTTTTCGATATTTTGGTCGATACGATACGATACAGGGTTTCGATACGATACGGACGATACGATACAGGGTTTCGATACGATACGGACGATACGATACAGGGTTTCGATACGATACGGACGATGCGATACAGGGTTTCGATACGATACGGACGATACGATACAGGGTTTCGATACGATACGGACGATACGATACAGGGTTTCGATACGATACGGACGATACGATACAGGGTTTCGATACGATACGGACGATACGATACAGGGTTTCGATACGATACGGACGATACGATACAGGGTTTCGATACGATACGGACGATACGATACAGGGTTTCGATACGATACGGACGATACGATACAGGGTTTCGATACGATAAGGACGATACGATACAGGGTTTCGATACGATAAGGACGATACGATACAGGGTTTCGATACGATAAGGACGATACGATACAGGGTTTCGATACGATAAGGACGATACGATACAGGGTTTCGATACGATACGGACGGTACGATACAGGGTTTCGATACGATACGGACGATACGATACAGGGTTTCGATACGATAAGGACGATACGATACAGGGTTTTGATACGATAAGGACGATACGATACAGGGTTTCGATACGATAAGGACGGTACGATACAGGGTTTCGATACGATACGGACGATACGATACAGGGTTTCGATACGATACGGACGATACGATACAGGGTTTCGATACGATACGGACGATACGATACAGGGTTTCGATACGATACGGACGATACGATACAGGGTTTCGATACGATAAGGACGATACGATACAGGGTTTCGATACGATAAGGACGATACGATACAGGGTTTCGATACGATAAGGACGATACGATACGGACGGTACGATACAGGGTTTCGATACGATACGGACGATACGATACAGGGTTTCGATACGATAAGGACGGTACGATACAGGGTTTCGATACGATAAGGACGATACGATACAGGGTTTCGATACGATAAGGACGGTACGATACAGGGTTTCGATACGATACGGACGGTACGATACAGGGTTTCGATACGATAAGGACGGTACGATACAGGGTTTCGATACGATAAGGACGATACGATACAGGGTTTCGATACGATACGGACGGTACGATACAGGGTTTCGATACGATACGGACGATACGATACAGGGTTTCGATACGATACGGCGATACGATACAGGGTTTCGATACGATACGGCGATACGATACACACCTCCGATATGTATCGTATCGCCGTATCGCACATCATTCAGTCGCCAGTCTCGCCGCGGTCAAGTGAGAACAGGTTGCAGGTCGGTTATGGTTATGTATGTGAAGTTTTTCTCCAAAACGCCTCCGGGCTCTGCCATAAACCCGCGGTGAGCCGAAACGCCATAAAAACGAAAACGGCTCTGCCCGCACAGACAGAAGGGGGCTTGGGCATCAACGTTATGGGATGGATGCCATAACTGATACTTTTTATGGAATAAACACAAAATATTTAATACCTTGTTAAAGTTGATTGTCAAGTTCCTTTTAAGGTAGAAGTAGAAGTAATCGCTTTCAAATTTTATGCTCGTGACCAATTTTTGAATGCAAATCATATACTAAAATTTACTGACGATTAAGACTGTTACAAGACGAAGTTTTATTAAAAATGCTGAGAATCAGTAATCCTATATCAGTATCCTCTTATATGAGCAAGTTCGCACAAACGTCTACCAAGATTTTCTGAAAAGTCCAGACATAACTAATTCATAGGTCCAAAACGTGTTAAAGATGACCATGGTTATGAACATGCAGGCAAGATCGTCTCTAGCATTACGGCCAAGGTGCAGGTGATATCGCCAGTAAAAATCTAAATGGGTTAAAAAGTGAATTCAAAAAGTTGTAAAACTTAATCATGGAATGCGTGTTGCTATTTTTTGTCTGAATAATGTACCGTACTAACAAGGTTTATTTTAGTGTAGCCTTGGTACTAATGTAGGCCTATAATGTAATAGTGTCTGTTGAATATTAGAGCAAATCAGTTTTATAACAGAAATAGGATAAAAATTTAGTATAGAGTAAAATGGGGGAAATAATAAACTACTGACCTACATGGCTTAATCCACCAGGTACTATTTTGTAAAGAAGGATTGATTATTTATGAAAGTGAAAATCGAGGGGTTCATTTCGGTAAAAGTTTACTTCAGCAGCTTACTAGAACTACCCTAAATGCTACGCTTTTGGCAAGCTAAGTTCTTTGACACTGCTTAACGTATTTATGGCGCTGCAGAGTGTGAACAACCTAGCCAGGTCACTCCTTACAATAAGGCTAAACAAACTTTAGTGGAACAAACATGTAGGCCCGGATATCGTACGCTATGGAGTTGCAGCCTAAAATTATACTTTTTTTTAATTTCTATGTATTTATTGCACTTTTTGGCCTCTAGATTGAAAACTCACAAGATATTTTGTGAAGACTTTGAAATCTGGGTAGAAAATGAAAATGAATATAATTTCTTAGTTTAGAGTTGAGTGTGGATGAAAAAATCGAGTTTGAAAGTGAAATTTTTACATAAAATTCAAGGAAACTAAACTATTTGTGTTTTATCTTATTATAGTTTTATAATCTCAAGTAAATAGGCTCCCATTAGCCCAAAAAGTTTAGAAACCGCCTTGCAGTGGTTGAACGAGGGGGGTGTGTGGAAGTATCATTCATTATATCGCAGTATGGCAGATACCTATCTATTTCTCAATGACATGGTTTGTTTTTTTGGTAAGGTATCTTTATTATTTTCACTTTTATTTTCTGTGCTGAGTCCTCTTCAACCAATTGGGTAAGTGATGCCCACAAAAAAAAAAAAAAAAAAAAAAAAATACCTAAGTGGCAAAGAATTGTCAGGAAATTACCGATCCATTTTGGCTGTGACGGAGCGCAGAGACCAATGAACTCTCTGCAACCACCAAGTCCTCAGAAGTTCTTTGAGATCCGCCGTGCGAGCCCTCGACGGCGACGGCGACGTCCATCATTCACTCTTAACTAACGATGTAAGCGCGTAGCAATCACAGTAATGGCAGAGTAATGTCTGAGGGGGAGGGGACAGGTAGCCGCGAGTGTGTGTGTGTGTGTGTGTGTGTGTATGTGTGTTCCTTATTAATTGTGGTTGAACTAAATTCTGGAGCTTTTGAATATATCCTTAGATGTGACCAAAGCAATTATGTAACTTTATAGTAACATTTTTCATATTAAAACTATCAGGAGATATTAAAAATCCGAAGTTTAGCCAACAGTTTGAAAGTGTAAAATATAACAACATTTGAGGACCTTGAATTTTCTACTTTGGATGTTTTTTTTTAATTTGTGCTGCGTTGTTATTTTTTTAAGAAATTTTCGAATTGATTTAGCTTTCATCAAAAAGCACGGTTTGAGACGTCGTCATACGTATAACGACGTCGTCATACGTCATAAATATAATTGTAATCAGCATATTTGTTATTAGCAATTAAATATTTGCAGTATAATTAATTCGTTTTGGTTTCCCGTTTTTTCATCGTTTCCAACTTTCCAAAAACAACTATACATTGAAACCGATAGGTCCTATCATTATCCTATTCCATGTTGCAGTTCTATTCGAAACTTGCCATTTGCCACTCGCCTACTTGCCACTCTTAATTCATTTAGAATTTATTTTAGGTAGTATCTACAGATTTTGTTGTCCTAAATACCTCCAATTTATCAGGTGTTTTATTTAAAACTATGGGCCAACAACTCCCTACAGTATGACACGATATTTGGAGTGAAAGTGGAAGGGGAAAAGGTATAATTTTATATCTTGTAATCAAAGGTCATTCGTGTCGAAATGTTTTCTAATATCAATATAATTTTATATAGAATTGGAGTACTCTTTTTAAAGTGTTGTCGTTTTCGAAATTCTATGGATTCTCTTTGAAAACAAAGGTAATTCCAACATATTAAATACAAACAAAAATTTCAATAAGAAGCAAAGTGGACTAAACTTGTAGAAAAATAATCTAAGCCAAACGAGAATAAGAGCTGAACTAAGCTAAGTGTTAAAAAGGACTAACCCACATTTTTATCAAAGGTAAAACAGACTACTCATTTTTGTAGGCCATTTTAGGTACCAAAAAAATAAAAATAAATCAAAAACTTATTTTAAAAAATAATTTTTTTAGGTTTTATGTATCGTACAGTCGAACAATCATTCGAAAGAGCAATTCCTGTACTGAGGTATACGACTTTAACTTTACCTCTAAATATCTTAAAACTGTTTTTTGGGGTTAGTCCACTTTGCCTTTCGGGGCCTGTCATCCATTTTCACGAAATCCAACGAATTCTTTTTCCTTCCCCCTACTGTTAGTCTAAGCTGTTATTATTGTTACTAAAATATTGCCGGAAAAGTTATTTTATATTGTTGTTATTGTTTTTGTTTTTGTTATCATTTACGCTTAACTTGTAAACAAAATAGTGTACTGTAATATTCTTCTTATGTGTTGTTACTGTTGATCTTCTTCAAAAAGAGACTGCAAACGTGTATAACAACTTTTTAATGTTCATACATCAGACAGGAAAAAGATATTGTCAAAAGTTGTTCAACATGTAAGTCTCTTTAATAACCTCTTCAACTCACAAAGCAAAATAAATTGTAAGGCTATCTTGGCCAATCAGAAAGTAAGAACACTTCCGATTGATACTACATTTTAACCAATATGATAAAAGGCCAAAATGAAACCAGCAAAGGGTCTCCCACGTTAACGTTACAAACTCTGGTTCCACAGGACACATATGGGCCTTTTATACACTTATTTAATCGCTATTACTGCATATTGTTGACGATGTCAATACTATATAATGCCCATTACTCATGAGCTATTCTGAACGAACGAAGTAGACACTTTTAGCCGCCTACTGTACTTAACGTAACCATAATTATTATACGTAACTGTACTTGTAAAAGCTACTACAACGTGAAAGCATATTAGCTAATTAAATACAAACTTTGAAATATACTTTGTTTGAAATTCATTGTTGGTGAAGGTAATTTTATATTTTGATTAGGATTTTTGCGGACATTTGCCATCACTGATTAGTAAAAAACAAAAAAACATTGTTGTTTTTTACTAATCAGTGATGGCAAATGTCCGCAAAAATCCTAATCAAAATTTGAAATATAACCATGCATATTTAAAAATTAAATTTTCTATTAATACAAAGAAAACTACCACTCGGCACCGGTAGTATTAGGCCTTGCACCGGTGCTGGCCTTGGTCCTTGCACCGGTAAAGGCGCATGTGCAAGGAATCAGGTTGGTATTCATGATTCGAGGAAATCTGCCTTAACCAGGCAAAAAAACTGACCTTGATTCCGTGGGTCGTTCAGTGTTGGAAGTGCTAATCACCAGAGAATAAGTGTTGCCTAATTATTGAGTGCATTCGTTATATGGAACTGGTTTACCTTGTGTTGCAGCTGTATAATGCCTCGCTCAATTATGCGAATATGTAGACAAGGACAAGGGGCAGGGGTAGTCTAGGTGCCTTCAGTCTTAGGTTACTTCACCACCGTTCCGGTAAGTAGTCTCCACAAGCCAGCGTAAATTTTAAAAGTAAAGTTTCTATATTTACTGACATATATTTTTACTTTCTCCCCCCTATACATAGTATATGGAGAAAGTATGTTTTCGTCAAAATTTTAGAATTTGAGTTGTTAGTGGATATATTTGTTTTAGTGCTCCCTGAATCCAAAAAAGTGGTTTTTGGCGTGGTGTCTGTCTGTCTGTTTGTGTGTGTGTGTGTGTGTGTGTGTGTGTGTGTGTGTGTGTGTGTGTGTGTGTGTGTGTGTGTGTGTGTGTGTGTGTGTGTGTGTGTGTGTGGATGTAAACAAAGCTAGAGACGACACCAGTGGTCCGATTTCCATGAAATTTGGCATGTAGGTATAAAGCCGTGGTATCTCCATGCGTAATTTTCATTTTTTGAATTTTTGATTTTCAAGGGTATTTACCCCATAAAAAACCATAAAAATTACAAAAATCCTAATTTCTCAAAAACGGCTCTAATGATTTTGATATAAATTTCATGGTTTTTAGTGCTTAAGATGACAATCAAAATGACACCACCCGCATGTCTGTAAAAATTCAGGTTCAGAAGTTATAGGGCTTTAAATGTTAAAAAATTCATATTTTTCAAATTTCACAAAATCTGTGACCTCTAAAGAAAATATACTTGCAACCATTAAATTTGACTCGAAAAACTAAATAATCTAGTATTTTGAATCATTAGTTTACGTCAACTGGTTGCGGAGATAATTCATATTTTAGTTCGGCGGTAAACGCAATACGTTGTCCAATGTTATTCTTATGGCAAATATTTAAAAACCGATATCTCCGTTACTTACAAACCGATCTTGATAACATTTGGTATATATTTGTGTGATTATTAATTGTTAATTTGTTTTATTTCACTAAATATGTTTTCTGGTTTTATATGACTTGAAAGGAGAAAGTATGTGTCAGTTTACTGATACCGTTTATTCTTTTAGCAATGTATGGGGTTTTCAACAGCAATAACTGATATTTAATGTCGTTTGTGGTTTAAGTAGTTTTTCATGTGTTCCGTAGTAAATACGAAGGTTGTTAGTATGCGTTGTTTCAAAGATGTATAAAAATACTTTATCCATTATATAAAGAAAATACCCCCGTCGCAGCAGACCTGCGTAGTCAGCGAATTTCAAAATGATTTATTATATATGTGTAAGCATGATGACGACATGTAAGGGAAAATATTGCTTTTAAAATAAAATAAACGGTATCAGGAATTTGACACATACTTCCTCCCATAAAGTAATTTAAAACCAGAAAAAAATATATAATGAAATAAAGAAATAAACGATTAATTATCCCATAAATACATTCAAAATTTTATAACAATTGGTTTGGAATGAACGAAATATCGGTTTTCAAATATTTGCCATAAGAATAACGCTTGACAACGTACTGCGTTTATCGCCAAAATAAAATATCAATTATCTCCGGAACCAGTTGTAGACTAATAATTCAAAATACTGGATTATTTACTTGTTCAATCAAAATTTTATGGTGGCAGGTATATTTTCTTCATAAGTTACAGATTGTGTGAAATTAGAAAAAATATGATTTTTTTGCACGTAAACCCCCATAACTTCTGAACCTGAATTTTTACAGACATAAGGGTGGTGTCATTTTGTTTGTCATCTTAAGTACAACAAACCATAAAATTTTTATCAAAATCGTTAGTGCCGTTAAAAAAAAATTGGATTTAGTAGTTTTTTGTGGAGTTTTATGAGGTGAATACTCTTTAAAATCAAAACTTCAAGAAAATGAACAAAATGACTGGAGATATCATTGGCTTTATACCTATTTGCCAAATTCCATGAAAATCGGAACACTCGTGTCTTCTCTACCTTTGTTTACATCCCACACACACACACACACACACACACACACACACACACACACACACACACACACACACACACACACACACACACACACACACACACACACACACACATACACACACACACACACACATACACACACACACATTTTTAAATGGTGTATATGTTGTTGTTGTTTTATATATAGCCTATTTTCTATATTATAGTTATTCTAGTATTTGTTGTTACTTATTATATATCATATATTTATATTTATTATCAATAATAAGATTTATTCTTGACTCCAAATCCCTGTTAAGCCACAGAAAATATATGTCTTTTTTCACTGCTCTATTCACACTTTTTGATAGTATGTACATAATATATATAAAATTATAAATTGTTAAAAACCCAAGTATATAGTGTTCAAAGTGAAAAAGTGTTGTAAGGACTTGCCAACTGAGCCAACAGAAAAGACTGAAAATTTATTAATTGCATGAATTGTTGTAAGTTTTCCGCCCGTGCTATACTTAGCACCTGGAACTGTAGTCACATTTGTATTTTTCTTGGAAATAACGAGTTTTTGAACTTAACTGAACTTAACATACACACACACACACACACACACACGCGGACGGACGGACGGACGGACGGACGGATGGACGGACGGACAGACGCCACTCCGAAAACCACTTTTGTGGATTCAGGGAGCACTAAATCGAATATATCCACAAACAACTCAAATTTTAAAATTATGACGAAAACAATACTTTCTCCATATACTATGTATAGGGTGGAGAAAGTAAAAGTTGATTCAGTCATTCATTAAATCTAAATATGAATACGATTAGTTAATAAGGGGATCACATTGGTTTTAATTGCAGTAATATGCACTTTTTGCATTGTATATAATTATAATTAGTCTTATAATTTTTATTAATGTAATCTTGTTATAGAATATAAATGTCAGAAAACATATAATCATTGGATTGTTAATAATCACACGAACAAATTTTATTGTATGATTTGTTAATAAATAACGAACAAATGATCAACGAGATCATTATAAAATTCATTGTAAAATAATAAAATTAATAAATTAGAAATCTACTTTATCTTGTTATCGTGCCTTCGGACATGCCGCCCGCGGTAAAAGCTTCTTCCCTACAGGAAGAAATTATCTAAAACGATAAATTATTCTCCTATCGTTGAACCATTATCAGACATACTTTTTTATTTAGTTATTTTAAAAATACTTGTTTTGTGAAAATCTTGATCCTCAATTAATAGAGTAGATTTTGTAACATTTTATCATTGATTTGCAAATCTTGAGGTTTTAATTCCAAAATACAAAGCTTACAGTTCCTAAGCGTATATTAATCCCTAAAAAATACATTTATAAGATAATAAGTAGGGAGAAAAACAAAGTTGTCCACTTACCATGTATATAAGGTTTGCCAAAAGACAAAGTGTATTAAAGAACATTTGGTGTGCATTTGGAAAAAAATTTTTATTCTAAGTTAATAGTTATCATCGAATTTCGAGGGGTCAAGTTTTGAACATATACGCATTATAAAGTAGATTTCTCATCCTAAGATTGTTTGTAGCAAATAGCTAAAGTATAAAGTATAAAGTCTACGAATGTTGTTTTATTATCTACTAGAGAGCTTTTAAAATTAGAATTTAACTATCACTTATGGTTTAGAAAGGCTTTAATTGCCCTGAAACAGTTTTTGTAGCAGAGCAAATATTAATTTTCTCCTAGGTCATCATGAGTGCCGGCCTATGGACTTTGGGAAACGCACTGTACTGCGGCCTGGCTCTGGCCTTAGGCCTGATCTGCTGGTTCCAGTGGCGATACAGAGATATCCTGCGGGTCGCCACCAAACTGCCCGTCACGTTCCCAGCTTGGCCGCTGCTGGGACATGGCTACATCATGTTCTGGGGACTGGAGGGTAAGTCTGCACTATCCGGCTCTGGATTTAGGCATGCACTGTTTATTCAAGAGATGGTATAGAGATATCCTGCGGGTAGCCACTGAATTACCTTACGGTACGCCCTAAGTGCACGCTGGTTCCGATTCAGATTTAGAATCAGATTTTCGGTGACAGGAATGACACTTGTATTTTAACGGAAGTGGCAGTAGTGGCCGCCGGAAGCCGAGTTTGCATCAAGGTACGTCCTGAGTGCACGCCGGTTCCGATTCCGACTCAGATTCAGATTTTCGGCAACAGGAATGACACTTGTATTTTAACGGAAGTGGCCATTGTGGCAGCCGGAAGCAGAGCTTGCGCGCAGATGCCTGCTCACCGGAATGTATTATTCATTCCGGTTGCGGATTCCAGTTTCCGATTGCTCCAGCCGCCATTTTAAATAGCAACATTTAATTTTGAAACCTATTTCAGCAGTTTAATGGATTTACCAACATTAATCTCTCATTTTGTAAGAAAACCACCAATCTGGGATTAAATACTCATAGCATATTCAAACAGAGATATAGTAGATAAATTTTGGAACGAAATTTCGTTGGAACTTGGCGTTGAAGGTTAGTGAAACAACTTATTTTTGAGTAAGATCAATTCTTCTAAATTTATGTTCAATGACTGTTGGTCTAGTGGATAAGACAAAATAAGGATTTTCTAACAAATAAAGCAGCTTATTCAAACTAAAAAGAAAAATGGTCTAATTCAAGTCACAGGAACTAAACGTCAAATTTGAAATGATAGGTTATTACATCAGTAAGCTAAAATAGTTTTTAGAGTTAAAATATTCCTAATTACCGTCTCCAATTTTTTGTAAGTCCATTGTTGTTTCCTTATCTGCTCGTCGCACTACCTCAATATATTTTTTGTTGATTTCCACGAACTAGAGAGACTTGAGATAAAGTACACAAATTAAATCCTGACTATATCAAAGTTGCGAGCATAAATTATCTTTGTTGTTAAGCTTGCTTTGCTGCCGTTTAGGCTACCATTGTAAAATAATTAATTGCTTAGTGGTTTTTTACCACTCCCCGACATCTTTTCCGCAAAGGCCTCCTAAATTACCAATATGCCGTGTAAAGTAATTAATGGCATTTATTAAATTAGATATTTATTAAATTTGCTGTGCAATCAATGATGAAATAATGTACACAACATCGGCAACTCCATTTTTGCTCGCCTAGTCGGCGAAGCCTTTCATTTCCCCCACTGTGGCCACCTACAAAAAATCTGTATCAGATTGAACACGCGCCAGAAATCTGAATCTGAGTCGGAATCGGAACCGGCGTGCACTCAGGACGTCCCGTCACGCAGACAGGCGCCTGCAGACCGGGATGTATACATCCAGAGTGCACGCGGATTCCGTTTCAGACTCTCGTCGCCTGTTCAAGCTGAATCAGATTTTTTGTAGGTGGCCGTAGTGGAGCCATTCATAATCGGCTTAAAATACCTACCTGGGTAGGTCGCCATTTCAAGTAATGTAATGTAATGCTTCACCTTTACCTTTACCTCCTCTTGAACCACGTAGACTCTCGATGAGCATGTGGCGGGTCATGCCTCTTCCACTAGGGCTTGAGACTAGTCTAAACTACTGGGTTGGCAGGTCGTAATAACATTTGTCAACTAAATAACTCTTGAGGCTTGACTTGAACCTTCGAAAATTGTCTATTTTATTGATGTAGTCAGGTAGGCCATGATAAAACTTCTGTCCAATATATTCCGGTTTGGTTTCCGTAAGAGTCAGTCTATGGGCTATTGCAAAGTTATTTCTAAATCTTGTATTGTAATTATGTGAAGGCAGTTGACAAATGTTCTGGTTTTTAATATATAAAACTGTTTCAAAGATGAAAATAGAAGGTACTGTCATTATGTTAAACTCTTTAAAAAAAGGTGCACAAGAAGTTCTGGGTGGCTGCTTGGCAATGCATCGAATTGCTTTTTTTTGTATCTTGAAGATTTTATCCAAATTCTTTTTGCTTGAAGAACCCCAAAGGATAATGGAATATCTGATATGACTTTCGAAAAGACTATGGTAGGCCATTTTTAAATATTTTATATCTAGTAAGTTTACAAGACTTCTAATTACAAATAGGTTTTTTGACAATTTGGAAAAAACTTCATCGACTTGTAAACTCCAGGTGAAGTTCTTGTCTATAATGGCTCCAAGGCATGCTGCACTTGCTACCTCCTCAATTTCTGTTTCATCAAGTATAACATCAAGGCCTTAAGATGGATTTTTATGCTGAAGCTGCCTAGTTGTGAAATGGATGAATTTGGTTTTATCTTGGTTAATGGAAAGCCTCATATCAGTAAAATATTGTGACAAACTATTGATGCTTAAAAAAGTAGAAATTTTAAGGTCTTCTATTTGTTTATCTGATGTGATTAAAGTAGTATCGTCAGCAAAAGTTATTAAGCTATTTCTATCTATGTAATCTCCGATGTCGTTAACATAAATTAAGAACAGGATCGGCCCAAGGGTCGAGCCCTGCGGGACTCCCCTGACCACATTCAAAACTTCAGAAAGTTGTACTTTTCTGATTCCAGACTCAATTCCAGACTCTGGACTTTTCTGAATCCCGCCGACTCGGTGAGCAGGTAGCAGAAAGAAAGAAAGAAAAATGCCTTTATTGGTGCAAGCGTTATCTCAGTATCACAGTACTGGTTTTCAGGTACAAATTTTGTCAGAAACAACAACTTGGTCTCGTGCTTATGAAATAATATGACACATTGCAGGATTTAATCTATACCTGGCAACCAAATTAAAGCTAAATTACAAAACAATCATTTAAAACATTCTTTTACGTTCTTTTTGAAAGTTGTCAAACTTTTTTGATGAGTGTCAAGGGGAACAGAATTGTACAAAGCGGGTGCAAAATAGGTGAAGCTTCTCCTACCTAGCTCACGGTTGACTCTGGGTACATGCAATTGATCATCATGCCGAGTGCTGCGCTCGGAGACATCCCGCCGAGTCGGCAACTTTTCACAAAGGGACAGTGGCCTTCCCAGGGTTAGAGCTCCATGAATCAGAGAAAGAGTCTAGACTTTGCATGAAATAGCCATTGGCATCAAATTCGCTGTTACTCTGTATGGTGTTATGTGATGCCTTTTTTGATCCCATAAATAAACTCTACCGCAGTGTTTTGCAATCTCTGAATTTTTATCAGTGTCTCCTTGCAATATACTATTGCCGTACACTGGGAAACAATAATTGAAGGCAGACAAAACCAAATATTTTACCAATTGGATCCTTGTATTTTCAAGCAACAGGTACTTAAACCTATATAACCCCCGCAGTCTACCAAGGGCTTGTTGGCAGACATGGGACACGTGGTCTGAAAGAGTAAGACCCTCATCTACTATGACGCCAAGCGTCTTAACTCTGTCACAAATCTGAAGAGCCTGACCACAAACCGTCACACTGCCAAAACCGCCCTTCTTTAATCAATATATATATATATATATATATATATATATATATATATATATATATATATAAAGGAAGAGTTGTGTGTTGGTATATTTAGTGCTACAGCCAAAACTACACGTTGTAGACCCATGATCTTGGTATCAAATTAAAGCTTGGAATCTCATGATCTGCACTATGGTGGTTGGGTTTCGATATCTTATTGGGTGTAGGCACAGGATCGTCCGAAAGGGACCTATGTCAAGGATTTTGTGAGTACTTGAGGTTTTATTTGTTTATATCAAAACACATGGTTTAATTTTAAAAGGTAACTATGGTTAAAGTGGTTGCCAACAGAATGCAGCACCTACAATTGTTTTTGTACAACAGATGAATACAGTCTTATTTAGCAAATGTGTTTTTATTTACGTTTTCAATTATTTAGTAAATTTTTACTGTTAGGTTATGCTATTAAAAAAACATAAAGTGCACTAAAATGTAGAGTTACGTATTTTTTGTTTTTATAAATTCAAAGATAGTATAAATAAGACGAGAAAAATGTCAAAACGTAGGAGAAAATGTTTGCAATCCCGTATCTTATAACGTAAATGAACGATTGCAAGAAAAAATGAAACAAAGAAGAGAAAGAAACACATCTAAGGGTATCACGGGAAAATTCACAGCGACATCAAGAATCACTGTCGTAGCAGATTTGGAACAGAAAGGGAGACAGACGCACAAGGTGATGAAAGAAATAATCAGAACAGAGATATAACGGAGAACCTTTGAAAAAGGGATTAAACAGAAGAAGCTGAATTAAATTAAACAGTTTAAAAGCTGTTTACAAAAGGACAAGGAACTATGATTTTGGCTGTAAAGTACACATTATTCCAATAAAATGTAAATTGTATTGAACACCCGAATGTAGTAATTTGCAAGATGAACTAAATTAAAAATTTCAGGAGACGCGAAATAGAGGACAGAATATTTTTTAATGTTCAGCCTCAACCCATGACCCTCAGACCACCTAGCCACTGATTCCAGATCCTTATTTATTAACTGCATTGCCCTTTCTTCAGAATTCTTATCATATGAGTATAGCAGTTGGCAATCATCAGCATTAAGGTGCATAGTACAGTAATTTACAGCGCTTGTGATGTCAGCAGTGTACATTTTAAATAATACAGGTCCGAGGCAGCTTCCGTGTGGAGCTCGTCTCCTCTTTTGAAGGGTATTCGAGACTTCATTGCCAATTTTAGTCACCTGAGATCGGTTCCTGAGATAAGATCCGATCCAACCAATAGAATTGCCATCAAATCCAAAATATCTCAGTTTCATTATCTGGAGCTTATGGCAAATTGAGTCAAAAGCCTCGGAATAATCTAATACCCCCGTTGCAGCAGATCTGCATACTCAGCGAATTTCAAATGCAAAACAATATATTTTAATCTAACATAGCGAGATTTGACATGTTTTTGTAAGCTCCATAAGATTAACATGGGGAATGAGTATGCAGGTTTGCTGCTACAGGTATATTAAAACTGGGTGGTTTTAATTCAATATTTAGTAGATCTGAACTAGAAGAAGCCATTTACCAAGTTTTATCAAGATATGTTGAGAAATAAACGAGATATAGAATTTTTCTCATTTCCCATAAGGTTAACATTGGGACAACGTACTGTGTTTACCACTTTCAATATCTCGGTAACCAATGGACAAAGAGCAGTAATTCAAAATACTAAATTGTTTGTTTTTTTGAGCTGAATTCAATGGTGCCAACAAAAATTTGATAACTTTTATTTTTCTATGTAAAAAGCTCAAAAACCCTTTTTTTGAGGGGGTTTATCCCCATTTACCCCCCCCCCCCCTTCCGGTGGTCCGATTGGGCTGGTTCACGAACTCGTCCAATTGATTACCACTTTATATGTCTGTACCAAATTTCATCAAGATCGGACCATATTTACGGCCGCTATCGTGCTAACAGACACATATATGGATATATATTGTATAGTGATTCACTGGTAAGGGATATTATTATAATTATATCAGAAAATCATATATATATCTAAAGATTCGAACGAATCCTGTTTTTTGCTTCTGGGGGCTGCAAAACGAAAAGTTATCATGGTCTGGGGCTTAGGTCTTACCATGAGACCTACGGTAATAGCTTCTTCCATATAGGAGAAATTCGCTAAAAGGACGAGTGTGCTGCATTTATTCTTATCTTTTGCTTCAAATAGATCACTAAATAAGTTTAACAGTGCTGTACAGGAACTATGATTTTAACGAAATCCTGACTGACATTTTGGCAATATTTTTTTATTTTCAATGAACTGTTCTATTTGATAAACAACTACCTTTTCCAGAACTTTAGAAAGTGCAGGAAGTACAGAAATGGGCCTTGAATTCTGGGATCATCTCAATAGATATCTGATCCGTGCCAACTGCTTTAGAGCTTATCCCATTTATGGCTTCTATGACTTCAAAAACAGAAACTGCTTTAAAGGAAAATACTTCTGACTCAGAATGTTTGTTAAATCTATAGAAATCAACTAATTTATCATCGGATTCTAAGAGCAGTCCCACATTTACAAAATGTTTATTTATGTCATCGATATCTAAATGTATTTGACTGTTTTGTCCATTTTTATCGCTCACTATGTCGCATTGGCGAATGCAAGACCAAAATTCTTTAGGGCCGTCAGCATCGGATGATTTATTTGTATAGCGAGACTTTTTAGCTTTCCGTATTAAATTATTAAGTTTATTTCTGGTAGTTTTTATGCATTCCAGTCTTTTGGCTTTTTGTTTTTCCAAAAACGACGTCTCAATTTATTCTTACTTCTTATCAAACAGCTAATCTCATGAGTCATCCACGGAACTTTTTCTCTAGTTACTCGCTTAACTACAAAAGGTGCATGTTCATTATAAATACCTCTAATATTTGAGGCTATATAGGCTATTGCTCGATAGTTTGCCCATTAGTTGTCTCTTTCACATAGCTCCAGTTTACGGATGCAATTTTCCTTAGAACCTCATCAACATTAAATCGAGAATAGTCTCTGTATGTTAGGATTTTGTGTATCTTATTGTTTACTTTGCACTTTATTTGCCCATAGATCAGTTTATGGTCAGTTATTCTGACGCCTCTCGAGTCAAGAATACTTGATGTATCGACAACTCCACAACATTGTTATTCGGTGCTTTTCTCGACATAAATATGGCCGATTAAAGTAGATGTATCATCGGTGACTCTGGTGGGCTCGATAACCATTTGTATCGTGTCCGTAGAGCGCAGGAGACGCCACAAGTACTCGGCTTCTCCACACGAGTTGGAAACAAGATCTATGTTTATGTCACCCAATACTATTACTTTGTCAACGTCTGCTGCAAAATCTACGAAAGCAGACTGAAATATTGAGCTCATACTTGTGTAAGTGACAGAGTTGACAAAGTTCTTTACATAATTTTACCAATAAGTATACAGCTAATGTAATAAATATCGTATTAAATTTAATTATTTTTACATCGAATATTGGTAATTTAGAGGGTATATGCGATTAAGATGTCGGGGAGTAATAAAAAAGCCACGAAGCAATTATTTATTTTATAATAATGGTAAATGGTAGCAAAGGAAGCTTGACGACAAAGATAATTTAGAAATAAGTTTAATTCGATTCGTCTCGCATATCCAACATAATCAGGATTTAATTTGTGTACTGAATCTCCGGTCTTTATAGTTCACAGAAATCAACAAAAAATATATTGAGATAATGCGACGAGCAAATAATTTAGTCACTAGTTCAAAAAGTAAGTAATAAAAAAAAGAAAATAACACGAAGAAAAGAGATTGAACTCAGATTCTGATTTTGTTGGCTTTTTGTGGGGTTAAAATGTTGCAAATCGCAAAATACCTCTGCTAAACCTGAAGGGTAAAACTCACCATCTCCGTGTAAAAACATATATTTTAAATCAAAACCAGTTGTAGATCTTCATTTTTTAATAGGACCTCTCGTTTAGGTGCTATAGTCTAAAAACAAAAGATTCATTTATATATTTAGACGTAAAGTAGGTCTCTCAAGCCTATGGGCTAAACACTTACCACGAGACGCGTGGAGGAGCGCGATAATTGAAGGAGTCCCCCGTAAAACGTTCTAAATGACAAAATTTCAAAATCTGAGATATTCAGTGAAAAAGGTTCTCTAGGACATGAGCTACACCGTGGTATATTTTGTTTTGAAGATATTTGAGCTGGTAGCCCTGATTTCGTCTGTCAAAGTTTGCGTGCTTCGCGGGACTGCACGGACTTTCTGGGGAATAACGTTCTATTCGCCGAAATATGGAATCCCCGCCGATCGTTGCGCTGACACCCAAGGACCAAAATCGCGTAAATAAAAATAAAAGAGTATCCGATTTTAATGAAGTAAATAATGTAAAGTGTAAGGATTAGACCAGAAATGAAAATAGAAAAGTTGGATTACTATATATTTATAAACCTAAGAAGCCAAGGCCTGGAAATTGCCCCCAAAAGAAGTAGGTAGAATAACGTTTTAAGCACCACATGTGGATAACTTTTAGCAAAATGACTTATCACGTTTCAGTGTTAACATTACGTTTTTGTACTTTTACATCAATAAAATTCTTTTATATTCACTTTTACTTTTGTATCTGTTGGTATTCCTACACTCCCTGATGTTTTCTTCCAAAGTAGGAGAGCAGTCCGTTAGAAAATGTTTCAAACGCCAGTCATTTAGAACGTTATAACCCCTAAAAAACCACGTAAAATGTTTTTAAAATGCTTAATGGCAAGTAAAAATTCTATATACCGCTAAATTATGATGTTCTAAATAGGGTGTTAAAAAATTATACACGATTATAAGTTCCAACCTTAAAAAACCGTAAATTTTAGAATTCAACTTCCAACACTTGATTACTCGAAACTAGGTTTTTGTCGTTTAGAACGTTTTACGGGGGACCCCTTCAGTTGTTGTGAAACAACATTTTTCCTCCGATTGCGTTTTTGGATTTGCAAACGATAAATACAATCACAGGTGCCTATGCCTATTTTCGCTGAATGCGCTATTATAATTATGAGGTTATTAACAAGTCGAATTCAGCCGAATCAAATCGGAAGCGACGCCCGCGACGGCTCTGAAGGCAACGTCTGCAATTGGCTGGGGCACGGCGCGGCGTAGAGAAACAATGCAATCAGCTGGCGAGCGATAAAGTTAACGGCTGGCAAGAGACTTTATCGCTCGCTTCTTAGTAAACAGCTGTTTTGCAATTAGTTTTCCGTGCATGGTCTGGCAGTTAAACTGCCAGTTTTTGCGCGGTTGTAGAAAAGTCTTTTTTTTCAAAATTCAATTTCCCTCTTTGAGAGGCAGAGGGTTGAATTTTTGTATGTTGACACTTCTCCCTGTTGTTTGACTACCCGGGGAATATTTTTGCAAATTTTAAGTTTCTAACTCATCGGGAGGTCGATTAGAATTTGTATACCTGAGTGAGTAAGTCAGTTAGTCAATGCAATTTCTTAGTAGCGGAGGATTGAATAGTCACAAATGCCTGCAAAAACGCCTATTTTATAAGTCATTCTACCTTTTATTTAAGGAAGAAAGTTTCGCAATTAAGTCAATCTCAATATATTTTTACAGTGGGGACCAAATATATCATGGACTGGATAGAGCGGGGGATAGAAAAAGGCCATAAAATACAATGCTTCTGGGTTGGACCGATGCCTTACATCGTGTTAATAGACATGGAAGACATCCGGGTATGTTAGCATTAAACAGCAAAATCCATACCATGTGTTCCAAAAGCCTCACCCTCCTCTATATAGATTGTACATACTATAGATATGACATGATTATCTTTGGTGAACGAATATAGAATTAGGGAAGGATTTTTTTGCGTTGGAATCATGTACCTTACCTCTCAATATTAGGATAATAAGGGGTCCATTTCGCTGGCCCGGCCATGATTGAAAATCAATATTTCAAACATACCACGATTTAATACTCAATTAGTACTAACTAGTACCCGAATACTAGATTTAGTACTCCAAGCATTACCGAGTTATTAACAATAGTATGATGCCGGGCCAGGGAAATGCTAGCCCGGCCATGTCAGAAAACGCGGATTTCAACGGTGCCACGATTTAATACTCAATTAGTACTATTTAGTACCCAAGTATTAGATTTATCACTCCAACCATTACCGGGTTATAAGCCATAACGTATTATGGGGGCCGGAAATGCCAACCCTATGTAAGAAAATGCGTATTTCAACAGCGTCAATAACTCGGCTAATAATTTGGTATGGTTGAAATAATAAATCTAATACTTGGGTACTAAATAGTACTAATTGAGTATTAAATCGTGGCACCGTCGAAATCCGCATTTTTTTACATAGCCGGGTTGGCATTTCCGGCCCCTATAATACGCTATCGCTAATAACTCAGTAATGGTTGGAGTACTAAATCTAATACTTGGGTACTAAATAGTGCTAATTGAGTATTAAATCGTGGCACCGTCGAAATCCGCATTTTCTTCCATAGCCGGGTTGGCATTTCCGGCCCCCATAATACGTTATGGCTTATAACTCGGTAATGGTTGGAGTACTAAATCTAATACTTGGGTACTAAATAGTACTAATTGAGTATTAAATCGTGGCACCGTTGAAATCCGCGTTTTCTGACATGGCCGGGCTAGCATTTCCCTGGCCCGGCATCATACTATTGTTAATTACTCGGTAATGCTTGGAGTACTAAATCTAGTATTCGGGTACTAGTTAGTACTAATTGAGTATTAAATCGTGGTATGTTTGAAATATTGATTTTCAAACATGGCCGGGCCAGCGAAATGGACCCGATAATAAGAGCGGGGGAGGGGGCTAAAGTTTTGTTCATTTGTGAGTCAAATTTATAAATATATTTGTGTGTGTGTGTGTGTGTGTGTGTGTGTGTAAAACACCCTGTAAATTGACTACAGTTTTAAAGAGGCTAATAAAAGAAGGAAGAATAGCGCTAATTCGAAACATTTTTGTTGATCTAACACGAGGTTATCGCAAGACTCAAAGTCTCAATATTTAAATACGAGAATTCAAAAAGATATAACGTGAAAATATGACCTTTACATCATAATTTAGCTAATTACTGACAACAAGCCTCTTGGAATCTCCATGCAACAAGTTTCATTGAGTTCGACGTACTTGAAATTTTCAACCGGATCCAAATCCGTTATGTTGAATATGAATATTTTATTTAGTTGTAAAAATAAATGTGTTGCAACCCATAATTTTTAATCAAAAGTTTCTATAGATTTAATTGCAGCAATTTTATTTTGAAAATATCAAGGAGACACTGGAGGCAACTTTAATTCTTAAATAGCTACCCTATCAATAAGTACATGTCTTTTTTACATAAAAAGAAAACGAATTCCACAAAACCGACATCGGTACGACTATTACTGTCAAAGTTATGGTTATACAGAGTTAGGCATATGCAATACTTAATACCACGCCTCTTCTATACCCCAGTTTACCATGATCTTTGTTATGTTCTTAAGTAAGCCCATAATCTTAAGGGTGTCCGGATAAAACTACAAACGGACAAAACTACAAATAAAAAGAATTCGGACAAAACTACAAATATCCTGGGTCTGCTACCTGGGGAGGGTCAGTAGGTAATCCAAACAAAAATGTAGCGGACAAAACTACAAAGATTCGGTCAACCGATTTTGATGACCTTAGTGATTCTTGAAGTAGCACAGTTATATAGCTCATATAGGTAGATTGTCTTGAAGTTTCACGATAACTGAAGCGAAACAAAAATCTTATTGTTATTACATATAGAGGTATGTGTTAACAATACCGTATTTGATAACAATGCAATACCACAAGGTATTTTGTTATTTAAAAAATATGAATTCATGTAATATTTAAAAATAAATATTTTTCAATCATAAACATTTTATATTTTATCAATGAACATATCAGAGAACTGAAGTGCGACAACACCAAGCGCGAACTTGTCACATTCATTGGGTGACACCTGCATGGGGTACACCTGCCGGGGTTTTCCCAAGTTTTGGTACGGAAATGGTTTGATTGGGTACGGGAATGAAATGTTTGGGTACCGAAAAAGTAGCTGCTCATTACTTATTTGTTTTGACGTAAGGAAATCGAGAGTTTTCGTAGATTTCAGCTGTACAGTAACGGGCAATTTTCGTATACAGAGTGATGAAAAAAACTTTTTATATGGTCTGTGGTCCAAAGCCTGGATAAAGGGTGATGGAAATCAGAATTTTGTTTCGCTTCACTTAATGTAGAACTCCAAGAAAGCTTCCTATATGAGCTATAACTTTGCTACTTTAAGAATCGCTAAAGTCATCAAAATCGGTTGACGGAATCTTTGTAGTTTTGTCCGCTACATTTTTGTTTGGATTACCTACTGACCCTCCCCAGGTAGCAGACCCAGGATATTTGTTGTTTTGTCCGCATTCTTTTAGATTTGTAGTTTTGTCCGTTTGTAGTTTTATCCGGCATTCAATCTTAAGACTCCAAAAAGGCAATTCTTAAAGTCGGTGAGTGGTGGGTGTCCGAGTAATGTCTTCATCAATATGGCTGCCGCGCCAAAGTGTAACACTTTACAAAAACGAACGCAACTTTGCAACAGAGTAACGTAGGGCATTTATAGTTTTTTAATTGTTGGTAATGAAATAGCCTTTATTTTATGTAATGTCAATATATATCCTAAGTCTAACGGGGTTCCTGATATTTAAACTAAACTTTACTTTTTGTGAATTTTTAGTGGCAAAGTAAACGTTTAAAGCATGGCTATGTTAAAGCCCAATAACTCCTTAACTGTGAAGAAATAGACAAAATATATAGGAATAAAAAAGGCAGATAATGTTTTAAGGTTTTTTAAAATACCATTTACTTGGGCTTTTGATGGTGGCTTGTACGATAAATGTGTTAATGTTTAACATTCAACAAATATATTTTGCCCTGCCACTTCTATACACCGGGTGTCCCATAATAGTCCCCCCCCTAACCTTTTCCTATATTTTTTCAAATATCAATTCCACACCACCCCCAAACATTATTGGGTAGTTAATACTTTATTTTGAGGGGATACCCAATTTTGGCCGCCATCTTGGATCCGCCATATTGGATCCAAAATAATTTTTTTCACATGTTAAAGTGGTGTTGTGACCCATCATTTCGAATTAGATTTTTTCACTGATTACAATGCCGCAATCCGTTTTTTAATATCTCCATTGGTTCTCAAGATATGGGTACTTTTAATTTATTTATTTTCAACCAATTTAAACATTACAAATTGATGAAATAGGCCCATAACCACAAAATAATGCTAGATAGTGACAAATAACCACCATCAGTCATTGTTGAGCGATTTACACTTAACTTTTACCAATGTAAATTTTTTGGCCGCCATCTTGGATCCGCCATTTTGGAATGAGGTAAGTTATTTCAAATATAAAGTTGGTATCGTGACCCATCATTTCAAACTAGCTTTTCACGCCGAATTGGATGCCGCAACCCGTTTTTAATTATAGCGTTTCGTTTTCAAGATATTGTCATATTTCTAATGAAAATCTAAAAAAATATGAATTTTTCAAAAACCAAATTTTATGCGGACAAGTGTTGGACGAGCTATAAGGCCAATAGCAGCTTGAAATTTTTTTAAATTGATTTTTAGTGAAAGATTTAGACGTTATCCTAATTTTGTCCGATTTTCATTACTTATAGCTCAAATGAAGGCTGATGGATCACCGGTTGTCTTAAAACCATTCCGACCTACAGGCCATAGTTGGAGCTGGGGAGATCAGTCTTTAAATAGTTATGACATTTTTGAAAATTTAATTTTAGATTGGCTGGAGGTCCACACCCTACCCCAATCTCAACCGATTTAAATGAATTAAAGATTAAATGAAAGCTAACAATACAAAATAATTACAAATCCATTAAGACCCAAAAATTGTTTTGAGTTTTGATTAGATTTCTTTATATGAGACATAAATTATATGCACTTTAAGAAAGTGAACGGATTTTAGGGGAATGAAGTTTCATAACTCAAAATAAGTAAGTCCGATTTTATTGAGTAATATCTCATATGAAAGCCCGCAATTTACTGAGCAATTTGAAACCAGAACCAACGCTGAGACCCATGTAGCTTCCAGTTAAGTTGATTTAGCTTAGTTGAGACCTATTTAGTTGAGAATTTCATTGTGTATTGTGGCGGGAAATAGCGCTCGCTACACTGGTTGTATGACTACACGACTGAATGCGACCTGACCCAACTGGGGGCCAATAAACAAATCTGCAGAGCTACGACAGCACGACGGTGCCGAATCTAATTAGCGGTTCAGTCGTATAGACGTAGTCTGCACCGAGCCCCCAGCCGCTAATCCCCCCGCGGCTACCTGCGAGGCTGTCTTGAAGAAAACGTTATCCATGCCATAACTGAGTTTCTAGTTAGAAAATATTTACTCCTTTAAAATCACTTCACATAATTGTTTATGTGTAAATCATAAGTGTAAATTGTCATTTTATGATTATATTTACGTTACCACAGCGGATTTTTATAATAGCTAAGAAATTAGCCGTATATAATACTTTTCTCAACATTTTTACCTTCATTTGATTACACTGAAAACAAAGAAATGACTGCACATTACTACTGTACGTAATTAAATACACCGTGACATCTACAGAATCTATATACTATTAAACTATTGTATTTATTTTTTACCTAACTTATCCTAACCTAACCTAACCTAACCTAACCTCAAGGTTTACCCCAATCAAGCCGTGCAGACTACGACTACACGACGGTGTCCCCTCGCAGCTGCACCACAGTCGTGTAGTCGTAGCCCTGCAAACCAGGTAAACCGATAGCCCTTGTCAGTTTTATTGCACAGTCGTGTTGTCGCTTTACCCGCTACACTAGGGAAGAATCTTTGTTTGCTTATATCTTGAAAGCGATTGAAGATTTCCAAAAACAGAGTTTGCATTGTAATCAGCGAGAGGATCTAGTTTGTAATAATGGATCACAACACAATATTTATTTTTTTTTAAATCAAATATGGCGAATCCAAGATGACAGCTAAGAAACCTAACAAAATGAAGGACTTCCCAAACATTAGTTATTGACAGCGGTATAGTGGCATCCATTTATATATTGCCTATGGCATTAATTTACTAAATATTCAATGAGGATTACCTCGTTTTTGTCTCTTTTTTGGTGGTCATCTTGTATTGCGGTATGTATAAGAATGAAAAAATGGTACCAATAAGGTATTTTTTATCCTAAGGTACTCATTAACAACTTTCAAAATTTATTTACATTCTAAGCCAGTCGAGTGAAATATACATACCAGACCCCGCTAGTAGTTTTAAAGAAATCTATTCATTTGAATTAAATACTTTTCCTAAGAAAATAATAGGCTCGTAGTATGATTCTGAAGTTATCTGGTTTCAGCTTATTATGAACAGCTCTAAAACCTTAGACAAGTCTGATGACTATCAGCTCATGAAAGAAGGGCTAGGGACCGCCGACGGACCTCTGAAATACGCCATTTCGACCGCACCAGGTAAGTCATACTAACGATACTTCGCAATTTAATTTTAAAATGAAGGCCCCACCTGGAAAAAATTCCGTTCATTTTAGAACTTTTCCCACTTGTTTAGAAGTACCTAAGGATGAAAATACCAAAAGTCCTGGAAAATATGTGGCGAGCTCTAGTGGAAATTGACGGAAACAGGGTACTTTTTTTGGTTTTTCGTAAAAATCTCGAGAACCGTTGGTCGGAGGTGAGAACTTTAAGTGTACAAAATAAAGCTTATTAAATTTTCTACAAAATGGTGCGTACATTTTCATTGTACTCCTAACGGTTACCGAGTTGTAGGGCGCCAAAAATAAGGATCTTTTCACGATTTTCCCCTAAAAATGAGCAAAATATTGTTTTTTTTAGTATCAATGTATGAAAATAAAAATTATCTATTTTGGTGGGCACCATTAAATTCAGCTTAAAAAACCAAACAATTTAGTATCCTGAATCATTGCTTTATGTCCGTTGGTCACTGAGATAATGGAAGCGGTAAACACCCCTTACATTGTACCTTTGTAATCCTTACGGGAAATAAAAAAAGTTCTATATCTCGCTTATTTCGCAACATATCATAGTAAAACTTGATTCTTGGCTTGATGTGGTTGAGATATATCGTATTAGAGCCTAAAATCCCCAATTTTCACATTTACGTGTCAGCAAACCTTCATACTCCATTGTTCGTAGTATTCTTATGCAGGTGAGTATGCATGTTTGCTGACACGTTAATGTGAAAATTGGGGATTATAGGCCCTAATATGATATAACCTTAAAATATCAAGCCAGAAATGAAGCTTTTTTGAGATATGTTGCGAAATAAGCGAGATATAGAACTTTTTTTATTTCCCATAAGGATTACATAGGTACAATGTAAGGAGTGATTACCGCCTCTATTATCTCGGTGACCAACGGACATAAAGCAATGATTCAGGATACAAAATTGTTTGGTTTTTTAAGCTGAATTTAATGGTGCCCACCAAAATTATATAATTTTTATTTTCATACGTTAAAAACTAAAAAAAATTGTGCTCATTTTTAGGGGAAAATCGTGAAAAGATCCTTATTTTTGGCGCCCTATAACTCGGTAACCGTTAGGAGTACAAAGAAAATGTACCGCATCATTTTGTAGCAAATTTAATAAGCTTTATTTTGTACATTTAAAGTTCTCACCCCCGATCAACGGTTCTCGAGAGTTTTACGAAAAACCAAAAAAGTACCCTGTTTCCATCAATTGCCACTAGAGCTCGCCACATATTTTCCAGGACTTTTGGTATTTTCATCCAGTACTTCTAAATAAGTGTGCAAAGTTTCAAAATTAACGGAATTTTGTCCAGGTCACACCCTGTTTTGACTGGACTATATAGGCAAAAGAAAAGTCGCATAATCGTTTAAGTGGCAGTATTTAACTAATAACTTAAGCGAAAGAGAGAATTTGGTGGAGAGGAAGCGCAGGTCCTCTCTCATGGATCAAAAGGGATGTTTTGAGTTTTGAAATCTAGCTGCTGACCCGTGGAGCAAAAACGATTTTTCAAAAATTCCCTTTAACTGTGGAGCGAAGGGGCCAACTCATCTTAACCAGCCTTAATCATCATATTTCCGCACAGATGAAACGCCTTGTGACATAAATCACGAGGACTAGCCCAATTTAATATTCAAAATACGTATTTCCACGCTAGTGACCTCGGTGTTGATGGGGGTAGTAGTCGGTAGTTGGAGAAACTGAATAATATGTTTTATATTGTACGTGTTCATGTTTGTGTTCAGGTCCGATATGGAAGGTGACGCGCAAACACATTAACGCCATGTTCACGCCACGTAACCTCGAGCAGATGCTGCCCGTGTTCAACGACAACGCTCGCGTGTTCGTGGCACGTGTGGCTCGACACGTGGCGAGAGGGCCTGCGGAAGTGAATATGATGGACTTTGCCATGGACGCTTCTTTTAAAACGATATGTGGTAAGAATAATATTTATAATCTTTCTCTGCTGTTAGTAGGGCTTTTTATTGATGGTATATCATTTGGTCTACTTTATCAAGGGAAATATACTGTTCTCGTCGATTGTCAAATAATGTCTGGTTTACATTTCTCGAGCCAGTCTGATGTTTCGAGTGAATATAATATTTTAAACATTACATTAGTCGAGTTTGACACAGTGTTTTCTTAACAAAGCCGTTAATTATCTGCTAGGCTGCTGCAATCCAGGAATGGGGAACTCAGTCTGTCAAACGATGATAATAATAAAAATAGTGTTTTCCAGATTTTATTTTCGGAAGAGATAACAAAATCGACATGGATTCTACAGAGTTTCGAGGCATGAAGTGTGTTGCCGAAAGGTAAATTTAAATGTTTCATAACCATCCCTGCAAATAAGTGCAATACTCTAAGTAATACTCAGGTTAGCGTGACGACCGAAATTCCTGTGACGTATGACGTGCAATTAACCTGTTCATAACTGATAACCGATTCCGTAAGGCTTCAACAAGGGTAAGCGTATTAAGTAAAACCTACCATCTTAACGTCAATATTGGTAGCGTTTACAATTTCAAATATTTACAGTAATACTGTTGCTTTTACGTTGATTTAAACTCCTATGAGATGGCGCTCAGTTTATTCAATCGGTCGGAATCTATCACCAATTTCCAACATACATGTATTTTTCTATATTGAATGTAAGTAACCATTATTGATTTATTATTTTACTTTTGAAAGCTGAAAACGTGTTAAAGTAAATTCGATGTGAATATGAGGTCTATGTTACTGTATATCAGCTTCATCACCAACTGAAATCAAATATATTTACATATTATTAAGAGTGTAAAGCTGTTCTTTCTCGTTGAAGCTAAACAGCTACCGCGCGACGGGCAGCGCAGCGCGGTATCTTTAGCGAAAGCGAGAAAGACACTTAAGAAATATATACAACATTTTTCCTACAACTGCAGTTTTGGATTCCCAAACGATAAATAAACTCACAATTACTCACGTCCATTGTACCCGAAAGCTCCAGTTTGAAGTTATAAACATGTCGAGCTCTGTCGAATCAAAACATAAGCGGAAGGGCTGTAGCGCGTAAAGTAACAATGCATTTATTTGTTTGTGGCAATCAGCTGGCGAGCGTAAAAGTAAACAGCTCGCAAGCGTGAAAACTTTTTCGCTCGCTTCTCAGTAAGCAGCTGTTTTAAGATTAGTCTTAAGTGCGTAAAAACACATACGCGCAGTTGTAGGAAAAAATGTACCTAAAATCCTGTACAACATATCATTGAATTCCCTTCAGACTTTCAGATGCCTTCTCAAAACGGATGTTGTATCCTTGGCTGAGAATTACACCACTTTTCTTATTTATTTACAAGAAAGAGCTGGAAGAGATCAATACTCTGTGGAATAATTTTACTACTGCCCAATTGAAGGTAATTGATTTATAAATATTGATAGTTAATTGGCTATAGAATATTAATATCATTCCATAAGCTATCCTTTTTGAAAATTAGTATGACAATCAGAAATAATCATCAAGAATAAAAATAAATTGAGCAAATAATGCGAAACCAGTTTGATTATTGAAAATTATATGCCCTTTTCATGTCATCCGGTTTTGTCATCTGGAAGTGACCGATGCTGGAGTAAACAACCGGAAACATTCCGTATGTCTTCCTGTTGTGCATTAAAAATTGGAATATAAATTAATTTCGCCTTAGGGATGATGGTATTACCCCAGGTTTCATTCAGTTATTCATCATAATTAATCATCAGTTAAAATCAAATTTGTGAAGAGTTAAAATTACCATGTAATTTTTGAAATGTAGCATAGCACACGAACATGGGGCGGGGCAAAACTGATCCTGTTTACAGAGCCCACAGTCGAATGTGGGGGCCATACAATCCATCTACCAATCCATCCGTCTCTACAGCTATATATCCATCAATCTATATATCTATCTATATGTGTGCCCGTAAGCAAGATAACTCTCGTAAAATGGTCCGATCTTTAGTTAATTTAGTTTAGAAATGACAAGTGGTAATTATTCAAATAAGTTCGAAAACCTGCCTGATCGGACCATTGAAAGGAAAGGTACGAGAGAGTTAAACCCCTCAGAAATAGGATTCTTAATTTTTGAATAGGAAAATCAAATTCATAAATTTTTGGTTCTTACCACTGAATCCAGCTTGAAGAAAATTTATAATTTTGATTCATTGTTCTATTAACACTGGTTACTGAGAAATCTTAAGCACTTCACAGTGTCCCAATCATCCTTATGGGGAATAAATAGAATTCTTCATCTCACTTATTGCTCAACGTGCATAATAAAGTATGGCGCGTGGCTTCAAATAATTAATTTCCGTACCATAATAGCAAAAAATCCTAATTTTTACATTCCCTTAGTAGGAAACCTAAATGCATACCCCTTTCTTAAAAAAGAGGTTGATTCTTAAAACAGTGGTGGGTGGGGTATATTCTTTATTTATTAAAAGTGCTAATTACTTAAAGTGCCAATTTTATCTCATCATGTAACTGATAGCAAATTTATCGCATCAGTTACATCGCAGATTCGGCGTCAACAAACAGGTGCTTGGTGATACCATCCAACATCTGCCGGGCATTCAGCCTAACCTAAACTAACCAAACCCAACCTAACATAACCTAACATAGTCGGATTAGCAACAACTCGTTGTTGGAGAGTTCCCCAAAACTTTTCTGGAATCCGATATTTTTTCCGGAGGACCAAATTGGATAGTGTCAAATGTGCCTGGCTTTACAGTTTAATTCAGAAGTTAATAATCCGCATTGTTGGTAAGGGATTAAAATTTTTCGTAATTTAATGCAAGTTGGATGGTAAACCTAGATACACATAACACTTAAACTTGGTATAGCGGTTGATAAGAGAATGATAAGAATGGTAAAATGTAATGCTTCTGTTTTGAAGGGGTATTAGAATCTTTAAATAGGCCGCTACCGTAAGTGTAAGTCATAAACATCTACCGTTAAATATGACTGAAAACTTTCAAGAAAATGAGAAGATCTCTCATTGTTCTCTCTTTTCATAATGTTGCTATTATTGTTGTTTAGTATATTAAATACAATATTAATAGTTTATTTTTATGAAATATGTTTTGATGAAACAACTAACATGACGTAATTTGTAAAATGATCCATGTTCTGCAGGAGATCGAGGACAGTTACGAGCGGAGGTCAATCAAAGAAGACAATCAAAAAGGTGAAAATGACAAAATCGAACCTCTTAACATTGTGGAAGTTTTCAGGAAATTGCAAGAAAATTATCCGGAATTCACAGAGATTGATTTGATGTTCGAAATATTGAATTTATATGAGACGGTAAGACTTTCAAGGTGAATAACGTTTTATTTGTAACGAGCTGATCAACACGTTTTTATCCATGGAAAAACAGAGAAACTTCCTTGGATTCATGATTTAATTTTAAGGTTGCCATTACAGCTACATGAGCTTCCCCATACTTAAACACTGAAACTATGATGTACATGGGGCGTAACCCTGAGGGAATTGTTAAAAATCTGTTCTTAGTGGATGCCTATGCCCTTGAGAGGAACGTTCATGCAAAGTTTCTGGGTTCTAGGTCAAGTAGTTTGGGCTGTGCGATGATAGGTGAGTGGTATTCGACAAATATAGTAGATATTCACAATAAAAATCGTTGGCAAATTGAACTGTGGTTTTCGTTCCTATTTTAGGTGCTTAAAATAAATAAATATTTTATTTCAGAGAAATAAAATATTTATACATACATATAATTAAACAAATAAATCATAATATTCATAAATAAGTATAAAAAAGTAAAATCAAATTATTCTACATCAGTTTCTAAATACAAACAAACTGAACTTTACAGGTAAATATTAATTAATTGAAGTTGGAAAAATGCAAAGTTTACTAATAGTTATTTGTGCATCTAGGGACTAAAGTGCAGGGCGACAATTTCCAGAGGGAGAAAAAGTACTTTCCCGTGATGCACACAAAATTTTTCCTCCACCTACACCATTAACAATAACTAGGTATAACACTGTAACTTTACCTTCAGATGATCCTTTGCTTCAACAATTTGCATTACAATCATATAGCCTATATAAATGAATAATGCAAGGTATTTAGGCTTTAATTTTAACCATTTATTCACACTCTTCTTTAAAAATACTCTAGGCCTAACTTATTTGTTCAAAAATATGCAGGAATATAGCCTAAACTACAGCAAACTCAAAATGGATACGCTGTCCTGTGGACAACAGAAACGGACGCTCGGATGCTGTGACACTCTCTTCAACATAGAGAAACAAATTAAAATCGACAGTGTTGCCATATTTTCTCACTGTCCACAGCGGCGTTGCCGGATTTCTTCCCATGTATTTCTTATGAGATTACTTTTAGTCCCATGGGTCTAAAAGTAGATTACTTTTAGTCCCGTGGGACTAAAAGTAAGTAAGTAAATCCCATGGAGTATAAACTAGTACTTTAGTATTCTATTCCAGGGACTAAAAGACGACTATAGTTAGTAGGTGGAGGAAAAAACATTTGCAACACAAGTTTACTCAGTATATTAAAAAACATTTCATTTAAATTAACTTCCATGAAATTAGGTAGCCCCTTAGGAAAATCCTTTGTTGGGTTATAATTGAATAAGACAGTGGCGGGTATATATAAATAAAATGTACAATAACAAATATTTTCATTGAGTCACAGAATGACTTTCTGCGTTGGGGAGGGGGGTGCAATCATAATGCGGAAGAAAAATTATAAAAGGAAATAGTCCATGTTTCATATTTTAAAAGCCAGTTGTAGACAGCGATTGAAAACTTATTTAGTGGTTTGATGTTTCCTGCAGTTTCGGGTAGTTAGTTAAAGCTTAAGGCCTGCAAATAAGAAAAATTATTTAAACATTTCCAATCCAGGCCTAACTATTAGAAAGGTTCTATCTATACCTCCCCGTGAACTATAATTGCTGTCAACCATATCCCACTTTCCTAATTTTACGTAAAAAGCCTAATGACCCTCTGAATTAACACTGGGTCAGTGATTCCACTGAGCACATCTAAATTATGAATCCTGTAAAAAGGATTGATGAATGAGAAACACTTATTCCGTGAACATGCATTACATGTTTGGAGAGAGTCAACTTCCGATTCAGAATTTTTTAAACAAAGCTCAATAGAGTTTTAAGTTGATGTCTGATCAAATACTGAAACGTTTTCGCTTGATATAAGAACACAATATTAGAAGGATGAAATAATTTGCAACAAATTTTGGTTTTGTTCATCTGTTTGTACCGTTTTAGGGCAGTGATACTGTTGCTCATGTTGTGTGTTACTTCATGATGGCGCTGGCTCAACATCTGGACTGCCAGGTAATTGATATTAGCGAATTTCCCCTACAGGGAAGAAGCTATTACCGTAGGACTCATGGTAAGACCTAGACTCAGGACCATTATAACTTTTCGTTTTGGGGCCCCCAGAAGCAAAAAACACCATTCGTTCGAATATATATATGTTTCTGTTAGCACGATAGCGACCGCAAAAATGGTCCGATCTTTATGAAATTTGGTACGGACATGTAAAGTGGTAATCAATTGGACGAGTTCGTGAACCGGCCCGATCGGACCACTGGAAAGGGGTGAAAAAGGGGGATAAACCCCCCCCAAAAATGGGTTTTTTGAGTTGTTTACATAGAAAAATAAAGTTTATCGAATTTTCGTTTGCACCATTGAATTCAGCTAAAAAAATTTGGTATTTTGAATCACTGCTCTATGTCCATTGGTTAGCGAGATATTGAAAGGCACAGTACGTCGTCCCAATGTTAACCTTATGGAAAATAAGTAAAATTCTATACCTCGGTTATTTCTCAACATATCTTGATAAAACTTGGTAAATGGCTTCTCCTAGTTCAGATCTACTAAATATTGAATTAAAACCACCCATTTTTTATATACCTGTAGCAGCAAACCTGCATACTCATTCCCCATGTTATTCTTATGGAGCTTACCAAAACATGTCAAATCTCGCTATGTTGGATTGAAATATGTTGTTTTGCATTTGAAATTCGCTGAGTATAAAGGGCTGCTGCAATGTGTTATTTTTTCTAGTTTTTCCGTTTCCGTGATCATGATAGCTATTTATGCGACAAGAAGGCCAAGTACCTCTTTTTCCTGGTTTACTCGCGAACCGAAGATGAGTGCGGTATAGTTTTTAGCGTGCAGCAAAGACACTATGCACATATAATTTGTACTTGTAATTTGCACTTTAGATTTTTCACACACTCTGGGGAAAAATTCAGAAATTCTTCCTGTATAACGTTGAACGTTGTGTTTTTTAGGTTAGAAATAATCTTGTTGTAGATGTTCGATAACACAAACATTGATCGTCAGATGTTTATTTATAATCAATGTTGCCAACTTCATTTCACACTTAAACAACGTTTTCTATCTGGCAATACAAGCTGAATTTTACTATATTGAGTTCTTAAGTTGAAACTCTGGAATACGCAAAGTACATTGACTGTGCGCAAAGTAAAGTGAAAACGATACTGTTTTTTCACGATATTGCATGTTAAAAAGCTGATTTCTCGGGCAGGCATGCGAAGTAGTTATTTCTACAACAGGTGCACAAAGTGCCACTTTTCTGCTCTCAAAAGAAATGTTTACGCATTATCCATAGGCGATTGCGGAATAGTTTCTCTCGAGTGCAGAAAAGACACTTTGCGCACGAGTCGCATATTACATTTTTCCAACGTCTGTAAAGTGCTTCGTGAAATCCCAGTATTGTTGTCCTTTCCTTCCCTTCCGTTCCTTTTTTATAGTTTATCGCAAACACGATCTATTGATATTTACAAACTCTCGCCATCGCTATTGGCAACAGAGAGCAGCTGAACAGATGTTTACATTCAGTTTTGCCAACGTAATTCATGGGTAAATGACGTTGCCTGGCTAATAAATGAATATATATCTTGTAGGTATATCTTGTTTATTTTTGTGTTCTTAAGTCGAAACACTGAAGTACGCAAAGTAAATCGAGCATGCGCAAAGTAAAATAAAAACGGGAATAACCCGGTTTGAGGTGAATATCGGGTCCAAAAACAGCAATTTTCTGGGGAAGGCGTAGGAAAAATATATTACGTAATTTTTACACCCCCAATTTAAAGGATTTTTAGTCTAAAGCCTCCAAGTTGGGTTTCAATGCAGTAATTTTATTAACTAATCATAAAGTTTGGACTCAAAACCAAAAAGGATTTAGCGGTATTTTGGTAAAATTAGTAGTCTCCCGTAGTCAAAGATAAACAGTTTCCATCCCAACAGGATAAGGCATACGACGAGATACTCTCGGTGGTGGGTCCGTCTGCAGACGTGACTCTGGACCACCTCAGCAAGCTGACGTACCTGGACCAGTGCATCAAGGAAACTCTCCGCAGGTTCACACTTGTACCGATACTGCTGAGGAAAACGTCCGAAGACATTGAACTCAGTACGTTTAGTTAATAAAACCTCTTCATTCAGGATGGTTCTATGCACAGCGTTCCAAAACTGATACGCTAAGGGTCGTTTGCACCATTCTGGTTTAAACTATTTTTTTCTTAATCTTAAGATTAAACCAAAAGTTAGTATACAGATACAGTTATAAAACGAACTCCATCAGCTAAATTAGCTTTTAAATACTCTTAATCTAGATTACATTAATTCTGGTTTAAACTAGAATGGTGCAAACGGCCCTAATTATATCTTTAAGTTTGTACTTGACTGTAGAAAGGAAAATCTACCTGCAAACATATAAGAGAAATCAACACAGGCTTTAGTACAGGTTTAAAGGCTGTAACTTGACAGTAAGCCTCTCAATTTGTGCTTAATTGCAGGAAGGCTGTTCTTTAAGATGACTCTGAAGGCTGCAAAGTAAAAAAACTACTGTTTAACAATAATATAAATCCTTTAAAACTTATTGAAGCCAAAAAAATACACCACCCAACTTAACAACAGAGACGTAGAAGTGGCAGTGCAAAGTCTTAGTTGTGATGGTTAATTTCAAAGCCATGTCCAAGAAAAATTCGAAATTCGTTATCTTAGTCGAAATTGTCCATCGTCCTATTTTTAAATAAATAATATTTCGCAACTAGGGCCGAAATGAGGTTTTGCACGCTCGAGATCGTGCTTCAAATTCGAGACGAAGTCGAGAATTTGAAACGATCGAGATCTGCAAAACCCTTTCGGCCGAGGCGCGAACGATTTTTTACCACACTAAACAATGAAATCCACCCTATATGTCATTAGAAATCTGATTATTTAATTAAAACACTTGAAACAAAACTTTGAGGTTATGAGCAATGATACTTCTTTGTAGTGGTTTAAGAAAACGCAGCCATAAAAATGACATGATTGCAACATCCTATCTTTGGAACCTAATGAATGCTGTATAATTATTTTCATCACTCTGTATACGAAAATTGCCCGTTACCGTACAGCTGAGATTTACGAAAACTCTCGATTTCCTTACGTCAAAACAAGTAATGAGCAGCTGCTTTTTCGGTACCCAAACATTTCATTCCCGTACCCAAACAAACCATTTCCCAAAACAAAATTTTGCCGTACCCAAACAAACGAATTCCTTAATTTGACAGTTCAACCAGCTGACTTTATAAACTAAAATAGACAGTTCAGCCGTATTGTGTTTACATATAGAAAATGACTAAATTAGGACATGTTAGATAAATTTTGATAAGTTTGGTCACTTATTTGCATCGTGATGAAAAGTACTGTTCACAACTCGTCACAAAATTACCATTTCGGGGCTCGATAGTGTTTTACTTTTTTTTACGCCTCGCAAGTAAAACACTATCTTGCCCCGAAATGGGCTACTTTCGTGACTATTAGTGAAATATACTATTATAGCTCTGGACAGCCTTACTGGCGGGTGAGTGAGTGCTCTGTTGTCGTAATTAGCGTTTATTATTGCAATGTTTTGGAAATAAATCACATGGTCATTTGTTTATGTAGAGGTGCTTTGCACAAGAAAATATTTTGCTGCATCTGCAAGCGCAACTAATTTTAAATGCTTGCAAGCTCAACACAATTCATGAAGTACGACGACAAAAGTGAGGAAACACATTCTTAAATGTAAACAAATCATTTTAAGATGAAAGGCTGCCAAACTAAAAGACCAGCCGATGCATTACGCAAATATTTTCCATAAATTTTAATCGCGTAAGAAATCTCTCGGTGAAATATTGCAGGGCATTATTTTGTAGTGTAAATGAGGTGAAATGTAAACAAAGTTTTGACAGTTCTACCAAAACATGTGTTTATTTAGCAGACATTTTGGGGGATTACAATTTTCGCCACCCGCCAGTAAGGCTGTCCAGAGCTATAATGTGTTATTTCAAGCAAATAAATAATCAGCTGACTTTCGGCCCTATGGCAGAAAGGAGCTGATTTCGGCCACTAAATTATGTTTGTAAAACAGGTGATTACGTCGTAGTGTAGTGAAAAATCAGTTAACGTACAAGCATGTATCTCAAGTAAAAGTAAAAAAGGCCTCCTTCTTTATATTTTGCATTATAGTTTTAGTTTTATTAATAGATCGTCTCCTATTTTTGTTTCCAAGAAATGTCTTAAGGACAATAAGCCAACTATCGATGCCTATGTTTGTTCGCAGGCGAGTGCACAGTGCCAGCAGGCCATACAATCGCGTTTTCCATCCACGGCGTCCACATGAACCCTCGCATCTACCCAGACCCGAAACGCTTCGATCCTGACCGATTCTCTCCAGAAAATATCGCCTCCAGGGACAGAAACTCTTTCATGGCGTTTAGTGGTGGACCCCGTGACTGTATAGGTGATATAAAATACGTAGTAAATTTAAACCAAATTATAATAACGAAGAGTACAGAACACAATTTACTCTTGCATCTCTTACATTATGTAATCCTAGCATTAATTTCTCATCTCCTTTAGTACTATCTACTTAACTCCTTCACAGTATAACGTTGTCTAATAGCCTTCTATGGCATCCGTATGAAAGTCTCGCTATAGGTAGGTGCTAATAAAACTAGAATTACAACACGAATCTTAAATATAACCTTTAGATAACGCTATCCTAGTTTCTCTGAAGACTCATACTTTTCATATCGTAGTTTAGTTTCTTGTAAACTGAAATTCACCGTTACCTACAGTTAAATATACTTTATGACTGTTGCAGGAAAGAGGTACGGCGATATGTTTATGAAAGTGCTATTTGTAAACATCTTGAGGAAGTACAGAGTGAAGCCTGTTTTGGACATTCATAACTTAAAGTTGAAATTTGCTGTAGTACTAACCAGTACTGAGGGCTTCCCTGTGGTGCTGGAGGAACGAGCTCATAGTATTTAGTTGTAACGATGAAGTGACTTCTGATTAAAATAAACACTGCGATTTGATTTAAATCTGAAATATTTATTTCAAAACAAAGTGTAATTAGAAGTTACTACAGTTCACGCATGAAAATCCTGACCATTTAAAGAACGTCTGTGAGAGAGGTGGGTAATGAATGTTTAGAGAGAGATAGACGATTCCTAAATTTGCGTATGTCATTGGATGCAGCGAAGTATGTTTTGTTTTACCTATTTGGTTCCTTATTGGACGATCTTTTTTATTGTTCTTGAAGTGTTTTATGATCCGCTAGGTAGTGACAGCTGTCATCGATCAAAGAAAATTAACAATATTTTTTTACTTCTGGAAAAATTATTTAATTATTAAAACCTAAGAAAACATAACTATTATGAGTTTACACTCTAATTTAATAACAAATAAATAAATACAAATACGGTGAATACAATGAATATTTACAATTTTATAGCTGAAATGACAGATAAAACTTACGTAAACAAAACTTCAAACCATAACCTTATATATTTTTGACAATTATTAGTTCACTTATTTACCGCTTCGTAGCAGTAGTAAAGGGGCGGGGCTTGAATAAGAGAGTAGACTTTCCCTCTTTCCCCACACCCCATGCGTCAAAATTAAAGTTTTTTAATAAAGTCAGTGTAATGTGGTAAAAATACAGAAATAGGCCTAATAATTTCTTTGTAAAATTAAATGACTGGCTTTAGTAAATCCTTTTTACTCGGATTATGAATTTTTGTCTTGTAAAAATTTAATATTTTGGCCCATTAAATGCTGTGCTGTTTCAAACTTTGCTATTCCATAGGTTACTTCACATGTTTGTATTAAGATTTTCAGTATTATTAATTATTGTTGTACTGTCTATTTGTTTACTATCTTTGAAATGTAGTACAATGAGATTTTAAACTTTTAGAGTGTAACTGTTAGGCCTAACTGTAATTATGAATATATATTTTATGTAATTTTTCTATGATTCATGTATATTGTACGCCTCAGCTAGTAGTGTGATTTCAACGTATTTTATGATATCTTAAAGGAATCCGTCGGACAATTGATTTATCATGCATACTGTGACTATATCAGATACAATTGTGCATTGTACAAATTGTAATAAAGAAATTTAATTTGATTTTCCTGCTCCAACTGCAACCCCATGCCGTGATTTTTATTTTCTCCCCCCCCCCCCCTATACATAGTATATGGAGAAAGTATTGTTTTCGTCAAAATTTTCGAATTTGAGCTGTTAGTGGATATATTCGTTTTAGTGCTACCTGAATCCAAAAAAGTGGTTTTTGGCGTGGTGTCTGTTTGTCTGTCTGTCTGTGTGTGTGTGTGTGTGTGTGTGTGTGTGTGTGTGTGTGTGTGTGTGTGTGTGTGTGTGTGTGTGTGTGTGTGCGTGTGTGTGTGTGTCAGTGCCGGTGTAACGTGGGCGCTGTGGGCGTCGTGACTCACATTGAGGTTTTGCGCGGTCGGTGTCGCTGGTACAGGCGCGACATGCCCGACTCAGACGAGAGTGGAGTCCATAGTCCTGTCTAAGGAACAAGCCTACAAGATCGCGCCACTATCATCACGATCATCACACTCATCCTTCACTCATATTCAGGGTAACGTCCTCCATGAGGTACCTGTCTTAAAAAGAATGATAAGAATGATACATTTAAGGGGATAAGGCACAGACATCGAAGGAACCAATGGCGTTCATAAACCATAAGGATAAACCATAATCACAACCGTGAGATTACTAAACTATAAACGAAAAGTTATAAGATAAAACATCGGCATCTGAACGATAAACCAGTGTAATGTCTGACATTAGATCTGACACCTTAAAATCATTGCCGATTGATGTCAATAAACAACGCCTCTTATAATGACACTGACGATCAGCATATAAATCATCCGTAGTCATCATCCAACCACTACCTTCCTTGAGCCACATACCTTGGAAACACGGAAGATAGAGCTTGTGAAGAAACTAAACTATCTGACATCCAATGAGACAACCACAAACAAGGGATGTAGGCGAGAAAAACAACCAGCATTCAAAGAATAAATAACATGTTTTATTACTAAATTGCCCTTTTATACAAGCACTCCGCAAATGAAAGTCAGTAACGATAGGTCAAATACACATACCAGAACTTAGGACTGTTAGCTACTATAACTGCCTGTACTTGATTGTTGAGTCACTCTTTTAAAACGCTGGAAGAGCAGACGTAATTGAGCTTGAGAAACTCCAATGTTCAATTTCCATCCAAGTCTCTAATTTTTAGACATTTCAAATACGCTTCCTTATTTTAAAAGCGATTTACTGAACTTCAGAGCCAGGAAACTTCCGTCACTCTACTGCCATAAAATAAGAAGTGTCGGAGCCGCAGGATCGTCTGTCCAGTCAACCGTGACGGGGATACTTACCTCCGGCTAATAGTAATCACGGAAAGAGTAAAGTACATTCAATGGATGGCATTTCACTTCCCAGTCAGCCACCTGGGTCTAAGCTCGTGTTATTTCCTATGTTTTATAATCGGCCCGACCAATAAACCGAGCGAATCATTACTTAAGCAGCTTTCTCGAGACTGGGCCAGACGAAGCTCTCTCCGCCCAGGGCGACAGTGAGCGGGAGTGGTGGCAGCCCTGGCTACACCGACCTCACGGCGTGGCTGTGGTGGCCCTTTGATTCTGTCAAGTTGGCAATATGAGGGCAATATGCTATTGGTTCTTTGCATTACTAACTGAAAATAAAACTGCTTATTATAAATGAAGTCAAACCATCTGATCGATTGAATATTGAAATAAATTTTCAACTATTTAAGATAGTAAGTTGGTTTAATCGTAGTGCTCACGTTTGACAGATTCAGGAAATTGGAAAAAAGAAATTAAGAGTTAGGATTTATCAATGTTTTAGAATTAATAAAATATTTAAATAACTAATGTAATTTGAAACTTTGGCCATTCTTCTAATCTTCTTGTTAAGATTCAAATTGTCGTGAATTGTCGTTCCTTGACCGTTATTTAATTACCAAATAACAAATTACTCTCCCTCTTGTCGACCTTAGAAACTTAAAAAGTCGCTTTCCATAAAGAAAACCACTTCCGCAGTCTCTCCAGTACACTCTCCCCTCCTTGGTCTACACTAACCTCTCTTCTGGCGCCATAGCCATACTAGAGAAGGCTATGCTGGCGCGCAGTGGTGTTCAGCCCCGGGCCAACCTTGGACGAATCAATCCAATGACCAGCTGCTGTAGATTCTAATCGGTAACCAATGGACAAACAATTATTCAATATTCTATTTTTCCGAGCTGAATTCAATGGTGCAAACTAAAATTCTATTACAGTTCATGTAAAAACAAAAAAATAAAACTTGAGGGGATTTAATTTGCCTTCTATTGCTTTTTAAGAGTAAAATACTTAAATGTTCAAAGGCATTTTCAATCACATACTATCCTCATTATAACAATACGCTATGCTCATCAAAAAGATTCACTACTTGATATGGAAAAAATACCAATAATAGTTCACCATTTTTGTGTTATACGGCAAGTTGCCTGACACCAACTGGGAAGATTACCTGCCGTATATAACTACAAACCTCTTCCTTGGTAGCTGTAGCGATCGCAGAGTCGCACTCCACAGCAGCGGTTGCGCCAATGAAAGGGACATCCAGAGCTAAGACCACATGATCAGAGGGAATCTATACTTATACTTTATACTTCATTTGAAGTGGCGACCTACCCAAGTAGGTATTGTAAGCCGAGTATGAATGAGAGATGAGTGTAGGATGATTGTGGCGCGATCTTGTAGTCGAGTTACTGACACGAGCACAAGGGGAAAGTGAGGCTATTTATATTAGGGAAAGCAGGGGAAAGTGATCGGGGGAAGTTGCTCCGATATTTCTCGGACCATCGGACTCGTGTGGCGTGTGGTGTGTGGGGAGTGTCAGGGGGATCATACCTCGTGGTGGTGAAGGAAGAAACTATCCCACCGCAGCAAACCTGAGCGTTCAGCGCTTTGTACAGGATACTGCATGGCATGGAGAAACAGGGACGATTTCAATGCTTAACATGCACTTTGGAAGGCCAAAGAATAATACTTTTAAATGAATTACAGACAAGTTTATTCGACAGAAAATCAATTAAAATGGTGAGTTAAGCCCTCTTTTAGGGTGAGTCACTCGACAGTTTTAGGGGTATTAGAGGTAGTACAAAAAGGTGTATTTTGTTCCGGCTTGACCCAGTACGGCCTTCATTCTTCTATAAGTTACATACAATTCCCCCTGTTGCAGAAGTCCTCCATACTCAACGAATTTCAATTGCAAAACAACATATTTCAATCCAACATAGCGAAATTCGACGAGGTTTGGTAAGCTCCATAAGAATAACATGGGGAATGAGTATGCAGGTTTGCTGCTATATGTATATTGAAACTGGGCGGTTTCAATTTAATATTTAGTAGATATTAACTAGAAGAAGCCATTTACCAAGTTTTATCAAGATATGTTGAGAAATAAACGAGATAGAATTCTACTTATTTCCCATAAGGACATCGTACTGTTTACCACTTTCAATATCTCGGTAGCCAATGGACATTGAGCAGTGATTCAAAATACTAAATTGGTTTTTTTTTGGCTGAATTCAATGGTTCTAAAGGCACCAATAAGGCTAATTCGATAAACTTTATTTTTCTTTGTAAAAAAATCTAAAACCCATTTTTGTGGGGTTTTCCCCCTTTATGTCCGAGTGATGTTGGTACCACTTTACACGTCTGTACCAATTTTCATTAAGATTGGACCATTTTTACGGCCGCTATCGTGCTAACAGACATATATATATTTACAGGGTGTCCAAATTAACTGTGCCACCATTGGTATTTCAGAAACTATTGGATTTAGAGGAAACTTATAATGATCTCGGGCTTAGGTCTTACCATGAGATAATAGCTTCTTCCCTATATGGGAAATTCGCTAAAACCCCGTAAACGCCTTTTTCGGTGCTTTCCAGTGGCTCGCCGTCTCAGCCACGTGGTCGCTGCGGTCACCAAGCCCTTCGACCTTCCACTCACTTCGTCCAGTCGATTCCATCTTCATCCAGGACCGACGCCGACGCCAGTGTTTATGGATAGATAAGTCCTATCTTTAAGAGATGAGCTAAGGCAAGCGGACGAAGGAATTTGATTAGCGCTTTGTGGATTTTCTGACTTACAGCACAGAGAACAGAGGTCGCTTTTAAATGGGTCTTCTGTTGCGCCCGTGTTTGCTAGTTACAGTTAAATCCAGCTACAGTTAAATTACTAGTTACTAGTTACATCCAGTTACTAGCGAGAGTTAAGTTAAATTAGAAGAGGGCAGCGACGGTGCTGTTCTCTTACGCGTTAATGGTGACTTATTTTTTATAAGTCCTCGACAACGCCCGACACTAGCTGAGTGCAACATTAAAAGATACCTCTGACAGCCAATGGGCCTTCTGCCTAACCAAAAAGGTGTGCACGTTAATTCAGTTATTATTTCACTTGAAAAAGTCCTGTACCCTCAGGCGTTTGTAAAATAAACGAATAATAATGGACTAATTTTTAACCAACGTAGGGGCATTAAGGGCATGGGTTACGTGGGGTTTCTATGTACTAAAAGATGAGTTTCTCTTCATAGATTAATTTTCTATAAAAATTAGATTTGCACAAATTTGTCAGTTATTAGGGGTGGTAGGGGGTTATAGTGGTTTCTGCAATAAGCGAATCAATTGACGAACACAGTAAAACCATGTCGGTCCATGCATTAGTATACATCCGTTGCCCGTCACTGTGTGCGAGGATGTGTACGTAATGCAGCTCAAAAATGGTTTATTTTAATTTTATTTTCAACTTTTTCTGGAAAACGTGTAATAGCTTATGGCAAATAGCTGATTAAATTATAAACCATATAAGGATCAGATGCTGCACTTTGGCGGGATTCCTGTGTACGATTTAGGAAAATATATTAGGAAAACTGATCCTTTGGGCTTTTACGTTTACTGGTTACTTTTTACGCTTTTTACTTGTCGTTTTCCTCGCCACAATCGTAGGAGATCGGGGAGTCGTCACGGTTTTCTTCTCGTTATGGTGATAACTTTTTTGTATTATTCTACCATATTCTTTTCCTGCTCTTCATCCTACGTAATCTTAAACTCAAGACGGCCCATTGTTTTGGTAGGTAAGTTCTTCTATGTACAAAGCTGTCCTAGACTATAGTGTGGCCTATCAGAAAGGAATGCTTTTATTCTTCTAATTAAGGTTTTTTTCTGTAATTTACTTTAATAATTTAAATTGAAATGGTGACCTACAATGTATTGTAAGCCAATTATGAGTGAGAGATGAGTGTAAGATGAGTGGAGAAGTGAGAGCCTGCATAGAGTAGTGAGTTATACCTGGCGCCAATTCTTGGGGCCCACGCCGCGCCGTCCATAAGCCCAATGCTAACATTAACATTAGTCTTATGGACGGCGTGGGCCCCAAGAATTGGCGCCAGGTATACTGAGTTGTTGCAAACGATGCTGTGGAAAGTCTACATTCAGCCTGTGTCGGGTGTTGCAGCTGTGATGGTCGAGTCTGAGAGCCAGAGATGAAGTAGGCACTAAAATAATGGTTTCACATATAAATTGTGAGATAACAGATAACAGTAAGGATAAATAATTATTAAGGATAAAAATAATTTCTTAATTAGTTTTACAATATATGGTATGTAGTGTTCTAGTGACGATAGCCTAAGAGATTTTGCGGATTGATTTTGCGCTACTAAAATTCCATTCATGTTGTAGCTGATGAGGATCCCCTCGCTGCAATTCCATAGCAGATGTTCTGACATCATCATCATGGTGAGAGCCAGAAAGTGCAAGATGATCCGGGGTAGAGGTTTCTTTATTTGCAATTGTTCTGATCCTGCGGGTAATGAACTGTGCTCATATAGATGATTTTGGCAATTAAAGTCCTAGTCAATAACAATCCTATAAATTTTGTTGAATTAGCCGTAAGTAATTCTACACTAGCCGAGTTGTCTTCAAGTATGTTTCAATTGTTACGTGTGAAGTTGATGTGCAAAGTTTTGTTTTTATTAATAATGAGATTCAGAGATTTTTGACACTTACAAATTGCAAAGTAAAATATTGTTTGATCTAATGTCGTTAGCTAGCACCATTTTTCCTACTTTTGCGAAATTCAGCCATTTACTGCACTTAGAGTCTTTTATACTTTCCGCCCGCTTGGGTTTTAGTCCCACAAGACATGCGTGGTTGAACAAAAAATACATATAATTACTTGAAAATCGATTGGTTGAATTTTTGAACAGGATTTTTCCTGTGCCAATTAAGAACAAAAGCGTAGGGAATGCTGATCAAACTATTTTTGTCATAACTCAAAATCACTGGAAAAGAAAGAGGAATGCTAATCGATGATCGTAATTATTTGTATAGGTAAGAAAAACAACAATGCTATGCTTCTGGCTGCCCAATTTTGGCTATTTCCATTAATTTTAACCTAAAAGTAATTAATTGTGATGGCAAAAAAATAAAACACAGTCATGATTTTTTTTAATATTTCTTGTATTTTGATGTAAGGAAAACCAACTACTTTTTAATGAAAGTTTAAACTTTTTATCCAATACATTAATTTGCATTTAAGTAGCATGTTTATTTTAAGAAACTGTTCAAGCTAGAACCTTGAAACCTTCACAGGCTCATTGCATATCGGGGCCTAGTTTTGTATAATTGGTTTTAACTACGATCATTTTAATTTTTCAGTGATTTTTCACGTACATTTAAAATTACTTGATAATAATATATTTTTATTATTAGTATATACGCCGGCAGGTACCTGCGTTTGCCAACCTGTGTCAATTTAACAATTATTTCCCCTACCATTTTTTCATTGGAAGTAACATTTTGTAAACAATATGTAATAAGAGGGTATTTAATTTTCCAAATTTCCAAAACAACATGGAGAATAAATGTAATAATTTGATAATTTGAATAAATTATAATTTGAAAAAAAGACTTAACATAGCAACAAAACCGATACATTTCTCACATTATATTTCTTAAATATAAATAGGGAGGTAGATTTATTAAATCTACTATTATTATTGTAAATTATTGTAGATTTAGATTTGGAATTAAATTTACAGTTACATACTTTAATAATTAACTCGATAACCGTCCAACTTCTTTTAGTCCTGATAACCCCGGCTTTGCTCGAAGATCCTTTTCTTCATTTGGTTAAGGAAGGACTGTATTATTTTGACAAACATTGGAACTATGACCATATGTTTTGATTTAAACAATCTTACCTGATAGAGAATTCCCTAAAACCATTCCACTGGTCTCTTTTAAACGGTCCCGCGACGAAGCCCTAAAAGCTATCGAAGCCCAACCTCCTCAGGATTTGTGTGTTTAAGTGGATTTCTCTCTACAAGGAAGTAGCTTTGGTGATACCTATGACCTGGACCATTATAACTTTAAATTTAGAGGTCATAGAACCCAAGGGTAACATTGGTAGTTAGTTTTCACTAGTTTAGAGTTAGAAAAAGATATTCAATATAAATAAACACTATTTAGAAGTGACTAAGACTACTTGGACTATTAGAATACAAAGGCCTAAGTTACAAATCGTAAAATGCCAAAGAGTAGTTTCAAAATTTGAGATAATAGTTGAGGAAAGTTGAGTAGTTAGTTGATTTAAGAGATTTATAAATTCTCTTTTCTATTCTATTTGGAGGTATCTGCTTTTGACAGACAGAGGTATAGATTCTGAGGTCGAAACGTAGGCTGCTGAACTAAAACAATACAATAAAATAGTACCCAAAAATTAAGCAGTTGCCACCCAACAATTATTGGCGGGTCCCAAGTCAATATCTTGAGATTTGTTTGTTTGCATACCATGAAAACAAAATTATCTCAGTATCAATAGCCCCTCTCCAAACTCCTACTCCCATAATATGTATATGTATGTTACTGTATACTGTCACCCTCCAAATCACTAAGAACTTTTTTATTGTCGCAATGCGTACTACAAAGAACGTCCATGCTAGGTATCATAGTCGCACTAACTTAGTTCCCTTTTTAAAAACCTAGTTTTGCCTAAAATAAACTTTTCGTGGCCGTCTTGGGTGCCATATTGGATCATAGCTTGACGATTTTAATAATAGGAAATGTTGAGCGTTGCAGTGTGTTTGGGACAGGAAAAAACCATAAGTAAACGTTTTGATCGTTGTTTTAAGCCAATGAACAAGGGGGTAAAGGGAAATAGAGTTTTTTTTTCACCATCTTGGATAACATACCTCAGGTCCAAAATCCGACTTGGCAACAGGCAGGTTCGCACTCAGTCAGTCAGGCAGGAGTCGTTACCCTAAAAATGTTTTTTCCCCAACTGTTACATGATTTGCTTCTTGCATGTATGATTTTAAATTCTAATGTGCCTAGACTAACAGTCCATCTAGTATTCCATTCCAAAGTTATTTATATTGTTATAATTTCGTACATTAATGATCAATTCCTCTATTTATTATAGACTGAACGATGTGAAATAAATATCAATAGACCGACTTTGTAGTGGCAATTTAAGCTCAATAATGATTTTCGTTAGGTTTGATTTCAATTGCATTTAAGGAAAATCATGGAGGTATAGCAATTAATAACTTATAGTAAGTAGTCTGTACAGAAACCTTTTATATCTCTTCCCATGAAACAATTTAATGGATCATTAAAGAAAAAGTGGTAGGCAGCAAAAATAACAAATGACCCTCCTCAATTTTATATTGGAGAGTTAAAGTATTTAAGCTAAACGAGTATCGTAAATAAGTACGACTTTACGGCTTATTCCATTAATTTATTTCTACTAAACCCTTCTATTATTTATGAATTTATCATCTTGTTGTTCATATATTTTTGAATGGTTTTATAATTTGAGATTTCTTGTGGTAAATGAACTATCAGTAAATGAAAAATTATCTTTTATATTCCAGATTAGTTAAACATTCACCGCTAATTTGGAGTCGTGTACATTTGTATATTTAAACAATTCTATATACTTTATGGGGCTGTCAACTCATATTTATATTACAGGTTCAGTTTTATAGGTTTGAATCTGGTTCCTTACCTTAATTTAGCCCTATTTTTATTAATTTCTACTGTTTGTCAATATTCTCATAAATTTTAAGACTCCTTACTCGCCGTTTCCTTCCCAGGACGTTACTAAATTTATTAATTTATTAAATCAATATTTAACATCAAAATACAGTACCTCAAAACATCAATTATCGCATTATTTTGCATATCTATATTTATGGCTCTGGTCAAGGCCCTACTGAAAACGTATTTGTGTGTGGCTCTGGTCCGCCGCACTGGTGGGTAGCGGGTGGCTGAGGTGGGAACTCTCCAAATCGTCTACTGAAACTCTTGATTGTGTCGAACTGCAAAAACATTACTTGTGATTCCAAGGACCATTAACAATACATACTTGTGCAGCAATACTGTAATTAAAGTTATATTGCGCAATACGGAATGTAATATTGAGTATTACCACCATTAATGACAGTATAATTAACCTCTTCTAGACTTGTGGCACACTCTACCGGAGCTTTTACAGTCTTATTTCGTGTAAATTTAGTATAGGTTGTAGAGTGATCTTGATTTAATTTAATATTAATTGGATATGGACTTGCAGCATGAACTCTCATATTCTAAATGTGTCTTTATTGAAACATGTAATCATATGATCGATTGCCTGGGCAACACAGGTGTTTAACCTTAATTACTAATACACAGAGCATTCTCTCGGCCGCTAATACAACTGGCCAGAGCTTTAGCTGTTTTACTCGTTCATCAGCGAACGCAGAATTTCTTCTTATGTTTGGACAAAATAAAAATAAAAAATAATAAAAGTTAGCATAATCTACATAAAAGCAACAGCAAAACTTGTCATGTTTGCATGTTAATCCTTCCTGTGCTTTCAATTATAGAATAATTATATGAAATCAAAAATTGGGGAATCTGGGTGATTTTTGAAAAGGTTACTTAATCATTGTTGTTTGCCTACAAATCGGCTGATTGGCCATTAAAGTGCAGTTGAATATTTTAGCTTACCAGATTAATTAATTAATATTTTCCTAAATATATTTCCAGACCAAATTCTCCATCGATAGGGGAATGATTTGCTAAAATGGCTTAACACTACATAGATTATTCAGGCCATACATAATCAACTTACATATATAAAAAAATACTTTACATGCAATGTAATTGCAAATGTATTTTTTGATTGGAAATCACTTATTTATTTATTTATTCATATAGACTATTTATTCATACAGTAACAAAACCTCCCCCCCAAAATAGGCCATAGATAAAAGCTAAAATGACCCAGAACTTATAACAATACTACAAGTATTTCACACTTCAACCTCATACTTGAATAAGGTCCCGGTTAGAAAAAATGTTTTAGCGAATTTCTCCTATAGGGAAGAAGCTATTACCGTAGGTCTCATGGTAAGACTTAAGCCCAAGACCATGATAACTTTTCATTTTGGGGCCCCCAGAAGCAAAAAACACCATTCGTTCAAATTTCTATATATATATATATATATATATATATATATATATATATTTTGTCTGTAAGCACGATAGCGCTCACAAAAATGGTCCGATCGGAATGAAATTTGGCACAGATGTGTAAAGTAGTAATTATTCGGATGAGTTCGAAAACCAGTCCGATCACTAGAAACCACTGGAGACCACTGGAAGAGGGCGTAAAGGGGGATAAACCCCCCCAAAAATGAGTTTTTGGGGTCTTTACATAGAAAAATTAAATTAATCAAATTTTGGTAAGCACCATTGAATTCAGCTCAAAAAAACAAATAATTTAGTATCTTGTATCATTTCTCTATGTCTATTGGTTACCGAGATATTGAAAGTGGTAAACACAGTACGTTGTCCCAATGTTAACCTTATGGGGAATAAGTAAAATTCTATACCTTGCTTAGTTCTCAATACATCTTAATAAAACTTGGTTTGTGGCTTCATCTAGATGAGATTTAATGTATTTTAGTCTAAAATCACCGACATTTCCATTTTTGTGGCAGCAAACCTGCATACTCATTCCCCATGTTATCCTTATAAGCAATAAAAATAATTCCATATCTTCATTATTTCTAAACATATCTTGATAAAACTTGGTAAATGGCTTCTTTTAGATAAGATCTACCAAATATTGAAATAAAACCACCCAGTTTCAACATGCCTGTAGCAGCAAACCTGCACATTCATTCCCCATGTTATTCTTATGGGGATTACGAAAACATGTCATATCTCCCAACATTGGGTGAAAGTATTTTTTGCATCTGAAAATCGCTGAGTATGCAGGTCTGCTGCAACGGCGGTGTTTTAAGTTATAATAAATTAAAGGGGGATTGTGGGATTGTATTAAAGTACTCTTAGATGTACTAAAGTGTGCTTAGATTGTTCCTTCGTTGCACACAGGCTGAGAGAAAAGGATCACAAAAATCATGTTTGCCTATAAATAATGAATATACTCTTAAAACTAGCGTTTTGTGATATACATTTTTAGAAAACTTTGTTTAACAATCAATCAATCAATTTATACCTAATCTATTAACAATACTCCAGTGTAAAATATAATTTAAATTACTTATTGTATATTTCAATCACTTCCCTTTTCCATTATTATATTTTTCTTTCTTACCTATATATTTGTCATATTCCGAATTTATTGACTATTAATTACTATAATTAAGGGACTGGTAAGGGACTGGTAAGGGACTACTATAATTAATATACTATTATTAATTACTATAATAAAGGGTATTAATCTATTATAATATTACATCCTAAGTTTTGGATAACAAAAAAATTCAGAACAAATTGTTAATTCAACACTAATCTGCAGTTCTATGGTAATTTTGCCTTAAACACAGAGTTCTTTGCAAAAACAGTTGCTACGGTAGTGTCTGGAACATCTAGAAGATTCTTGATGATTGAAGATTCTGGACGTTTTGACGGGAGTTTCTAGAAGAATAGGTGCTGTTATTAACTTCGGTAACCTAGCTTTATGATCAAGGCAGTCATACAGCTAGATAACCAAAGAAAGAACCAGCGCCAGCAGAAGGCTCCTGACCAGGTCTTCCGACGATGTGGAAAGTGATTGTGGTAGGGTATTCTTCACAGGAGGTCTTCAGAAATAGTTCTTCATTAGGTCTTTTGTGAAAATTCTTGAGCTAAAGCTTGTCAGTACAAAAAGTCACGTAACACAAAACAGAAAATCCTAAACATACTTTCCCCGTTTTTAATAACTTTTTATAACTTTTTGACTTTTTAATCTTTACTGGATGTAAATAAAAAACGTCTTACAACACTTAAAAATATAGTTACACTTATGCTGTATTTACATACAAGATGAACCATAGTTTTTAAGTTCAAGTTTTTTTTTAATTTCAAGTTCAAGATTTTAATCTTTTAATCTGAACTTGTTCAATTATACTAAGTATTGTCTTTAACATAGTGTCCAAAGGTATTGTAAAATACCAAATTTTAATCTAAATAATAAGAAGCATTTTCAAGACATTTTGTGTAAATAAAATCAAATACATAAAAACTAATGTATGTAAATTTGTTGTGCCTACAAATTGCTTGATATACTTAAGGTATAAAAATTCCTATATAAACTACGAGACATCGTATAATAATTACATTAATTAATTAATTTTATTTTAATATCTAGCAAGTAATAATATCACCTGTCAATATTAATGCGGTAGAAGAGCTCCTCAACTGTAGTTTCAACATACTGTTGGATTATTTATTGAGCTTGTATTCAATCATTTGAATTTTAATCTACTAGTCTCAAAACAGAGGGAATGTAATAAAACCCTTTACAAATAAATCTCGGATTCTGTGGTGGTGTTAGATGAATTGGTAAAGCCTCTAAAACATAAAATAACTCAATTAAGAGAATAAAGAAAGAATAAACCCTCCTTAAAATCTTTACACTGTAAATATAGACGTACGGTGTTTGCGTAGTACAGGGGCACGATGCAATTTCACTACACGTGTACCCATATTGCCTAGCCGCGCCGTCGAATTTGGAGCAGGCGCATTTCCCCACTAAAGTAATTGCTATTGACAATGGTTCTTTAAATGGCCCTTTTCACCATTTAATAAAGTGGCAAGAAATAACTTATTAAACTGATCAATAGCTAAGTAGAGTGGATTTAGTGGTATTTTTTGTGAATGTTTTCGTTTTTGGATATCTGAAATGTTGTATAGCCGTACAGTAACCACATCAATAAATTCAACTGTAAAAATATATATTGCTAGGAAGATATTGATCAATTATTATAAACTGCATTCAAAATAAATGAACACCCACTTTTCGACCAAACAAGAATAATAGGCCTATGGTTGGAACATTTTATAAAACAATTCTCTAGGTCTTTTCAAGGCGAAACATGGCACTGAGTTGCGTTATGTTGAATGATTGGCATCCTCAGAAATATTTTCAAGTTGTTTTTGTATTAGTTAGTTATCTTGGATGTTACTTTTTGTACCCTACCCCTTAATCAAAGTTCACATTAATTCCATTGTAAAATTACGTTTCATAATATCGAAGATTTTCAAAATTCAACATATTTTTTAAGGCTACTAATTATGTGTCCATTTATTCATTGACTGTTTATACAATGCAATTGTATACTACTGTATTGAGTCCGAGAGGCGAATATTTGAATCTATTGATATCCTATGATAAAGGATTATTAAAAATACAGCTGAATTTAAGACAATTATATAGTACGATTCGTATCCTTTTTTTAATTTGTTTCATCAATAGGGGAACAAGTACCATAAATAAAAATAATTAATACACACATAATTGGGATCTATAAATGTAACTCACTTAAACAAATATGATAGAGGATTCCCTATTTACGACAGTTTCCATTTTTCTGTGACACATGCGGCAACTTTTTAGGTACTGGGGCTTTATGAGAGTCAATGATAATTTCTTATAATTTCACCACGCAAGGGTGCACGTTGTGTTATTTTTGGCATCTCCAGTTTTCAAAGTAAACATAATCAAGTATTGTTAAGATTAAGAGTTTTATATTGCTTATTGCTATTACAAAAAAGTGTATGCGTACGCATTTAGAAGATAATAATTTACATTTCGTCAACCTTGATGCAATAGATCTTCTAAATGCGTCCTATTATTTTTGAATTGTATAAATCTCTGTCTTTAGAATGGTATCCTGAAATGAGGTTTTGAGAATTGGAGACGATGTTAAATGACACCTTGTGGACCGGTTTTAAGCCGATTTCGGCGGATTTGTCTCAGGTAGGGAACCCTCTTCAAGGTCAATAAAATAGTCAAGTCACCTTTTCTACAAAACCAGTCACAAAAATGTAAGTAGTTGAGATGAAGATATCAATACAAAATGTACACCTATTTTTATCACATTAAACTTACAAGTATCACATATTTTAAACTGCTTAAAAAAGGTTATACGAGGGGTTATGTTAATATAGTGTTTTTTTATTACTACACAAGCGTATCTCTATTTAATGACTTGTAACTCTGGTTACATTCGTTAAAATATATTTTAATGTATTGTATAAGTCACAAAAATTGGTTTACATGAGCTGTTTATTTTAATAAGATTAATTATAAACAGAAAACTATAACATCCATGGCTTAATTTTTACTAACACTTTTTTCTTGGTGTCCAGAAAAGAACACCCGAATTTTAATGAACTCTAAGTTATAGCACAAAAACATATTATTAGAAATAGTATATGAAATTAAAAGGAAACTCACCAAATATTTGGTAAAAGCTACATTTTTTTATATTTACAGCTTTGGAAATGGAACACAAACAAAAAAATTCAATTTCTCTTCTCAAAAGCTATATATCTTGGTCAACAAAAGTTAAGACCTGCAAAAACACTCTAACTATGGGAAACTTAATGTTTTTAATGTTTAAATTTGAGTGTTTGTTGTAGAATGCGTAGTTTTACAGATTACTGCCAATAAAAACAAAAAGATTCATTAAATCATGTTTTTGATCACCAACAATGCACAAGGAAAACTGCATTTTGTATTGTATTTTCCATATTTCCAAAATTGCATGCATCGAAATTAGTGACTTGAGGCCTAAACTTGGTGAGTTTACCTTTCATTTTTTTAGTTGTTAGTTAGGGTAATGATTGCTAAACAAAAATTCTGAGTTGATCACATGAAGCAGTTTTTTTACAGCCGGTATTATACCTCTGGACGCCCTCACCCGAGGCACCTAAAAAAGCTATTGGAAATTTATGGGTAGGAGTTATGGGGGTCAGGTGTAATTGTATGGCTGTTAACGTAACGAAAGAAACATTCCCTGAAAATTTAAATGCAAAACGGGAAAACTTCCTTGGATTTGGAATTTTCTATACTTCGGAAGGTTGTCATGATAACTTTGTAGGTTTGCCGATAATTTAGCATTAAATCTTTTAAATATCTCAGGGCGTAACCCTCAGCGAAATTTGTAAAACAGTATTTTAGTTCGCATCTAGAACTCAAAGGAAGCATAATATTTGCTAAATCTTAGCTCTGTATGTCTTATGCATTTTTAGATCCTTATCCGATGGAAAATCCCGTCTCCTTAATATATTGTACAGATTATAAAGCCAAACCTTAAACACAAACAATTCCTATGAAAAAAGTTTAATTTCTCATGGTATTTTCCTCAAACGATGCAAGAGGGTTAATTTAGCCAAAACAAAACGATTGGCCAATCTGCCTACAACAAAACGCACATTAACTCGGTTCGCCAGGAAATGAGCTCACTTATAAAAAGTAACCTATTGGAAAAATCTCAATTAAATGTAACACACCATCACAATAAGGAGGCCCATTAAACACCCAGATCACGTCCTCTACACAACCGCCCACGGAGCGGCGTGCTGGGCATACAGCCGGCAGATGGCGCTGGCGCTCATCTCGAGATGCAAATGTCCGGTGCCCCCCCCCCCCACGGTGCATCGGTGCATAGGCTGGTCTTTGAAGGTCACTTCCCCCCTCTACCCCCCCCCCCCCCCCCACCACCGACACGACGCGGGAGAACATGTTTGCATATCTTTAGCAGGTTTTATCTTGCAAAAAGTGTTGGGCACTTTATGGCGACAAGGGAAAAAAGGAGACGACCGCGTGTTTGAGTGGTAAAGTTGGGAATATATTTGGGGGGGGGAGAGATGTACATGGTTGGGATTGCAGTGGTTGATAGACTGCAATATGTAGTTGATAGGTCAGTCTGTTGATAGCTGGGATTGTATGTGGGGGTCGGACTGGGGAAATAAATGTAGTGTTGTTTGTTGGCCAATAAGGGCGGTTTTGATTTCGTACCCAGAAGGACATTTTATAGAGTCCTTTGAAACGCCCTCGGAAAAGAGCCAGTTCACACCGAGCAATTCATTTGTATAGTTCGCCTATAAAGCCAATACAAGCGGTCTGAGTCGGACACAAATCCTTATTTGGTACTCTTTAAAGGTTCATGCGTTTTTTTATAATTAATTACAAGTTTTTATGGTGTACTTAATGTACTCATACACAAACTGTAAAAAAAGAAATATTTCAGTATTGCAATGCTCTTTGCTTATTACTCCGCACTTAAATCAAATATAAAATATTACAATGTTTACATAGAGGAGTTTTTCCATCTACGGTAAACAGCACGGTGACCTTTTAACGGTACAGTGTGCTAAATGCAGAAAATCAGCTGAGATTATTTACCGAATTGGTTTGGTGAACAATATTAGAAAAACTGTTAAGAAACGCAAACATGAAAGACCAAATTGAGATTATACATAGTTATTGAAATGTAATTATTGAGACTACACTACACAAACATGAAAATATAAAAAAAATACTTGAATTTACATAATGTAAATACTTGAATATATAATGTAAGAAAATAGTCATTGGTCACATAACAAAGTACCCTACATAAAGCACACAATCATTGCTTACGACATTGCATAAGTACTACAGTTCTAACTATGGTAACATGTAGGTGCATTATATTTTGAGCATTGGTAGCCATTTATACCCAGAGCAGTTGGATTGGAGTGAAAATCATCAGGCCACTACAGCTGATGGGTGACGTAATGATAGCCTGACATTTGAACATTTCCTTACAGCTGTTAATTTTGATAGAAGTTTAAAAATTGCATAATTTATCATAAAAATGATATACATTGAAAAATTAATCTTTCTAACGTAAAGCATAAGTTATTGAATCATTTAAGCTAAGTAGATCAAATAATCTAAATTTAATTAAAAAGTAAATATCCTCTATAACAAAAAGTGTAGTTGAACATACTATTTGTTAAAGGCCGCTATGAGATGTTTTTGCTTGTGCATGTTATAAAGATTTTGTACTTTTGAGTGGACTGAATCCTCCACCGATTTATTGTTTTTAATTTTGATTGTAATTAATGCTGTATTATAATTGGGCATGACTGTTATGTAGAATTTTTGAAAATAAATAAATAAATAAAATAAAATAAAATAAATACAATATGAAAAGTAACACTGGTACTTATAGCCCGTTGCAATTTCAAAGCTCATTCCAAATCAGCAGCACTAAACTTGAGAAAACGTAGGCCTGCATTGTCACCGTATGCTACAATACATATGCTAACCAGCAAATCCTCAAAAGATGGCACTGTTAGAAAGGCCGGTTGAAAAAAAACGATGTGTTCATTTGTTGTAGACTATCAGACGGAATAAAAGTGTGTTGAAACGAAAGCCATGTGCCAGTACCGCCTCACGGCTAACCTTGAACGATTCCGAACGGCTTGCAGGTGTGTTTACCGTTACATTTCCTAAAGCGCTTAAAGCGATGAGGTGACAAAATAATATTAAACACTCAAAACAAAATTGATTTCGTTAAAAATAGTATTAGTTTTGGTTTGACAATGCTGTACTTCGAAAATAAAAAGGAATCAGCTGTAATTAGTTGGGGTAGACCGATTTGAGATCGACCACGTGGTGTCTGGATACCTACAGAGAACGGAAAATACTCCTGATTCGCCTTTTAATCGGCTTAACCTTTCGAATACAGTAAAATTCCGTCTATGTACTTCCAAATAAACGCACATCGGGAATAAAACCAGTTTTAATTGTAATTAAAAGATACACCTCCCGTTTTTTTAAGTTTGGCACGGTTTCCGGACCCCCGTTGCGGAATCCAAGTTTAGCACGCACCTACGACCTTGTAAGGACCCTGTTGGACCCTGTAAGGACGGTAAGGACACTGTGCTGGACCGATTGACCAGCTCACTTCACTTACCTGGCGGCGGCGAGACGCGGCGCGGCGACCCGCCCGGCTGCATTCCTGCGTCTACCTGCGAGAGAGGACCGGTCCGACCGGGGAGGGGGGCGCCTTTTGTCCGCAGTCCTCCCTTAGGGCCCGCCTGGAATCACACCGCTCGCTAAATCACCGAGGCAGAATGCAGAGCCGCTCTTCCCTACAGGGTGCGAGGAATCACGATCGTACACTTGGTGTGCGATTCGTGATTAAAAGTGGCGGGTCGAGTGTTTTTTGATTGATTTCAAGTTGAGCGAAATCGTAATATACTATACATCGCTTAAGGTTCTTGCATTATCACATTTTTCCTAATTCCGTTTCAAATTAAAACGATTTACTGTAAACTTGCTATGGATTTAAATGGCATTTTATTGTTAATTAATAATATCAAGTCTCACCTCAACAATCCTAATATCGAGAGTCCAAAATTGATTTCAGACCCGAAGATCCATCATCAGTGGGGATCTCGGTCTGATCAATAAATAATAATTACATTTTATTATCATATTTAATAAACATTAATTATCTTTCACTGTTCAGCTATACAGTTTTACAAACTCCTGGTATTTTATTGTAAATGAGTGACCCTTCCTAGATTGCTGTAGACCCATCGATCTATCATAAGTTCTGGGAAAAACAAAATAACACTTAATTAAGTCTGTAGGATTAAGTTTTGTTTTGAAGGGTGACAGTAAACATAAAATTATATTTGAATCACTTCATTGCTTCACGTTTTTAGACAAGAATATAATAACCGCCATGAAATTCTTAGTTCGAAATACAAAAATACAGCACCTACAAAATAAATAAAAACCACAATAGTTTACACGAGTTTCCCTGGCCTGTATAATACATTTAACCCGATAAAAACTCATTATTTTTAAGTTGGGTTTGTTTTTAGCCAATGCAACAAGAAAACTAGAAGTGTATGATAATATGGTGAACTTAAGAACACACTAGAGGTGGTGATGTAAACAAGCAACGGACAGGAGAACGCTTCATGGCCAATAGTCAAGTAAACAAAGAGCGGGCAGTAGAATGCACGATGGTCGAAGGTCATGTAAAAGAAGAGCGGACAGTTGAACGCTTGACGGCTAATAGTCAAGTAAACAAAGAGCGGACAGTAGAACACTTTGTGGCCAATAGTCAAGTAAACAAAGAGCGGACAGTAGAACACTTTGTGGCAAATAGTCAAATAAACAAAGAGTGGACAGTAGAATGCTCGATGGTCAAAGGTCAAGTGAACGAAGAGCGGACAGTATAACGCTTGGGCCAATATTCATGTAAACAAAAATCGGGCAGTAGAAAGCTCAATTACCGGCCAGACAAGTGAACATGGAGCGGACAATAGAACGCTTGATGGCCAATAGACAAGTAGAAGAAAAGCGAACAGTAGAACACTTAGTGGCCAATAACCAAGTAAACAAGGAGAGGACAGTAGAATACTCGATGGTCAAAGGTCAAGTAATCGAAGAGAAGGTAGTAGAACGCTTGGGCCATTACTCATGTAAACAAAAACCGGACAGTAGAAAGCTCAGTTGCCGGCCAGACAAGTGAACAAGGAGCGGACAGTAGACCGCTTGAGGGCCGGCTGGAGAAAGTGGTTATTCTACCTCTTGCCTAACGCCTATGATTTCGCTTTTATCTTCAGTCCAATACATCGAGCTCATTGTTGGAACTAGACAACAGAGGTTGCGTCAGGCGCTTGATTAGAAAATAAGAGGAATTAATTGGTTTAGCGTTCGAACGCTAGTAAAATCATGTATCTATTAAGTAATAAAGTATTAAATTTAATTAGTTTTTTGTAATATTTTTTGATGAAATGGAGATTTTTAATGTATTAGGAAGGAAAATTAAATTGCCCCCATTTAAAGAAAAAAAAGATAATATCAATGATTATTGAAAGTCCTAAAATATAAAAAGCTGGAATAAGATCTGGGATACTTTTACAATTTAACTTGAAAAGGGATGATGTTTTTATAAAATATTGCAACTAGGAAAAACTCTTGCAGAAGATTCAGTCTGCAATAAAATTTAATATCTTCAAATTTTATGTAGGCTAAACTATAGACGCCTCGTAAGAATTTGGTCATCATAAAGTGACTTTCTAAACTGACTCCATATTTATGTGGCAATCCCTAAATTTGGTATTTTTTTCCATCAACTTTCTAGAAGAGAAACAATGACATAGACCTGTAATAATGTAAGGATTTAGTCTTGAACTACCTTAAAAATAACTATTAATTATATTTATGACTTTCGTAAGAGCTATCAAAACGCATTGGGGTAGCAAAGTCCTGAACGTAATATAAAATATCAGTCGTTAAATAGTTAGCTAAATGAAACTTTACATAAAAAGTCAATCTAGATGCTACACTGTAAAGAATAAACTTGTAGAAATCAACCTGTATTTAAAAGTAGTAAACGAGGTTCACGCAGTAATGAGGCATCAATGTAGAGCTTCGAGCTGTATGAAGGTTATCGTTATGAGGTTACGGTAAAAAAGGGTAAGTTTACGTAGTTTTCGTCGCTTCCATAGAAAGTGTAAACAGTGTAGTGAGATGATGTGACGATGTGACGATAGAAAGTGTAAGTGTAAGCGTAAGCGACGTGATGGAGGGATGGCGGCGGCCTTGGGTGTGAGAACGACCTTGTGTCAACATTTACACCTCCGTGCCTTTGCTTGCGCTCGCTCTCTTGGCTTTGTTCTTGGTCGCTTTTAATTCAATTTAACTCAATTTAAAGGTAAAACTTTATTAATTTAAAGCGCCTTTATCAATGGAAGTGTCTGAGCTGTTTTATAAATATTGTTAAATAGGCTAATCTTTAAAACTAATCTTGTATATATTGAATTCAGTACTTAATGGCCTTATAAAGTTGGTCTGGATGGAAAAATAATTTAGCAGACTACAAAAGACTTGGAAAAAAATGTTCTAAAATTATCGAAAAAATTTTATTTATGTATTTTTTACGTAAAAATGACTGATTTAGGCTTAATTATCGCTAAACCTGAGGACCCCCCATGGAAAAATCTAAACATCTGCACTTACGTGTGAAACTGTAGCACAAAACCTTCAATAGCGTTTTCGATGGTGACCTCTCTTTGATTTTCTGATATGATTATTTCCCAGAGGAAAATAAAGCTACCGGTACATAAATTAATTTCTTGCGTTGAACTATCGTAATTTGTAGTGGCTGCAGACAAATGTTAGACGATATTATTATTGACTGAAGAAGTTCGTATACCACGAACTCAATTTAATTTATCAGTAAGCTATTTAATACGGTATCTATTCATTGACATTTTACTGTCCGCAAACGAGAAAACACTGGTACTTATCGAATCCAAGAGGGAGAAACTGGTATCTGAGTTAAGCAACAAATAATAATTTCGACTCACTATTTATCAATACTGTGAAAGCATACAGATTGATAGAGATTAAGAGAATGGCAATAAATGTAACTGTTAAAAGTGCGTTTCCAGCCAAACTGCTTTCAAACAAATCTTATTTACCAATATATTTTTTAATCTTTCATGCATGACATCATTTGTGGACGGCTATTTAAAGTCATATAAATACTTAAGGATGAATAAACTAGGGCTATGATCTGCATGGGGGCCTCACCTGAGGCCGGGTGCACTAGTTCAAGCAGTCGCCACTAGATCGCAGTTCATTTTTTTTCTTCTTATTCTCCATTTACTAGTCACAGGTCAGTGAACATCAGCTGTACCAAACTCCACAGATTGTGGTTTATTAACAAACGACTGTGTGTTAGTTATGAAGATAAGAAAAATATGTTGTTATTGTTCTACTCCTAGGCTACAGCTTGATTTATAAAATATAGGGATTGCTTTTATATTTATGATTAACTGAGAGAAAATACATCCGTCCACATGCGTGGCTTCCATGCAGTTAGGGAAAATTAATTGTGTTTCCTTTTTACCGATTTTGCATGGAGGCCACTTACGTGGACACGTATAGCTGGACTCATTCGTGGCCACCATGCAAATGTGGATCAAGAGGTTACCTTGACTTACCTTGCTGGCAACATATGTGGACAGTATGCATTTGCGGAAGTACTGCTGTTACCTACAAGTGGCGACTTATGTGGCTTATATGCAAATAAGGTAACACCATATGCTATATATAATACCTCCATACACATTTGTGGCCAGCTCTTTATTTTTTTAATTAACTTATAAATCATAACAAGAACGTGTCCACCCACTAAATTGAACTTCCTGAATTCAAAAATGTTGAAAACCTTTTTTATCAGTATTTCATATAGCATGCATGAAGAGGTTAAAGAGAAGAAAATTTTAATCAGAGCTCCAAAAATAATAACACAGGTTCCAGAGTCCACAGATAAATTTTCTATCCTATAAATTGTATTGAAATAAAATCGTGGTGCAAATAATAAATAAATTCATTGTGTAAACTACCCGCGAGACGGTTGAGCACCGACCATTTCACGGTTTTCCGGATCGCCGATTTCATTGGTGGAACAAATCAAGACCTTCATTCATTTGCTACGGTTTAGGGTCGCTTCATTCTAAAAAAAGCTCGTAACAGCTGGTCTTCATTAATGATCTTTCAATTTGTAGTCCTCTACAGATGTAGGTCTATAGATTTAAGTCTATAAATGTATTAAAAACACTATTTAAATATGGTTTAAATACCTTCAGTCAACAGTTCTAATCTTGTAGATTCTCCTACATGTTTCGAAACTACCGTTTCATCGTCTGGGATGATCTAAAAATTGTCATGACATTAAATTCCTGAACACTTAAATAATTTAAAAACATTTATAAATTCACATACACATAACAACACTTAATAAAAAACCAACATTGAGTACTTGTGCTAGCCAGCAATAGACACCGACTCAAGTGTCACCAACTTAGTCGGTGTCTATTGCTGGCTAGCACAAGTACTCAATGTTGGTTTTTTATTAAGTGTTGTTATGTGTATGTGAATTTGTAAATGTTTTCAAATTATTTAAGTGTTCAGGAATTTAATGTCATGACAATTTTTGGATCATCCCAGACGATGAAACGGTAGTTTCGAAACATGTAGGAGAATCTACAAGATTAGAACTGTTGACTGAAGGTATTAAAACCATATTTTAATAGTCGATTAACAGTTCTGGAGGCAAACAACAATGAATAAAAACACTAGTTTTCAGTTATTTGAAGTCTTAGCCTACCTCTTATATTATCTATTCCTATTTTACATTTAAATGGATTCCCTTGAAAAATAGTTCAAATACCGTCCCATTGACTTCGGTCCAAGGACCACATTACTGTATACAGGGTGTAACGGAACAAACACTGTATTTTCCATCTTACACCTATTACACGACGACAGTGAAGTTAAATGTTGCAGATTGCCTTAGTGTTATTATATATTTATTATATAAGTATTATATTATATAAGTATATTTATATAATTTAGTGTTATAAATATTATTATATATTTATTATTTACTTTGTTGTTATCGGTTGTTAAATATTTATTCTTGCATGTTATCTAGTATATTAAGTAATTTATGAATAGTGCTACAATGTAATTGGACTATGTCTGTTTTGTAGCAATACAAATGTAAAAATAAAATAAAATAAAATGAATAAAATATATAGAGATCTGCCCAGGTGGCCCACCCTGTCAAAATTTAGCATTAATGGTAATTTAAGATGAAGAAAGTCAATGCTGGAAATATAATTCATTGAAAATATTGTAAACAAATGTATTTTTTCTTCTCGATTATATATACTACTAGCAGTTGATCGTGGCTTCGCTCACGATAGATAGCTTGAAACAGTTGATCTTGCCACTGCTCTTAGAACTGTCATATTAGTACCCACAGCTGTTACATTTTTGTGTTTGAATGTTTACATCCTTTTAAAATTTAACATTGAAACTAAGAACGTTCACGGGGCGTAGCCGGAGGGAATTTCAAGAAAGTGAATAGGCCTATGTGTTTCCCAGGTTCAAGATCTACCTTTGTGTGAAATTTCAACCCAGCCGTTTCGTTATTTTTTGTGTTCACTTGCCACGTATAAACATACAGAAACCACATCTTCTTTATAATGATATAGATATAGATTGGACCCCACTGATCTGTCTTACATAACTTGGTGTGGCCAAGTTTTTTGCAAGAGTTTATATAAATGAAAATGAAACTATAACTACGAATGTAAAGATTATAGTTTATTAACTGTTCCCTCACTATATATTTTTAAATGTTTAATGTTCGTAAAAAATAATCTTGACATCTTAGAAAATTCTCATTATGTACATGGCTACAATACACGATTTTCAAAAGACTTCCAATATCCAAGACACCGATTGAAACTTTTTCAAAAAATCCCACTGTATATGGGAAGAAAGCCTTATAACCATTTGTCAAGTAATTTAAAATCCATGGTTAGGGAAAATAAGTTTAAAAAAGAATTAAAATTGTTTTTGATAAATAAAATGTTTGATTCAATTGAGGAATTTTTTATTTAGGTTAGTTCTTAATGTAATTTTACTTTTCTTATCTTTGTAGGAGTTTTCTTTTCTCTGCACTGTCAGTGGTAAGGTATTTAATAAACATATTTTTTAGTGTAGTTATTAATTTATTATTTTAAGCTCTTGACAATATCTATGTTCTGTGCTAGCTTTGCTAGTTTTGTAAGAATGTTTGGACAATAAAGTGATTATTATTATTATTATTATTATTTATGTAAAAGTGTAAATAAGCCCATTTCATTACTCAGAACTAGAATACTTCCTCATGTACTACGCTCTACGAAGTTGTTTACGGCCCGAGCGGCATAAACCACTATTTATCGGCACTCAACGACTCAACGTAGTCCAAGGCTTTCGACAAGCAAGACGTGAGTCAGTACCTAACTCTTGTTCTACTCGCCTTCAGTTCGAATCACCTGTGTTCAAGAATCGTTTTGGCCACCTTAATTTAATTTGGATTAATAAATAAACGAATAAGTTGTTGAAAAGGTTTTGGTCAATTTATAGCCCAAACAACAACTCCCAGGATTGATCAGTTAGGGTAGATGGCTGTTTATGGACCTTTTCTACCATAACTATGATCAAGTAGATTTCCAGGTCTAATGCTATAATAATGTAAATACGAGTTTCGTTGGCCTACAGAAGGCTGGACTAGAGTCCTAATAGAATCATCCACGTGCCAGAAGACTTGAAAATATATTCGAAAATTAACAAAAAGAAAACATATGTATGTATTTTTTGACGCAAAAAAAGGGTAAACCTAAGTCTTATTACCGCTAAGCCTGACTCCCCCAATAAGAAAATCTTATACAGTGTAAAACTTGAGTGAATTCAGTGTGAATACGTGAATTTGAGTCATGTCGCCTCTATGTGTTCACGTGGCTATCATATATAGACTAAAAAATAGTCACTATCGTGAATATACTAAAAAAACGTAAAATTTTAAACCTTGAAGATTTGCCCAGTGCGTTAAAAACGTAGATCTATAGCTTTTATTCCAAATCCCTTGGACTTTCTTCCCCTTTAGTCACTGAGAACCCTCCAGCCGTTCTCCACGCAAGTAAATCAAACAGCTTCAATTAGTTTGATTGTATCCAATTTACAAACATTTCTACCATAACACTGCGGGGAAGATGGGGTCGAAGGGGCGTTAGTGAGTGATTTACAGGTCGAAAATGGTTGAAATCAAGAAATGAGTAATAGTGAAAATGCGATAGGCCCACACTAAAAGGACTCGTTCAGCTAGATTCATATTTCTGGTTTCCCAGGACTTAAAGACTGTTATTATCGAACGGGAAAGGGTTGGATGATAGACGGTAGATAAGCTTATAAGATTTACAGACACAGAGTGAACCAGAGGATCCACATGAAGTAATAATTTACGGGCAATTTTTTCCTCTACTTCAAAACTGATAGGCACCAAATTCTAGTCTAATGAGTATAATTCCTTAAAACCTACACTAACACCCTTATCTATGATATAAAGTAGTACAGGGCATAAGTCTATATTCTATTATATTTATAAAGAAGAAAGGGTTTCTAATGGACAAAACGTTTCCAAAACTATTAAACTTGCAGAACTAACATTCGGTATTTAAACTCCCTTTGGGCCATAGATGCGTACTGAGAAACGGTTTTTCAAAATTCCCTTAGGGCTACGTCCTACCACTCCAAATGTTAAATAAAACTGCAGGGAAACTCATGAGGTTGTCATGGAAACCTTCAAACACAATCGATTGAATCAAGTGTCAAAAAGTTTTCCACGGGTGAAACCCAGTCGATCAGTTAGTTATTTATAACCTCCTAGTTCGAGCCTTAGCTCACGCCAAAACAAAACAAAACAAGGAACGACTCGGAGTGATATAAAAAGAAAAAAGCGGCGACCGGCGACGCGGCCTGTACAAGGCGATCGTTGTCCGGAGGAGAGCCACTCGCCACTCTGCGCCGTGACGTCAGCGCCGCCATCTTGGCCACGTGACTGGGGAAAGTGCGGATCATCGCACATCAGCCGAAATGGCAAGTGGTCTTCGGCGGCGCAATCGCCCGTCACTGACACTCCGGGGCTCAATGTGGCTGTTTTGTACTTTCTAAATTTTTATTTATGAAAAGCTTAACGCCTGTTTTAGTATTTATAAAATCCAAGATAGCGAAGGATATTTTATTGTTATTGAATTTGTTGGAATTTGTCTTTCGCTTCTAGTGTTAAAACTACTACGTTTCGAGAGGTGTTGAAACTCCCCTCGTTTTCAAGTGACCGTACTTGAAGTTGCATTAACCTACTTTTTTTATTCAACCTACATTTTCTTGGATTTTTTTGTTTTTTGGCATGCAATTTACATTCATCAAACATTCAACAGCACAGAAATTTCACTCACACAAAATAGCAGACTTCATCACAAGGAGACACTTTTACTCCGTGTGATGAACATCTGTTTTCATCTTTATGTATAAATAGCCATTTAATTGTTAACAAATTAGACTACATAATTTTGAGGTTATCCAAAATAGCCATCGTCATTTACACATCTGTTAGTTGTTTACAAACACAAGTTAAGAAATCGTTCAACCTTTCAGACGTAACATAAACAAATTTTGACATTAGAGTACGGCAAAATTTTCCATATGTTTTTTCAGTACTCCTATTCGAAGTGATCCAACAACAATCATTTTGCGTACGATTTAGAGAACTAAAATAGTTATTAGTGCATCTAGGGACTAAAGTGCGACTTTTTCTCCGCGAGGGAAACTGTTGTCGCCCGATGGCGAAGCCGAGGGCGACAATTTTCCCGAGGGAGAAAAAGCACTTTAGATCCGTGATGCACACAAAGTTTTTCCTCCACCTACATCATTAACAATAATTGTGACAATATATGCCCTAACGTTGCCTTCATATGATCCATTTTCTCCTTTAAACTAGGCTAGATCAGAATCGCATATAAATATATAACATAAGCAATTACAAGCAATTATAATTAAGCAATTTAAACAACCATTTATTCAAACTTTCACACTTTTTTAAACACTTTCTTATAAAGTATTAATTTTTTGAATACCTCCCAAAATCTGTAGGTAAGAAACGATTATGTTTATAAAACGTTCGGCCGTTCAGCATATTAGTAACAAATAGCTCTAAATCAGGTGATTTTATATTCAGTGTTGCCAACTTAATTCATACAAAAAATTATTACCTGGCTATTAAAATGCATACGGTTTTGTTTTCTTAAGTTGAAACACTGAAGTTCTTGAATTAAATTTAGAGTAAGCAATTGAAAATCGACAGTGTTGCCACATTTTCTCACTGTCAATCGCGGCGTTGCCGGATTTCTCCCCATGTATTTCTTATGAGATTACTTTTAGTCCCATAGGAGAAAAAGTAGGTTACTTTTAGTCCCGTGGGAGAAATAGTAAGTAAGTAAATCTCAGTTTTTTCTGTAGTTTTCTGTAGTAAATATAGTAGTTTTCATCACAAGGAGACACTTTTGCTCCGTGTGATGAACATCTATTTTCATCATTATGTATAAATAACCATGTAATCGTTAAAAAATTAGACTACATAATTTTGTGGTTATCCAAAATAGTCATCGTCATTTACACATCTGTTGGTTGTTTACAAACACGTTACAAGTTAAGAAATCGTTCAACCTTTCAAACGTAACATAAAGTGACCTACCGAAATAATTAATTGTTCTATTTCATTAATTAGTAACCCACATTTCAGATTTTACCGGTTAAGATGTACTGAGCCATGAAAAACGCGGCAGTCTATTTAAAAGCATGATTTGTGTCGGGCTTCTCCAAGCTAGCAGCCACGTCACAGCACTTATTATTCCAAAGACACCAGATGTTTGCTGAGAGCCGACTCTAGTGGAAGGCTACTCTCTTTGGCAGTCGGGTTTGAATATTTATGAGTCGAGCGGGACGGACACCTGCTTAGAACTGTGCTACTGATGGAAAGTCTGACTGGCCAAATGGTATTCAGATTCGTCCCGACTCTGATCTTGTCGGATTTGGTAATCCCTCGAATGTCGGTTGTCCGAATGTGTAAATATTCATATGTAATCGGACGGGTTTGATGTGAGGTTTGTCAATCTAACGATGGGTTGACTTTACAATTCTAAAACGTTACATAAAAAAATTGGACACTATAATTTTAAAACTTGATATTCTAACTGGGTTGTTAAAAAGGCCAACTACTTTTCTAAACGGTTCGAGGAATTTCAACCTTCTGCGTTACATGGACAGTTATATTGAATGCTTTATCATTCACTGAGAAGTATTCAGTGAAGGTGAGCTTGGTTAAAGCGTTCGATTGTAAGCATTAATTTCTTATTACTAACATTAAACACATATTTCATTCCACAAAACAGCGAGTACACGATAATAACTTTATTGTTTTTAAAATCATGGAGTGAATACAAAAACAACCTTAGCTACCATACAGGTAATCAGTGACATTCTGGGAGAAAATCTGCCTACAGACCAGCAAAAACGAAAATAACTGCAAAATAAGTTAGTTAGTTAGTTGAAGATTAAACCGACAAGGATTGACTAAGGAACTAAGATATTTATCAAACATAATCGATGTGATATAAAAAAGTATTACTCGGACAGAAGGTCTTTCTGCAAATAAATCTGAAGTAAAAAATAGATGCCATCTCAACTAAACTATTACCCGGGAATTTTAACTCGACAAAAGAGGCGGGCGAATGGCGTGCGGATAATAACAAAGGTAAATGTTGAGTCTCCTAACGGAACCTCCCGTGGTCTTGAGGCCGGTGTGTAATTACCAGGGCCTTGACCGAGATAAGACTGCTGCCAGCCTTCGCGGCAGCCGGTGTACAACTTCGCCAGCAGTTGTAAACGGCCGATTGCAAGTTTTCTTATTTATTTTTCACCCAAATAGTTGATCAAAACCGTCCCTATTGTTGATAGTTAATGGTAGGACCATTGGCTGTTGGGCTAAGAATGAACATGTCTAGGAATATGACGGTCTTAGTCAGTAACAAGACAAAATATCATCCTACACTAATCTTTCACTCATATTTATCTTAAAATACCCCTTACTATTTATAGTGGTCGGCGTCCTATATGGTAATGGTAATAGTATTCTTTCTTAGGGGGCAAAAGCTGTGAATTTTAGAACGGCAGCTCTGAAGGAATTCATGCTATATCCTTCAAGATTAAAGGACAGAAGTTTTCGTCACGAAACAGTTTCAGGTGGTCCTGTTTAATGTATTTAGAAAACAACTTTGAAAAACCGCTGAGTCATGTTGCCATCTAAATTCGGATTTATTACATCGGTTTAAAAGTACTTCAAATTTTGTTCTTCCTCTTTGTTGTAGAAGCTAGATTGTTTCTAAAGTTTTAAATAGGTATTATTTAAATTTTCTTTAGGGTATCAATAGGGTTTTATAAGTTTGTGTTGAAACCACACATGAACCCTTTGTAAGAAAATATTCCAGTGTCTCTATTTATTACTGTATCTATGCTAAAAACGCCATTTACTTGGCGTTTTTTTGTGTTTTGAGAGAGTAATAAAACATTGTCTCACGTTAAGACTCTTGGCTTCCCGAAAAAAAATTCTTCTGTACAGATAAATAAATAAATACACTATAAAAATAATTCTTGTATTGATACGAAATCACGATTACAAAGTCGTGATAATAATTAATGAAATCGTTGACTGATTTATTGAATAATATAACCTCACAATCTTTAATGTTGCAGAGAATCAGCTGTTCCGTTGCTGAAGTTTCTTGATACTCACAAGCTATAAGCTATTACCTAAATGCCACTGTTAGCTGCAAAAATGTTAATGTATGCATGTAAATTTGAAGGACAGATATTTATGATTATTTATTCCAATGTCATTACAGTTTACTCTGTCCCCTAGCCGAGAGGTAAAGTAATCACTTTATTCCCGTTGGGAGAAAAAGTACTTTTTACTCGCTCATTACAAGGAGTACATTTAACCAAACAAATCAGAGGAGGGGAAATTGATTTTCTTCACTAGACCAGTGTGTCGCCCGCGTGTGAGTGGCCCGTACGTGACTAGACTCTTGTGTAACGCACGACGTTGCGTAACGCGTGACGCCTCGCTGTAACGCCCAGTATATACTTTATATAATTAAACCGATCCGCAATCAGTTCGGCTGTTACGTCATGTGTTTCTGAGTTGAGCCGGCACCAACACCACACCAACATCCGGGGTAGCGGGGCAGTAGATACATGTGAGGTGTGAACAGTTTGGACTAGCACGGTCGTAGCTCTTATTGGCATTGCAACCTCTGTTATTCCAATGTTGACCTCATTTACCCTCATTGCAGGGTTAGAGGTCTCAATAAGCATTTTTGAATAGTACAATTACTCATTACTAGTGGACACGCGCTGCTCAGTAGTTTCAAAGATTTTTTTTGTAAATCGTCTTCTGATAAAATCTATATATTATACAGCCGCTTGTGTAACTGACTCACTCACGTATACAAATTCAAACCATACTTCCCGATGAGCTAGAAACTTGAAATTTGGCATGAATACTACTTTGGTGGTCGAGCCACAGGAAAAATTGTCAAAACAAAACATTTCCACCCCCAACCCCAACAAAGGGAGGAAAACTTGAATTTCAGAAAAAGTACTTTTCGTTTTAGGGCTGTAGCGGCTGAACTAGAGGTCCTATCCAAAAATGGACTGCACCACGTGCCACGGATTTTTCATGATCTACAACTTTGGTCCTATGACTTTTTGCCCTATCTCGTCTCCTTCACCCTTAGGTAGTAGTAGAACTTTTAATTTCTGAAGATTTTCCCCAGGTTTTCAGCTCCAGTTGATTAAATATTAAAAGTAAAGAGCTGAAATTTGGTATACAACAACTTTACAGCATTTATGTTATACATCATGAATAATATAACTAATTTGTAGTATTCAAATGCATACAAAGTCAAATAAACCTTCAAAATTCGCCAAATGTCAGCGATTTTCTCGAGGTATTCATTCCGGTTCAAACAACACTTTCCGATGAGATAGAAACTTGAAATTTAGCACGAATATTTCTTGGAGAATCAATATACAGGAAAAATTATCAAAACTCACCATGTTTATTTCAATCCCCTCAAAAAAAATTACAAAAATCGCTAAAAAAGCTATTTTTAAAGCAAAGTTATTTTGAGCTCTAGTGGCCGAACAGATGGTCCTATCGAAAAACGGACTGCACGGAGTCCCACGGATTTTTACGATCTACAACTTTGGTTCTTTGACTTTTTGCCCTATCTCGCCTCCTTCACCCTTAGGTAGCTCTAGAACTTTCAATTTTCTAAGGTTACCCCGACGTTTTTTAGCTTTAGTAGATTTATTATTATACGTAGAGGGTTGGAATTTGGTACAAATCATCTCTATAGCATGAATGTTACATCCCGTAAATAATATAACTGTTATTGGTATTGAAACGCATATAAACTTAAAAAAATCTTAGAAATTCGCCAAATTCCAGCGATTTTCTCGAGGTAATGTATTTCCTATCACCCTGACATACTACCTAGAACCCTGATAATTTGCAATCAGTATGTGTATGACTTGGTTTTTTGCCCTATATCGTCTCTTTCACCCTCAGATAGCTCTGACCCCTTTCAACCCCGAAACCGACCAATGAATGAAACAAATTCAGCATTTTTCAAAAGTTTGGCAATGTTATTTTTGCCCCACCCCTTTGAGCCTACCAAGCTCTCCACTTTCATATAATTAACCCCCAAAGCCCAAAACCCTACCACCAATTACCCCCTAACCCTTGTGCAAACCCGAAATAACTTGTGCTGAAAATTTGTAAAAAGTTAAATTAATTTTCACCTGTATTTTTTTTAAATACGTTTACCTTAACCCGAAACCCATCAGCCCTTCCCCAACAAAAAAAATAGCCCCACCCACTCCATCATAAATCCCTTCACTGACTACTCCCCCCACCTACTGCCCCCGCAAACGGTAAGTTTTCCTAGGATTTGTCAAGAGTTAATTCGTATTGTGACTGTTCAGTACACACCTCCTTAATTTTTCCGAATCTCCAAGTCTTACCAACACTCGCCCCTGAAAGCCCCACAATACGACCTAAACCAGGGCCAACCTTCAGGACTTGTTGAGGAGCCCACACAACCAAAAACCCCCAAAACAAACTGTGCCCCTAAACTACTAATGATATCTTGACCTGAATATTTATAAACTGTTTACTAAATTTGTCTTGTAACTTTTATTTCTCCAAACTTCCCGACCACGACCGGATATACATGGTATGGTGACTTTGTATGTAAATAAATAAATCAATTTAACTACGTGACTTATCAATATTTAAATCCTCTGCAAGGGACTCACAGCAGGGGGCCTGGGGGCGGAGCCCCCAGCGAGCCGAAGGCGAGTCTATATATTATACAGCCGCTTGTGTAACTGACTCACTCACGTATACAAATTCAAACCATACTTCCCGATGAGCTAGAAACTTGAAATTTGGCATGAATATTACTTTGGTGGTCGAACCACAGGAAAAATTGTCAAAACAAAACATTTCCACCCCCAACCCCCCCAAAGGGAGGAAAACTTGAATTTCAAAAAAAGTACTTTTGGTTTTAGGGCTGTAACAGCTGAACTAGAGGTCCTATCCAAAAATGGACTGCACCACGTGCCACGGATTTTTCATGATCTACAACTTTGGTCCTTTGACTTTTTGCCCTATCTCGTCTCCTTCACCCTTAGGTAGCAGTAGAACTTTTAATTTCCGAAGATTTTCCCCAGGTTTTCAGCTCCAGTTGATTAAATAATAAAAGTAAAGAGCTGAAATTTGGTGTACAACATCTTTACAGCATTTATGTTACAAATCTATATATTTCACAGCCGCTTGTGTAACTGACTCACTAACGTATACAAATTCAAACCATACGTCCCGATGAGCTAGAAACTTGAAATTTGGCATGAATATTACTTTGGTGGTCGAACCACAGGAAAATTTTTCAAAACAAAACATTTCCACCCCCAACCCCCCCAAAGGAAGGAAAACTTGAATGTCAAAAAAAGTACTTTTGGTTTTAGGGCTGTAGCAGCTGAACTAGAGGTCCTATCCAAAAATGGACTGCACCACGTGCCACGGATTTTTCATGATCTACAACTTTGGTCCTTTGACTTTTTTCCCTATCTCGTCTCCTTCACCCTTAGGTAGCTCTAGAACTTTCAATTTTTTAAGGTTACCCCGACGTTTTTCAGCTCCAGTAGATTTATTATTATACGAAGAGGGTTGGAATTTGGTACAAATCATCTCTATAGCATGAATGTTAGAAGCCGTAAATATTATAACTGTTATTTGTATTGAAACGCATATAAACTTAAAAACCTTCGAAATTCGCCAAATTCCAGCGATTTTCTCGAGGTAATGTATTTCATATCACCTTGATATACTACCTATAACCCTGATAATTTGCAATCAGTATGTGTATGACTTGATTTTTTATCCTATCTCGTCTCTTTCGTCCTCAGGTAGCTCTGACCCCTTTCAACCCCGAAACCGACCAATGAATGAAACAAATTCAGCATTTTTCATATATTTGGCCATGTTATTTTTAAATCAATACTTTTGCCCCACCCCTTTGAGCGTACCAAGCTCTCCACTTTCATATAATTAACCCCCAAAGCCAAAAACCCTACCACCAATAACCCCCTAACCCTTCAACAAACCCGAAATAACTTGTGCTGAGAATTTGTAAAAGGTTAAATCAATTTTTTTACCTGTATTTTTTTATTAAATACGTTTACGTCAACCCGAAACCCATCAGCCCTTCCCCACAAAAAATAGCCCCACCCACTCCATCATAAATCCCTTCCCTGACTACTCCCCCCACCTACTGCCCCCCCCCCCCCCCCAAACGGGAAATTTTCCCAAGATTTGTCAAGAGTTAATTCGTATTGTGACTGTTCAGTACACACCTCCTTAATTTTTTCCTAATCACCAAGTCTTACCAACACTCGCCCCTGAAAGCCCCAAAAAACGACCTAATCCAGGTCCAACCTTCAGGACTTGTTGAGGAGCCCCCACAACAAAAAATACCCCCGTTGCAGCAGACCTGCATACTCAGCGAATTTCAGATGCAACACAACAAATGGTATTTCAATTCAACTTAGCGAGATTTTACATGTTTTGTAATCTCCATTAGAATAACATGGGGAATGATTATGCAGGTTTGCTGCAACAGGTATGTTAAAACTGGTTGGTTTTAATTAATTATTTAGTAGATCTTAACTAGAAGAAGGAACCAAGTTTTGTCAAGAAATGTTAGAAAATAAGTAAGATATAGAATTTTTTTATGTCCCATAAGGATAACATGGGGAATGATTATGCAGGTTTGCTGCCACTAAAAATTGAAATTTCGGGGATTTTAGACTAAAATACATTAGATCTCATCTAGATGAAGCCACAAACCAAGTTTTATGCCACAAACCAAGTTTTATCTAGATATGTTGAGAAATAAGCGAGATATAGAATTTTACTTATTCCCCATAAGGTTAACATTGGGACAACGTACTGTGTTTACCACTTTCAATATCTCGGTAAGCAATGGACGTAGAGCAATGATTCAAAACACTAAATTGATTGTTTTTTTGAGCTGAATTCAATGGTGCCAACAAAGATTCGATAAATTTTATTTTTATATGTAAAAAACCCAAAAAAACCCATTTTTGGGGGTGTTTATCCCCCCTTACCCCCCCTTCCGGTGGTCCGATCGGGCTGGTTCACGAACTCGTCCATTCGATTACCACTTTACATGTCTGTTCCAAATTTCATTAAGACCGGATCATATTTACGGCCGCTATCGTGCTGACAGACACACATATATATATATAGATAGATAGATAGATAGATAGATAGATAGATAGATAGATAGATAGATAGATAGATAGATAGATAGATAGATAGATAAAAATTCGAACGAATGGTGTTTTTTGCTTCTGGTGGCCCTAAAACGAAAAGTTATCATGGTCTCGGGCTTAGGTCTTACCATAAGACCTACGGTAATATCTTCTTCCCTATAGGGGAAATTCGCTAAAACCCAAAACCAACTGCGCCACTAAACTTCTCTTGACCTGAATATTTATAAACTGTTTAATTAATTTTGTCTTGTAACTTTTATTTTTCGAAATATATGGTATGGTGACTTTGTATGTAAACAAATAAATCAATTTAACTACGTGACTTATAAATATTAAAATCCCTCTGCAAGGGACTCACAGTAGGGGGGCCTATTATAATCAGTGGTTCCTTGCCATTCGTAGTCACAAGTTGAATTTTATGGAAAATTCCGAACTTTATGGACAGATTCGTTAGGGCTCTTCACTTTAGTCTGAATTCTATGAGATTTATTTCCTGCCAACCTTCACGCCGAGTTATTTCCAACGACCCATTCACCATCAAAACCGGGTCAGAACTCTTGGAGGAGTACAAAAAGCACCTGGCGTATTTAATAGATACACACATACAAAGTGAATTATTGTTAACGGTATTTACAAACTATAAAAGAACCATATTAACTAAAATGACAACTATAAGACGAAATTGTAATGAAAATGTAAATTTTCTTAAAGATGCTATAAATGGTGCAGTTTAAATAATGTTTTGTAAGGGTGGTTTTTATACATTTATATGTTAACCTTGTTTTATTTAAGGTAGATATATAAAATTCTAGCTGGGCCGTGTCTTGTATTTACCAGAAGTGAAATCGCCCGATTTAGCCTAAAACGTTTCTGTTGAGATTCGCTGAGGAGTACAGCGTAAGCTCAAACGTTTACTTGTTTCCATTACTAAAAAAAACTCAATAAAGAGGCTGAACTAACCGTTTAACCATTATCAGTGTTTAGTTTGGTAATGTTTCAGTATGAATAATGCAGATTAAGGAAATTCTAGCCAAGTTTCCCCAGAAGAAATAAAAATACAACGATCAGAAAAAGTAAGACTAGAGGCGGACAGATTCAAACTAGGTTGAAATACTTCATGGGGCTTATTACAAAACTGAACACATTTGTCACTGAGGATGTTTATGAAAGATATATTAACACGATCCATTAAAGTTACTAACATCGAACCCCGCCAAACTATATTAACCAACCGCATAGCCTATTCTACTGGTAGTCCACGCTTGACGTCGCCTTGAAAGCATTCCACACATCGGCCTTGTACTGTCTGACGTCTACTGGTAGCCATTACAGTCGTCATACTACTGAGGCGGTTTACTTGTCGTGGTTTATTTATAACCGTGCTACAAGTAGCCGAGTGTCGAGTGGTCGTCATAAACATGTTTACAACTTTCTATTCTCATTTTAATCGGCGCCAGCGGTCCGGGTGCGACTGATAAATAATGAGACGGGCAGAAATTGCACCGTGAGAAAAGTATTCGAGAAATCTCAACATCCAAAGACAGGAGTAATGGTGATATTAGTGACATTTAGAATGATAATTTGTATCCATACGAGTGTTTGTTGTTAATTGTTAATTTATATTTGCCTGGAACATTTTTAAGGTATATTTATTATGGCACTTTGTCGTCCCTAAAATATAGCTGCACTCTGATTTACCGCTTTGAGTAAGTAGCTAACATTCAGAAGTTAACTTCAACTTTTGATTGATAAACTAGGATAAATTGCCTGTTCTTTAAAAAAAAAAAAAAACTGCTAGTAAACCGTAAAACATCGCTCTATATACAAGCTCGAACAATATATTAGTAAAACATTTTATATACTATAGTTTGAATCTTTAAAAATGTTTTTGGTCACACAATTAAAAGTATTTATGAAATAAAAACAAGAAATTTTGAATTTTATACTCTATTAAATAATGTTATTTTACATTTTGTTTCTAAAAAATTATATTAGCTTATATAATTTTCAAGACATATTTCAACTAGCCTATAAATAATATTTTTGAACATTACGTATAGCAAAAACCGAGCAGTATGTGTAGAACAGCGAATATATAATCTGTGATTAAAATACAGTGGTTAAAACTGTTCTTACCTTAATTTTGTTGGAACATATCCAAAACAGGTACGCACAATCCTAGAATGGAAAAAAACCATTAGTCAGGGAAGATCAAATACATTATTAAAATTAAGCTAGTAATAAAACGTTTAGCAGTAATTTATTTAGGCTCTTTAAATACCATAACAATGGTTTGGGAAACAACTTAGAGAAAACCATGCATGTAAAAAATTATTTTATTTTTCAGAAACGATTACTTAAATCGCTTAAATCGATTACTTAAATACAATAGACTCTTAGAACTAAATGCCCAAAATAGAACACTGCCACCACTGGCTTTAAAACTGCTCAACTAGGCTCACAGGAATTAGTACCATGACAACGTAGAATGCAAAACCAACGGCAGTAAAACAACTCTAAGGAATTAGTACCGATGTAATGAATAAACGATGCAAAAAGACCCTAACTGTTTTCCACCCATTGTCCGTTCATTGTTACACATTCATCTGTCGACTACGTTAGCTAATGTTTTCTTCTGCAAACAAAGCAAATCTTAAGCCGTTGCAGCGTTGTTTCGGGGTATTAGCTTCTCGTACTGGGCAATAAAATTAATCTCACCAGCGAAGAACTATAACCATTCTTGTAATCGCTTGTAATAGCACTGCAACTGTTGCAGTCGGTTGTGGGGCACCTTCACAGTGTAACAGGCCAAACCATAGATGAAAACAAATCCGAATTGATTAACTTCTCTCTTAAAGAAATACCAACTGATTTTAATGGAATTACTGAGGTAAAACTACTGGGATTTACCTTGGATAGTCATTTAAGCTGAGAACCTCATATTAATAACTTATGTAAGAAACTTGCCCGTATTGTTTTTCTACTTAGAAAATTGAAGCCTTTCGTTAGCCTAGACACAGTGATAATGGTTTATTATGGTCTTTTTCATTCATTAATTATGGAATTCGCCTGTGGTGGGGCAACTCTAGTCATATCTCCAAGGTATTTGTTTGGAAGAAAAAGGCTATTAGAGACGTGGATGATCTAACCAGTCGACAGTCATGTAAAACTAGTTTTCAAAAGTTAATCATCATTACTGTTCCTTCATTGTATACTTTTAGCAATTTAATTCATGTACAACAAAACTTAGAATCTTTTGTTTGTAAAAGTGTAGGCCATGACCGTTTAACTAGATTTAGATACAACCTTGTAACACCTCATGTTAGGTTAGCCAAAACATTAAAAAGTCATGTATACCAGCAACAGAAATTATATAACAAACTGCCTTTAGCTTTAAGAAATATGCCTAATAGTTTTTAAAGGACAATTAATGAGTGGATAAAGAACCAAGCCTTCTACTGTATACTGTGGCTGAATATATGGACTATCAGTTCCCTTGACTGGCCTTTTTATGTAAAACATCACATATTGCATCTTGATAATTTTAATGTATCGATATGTACAATTTATTTCTAACTTGACCTGTCCGATTACACTGTTAATGTCTAACGGACCAATAAAGATTGTCTATTGTCTATTGCAACTTGTGTTCCTAGGTAACATCAATCAAACATATGACGAGATATTGATAACGAACATTATGTATTTTAGTTCCGGAGAGCTTGCCTTGAACAAAAGAATGTAATTCGCATAAAAAAGCGTTTCTCTAATCTGTAAGCGACACATAGGCTTTAAATAATACGAAGCATTCTTAGAACGTAAAAATATTTTAGAAGCCTTATTAAGTTAAAAATCAGAATTCAAAATTTGTTAAGAGCCGCTATAAACAGGCTTCACTGGCTCTGAAGTCACAGATTTTATATTGAAAATAAAAGAAGTAGGCCTAATAACCAAATTTTCAGTGTAATATTTTGGTGACTCTTCGAAAGGAAGTTAAATAGAATTTTTACTGTAAATCCAGGACCACATTAGATAGATTATAGAGAGTCCATTTATCCATAGTCCCGATGTGAATAGTTGCATTTTTCACGACGCTTCGGTCTTACCGCGCATTTGAGTCTCCAATATCTCGGCTCAAATTTCAGAATGTAACTGATTTCAGGGTGTCAATAACTTCTGCTTGAATTGAACTATACCATGTAACTACTTCAAATATATTAGCGTTTACCTCTATGGTAAATGCCGTCGATTTCGCTTTCGCTTTGACTGTAATTCACAAAACACTATTGCAGTTGAACCCCGACGACCGCTCTCCCCACAGGTAGGCAAAACGCAATAATATATTTCATAGGAAAAGTGGAAAGTGTCGTATTCAAACTACTTTACCTTGTGCTTTAAACGAAACTTTTGTCTATACAGTTGATGGAACAATATTAATTGTTTGTTTGTTTGTGTCGAAAAAAATGAAAAGATAGTACAAAAAAACCTGAAATCTTAATGCGTGTTTATTAGGACCATGACGATTTTTCATCAAACTGAGGAGAAGAGGATGTTTTAACTTAATGTTTTTCAACTTGAAAATGGACCCTTTAGCGGTCCGAAACCACTTATAGTTTACCAATTCAACGGATCACTTGGCAGTATCACAGGTAATTTTATACCATTTTCGATGGTTAAAAGTGATTCAGAGGCTATTCCACAATAAAAATAACTATTCTATAGTAAAAGCATTGTTTTTTGGTGGTACCTAAACAATGCAATGATGACTTTTTGAGTTAGTACTCGACCTTCACTTCAACCAATGTAAACCTACGTTAAAAAAGAGGGAGTCGATCGGCCAGCGAGTTGAAATTTCTAAACTATGGTAAACAGGTAATCATAGCAACTCGGCCGAGTGACTCGACCAATGTAAACCAGCCTTAAGGGCCACGTCACATTTATCGAGTAGGAGGGCGAGTTAGACTCGTTCGTCAACTCGACCTATTTAGACCGCCATTTTTCAAACGGGCGAGTCGAGTTGACAATTCTAAAATATAGGATCAGCTGATCCGGATCTTTTCCTTTATACGCATACCACCGTTTCGGGTTTGCTTTTCAAGCTTGGTTTTGGTAAGTTAGGCTAGGATAGGTTAGCTTAGGTAACCTAACCTAAACTAACCTAATCTAATCTAACATAACCTACCCTAACCTTACCAACTGCAACTGGGACACTGGAACCACTAGACGGCCAGACGCTGGCTTATCGCGTCTAAACAAAGATAACGGTAGATAAGGTAACGAAACCGCAGGTAAAAATTCTTACAAGGAATGTCCACTATTTTTTGACCTAGTTTATGGTGCTCGGTCAAAAGTAAAGCTAGAAGGGCGAATTTAGATTGGTGGAATACGTATAACGGAAAAGATCCGCTGATCCTATAGCAATTCGGCGGAGTTACTCTACCAACGTAAGCCGGCCTTATTAACTCATAACGACAACAGGTTATTCCATGGTGGTGTAACGAAACGTTACTTTTTATTGAGTAATTAATTAACCCACTGAGCAGGCGATGTGTGCAGACGCCGCGGCGACCGGGCGACTCGCCCAGCTCTCATCAGCGCCGCCCGGGGCCCAATGGGCGTCAGAGCTACATTTTGGGCCCCGTAAACAATCAAGCGATCGCAGCAGGTACAAAACGAGGCCGCGTTTTTTGTTTTGCCGCGGTTTTTATGGGGCAGTAATCCTTCAGTCGGCCTAGGGGCCCGGAGGCGTCGGCAACAAAAGGAAGGTGGAGGGCTCTCCGAGTGTCGAGTTGGGGCAAGGGTTGAAGAAGCGCCTGAGAGGGCTCCCATGCCACCTCTTGGAAAGTAAAAGTCGCCGTCGGTAATGGTAACGTCACGTCGGGTTCTCTTAGTCTTACAGAGGTAGAAACTTGCAAAGGTGTATTTTTTGGTAATAATCTGTTGACATTTCCTTGCATTTATATTTTCGAATGTCTCTCATTTCTTGTTAAAAATAAACATCTGTTCCAGTCCAGTCTCTCATCTATATATGAATTTAGAGGGCGAGATCTCCTAACTATTCCCCAACACAACACCACTTTTTTCGAAAACCAAGCATTTTATTCTGGAATTAAGTTATTCAACTACCTCCCATCCCACCTAAGATCTGTTACTGATCCAGTCACCTTTAAAAGGCTTCTGAGGACCTTTTTGATTAGGAAGGAGTTTTACAGTGTATCTGAGTATTTAAATGATACAAGTTAATTTTAGTTACCGCATTTATCTTTTCTTTTCATTACAGTACACCTCGGATTATCCGGATTAATGTGGCGGAACACCGATCCGGATAGAAAAAAATCCGGATAATCCGAGGTCATTACAATATCGCCTAAATAGCTATCGCATACCTTAGCCCACTATTTAAATGGGCCCACCATAAGTTAAAATCACTATTTTCCTTTTTCAACCACTCATTTTAGAACTCAATACCAGTTCACACAAAGAGTTTTTAACTATAAACACTTCAAGTGACAGCAATAAACTAGCTCGCAAAATTGCCATAGGCATTGTTGATTACTGCTGGCGCTCCAAGTAGCAAACCAAAAAACTACGTTCACAAAAATTGCAAAAGTACTGTGATGTACTGTTTAGGGAATGTGACTCCTTCAATTAATTATTGAGATTCTAAATGCGTACATTAATGTATTGCATTTGCATTTTACTTTTAGTAAGTGCATTTCACTCGTGAACTCGCTAAAATCACGTTTTTGCTGTGATTTTAATTTTTTATTTCTTGGATGAACCGGTCCGGATAATCCGGGATCAGGATAATGTGAGGTCCGGATAATCCGAGGTGTACTGTATATTCTATTGTACTACTTTCTTTGTATTTAATGTTCTGTGAACATTTATTTTGTGCCGTTTGTCAATGCAGTAAACAGTTGGATGACAATAATTGATTGATTGATTGATTGATTGACAGAATCTAATTCCGCTAAACACTGATATTAATTGATTTTGGCTCATTTTTAACAATACCCTTTCTTTGGAAGTTTTCCAAAAAATATGTTACAAATGTGCCGTTGTTTAGGTACTAACAGTAGTGTGTGACACATTTCGGAGCCATAATCTTCTAATTTATCACTAATTTGTCAACTATTGATTTATAAGTAAGTACGAAGAGTTTATCTTAAGAGAAAAACATTTCTTTAAGAAACAAGAACCGCCATCCGATACATCGGAAATATCGATATTTTTGATCCGATATTTCGTTAATTTTATATCAATATTAGACCCGATATTATCGGAATATCGATATTTTCTTCGATGTTACCGTTAGTAATGATATTAGCAGATTTTTAAGAACAGTACATAAACAAAATACAGTTTAACCTTTTCTGCACTTTTTCATTAGTAGTAATTCAATATTATTTGATAAGTAAATATTAAAGAAATGAATTTGAAAATAACTTATTAGCTACAAGAAAGGGGTTTTAATTATTTTTTGAATATTATCTGTCGTTTTGTTGTGAAGATATAGATATCCACAATTTCGAAAAATTATATTGGCTATGTAGGCTGCTTGAAACAAGAGTCTTTTGCAGTAAAATAATTTATTTTATAGTTATTTAACCAAAATTAGACTTCAAAGTATAAATTGTAAACAAGTTTACGTCAAATGGACGTCACAGGTGAGCTGCTAACTGTTGTGATACATACCGTATGCATCGATTAATTTTTAACATTTTCCTTAAATATCGATATTTTTCCGATATATCGATAGTTTCGATCCGATAATATCGGAATATCGATATTGAGGGTCCGATACTATTGTCGATATAAATATGGATGATTTCTTTCGATATCCAAACACTACACACGACTGACACGCCTGAGGAACAGCGGGATAAACATTGTAGGACGGTCGCAGCGTGGCCTTGTGACGCTTGGCACACGTCGCTGTCAGGCTGCCAGCACTGGCCGTGTAAATCACCGATCACGTGGCGCAACGTTGGCAGCCCTGCGTGTGTGGTATCGTCACAGTTGGCAACCCTGAGTCCGGGGGCGGGGTCGTCAAGTTTAATTAACCCGGGGTGGGTTTGATATACCCGGTTTGTTCTGATGGGGATAAGAAATAAGGTACGATCTGTGGATAAGAAGGTGGAGAAGTGTAAGTAAATGTTTTATGAAGGAAAGTACCTGTGGGAAAGAAAACATTTAATAACTGATGAGATGTCTGGTAATATATTTACTTATGCATGAATAAAACGTGAATATATTTCACAATGACGATCCAACCAAGTGTTGCAAACCATTGAACCTACTAAGACAAATAAATGTATGTTAATTTTTATTTAAAAATATAATGTATTAATCGGGTCTTTTAGTACTTTCCTTAGAGTTTTTAATTCAAAAATTTTATGTCCGTAGAAAATAAAAATCATTGATTGTCAATTATTTATTTAAAATTTCTAATTGTTATGCAATAAATTAAAATCGAAATTAGAGGCATTAGTTTATAAAATGGATGGATAAAAATGTTATAAAGCCTGAAGTTGACATACGTTTATCAAAAAAGCAATTCATCCATCTAAATTTTTTCCCGAACCCTTAAGAGGTTCCTTTTCAGTTTTCAGATTTTTTCAGTTTTCGTTTTTCTGCGACACTAGCGGCGACTTTTGGAACTGCGGCTCCATAAGAGCCCATGTTAAATTAGTGCACTTTACGCCGCGCAAGCCGGTGCAGGGGTAAACGCGGTGTCATTTAGCGGCTACAATTTTTAAATGAATGTTATTTGAAAATAGCATTGTAATGATAACAAGTTGCAGAGTGTTTATTGCTCCTCCAAAATCGTTTATACTCACTCATTAAAAAGATACGTGGCGTTAAAGTTGGTCAACTTCAACGGAATGTATCTTCAGAATACGTTAACACAAACGATTTTTGATTTGCAATCAACATTCTACAACTCTCTATCTTTTAAATGAGTACCTGGTGGACCAAGCCTTGCTCGGTGTTATTTCATATTTACGAGTTCATCCAGTTACTATAAAATATTTCAATGTAAGAAAATTGACAAATAGAAACCTTTCTATTGCTCCATGGACTCTTCATCCCAGTTGCTGTATTTTCCCTTGATAGCTGTAGATTCCAAACAGCTGTTATGATTACTTCTTTTGTTTACACTTTCCTTGTCTATATTCGTTGCTATCACGGCAATCCATAAGGCCAATGTTAAAATTTTACAACTTTAAAATTCGATTTATTACGTTATTAGATTTGCTCTGGCCAAGTAATCTGCATAAAAGACGTTTTTGAGTCATAAATTACTTATTTCCAGGCTTTGAAGGAAATCCTCGGAGCCGTTTTAGAGATAATTGTGCAAGCAAGCAAGTATACAAGCAAGCAAGCAAGATAACATTGCTCGTATAAGAGTATAGGAGATATGTCAAATTAAATTTGACTTTGAAAACTGTAGGCGCTAAATGACACCGCTCGGAGCGTGTTTTAGGCATGATTTGGCGTAGGTAGGGAACCCTCTTAAACCTGGTACACAACGATCGGATGTGCAATCCATATCATCATTCCGATCCTGAATTCGGCAACAGAATCTGACTTTAAAACTTTCCCACAATGATACAATCGAGGACAAAAAATCGACAACTGATCATTCCGATAAGAAGGATCCCCGATGGAAGGCCCTGAGCGACAGGATTGCCAAACGGCCCGGCGGCGCGCCGAGAGAACGGTGTCGAGTTTCACTGGAGGCATTTGAGGAGCTTCCTCAAGAATGTCTACTTTGAATATCAGCTGACTTGTTTATCTCCTGTCGCCGCCGCCGAGGATGAGAGAACCTTGGGGAAATGCCAGAGAACATTCTTTCATAACGAAATCGTATTCTTATTTTACTTTCGATCGGCAAGGAATCTTAATTTATTTGAAGAAGTAATTAAAATTGCAATTTGTATTACAACAACTAACAACCTGAAATATTCCACGATTCATTGGTTTGATAATTACTAAGTAAAATTAGCCCTACGAAATAAAAAAAGTACTGTAAACCTCACTAACTCGACTATTTGTGGACCCAGAGGTTGTTGAGTTTGGGGTTTGTCGAGCTATTTAGAACATTAAAATTTTCAATGGGTTTTATTCTGTGCTCCCTGGTTTTAATATGAACACAAAACAAATTTTAGTTTCACATATGAATTTATTACTTACATAAGTATCTTTACATATTGAGCAAACAACCTTTGAATTAATGTCAAATACTCAACAATTAAAACCAAATATTCAGAAAAAATACTTAAATGAAGATAATCTGTAAAATGTTCAAGTGTCGAATACACAGACTGTCGAATTATCGAGTGTCGAGTTAGTGAGGTTTTACTACTAACATGGCTTAAAACTTTATTATTTATTAACTGAACCCATAAATCTTCCCTTCATATATATTACAAAAATCAACTTTCCAACGTCCCCCCCTCGTTTAAAAGAGCTGCATATTATCTTGAGCACACAACTGATTATTTGTTCAGTCAATTCCACCTTGTGTATATTAAATCCACTGCAGTGCATTTGGACGAATATAAAATATATCCCTACTACTCCTGCACTGTATTTCCATATTATAAGCAGGCTGTACCCACTGCAAAACTCTTTTCCTCTGCAAAATTCTGTTGAGATCTGCGAGGCAATAATCGCCAAAAGTCGATCTCCCCGAGTGGAGTCGTAAACACCGCCTAATGGGGCCCGGGGGCGAGGCGCATGCGTGCAAGTGAGGCTCGTATTAATTTATAGTTATAGCGAGTAGTAAATCCGCAGAGCGATTTATATGGAAGTGCGAACCAAGATGGCGCCCGGTCTATTATCTATCTGCCACGAGTCGTATATTATTACGCTTTATGTCTCGGGTTCAACAACTGGCCGCTGGCCGGGGCCCACGCTTGAATAGGTTCGAGTAATTATTGCCATCGTGGTGTTCGCAGTGAACTGGTAATGCGGTAGACTATCGAGTGTTTAAACCCCAGTGGCATTTATTTTTAGAAATGTTTCTTATATTTGAATCATTGAAGTACTGATGCCTCCTGAATCGTGTAAAATATAATCATAGCAGTTACTAGTCGCCAGCGATTCCGAATCCTTAGTATCCTCTATTGTTTTCTTAAGTCTCGACTACAAGTAGCTATTCCTAAACTATAGCTACGTCAATCTTTACCTTATTTGGAAGCTTGTCATACTTTAAAACCACTTTCACACAACATTAAAGACAAACAATTAAAAACAGTCAACAAATGTTTAATGTTATGCTCCTTATATAAAACATGAGGATATGGGTTTTATTCAACAATAAGATATTCTAGTGGGATCAGAGTCTTGGACGATATCAAAACCATGTGAAAAGAAGCACACGGTTTTTAAAAATAAAATGCTAAGAAAAATATATATCCCAATACAAGATTAATTTGGCTGAAGGCTACGAAATAACAGGGAATAAGTGAGAGACCTATATCACTACTCAGATATCATAGCTAGGATGAACAGCAGAAGTCTGGGATGGGCTGAATATGTGAAGAGATGAGATAATAAACTCTTAATTAAAACTCTTGACCAGTATAACCCCTCGGCAGGAGACCCATCGGTAGCCCGAGACGCAGGGGAAGAGGCAGGTGCTTAAAGATCTAAATACAGGGCCTTACCCTGAGGAAGCCCAAGCTACTACGCTAGTTACCAAAGGAGGTTGGGTAAGTATAGTCGGAATCAATTAACATGGCCCTGTCCGCTCGTAAAAATAATGTTAATTTTATTATTAGGCTTACAGACGGCCAGGACCATGTTATTTGACTCGGAATATAATGGCGGGTTTACACCAAAGTTGACGACCCAAAGTTAAACACTAAAAGTTGACAACTAAAGTTGACAACTAGAATGTGACAACTAAAGTTGACCAACTAGAAGTAGAAGTAGTTGCTAACCTCCAAATAGAGCAACAAGTGGGAGATTTGTTGTGCAGAACTTGAAAAAGTAGTAAAGAGGGGAAAGTTGTCTACTCATCTTCAATCGGTCGCATACGCAAAGCGCGCAGCAACTCTGGCAGCAACTAGTCTTCCACTTTTAGTTGTCAATTTTCTTTTATCTTTACCATCACTCCGCGGGAAACCGAAATTAAGTAGAAACTTGTCTCTTCACTAGCTGACGACTGAAATTAGTTGCTGCATTTTGTAGAAAAAGCGAGTGATTGCCGCAACTTTTGGAAAACTTAGTGGAAGACTTTGGTACGACTATAAATGCGGCTACACATGTTATAGCTAGACGAGAGCGGCCGGCGCGGCACCGACAACGGCGAGTAACGACTAGCAGTAGATCTAATGGCAACACCCTTCGAGGATGCGAGTGACCCCTGGACCACTGGATCGAGAACTAACTGTGAGAAACGACAGACACACCCTCGGCCGCCAGCCAGACATCCGGGCCCGAAGGTCGCGGATCGCCGGCCTTGGAGTCATGACGTCACTGGCAGTCAGCTCGATAGTTCGGCTGTCTGCCCACGACCACGACCACGACCACGACCACGACCACGGCGATGGACGGCGAGTCGTGCGGTGCTGGCGATCGACGCTGATGAAAACTGTGCGTGTTAAATGCGGCAGGAAGGAGCTCTGATCCTTGGCCACTGGCTAGGTACGGAGGAGATCAGAGAATGTATATTTTTTTGTGTTTTTCAACGTCAGTGGCATTTTTTAACATTTTGATCGGGAACGGTCCAAACCCAGTTCTTGTTACTATCTAACGGCGACCTTATGTTAGGTAGTATCATTAATTCATAGCCCAGTGAAAAATGGCAACTGGACCCAGTTTCGATCCCGTCAGGGATCGAACCGGCGCGGCGACCCTCAGATTATGAGGTGAGCGCTTTATCCACTCGGCTATCCAGTCAATTTATCTTGACCTGTAGTTTGTAAAAAAAACCTGCGCTTGATATCGAGCTTCCGTCTTTTGGATATGAAGAAAAAAGAGAAACAAAAGTTTAAAAACTTATTTCTAAACGGCCGTATAAACAATCACATTAACCGATCGCGAGTAAACGATGACGCAATGGGAGTGTTACGTTATGAATGGCAAGAATGGCCGTAAAAAATAATCGAGCATTTAACGATTGCGAGAAAATAGCGTTTCTAATAGCTTTGCTAATATTCCATAATAGTGTTTACCAACTGCGGACGAGTGATAGGAGTAAATACACTCTTTTCTCCCCGGAGTGATGCGAAAGACGACAGTGGCTATTTAAGAGAGCGGGTGAATAACCGGGTGAATTTGCAAATATAATATTGCACTACTCCCCCACTGGTGATGTCCCCTCCATTGACAAATGTCTACACCATTGCTCCTGGCATAAATGAACTCAATGGCCAAGAAATTAGCCAAACTCATGGATGTCAAGGAGAATGACTATGTTTGATTTTCCATTCGCGGATGTTTCAGTTTCTAAGGAGCAAAGTTGACTGTGATTTGCATTTCTGGCTGCATCTTTGTTAGCACTGAGTTTGTCCTCAGAGATCTGATCTGGACGTGAAATTAATCAAGCAAAGCAAATGCGGCGACTACTGCAGTACAAGGTATAGACATCAGTGAAAATCACGGAGCATTTAGTAATCCAAAATCAGGAGTATCACGCTAACCATTTAAACGTTTTTTGATCAATCTTAAAAAAATGTTTGTCCAGTGGTATCTCTAAATAAATAGCAAACAAATATCCATTAGTTTGGAATAAATCAGGACTTAATACAATATGAATATTTCCTCCGATTCTCTCTTAAACATCACAATAATAATTAATGCTTCTATATGATTTATTTAGAAGGGGCGGAAGGCAACAGGCTACTTACATGTGACATTAATTGAAATTTATAAGATAAACACCTAAAGCGAATCTATGTCCTTAAAATATCCATATAACTAGAACAAAGGTAACAAAACTTGTGAGGATTCATTTTAAAGTTTGAGATGCCCAAGTGGCCGTTAAAAATCGAATCATTTTCTAATACAAGTACTGCTACAGTATTTCTATGAGCTGATTTCAATATACCAGCAGATATAAACAGTATATTTGTTTGTACATTACTTCAGTGTTCTATTTTCAGCTACTTCAACTAAAACGCAGCATTTACTGCTATGATCCCTCTTGTAATATTTATTTTTCAAATCGCTAACAAGACCACATCTTTCTCATCAGGAATACCACATCCCCCAGCTCTCCCTCGCCTATTTCATTAGCTAAGCCGCACACCGACCGAACCTCACAACTATCCCCGCAGTTTCTGCACCAGACAATGGCAGCCCGGGCCCGGTGCCTGAGAACCGCCCCCGGCCAAGGTAATTCGCGCATTCCTCCACAGTAATAATAATAATCTTTATTGCTGTAGGACAAATTAAAATTTGCAAAATCAAAGCAAATGAACACTACGTAGTTGTTTTGCAAGCATCAAATATTATAATATTAAAATAAAATACAATAGGTTTTAAATTTTACACAACTTTGTAAAACCAGGTTCCAGTCGGATCACATGATTTAAAGGATTTACCTCAAGCCGGTGTCTCTCCCCGAAAATGGTCCATGAACTCGTCCACCGAGTAGAACACGCTCGACACTAAAAATAGTCTTAATTTAAATTTGAATTTTGGTTCCGAATTTTCTAATCTGATGCTCTTCGGAATTCTATTTAATATGGCAACACCCGCCAATGAGGGAAGGTGATCCATAGCCGCCAACCTATGCTGAGTCGTTCTAAATACATTTCTAGACCTTGTGTTATAAGTATGGATGTCTCGTCCCTGTATCAAATTGATCGATCCCGAGAAATGTTAGTAGCTTTTTGAAGGGTTGTTTCTGGAGCCAGCTGCCATTGGTTGTTGGGCTATTAATTAACAATCCTGTCTAAGGAACATGCCAACCTTAGTCAGTAACAAGGCTACAAGATCGCGCCACTATCATTACGATCATCACACTCATCCTTCACTCATATTCAGGGTAACGTCCTCAATGAGGTACCTGTCTTATTAAAGTGATTAAGTGATTAAGTGATTTTGAATTTGCAAATGACAGCAAGTTCTAGAATGTACAACTCAGCCAGTGTTAGCAGTACAAGCTCCCGGAAAACACCCAGACACGACTCTCTAAAGTTTAGTTTTACAATTATTCTGATGGCTTTCTTCTGGAGAACAAACACACGGTTGAAATTTCTCTGTGAACAACCACCCCACAGAGCAATGCCATAAAAGAGATGACATTGAATCAACCCATGATAGGCCATCAGCAATAATTCGGTGGGGCAGTGTTGGGACAGTAGTTCTAACCTGTTGAGTTCTTCTTCTATTTTATTCTTAAGGATGTAAGGCACTTGTCGAGGTTTCATGAAAATGGGGTTTGCATCTTCCATAAGTCTTATGTGTGCTTTTACATCAGGAATGGCATCAATAGATTGGTCGAACACATCACTGTACTGCTCGATAACTTTATCAACGTCCACGTGGTACGAACTTTTAACACTTTTAATGTCATCAAAACTAGTTTTATTTGTCTTATCCAATCACGTCCGGAAACAGCATCCACATCTCGGATAATGATATATAATTTGCCAATAAATTTTTGAGTTTTGTATGTGCATTCCACGACTTCATAACCTTTAGATTTGATAACTGTGTGAGGTTCCACTGTTTTTTGGTGTAGTGGTTTGTCTAGATTTAGATTCTTTCATGTAATCATCATACAACATAGTACTTACATAATGCAGCTCGTGTGTCTAGTTCCATGGTAGTTTCCTTTTTCTCATTGAGTACCTTCAAAGTAAATTTGACACTGGTTCTTGAACTAATCAGGTTTATCTCACGGCTGTCATAATTTTCTTCTACGACACCAGTTTGATAGTTGTTGGGTTTCCAACATTCTGACTAAGACACACTTTAGCTATGTGGCCAACTTTTCCACATTTTCTACAACAGTCCTCTATAAATTTACAGCTGTTAGCTTTATGTTTATCCACCTATCGCCTATTTCATTTGCTAAGCCACACACCGGGTACCACTGGGGCCGAACCACACAATTATCCCCGCTGTTTCTGTCCCAGACAATGGCAGCTCGGGGCCCCGGGGCCTCAAAGCCCCTGGCGAGGCAATTCGCGCATTCCTCCACCGCCATAACACATAACCCGGGCCGTGTTTTGGCCGAGGCCTCACGAACCCGCAACTTTTATGGCCATCGTAATGGCATGTCGGCCGCCCATAAAGCCGACCGCCGTCTGGCCGCGGACGGTGGGCCCGCTTCATTCATTAGCCTCGTACGAGCCCTGTTTTCAACTTCGCCGCCGTATAAGTCGGTTTCCCCGAGAATGTTTTACGACGTGTACGGTATAATCGCGGGCTTTTATGTTTCTGGTAATTTTTTCTCCGAATCGCTGAGATTTTGAAGAGAGGATTGGGTAATATGCGTTTTGACATGTGTTGCGTTGATGCAAACAGGGGTGCCCAGAATGGGGGGGATATGAAGCTCGGGCGCCATCAAATAGAATTTTGGGGGGGGATTTTTTGAACTATAAAAAAGTATGGAATTTAGTGATTATAGTAATTGAAAATTCAAGTATGTTATTACTAATAATATTGACAAATTTATTGTTATTTAAACAATCATTAACTGTGATATCATGCTCAGTAATATGCTCAATACACTCGAATTGTACTGAATGCGAAAAACAGCGGAAATAACTTGCGAACGCCGTGAAGAGCGACCCCTGAGTGCAAAATATATCGATTTTCCTTTTGTGATAGAATAACACCAGTCATTTTAGTTAGCTTTACAAACAGGTCAAAACACATGTCACGGGAATAATACATATTATGGCCTTTTGAATCGTATTTAAAAATGCTAACCTTGAGTCTATAATTACACACTGATATTGATGTGTTCACAGTAATTACTAAAGCTATGAGGGCTGCCATGAAACGGCGATCAAAACATCATCTACTTAGAAAGGAACAATTTTTAATTTAAAATTACGTAAGTGATCAAAATAATAAGTAGTCTAACTTTTCAACGATCGTCATACAGTTCATGAGTGGTCCGAGTAGAGGGCTTAAAATAACATGGCATTCAAACTATTCAAAGCATATTAATTACACTGTATCAGGATTTAATGTCGTAAAGTACCGAGGAAGCGACGAAGGGAACCAGTGGGGTCGCTGTAAGAACAAGAGGAAGTGTGCAGATACTATCAGATGGCAATCCAGGAGGAACAGTTTCTACCGACAGGCGCCTCTAGGAGGTGAGTTTTTGCCGGGGGCGGATTTCTAAGAAGCCACCCTCGACGGAAATCTATTCTTTGGTGAAAGTAGGTTGGTCTTTGTGTAGATACGTCCGCTTCAACAGTTCGCAACAAAAGTAAAGTCGGCGGGAGAACTTGGGCCTTTGAATCTTTAACGGGTTTCTATGCATTGGCTATACAAGATACTGCTATCTTTGTCACTTTAAAATTAAAAAAAGTAATAGCCACTCCATGATTAGGACTGTGTACCTTTCATTAGAAGTTTGTATTTTATTTTATACAGATGAGTTGATGGATAAATATATAATTTTTGAAACGAAATAACTAGACCAACCTCAGTTTTTATATTAAGATGTATGTAGTTTATTTACAATATATTTATATTATGTATAACAGTAATTTATGTATTTTATTTGCATGATTAAATATAGTTCAATGCAAAAATTTAACTGCTGTTTTGCATTTATTTTCTGATAAATTTAAACTATTATTATTATGACGTAAAATTTTAAATTGAAATGGTTTGCTTTTATTTACATTTGGTTTCGAAAATGTAAAAAGTGGGGTTAAAAAACAATAGTAAAAGCGATTTGCCAAAATATATTACTTGCAGAGAAATCTGCAGATAATATATGCTGCTTTGAACACATTGTATTACCTTTTGAAATCTTTTGATAAATCTCATTTTAATATATATAGTAATAAACTCGATATATAAAATGGAAAAATTACGAAAAAAGACAACAAAATATCTAGGTTAACTATAATAGAAATTAAATTTTAACTAAGTATCTATAAAATCATGGCAAAAATAGAGACCAAACAATGAAGCTACCAAAAATATATTTTACTGTAATCAGTGGTTTTGAACATTAGAAATAAGACAAACGCCTTTGTCAGTCTCCAACAAATTGTCTCTGATTTAGGTTATGTAAATATCATGTTCAGTATGATATAAATTATGTTTTTGATGTCATACTCCTTAGATCGGGCTGAGGGATATTTCAAAGCCTAAATGTAGGGGATAGTGGCAGTATTAAATAATTAATTAACAAATCGATTTTGTGATATCAAAATAAGAAGTTTAAGAACTCCAACCTCCTAAAAGCGTTTTTTATAGTCTACTGTTGACTTTCGCATTTTATTTAAGGAAATAGGATTGAAAATTACTGTAAATCTTAAAATTTAAAAAGTGGCATTGCAAATTTTACGGAGCATTGCAGCGTCAGTTACTTTGTGTTACTCATATACCTTACAATTATTATGCGGTTCAAGAAAATTACTGCATCTTCAGGAAAAGTAATTAAAAATCTCCACAAAGTTCTGAGGCCTTGCGAAGAACGAAATTTAAAAATATTTATTGAATAATAAATATTTATTCTACAGAATTAACTGGAAGTGTGTAGCCCCTTTTAATATATGAACTAAGGATTTGGTTAGTTTTTCTTAATTTAAGTAAATTTATATAAATTAAGCTACAATCGTATTAGAGAACCGCAATCAACCAAATAAATTCAAAAATTTACCAAAAGGTTCCATCGACATTAATAAAATAAGATCTAACGATTCTTTAGTTTTTATAATATAATTAAAATAAGGTCGTCATTTTAAAGACAACAAAATCAAATTCAGCTTTAAAAAAGTTAAAAATTAATAGATCAACACAGTAGTTAAAATGTTCAATTTATTTTTTCCAATACTATATTCATCAAAACTATAAAAAGTAGTTTTCCGTACTTGCTCAAATTTTAAGAAGGAAGGTTGCTAAAGAAGTTTCTTTATCAATATCTCACAAGGTTTATTAATAACCAATATGAACCTCTTATTATGACAATAGTTACTAAACAAAACAATCTGATGCTGAGATAAATTTATCTCAATTAAACGACGAAGGTGAGTATCGTTTACTATTTATAGCCGTGGAGGAGAGAGGAGTTACAAGTTACGTAAAGCGCGGGTTTCCTGTTCCCGCCAAGACGTCAGTCCACGTGGCGAGGCGGGAACTGGGCCCGGCCACGTAGCCGCACGGGGCCTCATTTCAAAACTATGTCGGTAAATCAATAATATTACCTTTGTAATCTATAAAATTTACGATCACTAATATTTTCCACAATTTTAATTGTGTGTGTATTTGTTTGTAACTGCGGTACTTGTAAACCCCGTTTTGAAATAGGGCCCAGCGCGCAGCCGCGGTCAGCGAAATATATATACTCATTTACTAATGAGTATATTTATTGTGTATTTGTTAGTGTATTTTATATGAGTGTGTATATGTTAGTATTATAATTATTTTAAACTAGTATTTTATTGAACATATTTACTTTGATGTGTAAATTAGTTGATAAATGCAAACAAAAAGCCGAGCCTAGTAATACTATAATTTTCTTCGTCAATTATGGAAAAGTAATATTCAATGATATATTTTAAAAAATTGGGTTGATATTTATGCTTTCTTTCCACGTGAAATAAGAACAAAATTAGCCAATTTTAAATTTGCGAACGAATTAATGGAAATGTACGTTTAAGTGGGTATCAAAATCAGTTTGTTTATTTCTTGATTTAAAAAACCTAGTTGAATTAATATTAATTTGACATCTTATTCAAAATTCTAGGTATCGATTAATTAAGGCTAATACACAGTTCTAACGAGCTAAAAATAAAAACTAATAGCCACAAAAAATTACAGTAAGCTCAATTTCAACTCCACTAAAATAAATAAAATGTGGTTAAACAGTTGTTTTCTGTTAAGTTAATTCAAATTTGTTGTCGATTTATATTTTTAAAGAAATTAAATTTTAATTGAAACTCTGAATTAATCAGGGGTAGGTACACCGATATATATGAAAAAATATTCTCCATGCAAAATATAAAATTTTTAAAATAGTTTTCTAGTACATTATATTATTTTCTCTGCTTCTTATTATCAGCCTATGAAGATCGTAATAATAGCCGTCTTTGGCGGTAAAAGATAACCAAAAAAATAAAAAGTGTAAATTAGTATTAGAATCGAATATTGGTAGCTTCAGTGCATATAAACCAATCTAAAAACTATGATTAAGAATATAAAAAAGGTACAACAAAACCGTACAAATTATGAAATGTAAAACCCATCAAAACACATTTGATAGAAGACCCTTCCAAAGCGCAAATTTAACGAACAGTGCTACTTTAATCGCTTAATCCTATAGGTATTACACGCAGGTATGTGCTGGTCTTACCTGTGGCGACGAGGTGGGTAGGCACTTGGGTGGAGGTGCTCGCACGACTGTGCCGCGCGGCGCTCGGTGGTGAAGGGGGAGGGGGTCCCCCCGTCCCCCCGCCCCCCACCCGACCCCTCCGCCTTTTTTGCAACGCTTTTCGGCGCTGCACAAAATGAGGTGCGTCCCCACATTATGCAGCGGACAATGGATGGGTCGTCCAGAGATTGGTGATTTCGAGAATTCCTCGATTAAATTGGACAGTTGCGTTTACATTTTGAGTTTTAATAAGAACAAGTTATAAGGAAACTTGAGAGGAGATTTCGTAAACATTTTGAGCAGTTCATTTTTAAATACAGTAATAAAATTGAATAGTGATCACTGGTTTAGTTAGGGGCTTTTCACGTAATTATTTGGATTACTTTTTTACGCCTTCGGTACGTTCCGCTCGTTAAAGTCTCTTGAGCATGTTTTAGGAAATGTAAATTTGTTTTTAGTTACTTGCCTTCAGAATCAATATTGACGATGTTCCGCTTAAAAATTGGGTTTATCTACTATATATTTGTCAAATACCACCTATCATCGCACAGCCCAAACTATATGACCTAGAACCTTGAAATTTTGCGTGGACGTTCCTCTGAGGGCGTAGGCATCCGCTAAGAAAGGGTTTTACAAAATTCGAAGTTTCAAGGGGTTTTTGGCGAGGTCGAATTTCTCAAATTTTCCCATATAAAAGTGTTATGGACGATCTTTTGTTTACATTTTCAATGTTCATTCAATCAGCCAGCTGAGTTAAATTACAAATGTACATGCGCTGTTACAGCTGATTATAAACTGATTTATTTCATCACGGTTTTACTGTTCTTTTGTTGATTTATTTTATGGACATAATTATGTACTATATAAAAGTTACATTTAGCTTAGTTTTAGTACCTAATCTGTTAATCATAAATTCAGTTTATGGCACCATCTTTATGTGGCAGCGAAAGTTGTAATTATGCCTGTTATGATGATTTTGCTTTTAATCTAATTTTACCTCTATGGTTTAAAGCCTAAAGTGAGTGCTGCCTTTTGTGGTTGATCCTTGAAACTAATTCCCAGCAAGACCGAGAGCGGGTAAATGTATACAGGCATTGGAGGGGGGGCGTTTTTGGTCGCCGAGAGACTGTGCTGTAATAGCCTAATCTTATTCTTTGATCTATTTATGTAGGAATCCTTAAATTATGAAAATCTCTGACATAAGGTTTTAAGGTTTTTTGGTGGAGTCAAAGGATTGAAATGTGCCCGCATGAATGTAATGGATGATCTTTTGTTTAAACTTCCAATTAAATTCAGTCAAGCAGAGAGTAATTAGCTTCACAAAATGTATACGTTGTTTCAACTGATCTAAATTTGATTCTTTCCATCATGGATTTATGATTGTTTAAAATATATTATTACAAAATAATAAATAAATAGTTTTACGACAGAATGTGTGAAATATATTTACAACATAACAGGTAAATTTTGAAAGATGGTTTTCAGTGAAGATTTTATAGAAGCTAATAGATAAATGAACACATAGACAAGTTGTACGACAAGTTGTGTTGAAGTTTTAATCCACGCAGCGCCAACCAGTCTTAGAAATTAGGAAATAGAAATTGCGGTGTGAAAAAGTTCTAAACCCTTGCTTGTTCTTATTTACGTAGTTGAGGAAGTAGATTGTTACGCGGCGGAAGCTTATTACTCGCAGGAAACTCACTAAACGCTGCTGCAATAACAAGCTCGCCGTGTGCGTTAGACACCACCATTATAAACTGATATTTAAACATTTTACAGAGTTCTATAAAATCAACCTCCTCAGACCTGACTTTTCCGGGGTATTTTGCTAAAATATCCGTTTGTACTCTGGAACGTACGTCTGGTTTATATTTGTTATTCCCACTTTCAATTAATACCAAACCTAAATGGGTAGTTTGCGCATTCCAGTGTACATTTGGCAAGGAGTCGGAGCAATCCTGCAACCTTTTAGCTAGGTCAGGAGTCTTTAGGACCTTGAGTTGTCAGTGTTTTGCTATTCTCCATCATAACCTGTATGGCGCGATAAGGAAAGTTTTTTTTAACCTTTTGATAGAAGTTGTTAGTTCAATGCTACATTTACGTTGCTATGCACTTATTATGAATTTAAATCTTGGCTAGGTATTTTATTTCCTGTTTTTGTTTATTAATTGGTTATTTTTTAGCTAAAACTTTGGAAAAGCTTGAAAGTATTGTCTTTTTCATTTTTAAACGTGCAACTTACATAAGGGACTTATATGACCCCTATTAACACCCCAAAACACCAAATTTAACCAAAACACCAAATTTAACCAAAACACCATATTTAACCGAAACTCCAAATGTAAACAAAACACTAAATACCCCAAATTTAATTTTAGCAATTTACCCCCAAAGTGGGGTTAGGGAGTTCTCCGCTTTTTCCCAACAAACTTAGTACAAGTTATCATATAAAGTAATAATCCTTCTTTATTTTGAAACTAATCGGACAAATAATGCTTCTCTAGAGTGCTGGACACATATAAATAAATTTAATAAATCGTACACTTATTGTATTAACATTGTATTTCTTATGATTTTTGTTTACCTATCAACAACATATTTTTAATCATAATATTAGCTGTCCCCCCATATAAATTATTTCTATAAATGAAATATCTTCAGCCATTTGACATAACAGTGTCCATGTGTACACCTTAGTGTTAAACTGATATTTTTATAACTGAATATTATTGGGCAAGCATAAATTTTGTATTTTTTTTCTCAGCCTGTGGGCGTCGTAACAAAAACTGGGCGCACTGTTATAATAACGGTTACATGTATGTAGTTCCATCATAATATGTATTAGTTTTTAAGGTTCGTTGAAAAAATAATTTTAAATTTAATAAATAACAACATGGGCCTTATAAGTAGTCTGTTGGTCATGGAATATCAACACAATGGGAACAAATCCGGCCACATGTTTTATTTCAGCAAGTGAAAACACAACCTAAGTATTAAAATTCAAAATCAAATATTTTTATTGCATTAAAGACAATATACATTGCATTGCAAACGCCAGGTACAATTTTACATACAAAAGTAAAATTTTTTCACTATGTTTAAAAAGTGACACGCAAATGCTAGATTTCATTCGCGTAAAATATTTGCTCTAATTTTGATTTCCCCAGCGGCTTAGCATGAACTCATCAATCGAGTAAAGCGACTTTGACACTAAAAAGCGTTTAAGTCGAGTTTTGAATTGATTTTGATTTGGGATTTCATTGATTTCTTTAGGGAGCTTGTTAATAAACTTAACACCAGCCTGCGAGGGTAAGCGCCCGCACGCCACAGTCCTATGCTGCTGCGCACGGAAACTGTCCCTGCCTCTGGTGTCATAGTTGTGTATTTGACTGCCCTGAACAAGAGAACATTTCGTGCGGCAGTAAAGCACCACCTCGAAGATGTAAAGTGAGGGCAGAGTGAGTAAATCAAGCTCCCTAAAGGCATCCCTGCACGACTCTCTTGGATGCAGATTCAAAATGATTCTGATTGCTCTCTTTTGCAATTTAAACACTCTTTCCAGTCTGTGTTTAGCGCAACCACTCCATAGCCTAATGCCATAAGCCAGGTAGGGGAAAATTAGGCCATAGTAGGCCATTAGAAGTATATTTCTAGAACATACTTTGGCTAGGTTGCGGAGAGCAAAAATACCCGATGTGACCTTTGAACAAACATGGTCAACATGGTCGCTCCACGTCAGACCTCTATCGAGGATCATTCCGAGGAACTTTGTGGAATCAGTTAACTCTAGGAGGTCTTCATCCATCATGACAATTGGTTGCAGGTCAGCCTCCTGCTGTCGAAGACGAAACAAAATGACATTCGACTTCGAATTGTTTGTTCTCAAATTGATATCTGAGAAGAACTGAATGCAGGAATTCAGATCAACAAAAGAATTTAGTTCCAAGTCCACTTTTGAACTTGATTTTACACAGAGAGTCGTGTCATCTGCATACTGGATCACCTTTCCATTCTGGATTGATGAACCTAAATTGTTAACATACAGCAAAAATAGAACTGGTCCTAATCCCTGGGGGACGCCATAGGATATACCCTCCTTAGGAGAAAGTATGTTTTCAACCTGCACTTGCTGAGTTCTATCTTTCAAGTACGAGGTGACCCACCTGAGGGGTAGGCCTCGAATGCCGTACTGCTCTAACTGGTGCAACAGTGTCTCATGATGCACACAGTCAAAAGCCTTAGAGAGATCGAGAAATACGCTTAGCACATGTTCTCTCCTCTCTATGCCAACGACAACTAATTCAATAAGGTTCGCCACCGCATCAATTGTTGATTTGGTTTTTCGAAATCTAAATTGGTTTTCAGAAAGAATGTTGAAACGTTCAATGAAAAGCGTGAGCCTGTTGAGAAAGAGTTTCTCAAAGACCTTGCTGAAGCCAGGGAGAATGGATATTGGACGATAGTTGCTTGAAGAGCTCGGATCGTCTTTTTTGAAGATTGGAACAACTTTGGCTGTTTTTAGAAGTGATGGAAAAACTCCTTCTTGGAATGAGAAGTTCACAATCTTGGTTAGGGGTTTTGAAATGTGCTTAAAGCATCGTTTCACCAACCAAACAGACATTCCGTTAATGTCACACGATTTTTTTGGACTCAGACTTTCGACAACACGAGCCACCTCATCCTCGTCCACAGGAGAGTCAAGGCCATAGACGACAATAGGGGTTCGGCTAAATTTTTGAATGGCTTTTCAAAGGGGACATCAGGCGTTGCCACGGTTGAAAAAAATGTGTTAAATTCACAGGCGACGTCATAGGGATTTTCAACAAGACCTTCCTGTGATTCGAGTTCGATTGGTTTTGAAAAGTTATTATTTTTCTCCTTTATTTCCACGTTAAATCCAATCAGTTATTGTTGCCCGGATGAGCCTGATCCCTAATGAATCCGTATAACCAGAGTGGTTCGTGTCACCACGACTGACGATGGTAGGGGCGGCGGCACTCCGAGAAAGGTCAGAGGTCAGCCTACTGGTCACCGTCTGATTTCACCTGGATTTTACCGCCTCCTGATTTACTTGTCAGGGCATTCAAAAGATAGAGGGGATGTGAGAAATATTACTTGGCATTTAAAGGGATACGCTTCCTTCTAAGACTTTTTTTATTTTTTATTTTTAATGGCTTTTGTGGGTTTATTCTGTTTATAATTGACCAAATTAGAGGATTTATATATAAAAAAATATGTTATCTAAGTATATTTTGGGTGACTTTGGGGTAATTTTGAAAATTGTTAGTATATTTTTTTAGATTTTCAATTTTGAATAACTTTTTTGTTTATCAACATAATGTAAAAATGTAAATATATTTTACTTCCCCACATAACAATGAACATTTCTGTGTATTGAAAATATGGTAACAAAAAAATGCATTGTTAGTAGCCTTTTTTAACGTGATGAAAAATGTTACGAAAAAACCAATTTTCAATGTAAAACGATGAAATGCATAAGAAAAAATAATTGTACATTGTTCTCTATACACACACATCTTCTAAACACTATCAAGAACATCTGGTTAAAATTTCATTAGAAAATAATCAGTTGTTACAAAGTTATTCAAACTTACGTAAATACATTCAATAAAAAACATAGTCTTGAGAAAACGCCGTTTAAAGTTTTCACTACACTCCACACACACACTAAAATCACTTGAAATCGCTGAGCGCAACGGTTTCAATTTTATTGCAAAAATACCTGAAATAATTTTCCAAATCAAATGAAACGTTGGATACATGTTCAGAACTAGATTTGGAATAAAAAAAGTCACTTTTGAAAAATGTCAAAATTTTTGAAAAAATAGCCTATACAAGGAGGCGTATCCCCTTAAAACTGTTGTTATAATGCAGGAAAACTAGGTGTTACAACGTCGTTGATTAGTAAAGTGTTGCCTTTCGAGCCAAACTATACCACCATGTACTTTTACTTAATAATATTTTGGTAATGGTTTTTGGTTTATTTCCGTTTAACCCCTGTATACATCTAAAATTAAATAAATCCTGCTAAAGAACGTCATACATTTCTTTTATGATGCGGTCCTAAAACTTATATTGACATCCAACCGAAGTCGTACAAATTTGTTTTCATGCTTATAAATCATCGAGTAACACACACCTCGGTATTTAGGAAAGTTAAGCTAATAAATAAATAGATATTATTTTTGATAAACGTATGAACTGTAAATATTTAACAATTCGACTATCAAATGAAAGACAAGTTAAAACATTTTGAAAACAAGCTTTATATGTAAAAACGAAGTCAAGCAAACGTTCTAGGGAGTTTTCGAGGTATTATTGAAGGAAGTTTATGGAACGACTTTATGACCTTAGTAATATGACTCTACAGCATACAGTTTACTCCATATATAGTTTATGGTTGATGGTTAACCCTGTGTGCGAGAGCAAGGTACATTAATCCGTCAGGTACAACGTTAGGTACCACGGTTGATGAGAAGAAGTATAATTAACACATTGACTGCTAACATTTTTTTAATATACCGCCACAAAGCTGTAAAGGTTTATTGCTAATTCACAAAGTTTATGGTTATGGAAGGTCAGTCATGCCGAGTAAATGTTTTTTCGGGCCACTTCCGGTTTGTAGGATGACGTCAAAGATTTGGTCGTCTTTAGACGTCTTCAGCCTCACTGGTTGGGTTAAAAATATAAAAAAAGTTTTTCACATGGTTTATATGTATATACTATACAAATATTGGTTTGTTCAGTTTTTCTAGTCAGTTGTAAGTTCGACTATGTCACCATATACCACATAAAATCGTGAAAAAAAACAAAAAAGAAGACGTCTTTAGACGTCCTACGCTTTACAGCACACACAAAAACTCAAAATCTCAAAATTTACTCATCTTATTTACGCACTATCTATAGGATAAACAAAACACACGCAAACTAACAAAAATCCTCACAGGAATACGTTAAAATAGGATGGTAGCACGTGCCAAACTGCTTTGATTACATGGGAAGAATCCCACATGTGCCGCTAGGAGCGCCACTAACTGGAGAGCGGAAACTGCAAGCGACGGTGATGACGTTAAACTATAGTATGTCCCCCAGTGGCTGACAGAGTTTCAATCCCCTACTACCAAACCGGAGTCGACAGTAAGTCTGTTTGATAAACCTTGCATAAGGACGTCTTAGGACGTCCTCCGCTATTCAACAATAAATCGAAGACGTCTAAAGACGTCCTACGCGGACAAAGTGTTTTAAATATCCCCAACTCACATTCCTTACATCGATAAAGTATCCACAGATGTAGGAGGGACTGAGGTCCAGGTAACGCTCGCCGCGGCCGGAGCGCGCTATGTTACGTGTTTCGCGCCAGATTAGAAACCCGGACTCTCGGACAGTTGGCGCGGATTTACTGCCCGAACCAGCCCAATCAGGCTGTCCCGGGGGCGTAATTTAAACATGATCAAGGTTCACACTTTCCCTACTTACGGCGACACCCATCATCTAATTAATGCCTTGGTCGGTGTGGTATTAGACTGCTTATCTATGGGGGACAGGTTTGCGGGAGTGCAGTTTGTTAGAGTCTTGTAGTCGTAAGTGCGATTTTAAAGACCGTGAAAACTATCATCACAGCTTCAATATTGAGACTCAGAATTAGAATCAGAATTAGAAAATTTATTTCCATAAAACATACAATCTTCAAGTCCCAACAAACCACATGACTTGTCGTTGGGTACTCATAATTACATAGAGATACAGAAAAATAAAACTAAATATATACAAAAATTAACAAAACGCTCGGGTGGCGGTGCACAAATGAACAAATATACCTACTGGTTAAACTCAAACATTGCAACTTATTGAAACTGAAGCCATTATCTCAAGGAGAACAAATAAATGAGATAAGTATATGGTATGTGATATCAAAAACAAACGAAAAAATAGAATTATGAACTCAGTATAAGTTTACATAAAAGGTGTATGACTTTTTCCCTAAGTTTAACAATAAAAAGAACACAAAAGAAACCATACATAGCTACTCACAAATACAGATTACTTCTAAATAATTAATTAAGAGGCCAAGATTAAAATCAAGATTGAAAACAGTTTACTAGCTCAACATTGGCAATCACTCACACATTCACTCATTGACACACACATTCTTTTCGTTTTTAATTATTATATTGTGTAATTTTGGCTTCTGTTTACACATAGGCTGAAACACATCGGTAATTCTATGTAAATATCCTTGTTGCTGGATTTTAAAGGGCTTAAGATAATTCCGTACAAATATTGGACATTCCTGATCAGAAAACGGTAGGTATTATTTAGCTGTTATCGATATTATTAAGGCAGATTAGTGCTTTATCACTAGGTCTCTTAGGTGACGCCAGCTATGACGGTGGAGGGAGAGACGAGTTTGGTCGCTGGACCCTCGCAGTCTGATAAGTCAATAAGTCAATAAGTCATTTATTAAGCCAGATTAACAAATACTTGCATTGGCCAAGTCAAATAATACATTCTTTGATAAAAAATCTTGTTTATCTTACAGTAAAAACAACTGAAATATTTACAAGTCTTAACTACAGTTTAATACAACTAGCATTTACGAGTCAAGACTACCAGTTTTCACGGGTGCTGTATACTACCTTATTTAAAAGGATGGACTTTAATTTCTTTCTAAATTTACCAACATCCTGTTCAGCCTGTAATGAGAATGGAAGGTTATTGAAGAGTTTAACTGCATTGTAGTAAAAGTGCTTTTGGAAGAATGAAGTTGAGTGACGGGAAATGGCAAGGTCGGAAGTGTTCCTGAGAGAATATCTGCAATTAACTGGAGTAAGCAATGAAGATAGGTTGCTCTTGGTATATGATAGAGTTTCCAGAATAGATGGATGGAAAAGTTAGAATTCTGTATGATCTGAATGTTTCTTTGCATGATTGTTGTTTTGGAAGGGAGAAGACAATTCGAATCGCCTTCTTCTGAAGTCTGAATAAGAACAGCGTCCGTTGTGTTTCGCACCCCCAAACTGGAACAGCGTAAGTCAGGTAGGGGTAAATGATTCCATAACAGGCAGATAAGAGTACCTCAGTGGTGGCAGTTCCTATTCAGCCACGGTATGCCTGATAGTGTACAGTGGTACATCGCCAATCCCGACTCCTCATGTACGACTGTAAACCCACACACGACTACGTCAGTGTCGCTGCCACAAGTGGGATGTCCCAGGCAGAGTGATCCTAGGAAAATATAGTGCGAAAATATAAATATTTGAACGCGTTTCACAAAATGGACATTGTGCAATAAATAGATTTGGATATTGTTTATTTTTGTTTAATTTGAGTTTTACATTGATTTTACTCCTTGATCTAGTTAAATAAAGCACTGATCTGCCTTAATAATATCGATAAAAGCTAAATAATACCTACCGTTTTCTGAACAGGAATGACCAAAATTTGTACGGAATTATCTTAAGTCCTTTAAAATCCAGCAACAAGGATATTTACATAGAATTAACCGTTGTGTTAAAGCGAAGATAGGGCCTAATAAGATAATCATTTGTGCAAAATCTCAACGCTGTACCTCAGACCGTTTAGGAGTTATGATTTTGTTTGTAAAAACACATACAGACAGACAGACAGACGGAAAACCAGGCACCATAGACCCATGTTTATATAGTAAAATGTGTTTGTCTTGACCCAAGGAATAATGCTATGTATGTTTGTTCATAGGGTTGCAAGACACCCTGTATAGCTCCGAAAGTGTACACTCCTAAGATACAATCTTGTGCAATCGTTGTTGGCATATACAGTGTTTTGTTTTGCAATGAGTTGAAAGAATCAGTAAATGTTTATTTTCAAACATCTAAGAATTTCCAAATTAATTTACAAGATATAGAAATCCTATATTTCTTAGGTAAGGATTTTCTTTTTTCTTTTTGTTTTTGAGTGGGAGATATCGAATTTTTACGAGCAATAAATGATGTATTTTGTATAGATCGATAAAAGGGGATCAGTAGGATAATGAGGGAAAGGAAAGAATAAAGAGAATCCGCTTTGATTTTCACTTTTTTTTCACTCAGTTATAGAAACCCGACCAAATGTGATAGGGACATTAAAACATAATTTCTAATTTTTAACGGCCATAGTAAAATGAAACTTAAAAAAACAATAACTAAAATTAATCTTTGTAAAAGTCAAGCTTCTTTCAACCACATATTTTTATCAAAGTAACTATCTCAAAATACCCATTGTCACTGTATTACTATTTGTATCCAAAGAAAAGAGAGTACTCTAAAAAGAAAGTTCAACAGCCTCCAGGTGCGAGGAGCCGAACACAAACGCTGAGAGGCGAACAGAGGAGGGACTAGAGCCATTGAAAGAACAAACTACAATCATGAATCGGGTGTTCCCGTCACTCGGAGTCTCCAACAGCCCCTCACGCTTGCGTCACGTTGCGTCACTTTGCGTCACGCTGCGTCGCGCCGCGTCACGCGCCCCGTGATTGATGACGGCTTAACTGGCTCGGACACGGCGATACAGATCGCTTAATTTAATCTCGGCCTCGGCTCTTGTTTCCCGCCAACGCGCGCCGCCGACCGACGGAGCGAGCGGTCGTGTTAGTGATGGGACAAACGATTGATTTAAACCATTCGATGGTTTTTATTTCATCCGATAGTTTTTCGCATAGATAATTCATCCGATGTTTTTACTGTGTAATGGGGTGGGGAGCGGATTGGCCCGCGCTGTATGCGGAGGTGGGAGGGACTATCCGACTAGTGGATGGATGAACAAACCATCTGTTTGCGAGCCTGATTGAGATGGATGGTTTTCATTGGTCTTGTGGCGTAAAAAATAGATAAAAATATATACTGTCGGAACACTGAGCAGACGATTCACCCGCAAATGGATGATTAATTGTTTTTTAAACAGCTTAAACATTTTGCATTTAGGTCATTTAGGTTGAGGTAAAAGATTAACCTATAGGTGCAAATAAAACAGGATGATTTTACCAAGATGTTTATAGCGCGAATACTCGGATTTTTTCACTGTTCATTAAATAATAGTTTAGTATTAAATAACTAACTCGTAATTTTCAAACGATTGAAAATACGGGACGAATTCTTTTACAATCTAGTGAAAACATGGAACAGATGGTTTTCGGATGGATGGATTCGTTGTACAGATGATCCGCATGCGAATGAATGGATGGTTCATCCGGATGAAAATTAATGAAACCATCGGATGAATCGTTTGGCGTCGACAACCGGATGAATCGTTTGTTTCTATCGGATTATCGGATAGTTCCCATCACTAGTTCGTGGCACGTCTCCGCTCACCGGCCAGCGACGATTGATTATAAAGTAATCTAGATAATATCGTTTGATGAGCCAAGAAACAATCAGGAGGAAGGGCTTGATAGATTACTTAGTTTTAAGGGTTTTGTGGTTTGGACTATTACCAAAAAGCTGCTAGATGAAAATTTGATTTAGAGACAATCAGAAGTCTGAATCGATCACGGTCTGAATCAGAAGTCACGGTCGATCAGAAGAGTCAGCTCTCCACGTGTAGCAAAGACAGGCTGCATTTCTGTAAAACTAATATTTGCGAACATCACTTAAGGTCTTAGTCAGTAACAAGGCTACAAGATCGCGCCACTATCATCACGATCATCACACTCATCCTTCACTCATATTCAGGGTAACGTCCTCCATGAGGTACCTGTCTTATTAAAGTGATTAAGTGATTAAGAGATTAAGTGATTAACGGGTGAATATCAATTATATAAATGGATCAGCCTCAGCTCAGCTCTGATTGGGTGTGGACGTGCTCTCTCCTGTCTGGTGATTATTGACACTTGTGATTTCTGTGTTATTTTGTGTTACTGTTTTTCTTTTCAGCTTAGTGTTTTTGTGACTGCTTTTACAGTTCTCTGTTTTAGCTGTGTTTTCCTCCAGGTTTTCCTGGCTATGTGTTACTAATCTTCTTATGTTCTAGGATTTGTTCCACCTGAAGACGGGATCAGATTCCAGATCCGGAAACGTCGTGAAACTTGTTTTTTACTGATCAGTGATTGCAAATGTCCGCAATAATCCAAATCAAAATATAAAATTGCCATCACCAACAATGAATTTCAAACAAAGAATAAATGTATCGTTTGCAATTACAACTTTTGTTACGTAAATTTAGCTACTAAGCTTAAAACCTCTCTGGAGAACGTTTGAAATGCAAAGAAGCGGCCAACTGCCTAAGTCTATCACAACCCTAACTTTACCACCGAGGTCTGGGAATAAATCAAGAATGCTCCCAAGTTGACTGGTGGATTGAGTGACTGATAAGTGCAGTTCATGTAGGCGTGTTTAAATGTGAACCATAATGAATTCCGAGTTTATAAAATTATCAAGATTTGTTGTATAGCTCTGTTACTTATAAAAGACGCATTGCAAGAGAATGATTTATAACCAAATAAATTACCTTTTGTATGAGAAGCCTTCTTGGTCTTTGTTGAACTACTTTTTAGTTTCCATCCTACAAAAAACTTTCCGAGGATCGGATAATCCTCTAAGTTTTTCGAGGGTAAGAAAATCCTGTTTTAACTAATCAAACGATGTTGCTGCATGGAGTGTCCAGCAAAGAACGTATAAGATAACCCAAGTCGCTAAACTATTCTGCCTAATCTGGCGAGTCTGACGCTCACCTCTGCACCATAGATTTCCTCAGCATCTCCACATACCAGTGTTCTGCCATAACCACGCACGAAACCTCTGCATATCAACCACCACTGTCCACCACAAGATGAGCCCTGCACGACCGGTCCACGGTGCATCCTGGTCATCCCTCGTCGGACACGGTTTAGCGGCGCGGTTATTTTTGACTGTTAGGTGATCACGATTTCGAGCGCTGTTCTGAACAGAACAGGCATTTCGTATTGTGGTTCGCCTTGAGCGGCCGGTGCGGTGGTGGGAGGGGGGGAGGGGGCGGCCAAATTCGGTGACTGTCAACGTTGGCGCGATTTATACAGTGGTTGATTGGGCCACTGGCTCGGCGACATGTCTGGCGGAGCGACATGCTGCGCTATCGGCGACATGTCCCCAGATTCAAATGTGATTTCGTGGGAGCGGGGTTCATTTTTCCAGCGGTGTTACAGTCAAGTTACAACAGATAAAGTCAAGAAACAGATTTTTAGAATACGTTAGGTAAAGGAGAGAAAATAGGGGGAAGGAAGGAAAATGGAGGCTGGAATAAGCATTGGAAATGAGAAATGAAGAGAGCATACATAATTTAGGATAAGATTAGATATGACTGGAGGAAGGGAGAGACGTATAGGAAAGATAAAAATAGAAAGTAAAAGCCAAGCAAACCCCTGTGAAAAATTGGTACGGGGTAAAGAAGAGAAAAAGAAAAAAGTTTCAACCATGAATTTGTTCTTGAAACTTGGGCCTCCTTTAAGAAAATGTTATGATTAGGCTTCATTTGAAGAAGTAATAAATATCCCTTTTTCGTGGTCATTGAAATTTCCACCGACTTCAGTGCACCAGAATATTCATATTATGCGTTTCAAACTAATTATTAGTAAAAATCAATATCATGGGAGGTTCCCGTTGACGGCTCGTCTGTTGATTATGACTGATATCTACAAATCAATGGATACTATGTAAACATTCATGCACACAAGTACTGTACTACAGGATAACGTTTATTACAAATCTTTATTCCTTGCCATTTTTCATCTTTGAGTATGGCATTTTTGTTTTTTGTTTATTAACCGTCTAGTGAGGACCTTATCCTTGTTAAAATAACCAAAATGAACGAATTATCACAACTGAAAACTACCGAAAGCGACTAAATAAAAAGTAAATAAAGTAGAATCACAGCTAGACAAAATATTGAGTTAAATTTGCTTCAATGCAAGGATATCGTTGGGTTTATCATTAATTATTATCTTTCTTGTTAAACATTCTAAAAAAACATAATCATGTGATTACAGATTAAAATTAAATTTCACTTTGAAAAAGAACATGATGGCTTTTAAAATTGGTCTCATAAAAAACCACACATGCCATAAAAGTTAATTAAAAAAATAACTGCACAGAGGAATTTTAACGGCCGGTTTTAACGATGCGCTCATAAATGTTTGTGGGTGAGTGGATGTATCTGCTTCAGCAAGCAGGTTTACTACCTCAAAACATAAAAAGAGCTCAAATAAATATATGCAGCTAAACGATAGTTACGACGGTAAACGTGCCTTTTTAGTAATTTATAATAGATTTCTCATATAGGATGCATACCTGCCTAGACAGCCTTCACAAGATGTGCGATATAAAAATCTAGAATAAATCGGGCAAATGTGATTAAATGCATGTTACAAAGATTATATTGATACTAATACTTATTAAAATGTACTTTGATTTTCGATTCTGTACCGAAATACATTTTCGTGACAGTAATTTGTATTCGTGGTTTAATAGTCTTTAATTATTGTATTTACGCAGGAATAACTTTTAGGTTTGACATCAACATAATTCGTCCTATGATGATGCTAAAGGTTTCCGTATTCGTATTATGGAACCATAACGGTTTCTTAGACATGCTATGTAAATGATAGATTGAATCCTAACAGGTTCATGGATATATATGGATACATAATATTGAATTTCTAACGGTTATAATAATGATGAGAAGGCGTAGGGCTACAGAAAATATTAATCATGAAATTATATTACAGAATATGTTAAAACATTCCAAGCTTAGGGCGAAAACACAAAAAGTTTAGAATGCATACGTTTTTGTTTTGTTCGGTTTTAATAAAAAATGGTACACCTCATAACTTAAGAATGACATCAGGTGTCGTGTCATAAAATATTCTACGTGTGCCTTGAGAATATCAACCAAAGAGATTTTGTCGAAAGTGAATTTGACGTATCAAAAGCTTTATTTATTATAATCTAGTCTTCTCCTAAAATACCAACATTTTATTTTGTCTTTGGATGATATTCTATACACTAATGCGAGCAATGGTTCTATGGTCGTATCCTAACTTCTTCTGATTGTTCAGTTATCTTAAAAACGGCTTCGAGGATATCCTTTAATTGTTGAAAAAAAAGACAAAAAGTTGTTGAGTTTTGCTTAAAAAAGTGGTATTCTCTACAAGGTTACTTGCCTATAAAAATCAAGCAACGCAAACAACTAACTTGAAACTTTAATATTGGGTTTTATTAAAAGACTTGTCAACATAACGAGCAACCAGCAAAAACAAGTATAAATATGTAAAAAGAAACAACCCAGATCGGTTTTTTTAACCTACAGCCTTCTGACAAGAAAAATGCTGTTTCTGTGAGTCGGGCAAAGATAGTATGCAGAATTGAAATAAAATGTACAGGGCCTAAGTAAAATTATATAACACTGAATTATTTGTATAGTAAATGAATGAACTGATAAAAATTTAGTACTGAGCACGGCTCAGTACTCAATTTACTTGTTACAATCAACATATAAATTCCAACTAATCTTGCTCATGACATCAGAAATGATTCTGAAAGCGAAGGAAACAATATACAGATTTGTTCAGCCCAGGGGTCCGGTGGGATGCGCATGCGCAGTGAAGATTTCCCCTACCGCGAGTCTCAGTACAGTCAAATTTCGATACAACTCATTTGTCAAAACATATGATTATTTGTTTGCAACAGTATTTGTAATGTTTTCATAGGCCATGTGGGATTTTAAGTTGATTATACAAACCGATGAAGGAAAAACAGGTGTGGGGGTATTTTCCATCTCTCTCACACTTCCACCCCTACAAGACTTTCTGGCTGAATAGCTCTGTACGAAATTAATATCAAAATTTCATCACCAAAGCTAGGAAATTTTTACATAAAATGAACCTTCCTTAGCTACATTTAATTTTCTTTACCAAAAAAGTGTAGTTACAGCATGTAATAAATACAATTTTTTATCCGATTTCCTTCCTAGTAGTGCCGAAGCGATGTCGCCCCGACAACTCTCGTCGTCTGCACGGAGGGAGCCAGAGCGGGCTAGCCGTCCCAGCGGCGATCTCAGCTTACGACATCGTAATTATTTACCAGTCGAGTTCTTTACCAGTTACGGCGTTGCGACACCGTGATGCAAGTCGTATCACAGTATCTGATGACATTTAACGGCCCGCGACCGATTTTACTGCACTTGTAATGAGCCGCCATTCGGCAGGTTTGTTGCGATATTTTTCACCGCTGTGGGAGGGCCAGGTTTACGCGAGTTGATTTTTACTGCACGTTCGATACAGTCGTTTATCTCTCTATGGGTAACTTGAGGGGAATCGCGGCCTTTCCCCCACCTGTTGTGTTCGGTCGGATTTTACAACTTGAAATGAGGGGGTAAAGTATCACTTTAATACATGGAGAGTGAAACGCTACTTTACTACCTGGGAGGTAAAGTAGACCCGTAAGAATATAATGTATTACGTTACTAGGCCGGAAAGTACTGTTTTGCCGGACAAGCATGTTAGTTCCCGCGCGAGCGGAAGCGAGTGCAGGATTTTATGGGAATACGGTAAAACTTACTTGCCGGGTAACGCATGATACTTTTCATCATATTACTCGGAAAAAACATAATTTCAACCATAACCTAGTCCTTGCATAAACCAATACGTTTTTGAATCCTTGAAACCTAACATATAACATTGCTGCCACTTCATTCCTCTAAACGGTAATCAATAAATAAGCATTAAATGTCGGTTTGCTGCAAATCAGCTAATTGTTTACTCCGTTTCCTGTAATCGCAGTCCGGCAAAACTTTAACAGTCCGGAAAAAACTAGCGCAACAATGGGTAAATTTCGAGCCAACAAAAAGGAACAGAAAACAGATGTTTCTGAGTCAGTATGAAGAAGACATGGTTCCCGTACACTCAACACACGGATTGTTGCAAAAATCAGCCAATCGCTAGAGTAAGAATGTTTGAAGCAAAGCTTGTTGCATGCGTTAAAATAATTTTTACTTACACTTCATAAATTATCGAAATGGTTGAAGTATAATAATTTTGAATAAAAAGCAAAGTAAATAAAAATTGGTTTGTTTGTTGCTTTGATGACTTATTATCTGATAAAACACATTTCTGAATTCAATTTTATGATCAAATACATTGGTAACAATGTATTGAGGCCTACAAGATGGAGGATCAATGAGTACGTAATGATCTGTCGATAGTTGTGGTTGATTCCGTGCGTCGTGAATAAACTCATCACCACTCACTGGTTCCGTCAAACGCACTGTCCTTTTTGATGCAGGACCATGGTTTCGGCGCTTCGCCATCTTCAGCTACTCTGAATGAAATAAAAGTGTTCTAGTTCATAAATAACTATTGGTTTTGGCTCTTAAAACTGATTTGTTCTGATATGAAGGTTGAGAACCTCAATGAATACATCAATACATGAGTTTGGAAACGTCAACAACGTTGCTTCAAACATCCTTTGGGTCGAACTCAGTCTAGTTTCATTGAAATATAAGAAATATTTCCTATTGCTTTTTGAAGGCCTCGCAACCTAGAGTACCGGCTGCTTGGTATCCATGGTGATGGATGTACAGTCGAACGCAGAGTTCGACGGCCTGACAGAGTAACCCCGTTGTATCATCTATCACCTGAATAACGGCCCAATCTGAAAACCTAAATATAGCCTGGATCCACATGAATGTATTCACCAGTCTCGGTGCGACAACACGGGGCACTGCCCGACCTAACACTCTGAATGTGGAAGTAGTCTGAAGAGTTTTCAAATCTGGAAGCTATTAAACGTCTTGTTTCACTTTTTTAAAGTCTAGACACCTTGTGTGTTACTACTTACTGAAATGACTTCCAAAGTTACTGACTTACTTATTGACTAGTTTTAGTTTGTGCAAAACTTATGTTAAATCAGTAGGAGCTTGAATCCTTACTTATTCATCATGAAACATTCAATGATGGGTTGTTGCTTGGAAACCATCTGCAAAATTACATTTATAGAACTTGAAAATTGTCTATAGTTAAAACTCTGTATATTTAAAGTTTTGAAAATTACTAAATTTTGGTCGCTTAAATACATGACGCTCTTATCACCAAATCTCAGCGTCCATAAACAGATTGAAATGTAAAAGAATTATCTTACTATTGTTTATCTCTATTTTCAAGTACTCGAGGTACATGAAAATATGGCTGCTGACCTTTAGAAGAGTGGTGTAATAAAAAATACTAATAGTAATGGGACATGTCAACGAATTTCACCAGAATTTCAACCAATCTCAAAGGCCATTATTGGGGTTAAAATTAAAATAAACACAATTTTTAATTAATCGTTTGTATTGTACACGTCCCGCAAATAAATTCTGCGCTAGCTGGGAAAAGTCCTTACTACACAAGGAAATTTACAACAAGCTTCCCAAACATATCACGAAAGATATAAGTATGTATCAAGAAATTTAAATTTAAACTGAAGAGTCACTTTTGTGAAAAGGCCTATTATGGTGTTGAAGAAATGTTGGCCTATACAGACCCTGATGACCACGTCGCATATGCGATGCAAGTGGGACTACGCCAAGTATCAATTAAGTAAGTATTTATCATTCGATTTAATCAAGTACTGACACTAAGACGGGTGAAAGTTTTTGACTTCCCGAGACACGGCGCGTAGTTATTGTACCAGGAAGTGTTCAAACAGCTCCAGACAATTTCACCAATAAAGGAAAATCTATGAGCATAAACACATCACCACAATCCAGCAAACCGCGTGGGTTTAACACAACAATCATGCTCTCGAGACAATGAACCCCGTGGGTTATCAATCACGGGCAGAAGACAGAGGAACATTTATTCCCGAAGGTTAAAATCTCTAGGAGAGGAGAGGTCAGAGAGTGGGGGGGGGGTGGTGGGGGGGGGGGGTGTCGTGAGACGGGATCATAATCGTGTGCGGACGAGATGGTATCGTGATCCAATATGAGCAAGGCAGATCATGAGCATGAGTATGAGCCATGAGCCGCGAGAGAACATGAACGATCGTATTCCTGGTGAGGACTCAGGACTCAGAATACATTTTGTATTCTGTAGTCCTGGCGAGGACTGCCTCACACTCAGCTGGGTGGATCGCAGGGCCCACGCTGCAGAAAGGCGATGCTGAAGATTAGAGAGCAGGAAGTGTCGAATGTGAAAAGATAAATGGGAGAGTGATGATTAGTGAGAAAAAAGGACTGAATATGTGTCTGGTTGCATACGGCAAATATGTGAACTCACTTAAGAAACCTTTTTTGTGTTTTATGGGTAAACGTTGAGCGTGAACCAATCGATAATTTGTTACAATTAACATTTATAGCCCTTTTTGGTTACCAGATTTAGTTAGGTAAAAAAGAACATTTATTAGGTAATTTATAGCACACTGTGCTGATGTAATTATTATTAAACTAAATCCTTTTCTTATGGCTGTAGTAATGAAAAAAACAAACATACGATCAGTAATTTTCTTCAGTATTCCCTTTAGTTTTTTCTTCGGTATTTTTTCAAGTATCCCTTTGATTACTATTCTTCAAGGTAAACTGCATTTTTTCTGTCCCACCTTCTCAACCCAGGACGCTAAACCTAGCCAGGAACTGTTTTGCACATTACATCCTCATAATTAAACCAGTTCGTAAATTTTAAACCGAGGCGAAATTGTGGTTCGGATCCCACGTAAAAATGTAGGTCCCTTATTTGCCATTGGCTGTTGGGCTATTAATTAACAGTCCTGTCTAAGGAACATGTTGCCCTTACTCAGTAACAAGACTACAAGATCGCGTCACAATCATCCTACACTCATCCTTCAATCATATTCCGGTTAAAATACGCAGCCAGTGCTGCGTCCCGGTCTTAAAAATGTATGAACATATAAAGGTACTTCAGGCTAGGTCTAGTGGGTCACGGCATTATCTCATAGCGAAAAAGCCATTGGTGATCGGCGGGATTTGAACCCCGGCCCCGAAGACCGAAATCCTTCTTTACCAGGCCGCTCCCCGTAGGTGAACTGCATTAACTCTAAAAGAGATGAAAATACAATCATAACTTAAGCCCTTGCATGTATTTCTGTGTCTATTGACAATCTCCATACGATCTGACCTTTACCAATACTGACCACTTGTGTGCGAGCGTGCATTATGTGTGTGAGTGGAACATTACTGCCATATCTCCCACAATGCTCCTCTGTGGGAACGCTCGTGGGGGTCGCCTTGTCTGAGTATTGTTTTGGCTGCTCATTCATCAACCGGAAGCAGGCGATGATCGTCTCGCAGCATTGTGCAACGAACAGCTGGACAATCACTAATGTCAGGTGTAGGATTCAGGAACAATCAAGATGTTTCTTAACAATATGACACTTTAAACCAATTATGATCCACATCAGGCTGCACAGGTGAGTGGCCAAAATAACTAAGAAAATAATATTTTTCAAAAGCTACTCTAAAATGTTAATTGCCGAAATATGGTTCAACGAATGAGGCATTTTTTGTGTCATTGTAGTGTACCGAATTAAAAAATACCTCGCTCCACCATAGCATGTAGGAATGACAAAAATACAAAGTTCATGCATGATATATTTAGTTTTTTTCTATCCAAATGCAGATTTGTTTGTCTTTTGCTAACTTTTTTTAACCTCAACTGCCCGTCACCATGAGCCAACAAGCCTGTGATGCGATCTAAAAACAGTGAGGTAGAGGTATCTGCCGTAGCGGCAATAGTCACATAGGCAAGCCAGAGGTGACCGCTCACGATGGAACAAGAGTCGCCCGCCGCTGGGATCGAACCAGCGACGTTTGAAACGTGAAGCTAGCGCTTTACCTTTGAGCTACCGCCTCGAATAAAAAAGGTCCCAATTTTAGGTTCTCGAATTTTCAGGTTCCAACTCTCTATAATTATTTGCCTACTCCATATTCTGAAAGGAACATTATACCATCTTTATTGATAAATGTTTCACAACAGTAAGGATGATATCCATTTTAAAATGGTAAAATATCGTTACAGTTTCTTAATTTGGAAGAGTTATGTACTATACACAAGTGGCCACATAATTTCAATCACTAGCCTATTATTTTTTGATTTAATTGCTTTGATGACGTAGGGGAAAACGAAACTAGAAGATTACCCAGACGGAAGGAAGAGACAGTAACGTGAAAGTACCAGTGTACTGCCACGAGTTATCTGAAAAGGAACCATTCCTACACAATACTAGTCTCCCATTCAAAAAGAAGTGTTGAAAATAATTAACATACTAACTCCACTTGTTGGTGAGACATTCATCGAGTTATCTGAAAATACACTATTTCCACGCAATACTAGTCTCCCAGTCAAAAAGAAGTGTTGAAAATAATTAACATACTAACTCCACTTGTTGGTGAGACATTCATCGAGTTATCTGAAAATACACTATTTCTACGCAATACTAGTCTCCCAGTCAAAAAGAAGTGTTCAAAATAATTAACATACTAACTCCACTTGTTGGTGAGACATTCATCGAGTTATCTGAAAATACACTATTTCTACGCAATACTAGTCTCCCAGTCAAAAAGAAGTGTTCAAAATAATTAACATACTAACTCCACTTGTTGATATGACATTCAGTTTTGAACTTTAGTTCCTTCGCAGCGCTATGTCAGATGGATGGGCCCTGTTTCATATTGATGGAACAACATGCGATCGACCACGACTTTCACTGACCCCGGGAGAGTCTGGGCAGCTTTCCCTGCCGATATCAAGCTATGGCCACAGCTGCGAGTCTGGCAACCATTGCAAGTCCCAGTCAAGCTGAGGTCCACCGGTAGCTCCAAGTTTGCTGACCGAAACCTTGAAAAGCATCCAAGAAAATGTCATTCTGACTTCAGTTACCTTTGTTTGTAGGACTAGGCCGATTTATAATTATCTTGTCAAATTAATCAGCTAATCCTTTACTGTAACAAGAAATTTGGTTAATTTGTCGGACTAAACTGGCAATCCGTTCTTACCTCAAGCAAAATTTGCAAAGTACGACTCCTTCCTGAAATACATGAGTTTAGGGTTTACTTTTTGCTACTGGTGAACATGGACAAAAGAGAATGCTGAAGAGAATTGTTAGTGGCAAATATATTGTCGAATATTCTACGTCCTTAAGGAATTTTTATTGATAGCTGACCCACCAAGATTAGAAAGATCCCAATGAATATCTGCTTAGAGAAGATTTTTAGTCCTAGGAAATGAATGGACTACTAAATAGTTTGTAGCCTGATCATTTTGTTTTGGACCAAAAAAAAGTTTCTATTGATGTCAGTAATGAATAATTGTTAAATCTGAAATAATTAATTTGCAAAAGATGGTAACTGGTATTTTTAAGACTTTCTTAAGAAATTGAAAACTGTTATTGTCATTTTAAATTTATAATCTTTGACGAATAAGTATTATTGCATGGAACAACTCTGTTAAGTTATCAATTTTAGATGGACTTAATTTAAAATTCAGTCACAACTTTATTTAAATAGCTGGAAAATTATAGTGTTGAGTCTACTACAAAGCCAGGCGAGTGGACGAAGAGTTGCATTCCAGGCTACAACGCGACCTGCGAACTCTGACTGCAGACCTTGGCCGGACGGTGTCAAACTACCCCTGATAATCTATAATGTGCCCATCACCTTTGTTCTCGTTGAGTATCGACACTTAACTGAAACCCATAAAAATTATTTTCCACACATTTTTATAAATTGCCCACGCAAAAGTTACCCTACTCAATTTACCAATATAATATCATGTTCGAATTGATTACTTCGACTTAATAGTAAACTCAGACTCACAAATGGAACAGCGCCGTAAACTGTTGGATTTTTCACTGGCAGTTAATGAATTGTAGAGTGGATTTCAATAAAACCGAGTCGTGAAATAGAGCTAATTAAGGCCCTGCCGGCGCGCCGGCCCGACCGGTTATGCTAAGCGAGGGCCGACTCTATATATCTTGAATCCTCCTTTTTCCCAAAGCCAGATTTTATCGGCGACTGCGACCAGCACAGATCCCTCATGGAACACTCGGCCACTCCGCGCCAACGTCCGACGTCCGCCGTCCTTCTTGGATTACCTTGCTCTTTTTTCACCGTGTGAAAGATTATAGATTTTTATTCGTTCATAGATCTCTTCTGAATTTCCACATTTCATAACTTACAGCGTCTTTCTGATGTTATAAGATATTTATATATTTTCGAATGGCAATCAGACAAATCTTGAAGCTCTTTGTAATGTAATAAACCAAAATTCTCATTTGATACAATGCGTGAGAATGTTTCATCAAACAAGAAATAATGTTTGCCGGTCGGCCTGCCGGATTTCATACATCGATCTTATGCAAGCGATCTGTTTTTTATTTCACAACTCGGTTCAAATATTTATTTCACAGTTCGATCATGCAATGGAACACAAAAATGTCGCTGAATAGAATTGTGTTATGGTTTATATTTCTGCGGACATTTTCTATCACTGATTATTAAAAGAAACTTCGGTCCTGGAACCTGAAAACGTCAAGAAAATTGTTTTTACCAACCTAATCAGATTTGGCAATAAAAATATCCGTTAATAATTATCAACGCAACCAAAACATACATTTAGCAATACCAACTAGGAATTTGAAACAAAGAAACAGAGTTTTACGTACGTTAAATGCTCTCAAGGGATCTAACAGAGTCAAATATTTAACATATACATACCATATCGTTTGTGAAATCGATGATTTATTTTGATGTTTGGGCCCACTTGCCAGAAACGCAAATAAACGTTTCTGTCGAATGCAAAAGGTGATGGTTTAACATTGCAAAAGAATTCGCAACAGAGGTCAAAGTGTTGTCTATTTCAAGCAGTGGAACACAACTTGCACCCAGCATTTTAGTGTAATGAAGACTTAATCTTTCACCGGCCAACCCGTTGTTCAGCCGGCACTTACACATGCGAACTAACCACTAACTACTGACACCCGAAACCAGTTTCACCTGTGTTTGCCCGCTGAGTTGGCCACACAGTCATTACCTTGGGTTTGAGTCTGGTCGGAGTCATGGGTCTTCCCCTGACGTCATCGTCCGTTACTGCCGCCTCCGTGGTCTCTGTCTGGCCGTGGTTGTACCCCTCGGCATCCGTGGGTCGCAGACTAGACTGCGAGTTACAGAGATCTGTCAGAAACTGCTGCTGAAGTTGGGTTAGGCTTAAGTGTTGGTAAAAAGATCATTAACCATTTATGTACTCACACTCAGTGACCTTTCGGTCAGTATTTTGCATAAAGGTGGTTTCCATTATTAAAGCATTTACTGTATAATTCTATCACCTGATTCATGTTAAGCCCTCAATTCTGTATTCTCCTACAATGTAATTAAACATTATTAAATTTTTTTTAAGTATCTGTTTGTAAAAGTAAAACAAAATATCTTCAGTATGTATTTAAGAAAGATTCCAACCATTTTCTATCAATAAAAGAAAATCAGGGGATAATCAATTGAAGTTGAGCGAGACAAAAATATAGTACTTGACTTGTGAGGAAAACTCATTGAAGGTGGCCGATAACTTCCATTAAAAACTACTATGCTCATTTATTAATATACTCTATCCTTGTACGTGGTAAACCCATGTTATGATTTTGATATTGTAGAAAAGAATAACAGAAGATGAATTATTTGACTGTTGTTTGAAGTGCACAGCAAATTGTCATTGTCGTAATGGAGTCAGGATCTCCCAAGCTTTAATAGGCTCTCCGTGATACTTCTTCCAAATTAAAATCGTAACTTCTCTCAATAGCGCACACCTTCAATATTTATTTTTAGATAAATTTAAGGCTTACTATGATCCAGAGACTTTGCAATTACTTTGTCTCTTGGCGACGACCTGACAAGATTAAAACTGATGATTCATAACCTTTAAGAACTTTAGGAGAATAAAGAAAAATTAGAGGCTAAGATTGTTTATAAATACTGCTCCAGATAGTTTCATCCAGTGCTTGGATAAATAGAGAGTCAGAATTTGACAATTTACTAAAAAAAATTCTAATCGAAAACAGTAAGCGGGTAGACTCAAAAGTTTTAAGACTAACAAAATTTTCAGTTAAACAAGTAACCTTATGCATGCAATGCATGCAATACATTACATTGGTTATGCGGTTGTATTACTGAGATGTTTCTGGAGCATCTGTAAACATCCATATACCAAAAATCATCTATAATACAAATTATCCATAACATTTTAAAATAGCCATTAAACTTCATGCAATTATTGGTTGGCCGTCGTACCTTCACTGAACGAGGACCGGGGGAAGAGAAGAATCTTCTTCCGGTTTTACGATTTTTTGATTAGTTTGTAATTAGTATCACATTCAATTTTATTTCAAGGGGTTTGACTAGATAGGACGTCTTAAGGTGGCGATTATACAGGGTGTTTTTTTTTAAACGCAACCCATTTTTAAGATTGAATAATGCACATATGAATGTGTAATGAGTATTGTTTTATTGATCTTTACATTTTATACAACCTATTATTTAAGTTTGACCACATTTAGTTTACATTATGTGCTCAAACAGTCCGCCATTGGCATTTGTATAAAGTTATGCACATTCAATCAAATTCCCGAACACGTGTTGCAAGCCTCTTTAAATTTCTTGCATTTAATTTGTTATGTTTGTTTTGAGGTTCTGAATAGCTTTTGAATTGTTTTTGTAGAATAATCACTACTTTACATGTCTGTGGCAAATTTCATTCAGATCAGAAAATGTTTACGCGAGTTATCGTGCTTAAAGACACACACATTAAAAACGCAAGCCAAAACTTGATTTTATCGGTGAAGGATTATTTCCCCCCAAGGTCCCTGGATTTGACCCCACTATATTATTATGTTATTTGGGGATACATACAAAGTAAGGCCTAAAAAACAAGTGACAGCATATTCAGTACCTCAAAACAAATGTAATCCAAGAAATCCAAAGAGGTACCTAGCAACACGTGTTTAGGAATTTGATGGAGATTGCATAACTTTATACAAATGCCACTGGCGGATTTTTTGAGCACATAGGGTGAACCAAATGTGATAAAACTTAAAAAAGAGATTGAATAAAACGTAAATAATCATAAAACAATACTTATTTCATATTTATATGTGAATTATTCAATCTTAAAAATGGGTTGCGTTTTTAACAAAACACCCTGTATATCTCGAAATTCCTTATATAATTGTTCGCTTAATCCAGGGCAAAGAAAATTTGATACTGGTGGAAAAACTCCAAATGGTCTCCAAACAACAGAAGAAAAAGACTGCTGCGATTACATAGCCTCTAGATCTCCGTTTGCTGGGTCTCAAACACCTAGCTCAAGACTTAATGTTGTTCTGCTACTAAAAGTTGTCTTATTAAATGAATGGGTTTTCTCATTAAAGTACTTATACATTTTCATTCAAAAAATACAAATAACAATCCTTTTAATATTATATATACTGTTACATTTAACACTTGAAACAAATATTAGTGGCCCTATTGAAAAATCCATGTTAGGGACTCTTACTTCTTGTTCATATAAATAGTTGAAAATTGAGTCAGAGCCAGATTTTTTGCGTCAACATAAAAAATATGTTAAAAAGTGACACATGCTGATACCTATAACATTACTGATCCGTTCCATTAATTAAATAACTTAAAAATGAACAACATGTTACCCCGACAACTTCTTACACCAACTGCGCAAATGAAATGCACATTTCCTGGTCGAGCTGCTAACGGCGACTGGTTTGAGAGTCGCTGCACCAACAACTTTCACAGAAAGTAGAGCTAAATCATAAGCGATCTTTCAGACGCGTAAATTAATAACTTGGAAGCCTCTCCCTCCAGGAGTGCCAATTTGTCTGTCACGTACTCAACTGTGAACGTACAACGAACAGTCCCAGATTTATGCTCGATATTACCATCCGAATCATCTCGATTTCTCAGACGCTTTAATCATCGATCGCCTCCACGTTCCTCGGAACTGGTCAGTGAATCAGAGAGGAGTCACAGTCAGGGCGGAAGTCTGTAGTCGTAAAAAATCCCATTTGGAGTTTCATATCAGTGTTGGAAGATACCGAGTACAGTTTTGGAGGAATCGATAAAATTAGCTGTGGAAATGATAAGAAGTTCATGATATATTCACAAAAGGAGCCGGTGCAGCAGGCAGGTTTTGTTGGGGTTAAACGTGTGAAAGCACGGATATAGTGGTAATGTAAACAGCATCTCTTCTTCACTTCTCCTTAGTAATTTTTATTCCGACAATATTAAGCATTGTAGCTGAATTTTACAGTTGAAATGTTTGTTCAAAAAAGTTTATTCTTTCTTTCAAGTGCTTCAAGGGGTGATCGGACTGGCACAGCGAAGTATACGACCTAGTAGAATTAACCCATATCAAAAAGTAAGAGAGTCTATAGTAAGTAAGAGATCACGCATGAAAACGAAATGTACCATTTTCGTCTCGTGATTCACGATTTTATCATGAAATACTCTGTGGTATTTTTGGAGTTTTGATTATGAAGAACAATTGTTTCGCAACTATTCAAAAAGAAACGTCTGACACCTTTCTCCTATAAAATTTCAATTTCAAACCCTCAAACAATAAAAAATCCCGTTTTTCACTCCCGAATTTCACGAAACTAATTTTTTCACGAGCCAAAATGAAATTTCACACCAGTCGAAGTCATCAGTCGAATTCTCTGGGAAGAAGGGCGAGAGATGAAGCGACAACGATGGAAAAAACGAGCAGGAGGTTGGCGGCGGCGGCGGCGGCTGTCGAAACGTACGGGTCGGAGCCGAGTCGAGAGCCGAGCGCCCACACGGCCGGAATGTACCGGGTGGCCTTGACCTCCCCGGGGTCGAAAAGCCGAGACAAAGCTGGTGGGCAACTCGCGCGCGCGGCGGCGATTCTGCGAACCAGGAGTGTATCCGGCCCGGAGTGTGCGGCTGCAGATTGGAATTGGGTTTGTGGATGTAGGAAAGAAGCGACTATCACGAAATGCATGAAGTAAACGGCCAAACTACCTATCTCACCCCTTTTTGAATCGTAGATAGTAGATAACACTCTCACTGATATCCTCTGTCTGCACGCATTTATCTAAACTCTGTAGGACACGCGTTCCGGCTTTCGCCATCTTCAACTACTATACTGAATGCTGGTTGTGTGGATGGGTGTTTATACAGGAAAGACTAAAATTCCAGAAAGTCAACATAGACCATCGCTTCAAATTCCCCTTTTTGAGGTCATTCAATCATAGTGTGCGCGAAATAAACGGTTGAAACACCCCACACACCTAATGTAGCACAACCTAACATAACCTTCAAATCTAACCAAACCTAACCTAACCTGACCTACCAGGTCGATTGAGCGATATTGGTCATTTAGCTAGTCCTCAAGCTGGATGGAAGGTAGTTTGTGATGGGAATCAGCAGTATGACCTCTTAGGCACGGTGTGGGTAAAATTCCGTGTTGGTCGCTTATTCCGTTAGATACTAACTCTATTAAAGAGTTGACCTCTCAGGTGCAGGTCGATTTTCGTGATAATCGATTATTTAGGTGGTCGTTTTTCCCCGACACCGGGCTTGTAGGGTGGGAGTTGAGAACATGCTGTTGAAGCGGGGGATGGGGAGGGTTTGTAAAAGATAAGAATAGGAGCTGAAGAAATTGAGTTCCCTAAAATATTTTGCGGCTGGAAATACTATGAATTTTTTAAGAGAGAAATGAAGACTTTTGTAGGTAAATGAGATTAACCACTCTACTAATAAGGTTAACCCAACCACTTGCTGCAAAGATCAGTTGGGCTTGTCCCTAAGACATTGCAGGAGGCTTCGAAGTAGTAAGGCTCAGACTCCCCCTCCAACCGCGTTGCTTCTCGGGCCAGCAAGGGACTTTGCTCAAAAGGGTCTTCTTCTGCAGTGAATTGTGTGTACTTGATGAGTTGATGCAATTACATTAATATTCTTTACAACAATATTACCTATGAAAGAAATTAACGTGCTTAATAAATCCTGAAATACTCTGATCGCAGCAGATTTGAAAATTAGTGTAAAAGGACTAAAATTTTTGATCCTGGACTAAAAATCATTCCCATCATTATCTCTGAGTTTTCGTTGATTAGAGTTGTTGTAGAATCGGCAAGTAAACATGTTGTATTAAGTCCTACAGGCTGGGATTGGATGACTCATGATGCGATTCCGTTTTTCCATGTTAACTTTTAAGGATAAATACAAAACTTTAAGGACGTCTAGGGTTCTTCCCTTACATCTGGCATCTATATTTTTTCACTGCAACACTTAACGCTGACGATGGAAATGTTAGAAGAGTTTTGATAGCATCGGTTGATCTTGAAAAAACCCTGTGGGCGATCAGTTGATTTCTACAGTAGTGAACATTGCCAGCAACGATTACATTGATACATATTGTTATTTAGACCAGCTAGTTTTAAGAATGAGCTACCACAGACCAATCGGAAAGACAGATTTCTAATAAACCTTTACAAATACTAATCTAAATGTATTACATTACATTGCTTGAAATGGCGTCCTACCCAGGTAGGTATTTTAAGCCAAGTATTAATGTCAGATGAGTGCGGCGCGATCTTATAGACTTGTTACTGACTAAGGCCGACATATTCTTTAGACAGGACTGTTAATTAATAGCCTATCAGCCAATGGCAACTAAAGGATCTACATTTTAACGTGGGATCCAAACCACTATTTTGCCTGGTTTACGATTTACGAACTGGTCTAATTATGAGGACGTGCCTGTGAACGTTTAATAGTGTGAACTATAGAATACTAATACTAATTTTTTAATCCAATGGATTTCCCCAACCAAGACTGAAAAAAAGTTACTTCCACCATCCCAACACTTACGAATGGTGTACAAAGTTGACGATTCATGCTTCAGTTACGATCCAATTCCCCAGAATAGACTAAATCCAGCACAAAAGATGAAACTGAAAGTCTAAGTACTGATAAAGTGTGAAAGATCGTGTTAGAGACAGTGTAAATGTGAAACACTCAGAGTGCTTGGTCTCCACCTCGGCTGCGGCGCGGCGGCCAGGGGAGAGCGGGAGACACCTACACACCTACACACGGCGCAGTCCGGCGCAGCATCCCGCTGCACCGGTGCATTGCCCTCACCACGTGTTCACGTTCCCTTCTTTTTTGTCGCCTCTACGTCAACAGATTTATTAAAAGATGACTGGTAAAGGTTTTAGGAAGAAAGCTGATAGAACCAAATAAATTTCATAGGATACCTCGAAATTAAATCGTTGGCCTTCGGTTTTGGATCAATTTGTTCAGATCACTATACATTAGGTGGAAAAGTCATAGACATTCCTCCACTTTGCACATTCTTAAATCATATTTTACTTTATCAAATTTCTCAATCCACATGGCTACATTATATACTATCATACCACTATCACTATCCACATTTTGCATGCGATATTACGTCCAATAAATTTTGATAAATGGTAATTGAATGAATAATAATGATACACAACGTATTTTGATTACCTGTTGTTCTTAAAAGTAAAAACAGAACCTTTGGTAATTACTTTGTGAATATTAGGTGAAACAATATTAGTTCCAGCCATGAATGTTTGATTTTGATTCTCAAACTTGAATCTAGTTCAACAGTTATCACTCAAATGTCAGTTCTTTTGTAATTTATAGTTCTAGATTTGGATTTGTAATCCCTGTGACGTTGAATTTGAATCTAGTCAAAGCCTGTGATTAAACTCTGAATAAGACGGCTGAGAGAAGACTTTCAAGTAATGTAAGACATAATGTTTCGACATGTCACGAACATCGGACTCGTTTGATGTAAAAAACACTTTATTGATCATTTACTTCGAATCATAAACTGTAATATGGAATCGTGACCGTGGTTCGCAGATGCTCCAGAGACGCCGACAGTAATCGCTGCTTCTAAAGACCTTTAGGCCGTAATATATTTTTAATCGGAAGTAATTTCTCCATCAGGAGCAGCTGGAGATTGGATTCGCCGGTTAAGGCAAGTAGTAAGTAATTCGAGTATTAATTACCCGGTGTAATCTGCGGCTGCGTGCAGGCGGTCGTGATAGGCGTCACGATACGTATGGTATCGGAATATCGCGATACACAGGGGACGATGCGATATTTCGATACGATATTATAACTTTGAAAACGTTTTAGCGAATTTCCCCTATAGGGAAGAAGCTGTTACCGTAGGTCTCATGGTAAGACTTAAGCCTAAAACCATTATAACTTTTCTTTTTGAGGTCCTCAGATGCCAAAAACACCATTCGTTCACTTTCATAAATATATATATATATATATCTATATATATATATATCTATATATAAATCTATATATATATATATATATATATATATATATATATATATATATGTGTCTTTAAGCACGATAACTTGCGCAAAAATGGTCCAATCGGAATGAAATTTGGCATAGACGTGTAAAGTAGTAATTATTCGGACGAGTTCGTAAACCAGCCCGATCGGACCACCGGAAGGGGGGGTTAAGGGGGGTAAACCCCCCCAAAAATGGGTTTTTTGAGATTTTTACATAGAAAAATACAATTTTTAAAATTTTTATTGGCACCATTGAATTTAGCCCAAAAAAACAAACAATTTAGTATTTTGAATCATGGCTCTATGTCCGTTGGTTGCCGAGATATTGAAAGTGGTAAACACAGTACGTTGTCCCAATGTTAATCTTATGGGAAATAAGTAAAATTCTATATCTCGCTTATTTCTCAACATATCTTGATAAAACTTGGTAAATGGCTTCTTCTAGTTCAGATCTACTAAATATTGAATTAAAACCACCCAGTTTTAATATACCTGTAGCAGCAAACCTCCATACTCATTCCCCATGTTATTCTTATGGAGCTTACAAAAACATGTCAAATCTCGCTATGTTGGATCGAAATATGTTGTTTTGCACTTGAAATTCGCTGAGTATGCAGGTCTGCTGCAACGGGGGTATTTGGCGTATCGTATCGCCAAAAACGATATTCAGTCCTGTATGGGCACATGGAGGCGATATTTACGATATATTTTACGATTTTTCGATATTTTCGAATTTTTTAGGAAATCTACTTATTTCTTAACATATCTTAATAAAACTTGGTTTGTGGCTTCATCTAATTGTGATCTAATTGATAAAGGTCTAAAATTTCCCATGTTGACATTTCAATGGCAGCACCTCAGCACCTGCATGCTCACATCCCATGTTATTGTTCTGGAGAATATTCTGCATGCATGTATTTATAAACATAAGTACGTTGGAAAAATTAATATTATAATAGGTTACTAACCTTGTTCCTTCAACGATTCTAAAAAGTATCCTTTAAGTTACTCTGAGTTTCGACCTCAAAGGGCCATTTTCAAACCTAGTCAAACTATCTCTTCTCACTTCATTCCAATGAAGGTCAACGTACTGTTACAATAAAGTTCATATTTAAAACAAACCACAAAGACACAACACATAAAATCGAATTTAATTTAACATTTCGACTTAATATTTTTCGACTTATTTTTTTATTTCGATTTAATTTTTTTTTGTTGACGGAACAAGGTTAGTAACTTATTATAATATTAATCTAGACACGATTCAGGAGGCTAACAACATGAATACACGTTGGAAAATCCTGAAAATCTTAATGTGAGGCACCATTTTAATTATTATGGAAGCGTTTGAAATTTGCTGAGTATGTAACGGGGGTAGTTACAGTAGGCCTATTTAGTTGCCTGTTATTTTATTTTAAACTGTTTTGGTCGATACGATTCGATACGTATCGTTTTGGATATTTAGGGCGATACGATATGGACGATACGATACACACCTCCGCTATGTATCGTATCGCGATACTCGGCCGCATTGCACATCACTACTGTAGAACCTCGCTAATCCGTCACCTACGGGACCAGGGGCATGGTCGGAACAGCAAAAAGGTCGGATTATCGGATGAACTCATTTTATTGACATGAAAACGTACAAAAACTGTATTTCGATCAGAAAAAATTGCATTAAGAGTGTTTAAGATACTGTAGTGTAAAAACGACATTAGGACCAAAAAAACTAACCGCACCAAATGTTATTGCTCTACTGAACGATATACGCACTCCCAATGAGGAATACGTCATCGACAGGAGCCAACCTGAACGGAGGAATGCACCGGAAATGTAAACAAAGATCAATTTCCAATTGCGTGGTCGGTCTAACCGAAGAGAAAACCCCGCTGAGGGCGAACTAGCGGAGGCCTCTTTCTCCGGCGGCATGGTCGGATTAACCGAGGAGCCGGACTATCGGAGGTCGGACTAGCGAGGTTCTACTGTAGCAGGCGGCGCCCGCATCCACTGAGACACTGAGACATTACAGTGACGGTCATCGGCGGCTGCGAAAGTAAAAGCTGATTGGCGGAATTATTCGGCGCTGGGAACAATGGGCGCAGTTGAGACCGGTCCGCGGTGGAGGCCGCGGCGAAGCGGAATTGGGAAAGTTAAACATAATTTATAGCTCGGCGGAGTTGCCTGGACCTTCCCCCACCCCGACTGTGGAGTCTGAGGCTCGAGTCTAGAGACGGGTCCTTTCTAACTTTTGGCGAAACTACTTCGTGGACCTTCTTCCTCAGCATCGGGTACGAGACGAGCGGCGCGCGGTGGGCGATTCCTGACTTCTAGTCAAGATTCGAATAATTAAATTTACGTTTAAAGAACGGTATTTTATAACTAAATTATCAATTAACCTCACTCATATTGCCAACCTGACAAAATGAAATCCGTCTTTTCATCAACAACCGCTTTGTCGCGGCATCTATAGTTCAGATTCCAAACTCCACCAATGCAACAATACATATGCCGAGTGGAAAGCGGTGCGAACAAAATTTCCAACCTGTCCAGGTGGTGAATACAACACGGAACGATGTCACTGAATTTCGCTCGCCGCTTGGAACAAATGTAGCCACTGCCTTCAAAATTACCTGCTGAGACAAATAAATACCCGAAAACCGAACGGTGTCGCTCACTCCGCTTGCCACCCGCCGCCCACATCGTACCCGAGCTGAGTCTGAGGCTCAAGACTATTTCGTCAAGTCCATCAGACGATTCCTTTCCAACTTTTGGTGAAACTACTTCACTTCGTAGACTATTCTCCATCTTTTCTGCTTAATCTGAGGCTCTCGAGTCTACAGACGATTCCTTTCTAACTTTTGGCGAAACATTCTTGGACCTTCATCCACCTAATCTGCTCAGCCTGAGGCTCAGGGCTATCAGACGGGTCCTTTCTAACCTTTGGCGTAACTACTTTGTTGACCTTCCTCCTCTTACTCTGCTCAGTCTGATGCTCAAGTCTAGAGACAGGTCCTTTCTAACCTTTGGCGAAACTACTTTGTAGACCTTCCTCCTCTTACTCTGCTCAGTCTGATGCTCAAGTCTAGAGACGGGTCCTTTCTAACCTTTGGCGAAACTACTTTGTAGACCTTCCTCCTCTTACTCTGCTCAGTCTGATGCTCAAGTCTAGAGACGGGTCCTTTCTAACCTTTGGCGAAACTACTTTGTTGACCTTCCTCCTCTTACTCTGCTCAGTCTGATGCTCAAGTCTAGAGACGGGTCCTTTCTAACCTTTGGCGTAACTACTTTGTAGACCTTCCTCCTCTTACTCTGCTCGTCTGATGCTCAAGTCTAGAGACGGGTCCTTTCTAACCTTTGGCGTAACTACTTTGTAGACCTTCCTCCTCTTACTCTGCTCGTCTGATGCTCAAGTCTAGAGACGGGTCCTTTCTAACCTTTGGCGTAACTACTTTGTTGACCTTCCTCCTCTTACTCTGCTCAGTCTGATGCTCAAGTCTAGAGACGGGTCCTTTCTAACCTTTGGCGAAACTACTTTGTTGACCTTCCTCCTCTTACTCTGCTCGTCTGATGCTCAAGTCTAGAGACGGGTCCTTTCTAACCTTTGGCGTAACTACTTTGTAGACCTTCCTCCTCTTACTCTGCTCGTCTGATGCTCAAGTCTAGAGACGGGTCCTTTCTAACCTTTGGCGTAACTACTTTGTTGACCTTCCTCCTCTTACTCTGCTCGTCTGATGCTCAAGTCTAGAGACGGGTCCTTTCTAACCTTTGGCGTAACTACTTTGTAGACCTTCCTCCTCTTACTCTGCTCGTCTGATGCTCAAGTCTAGAGACGGGTCCTTTCTAACCTTTGGCGTAACTACTTTGTTGACCTTCCTCCTCTTACTCTGCTCGTCTGATGCTCAAGTCTAGAGACGGGTCCTTTCTAACCTTTGGCGTAACTACTTTGTTGACCTTCCTCCTCTTACTCTGCTCAGTCTAATGCTCAAGTCTAGAGACGGGTCCTTTCTAACCTTTGGCGTAACTACTTTGTTGACCTTCCTCCTCTTACTCTGCTCAGTCTGATGCTCAAGTCTAGAGACGGGTCCTTTCTAACCTTTGGCGTAACTACTTTGTTGACCTTCCTCCTCTTACTCTGCTCAGTCTGATGCTCAAGTCTAGAGACAGGTCCTTTCTAACCTTTGGCGTAACTACTTTGTAGACCTTCCTCCTCTTACTCTGCTCAGTCTGAGGCTCAAGTCTAGAGACAGGTCCTTTCTAACCTTTGGCGTAACTACTTTGTAGACCTTCCTCCTCTTACTCTGCTCGTCTGATGCTCAAGTCTAGAGACGGGTCCTTTCTAACCTTTGGCGTAACTACTTTGTTGACCTTCCTCCTCTTACTCTGCTCGTCTGATGCTCAAGTCTAGAGACGGGTCCTTTCTAACCTTTGGCGTAACTACTTTGTAGACCTTCCTCCTCTTACTCTGCTCAGTCTGAGGCTCAAGTCTAGAGACAGGTCCTTTCTAACCTTTGGCGTAACTACTTTGTAGACCTTCCTCCTCTTACTCTGCTCGTCTGATGCTCAAGTCTAGAGACGGGTCCTTTCTAACCTTTGGCGTAACTACTTTGTAGACCTTCCTCCTCTTACTCTGCTCAGTCTGATGCTCAAGTCTAGAGACGGGTCCTTTCTAACCTTTGGCGTAACTACTTTGTAGACCTTCCTCCTCTTACTCTGCTCGTCTGATGCTCAAGTCTAGAGACGGGTCCTTTCTAACCTTTGGCGTAACTACTTTGTAGACCTTCCTCCTCTTACTCTGCTCGTCTGATGCTCAAGTCTAGAGACGGGTCCTTTCTAACCTTTGGCGTAACTACTTTGTTGACCTTCCTCCTCTTACTCTGCTCGTCTGATGCTCAAGTCTAGAGACGGGTCCTTTCTAACCTTTGGCGTAACTACTTTGTTGACCTTCCTCCTCTTACTCTGCTCAGTCTGAGGCTCAAGTCTAGAGACGGGTCCTTTCTAACCTTTGGCGTAACTACTTTGTAGACCTTCCTCCTCTTACTCTGCTCGTCTGATGCTCAAGTCTAGAGACGGGTCCTTTCTAACCTTTGGCGTAACTACTTTGTAGACCTTCCTCCTCTTACTCTGCTCGTCTGATGCTCAAGTCTAGAGACGGGTCCTTTCTAACCTTTGGCGTAACTACTTTGTTGACCTTCCTCCTCTTACTCTGCTCGTCTGATGCTCAAGTCTAGAGACGGGTCCTTTCTAACCTTTGGCGTAACTACTTAGTTGACCTTCCTCCTCTTACTCTGCTCAGTCTGATGCTCAAGTCTAGAGACGGGTCCTTTCTAACCTTTGGCAAAACTACTTTGTTGACCTTCCTCCTCTTACTCTGCTCAGTCTGAGGCTCAAGTCTAGAGACGGGTCCTTTCTAACCTTTGGCGAAACTACTTATTTGACCTTCCTCCTCTTACTCTGCTCAGTCTAATGCTCAAGTCTAGAGACAGGTCCTTTCTAACCTTTGGCGAAACTACTTTGTTGACCTTCCTCCTCTTACTCTGCTCGTCTGATGCTCAAGTCTAGAGACGGGTCCTTTCTAACCTTTGGCGAAACTACTTTGTAGACCTTCCTCCTCTTACTCTGCTCAGTCTGATGCTCAAGTCTAGAGACGGGTCCTTTCTAACCTTTGGCGTAACTACTTTGTAGACCTTCCTCCTCTTACTCTGCTCAGTCTGAGGCTCAAGTCTAGAGACGGGTCCTTTCTAACCTTTGGCGTAACTACTTTGTAGACCTTCCTCCTCTTACTCTGCTCAGTCTGATGCTCAAGTCTAGAGACGGGTCCTTTCTAACCTTTGGCGTAACTACTTTGTAGACCTTCCTCCTCTTACTCTGCTCGTCTGATGCTCAAGTCTAGAGACGGGTCCTTTCTAACCTTTGGCGTAACTACTTTGTTGACCTTCCTCCTCTTACTCTGCTCGTCTGATGCTCAAGTCTAGAGACGGGTCCTTTCTAACCTTTGGCGTAACTACTTTGTAGACCTTCCTCCTCTTACTCTGCTCGTCTGATGCTCAAGTCTAGAGACGGGTCCTTTCTAACCTTTGGCGTAACTACTTTGTTGACCTTCCTCCTCTTACTCTGCTCGTCTGATGCTCAAGTCTAGAGACGGGTCCTTTCTAACCTTTGGCGTAACTACTTTGTAGACCTTCCTCCTCTTACTCTGCTCGTCTGATGCTCAAGTCTAGAGACGGGTCCTTTCTAACCTTTGGCGTAACTACTTTGTTGACCTTCCTCCTCTTACTCTGCTCGTCTGATGCTCAAGTCTAGAGACGGGTCCTTTCTAACCTTTGGCGTAACTACTTTGTTGACCTTCCTCCTCTTACTCTGCTCAGTCTAATGCTCAAGTCTAGAGACGGGTCCTTTCTAACCTTTGGCGTAACTACTTTGTTGACCTTCCTCCTCTTACTCTGCTCAGTCTGATGCTCAAGTCTAGAGACGGGTCCTTTCTAACCTTTGGCGTAACTACTTTGTTGACCTTCCTCCTCTTACTCTGCTCAGTCTGATGCTCAAGTCTAGAGACAGGTCCTTTCTAACCTTTGGCGTAACTACTTTGTAGACCTTCCTCCTCTTACTCTGCTCAGTCTGAGGCTCAAGTCTAGAGACAGGTCCTTTCTAACCTTTGGCGTAACTACTTTGTAGACCTTCCTCCTCTTACTCTGCTCGTCTGATGCTCAAGTCTAGAGACGGGTCCTTTCTAACCTTTGGCGTAACTACTTTGTTGACCTTCCTCCTCTTACTCTGCTCGTCTGATGCTCAAGTCTAGAGACGGGTCCTTTCTAACCTTTGGCGTAACTACTTTGTAGACCTTCCTCCTCTTACTCTGCTCAGTCTGAGGCTCAAGTCTAGAGACAGGTCCTTTCTAACCTTTGGCGTAACTACTTTGTAGACCTTCCTCCTCTTACTCTGCTCGTCTGATGCTCAAGTCTAGAGACGGGTCCTTTCTAACCTTTGGCGTAACTACTTTGTAGACCTTCCTCCTCTTACTCTGCTCAGTCTGATGCTCAAGTCTAGAGACGGGTCCTTTCTAACCTTTGGCGTAACTACTTTGTAGACCTTCCTCCTCTTACTCTGCTCGTCTGATGCTCAAGTCTAGAGACGGGTCCTTTCTAACCTTTGGCGTAACTACTTTGTAGACCTTCCTCCTCTTACTCTGCTCGTCTGATGCTCAAGTCTAGAGACGGGTCCTTTCTAACCTTTGGCGTAACTACTTTGTTGACCTTCCTCCTCTTACTCTGCTCGTCTGATGCTCAAGTCTAGAGACGGGTCCTTTCTAACCTTTGGCGTAACTACTTTGTTGACCTTCCTCCTCTTACTCTGCTCAGTCTGAGGCTCAAGTCTAGAGACGGGTCCTTTCTAACCTTTGGCGTAACTACTTTGTAGACCTTCCTCCTCTTACTCTGCTCGTCTGATGCTCAAGTCTAGAGACGGGTCCTTTCTAACCTTTGGCGTAACTACTTTGTAGACCTTCCTCCTCTTACTCTGCTCGTCTGATGCTCAAGTCTAGAGACGGGTCCTTTCTAACCTTTGGCGTAACTACTTTGTTGACCTTCCTCCTCTTACTCTGCTCGTCTGATGCTCAAGTCTAGAGACGGGTCCTTTCTAACCTTTGGCGTAACTACTTAGTTGACCTTCCTCCTCTTACTCTGCTCAGTCTGATGCTCAAGTCTAGAGACGGGTCCTTTCTAACCTTTGGCAAAACTACTTTGTTGACCTTCCTCCTCTTACTCTGCTCAGTCTGAGGCTCAAGTCTAGAGACGGGTCCTTTCTAACCTTTGGCGAAACTACTTATTTGACCTTCCTCCTCTTACTCTGCTCAGTCTAATGCTCAAGTCTAGAGACAGGTCCTTTCTAACCTTTGGCGAAACTACTTTGTTGACCTTCCTCCTCTTACTCTGCTCGTCTGATGTTCAAGTCTAGAGACGGGTCCTTTCTAACCTTTGGCGTAACTACTTTGTAGACCTTCCTCCTCTTACTCTGCTCAGTCTGATGCTCAAGTCTAGAGACGGGTCCTTTCTAACCTTTGGCGAAACTACTTTGTAGACCTTCCTCCTCTTACTCTGCTCAGTCTGATGCTCAAGTCTAGAGACGGGTCCTTTCTAACCTTTGGCGTAACTACTTTGTAGACCTTCCTCCTCTTACTCTGCTCAGTCTGAGGCTCAAGTCTAGAGACGGGTCCTTTCTAACCTTTGGCGTAACTACTTTGTAGACCTTCCTCCTCTTACTCTGCTCAGTCTGATGCTCAAGTCTAGAGACGGGTCCTTTCTAACCTTTGGCGTAACTACTTTGTAGACCTTCCTCCTCTTACTCTGCTCGTCTGATGCTCAAGTCTAGAGACGGGTCCTTTCTAACCTTTGGCGTAACTACTTTGTTGACCTTCCTCCTCTTACTCTGCTCAGTCTGATGCTCAAGTCTAGAGACGGGTCCTTTCTAACCTTTGGCGAAACTACTTTGTAGACCTTCCTCCTCTTACTCTGCTCAGTCTGATGCTCAAGTCTAGAGACGGGTCCTTTCTAACCTTTGGCGTAACTACTTTGTAGACCTTCCTCCTCTTACTCTGCTCAGTCTAATGCTCAAGTCTAGAGACGGGTCCTTTCTAACCTTTGGCGAAACTACTTTGTTGACCTTCCTCCTCTTACTCTGCTCAGTCTGATGCTCAAGTCTAGAGACGGGTCCTTTCTTACCTTTGGCGTAACTACTTTGTAGACCTTCCTCCTCTTACTCTGCTCGTCTGATGCTCAAGTCTAGAGACAGGTCCTTTCTAACCTTTGGCGTAACTACTTTGTAGACCTTCCTCCTCTTACTCTGCTCAGTCTGATGCTCAAGTCTAGAGACGGGTCCTTTCTAACCTTTGGCGTAACTACTTTGTAGACCTTCCTCCTCTTACTCTGCTCAGTCTGATGCTCAAGTCTAGAGACGGGTCCTTTCTAACCTTTGGCGAAACTACTTTGTTGACCTTCCTCCTCTTACTCTGCTCAGTCTGATGCTCAAGTCTAGAGACGGGTCCTTTCTAACCTTTGGCGAAACTACTTTGTTGACCTTCCTCCTCTTACTCTGCTCAGTCTGATGCTCAAGTCTAGAGACGGGTCCTTTCTAACCTTTGGCGAAACTACTTTGTTGACCTTCCTCCTCTTACTCTGCTCAGTCTGAGGCTCAAGTCTAGAGACGGGTCCTTTCTAACCTTTGGCGAAACTACTTATTTGACCTTCCTCCTCTTACTCTGCTCAGTCTAATGCTCAAGTCTAGAGACAGGTCCTTTCTAACCTTTGGCGAAACTACTTTGTTGACCTTCCTCCTCTTACTCTGCTCAGTCTGATGCTCAAGTCTAGAGACGGGTCCTTTCAAGCCTTTGGCGAAACTACTTTTTTGACCTTCCTCCTCTTACTCTGCTCAGTCTAATGCTCAAGCCTAGAGACAGGTCCTTTCTAACCTTTGGCGAAACTACTTTGTTGACCTTCCTCCTCTTACTCTGCTCAGTCTAATGCTCAAGTCTAGAGACGGGTCCTTTCTAACCTTTGGCGAAACTACTTTGTAGACCTTCCTCCTCTTACTCTGCTCAGTCTGAGGCTCAAGACTATTTTCTCAAGTCTATTACAAGATTCCTTTCTAACTTTTGGAAAAACGACTTCGAGGATCAGCCTATACTAGGTTGCTCAGTCTCAGGCTCGAGTCTACAGACGATTGTAAGACTTTATTACTGACGTCTAACAGTTCATTCATTGTCTTGTCCAGTCAAAACATGTTTCAATGTTAAAACATCATCCATCATTTACCATATATATTTATGGTCTCGTCATTCAAAATTAAAAATAACACAATACTAAACATTCATAGTATTTACAAACGAACAGACGAACACATGACACAAATTAAAAAAAAGACAGGCTTGTCAACATGTTCACTGGCAGAGGGCAGGGGACAGACAACCCCCCCTCCCTGCACTTTCAAAGAATTAGTTTAAGAATGACGTTATAATTCTTAACCGAGGAAATTATGTTTTGGATTCCACATTAAAATGTAGGACCCTTAGTTGCCATTGGCTGTTGGGCTATTAATTAACACTCTTAAGGAACACGTCAGCCTTAGTCAGTGAAGAGACTACAAAATCGCGCCACAATCGTCCTTCACTCATCTGTCATTCATACTTGCTTGGCTTAAAATACCTACATGGGTAGGTCGCCACTTCAAGTAATGTATATAATGTAATAATTCCATTGTTCCTCAAACGGGCTTCAAAATATGCTACACAGTAGTCAGTTTTCATGCTCACCCCCAGGAGCTTTGCGGTGCCTAGAGCCAATAACACTCCATAGCCTGCAGTCGCTCCCGTGGTTGCTACAGAGCTACAACCACTCCTCAACCAGCCGCTCTCGGTGGTTGCTACAGAGATACAACCACTCCTCAACCAGCCGCTCTCGAAGGTTGCTACAGAGATACAACCACTCCTCAACCAGCCGCTCTCGGTGGTTGCTACAGAGCTACATCCATTTATCAACCAGCCGCTTTCTCTGGTTGCTACAGAGATACAACCACTCCTCAACCAGCCGCTTTATCTGGTTGCTACAGAGCTACAACCACTCCTCAACCAGCCGCTCTCGGTTGTTTGCTGCAGAACTACAACCACACCTTAACCAGCTGCTCTCGGTGGTTGCTACAGAGCTACAACAACTCCTCAACCAGCCGCTCTCGGTGGTTGCTACAGAGCTACAACCACTCCTCAACCAGGCGCTCTCGGTGGTTGCTACAGAACTACAACCACTCCTTAACCAGCCGCTCTCGCTGGTTGCTACAGAGCTACAACCGCTCCTCAACCAAGCGCTCTCGGTGGTTGCTACAGAGATACAACCGCTCCTCAACCAGCCGCTCTCGGTGGTCGCTACAGAGCTACAACCACTTCTCAACCAGCCGCTTTCTCTGGTTGCTACAGAGCTACAACCACTCCTCAACCAGGCGCTCTCGGTGGTTGCTTCAGAGCTACAACCACTTCTCAACCAGCCGCTTTCTCTGGTTGCTACAGAGCTACAACCACTCCTCAACCAGGCGCTCTCCCTGGTTGCTACAGAGCTACAACCACTCCTCAACCAGGCGCTCTCGGTGGTTGCTACAGAGATACAACCACTCCTCAACCAGCCGCTCTCGAAGGTTGCTACAGAGATACAACCACTCCTCAACCAGCCGCTCTCGGTGGTTGCTACAGAGCTACATCCATTTATCAACCAGCCGCTTTCTCTGGTTGCTACAGAGATACAACCACTCTTCAACCAGCCGCTTTCTCTGGTTGCTACAGAGCTACAACCACTCCTCGACCAGCCGCTCTCGGTGGTTGCTACAGAGCTACAACCGCTCCTCAACCAGCCGCTCTCGGTGGTTGCTACAGAGCTACAACCGCTCCTCAACCAGGCGCTCTCGGTGGTTGCTACAGAGCTACAACCACTCCTCAACCAGCCGCTCTCGGTGGTTGCTACAGAGCTACAACCACTCCTCAACCAGCCGCTCTCGTGGTAGCTTCAGAGCTACAACCACTCCTCAACCAGGCGCTCTCGCTGGTTGCTACAGAGCTACAACCACTTTTCAACCAGCCACTCTCGTGGTAGCCACAGAACCCCAACCACTCCTCAACCAGCCGCTCTCGCTGGTTGCTACAGAGCTACAACCACTTCTCAACCAGTCAAGCTCGGAACGTGATAAGGTGATATAACGATTGAGAGTCAACGTGGAGGCACATTCGAGGCCCAACCGAGCGGCCAAGTCGCTACCGCCGGGTTGCGCAACCAAGAACCGGTATAGCCGAAAAGACCGCTTTCTAATTCACCACTTATAATACATTATTGGTAAGGTATTCTGGCCGCCGGTCGCTCTTTATGGGCACGCCTGGACCAAACGTTTCTTTTTTTCTGAGGAGTATTCCGCATCTACTTTATTTAACTCGTCTGATGGATTGAGTATATACTTTGGCAAATAGTATTTTTGGAATCACACAAGTTTTTTAAATGTTTTGGTTGTGAACCATTTCTACTACATAAAAATTTGAAACTATAATGAAACTCATATTAAATAATGTAATGACAAGGGCTGTAACGTAATGTTTTTATCGATATATTAATTTTAGTCTAATTTGCAACTAGAATATACCAAACGTCTGGCTGCTTACACTACTGAATGTGTAGTGCAATCCCTAGAGCTGTAACCTCGTGGTTCGGATTCGTCAGTTTAGAATTCATGAGACTCTTATTCGTGTTTTTAAATTATACTGGGCAGTATGTTCAACCTTTATTAGAGCGCAAGACCCAGCTATTATTTATTTATTGTTTAAAGGGTTTTTAACATTTATGCAAAATCCCTTATAACTATTTATGAAAACAATGCTTGTGCCTAATTCTAACTAGGAAATTATTTCGAAACATTAAATAATCTAAAGGATTTTTCGCTATTGAAACATTTATTTAAAATATAACGAAAATGATGGATGAACTATGAATGCACTATGAACTATGAATACTATGAACTATGAACTGATGAATGCTGATGCTCTATTTACTTGGTCGGCCATCACAGGTATTCATTGCATATAAAGTAGGCAAGGGAAGGTAAAATACCACGCAAAGCTTCACCCTCCGACCGGTTTGTTGGAACCGCAGACTCATGTAATGGGTAAAGTGGCGAAGAACATGTGCAACGAGCGAAGACCGGACACTCCATATAGTATGGAGTTTATGTTGCAGCGGGAATGCAGCCGCAATTGGCAGCCCTGTCTGATTCCCGCCATCCCGCGCTCGCTCACTGCCCAAAGTAACAACTCCGACTCTTCCCAGTGCTCGCAACCACTGCCCAGAGTAACAACTCCAACTCTACCCAGTGCTCGCAACCACTGCCCAGAGTAACAACGCCAACTCTACTCAGCGCTCGCAACCACTGCCCAGAGTAACAACTCCAACTCTACCGAGTGCTCGCAACCACTGTGCAGAGTAACTCCAACTCTACCCAGTGCTCGCAACCACTGTGCAGAGTAACAACTCCAACTCTACCCAGTGCTCGCAACCACTGCCCAGAGTAACAACTCCAACTCTACCCAGTGCTCGCAACCACTGCCCAGAGTAACAACTCCAACTCTACCCAGTGCTCGCAACCACTTCCCAGAGTAACAACTCCAACTCAACCCAGTGCTCGCAACCACTGTGCTGAGTAACAACTCCAACTCTACCCAGTGCTCGCAACCACTGCCCAGAGTAACAACTCCAACTCTACCCAGTGCTCGCGACCACTGCCCAGAGTAACAACGCCAACTCTACCCAGTGCTCGCAACCACTGCCCAGAGTAAGAACTCCAACTATACCCAGTGCTCGCAACCATTGCCCAGAGTACAACTCCAACTCTACCCAGTGCTTGCAACCACTGCCCAGAGTAACAACTCCAACTCTACCCAGTGCTCGCAACCACTTCCCAGAGTAACAACTCCAACTCAACCCAGTGCTCGCAACCACTGTGCTGAGTAACAACTCCAACTCTACCCAGTGCTCGCAACCACTGCCCAGAGTAACAACTCCAACTCTACCCAGTGCTCGCGACCACTGCCCAGAGTAACAACGCCAACTCTACCCAGTGCTCGCAACCACTGCCCAGAGTAAGAACTCCAACTATACCCAGTGCTCGCAACCATTGCCCAGAGTACAACTCCAACTCTACCCAGTGCTTGCAACCACTGCCCAGAGTAACAACTCCAACTCTACCCAGTGCTCGCAACCACTTCCCAGAGTAACAACTCCAACTCAACCCAGTGCTCGCAACCACTGTGCTGAGTAACAACTCCAACTCTACCCAGTGCTCGCAACCACTGCCCAGAGTAACAACTCCAACTCTACCCAGTGCTCGCGACCACTGCCCAGAGTAACAACGCCAACTCTACCCAGTGCTCGCAACCACTGCTCAGAGTAAGAACTCCAACTATACCCAGTGCTCGCAACCATTGCCCAGAGTACAACTCCAACTCTACCCAGTGCTTGCAACCACTGCCCAGAGTAACAACTCCAACTCTACCCAGTGCTCGCGACCACTGCCCAGAGTAACAACTCCAACTCTACCCAGTGCTCGCGACCACTGCCCAGAGTAACAACTCCAACTCTACCCAGTGCTCGCAACCACTGCCCAGGGTAACAACGCCAACTCTACCCAGTGCTCGCAACCACTGCCCAGAGTAACAACTCCAACTCTACCCAGTGCTCGCAACCACTGCACAGAGTAACAACTCCAACTCTACCCAGTGCTCGCAACCACTGTGCAGAGTAACAACTCTAACGCTGATCCTGGCTCTTATACTGATCTTATTGCAACTAGAACTGCATTTATCTTGGTTGTATGCGACTTTTCTCCACCAATTAGATAAGCAAATTGCACGCTTCGAGAGGTTTAGCTGCTCACAGTTGGAGAATAAAATCACTGACTGGAGATAAGTTTACACTAGCCACCATATGGTATTTGTGTTTGTTTCCCAGGTGAATTTCTTTGTTAAAGAAAATTCAAGTATTTTTGAGAATGTAAAATTATTATATTCCTAGTATACTCCTCCCCTGTGATTTCGGCACTAAGTTTCGTTGTCATTTAACTTTATTTAAATATCATAGAAATACAGTACCATCATTCGTGAAAGAACATTACAATCAATCTTCGCAGAGCTTCGTTTAAGAACTTACTATTCTTAATCCAATTTGTATGATTTATTTTTGTTTCCGTGGCTTTGTATATGGGGGCAGCATGTACCTGAACACTCAGGGCCTGCTGACCGGGGACTCCAGGGTAGATGTCCAATTACACCGGCGGTCAGGGTCAGCCCCAAACTGATGTGTCTTGTTGCATCGGAGCCACTTTTGGGGTTTGTCCCAATTGCAACGGCGGTCACAACCCTATAGGGCTGTGATCTGGCGTTCGTCCTTTTTCGGATTAAACATTGAAGTGTGAGCTGGCAATGTCTAAAAAGGGACATAAACGACAAGCTGTGTTTCAACTTAATATTGCAACCAGTAAACTCTCTTAAAATGCAATGAAACTTATATCGTTGGAAAGAGGAGGTTCTCAGCATTAATTTTGCTTATAAGTTTAGAGAAAAAGAATGGTAACAGACAAGAAATATCTAAAATCTATTGGGAATATCAAAGATGTGAGGAAAAAATGTCATTTCCAGGCTGGATTATATATAAAAAGGGTCTCCTTTTACTATAAAAAAGTATGCTTTGTATTCAGAATATGGTATGAACTTTTAAAATAAAGTAGTTGTGATTTAAAGTGATTTACGCATTAATTGCGGTCAAAGGAATTAGCAGCAGGAAGAAGTGGGGTGGGGTTTGAATGGTGAGGGTAGATTTTAACCACCGGTGAAACTAGACACTTTTCGGACGGAGGAATGTTTTGACCCTTGCGAATTCCATCGACCGCCGGTGCAATTAGATATCAGCCGGCTGCACACCTGCAGGGTTGGTCATCCTGGGCCTCTCTGATATCTATGATTCATCCGCCTCTCCCGTGACCGACCTCTCGCTTCTCAGAAGCCGCCGCTCCGTGGGCCTGTTTCCGGCGAAATTCCTTCATGCGTCTGAAATATCAGGTTTGCAGATTTTAAGTCTTCTCGGGAGTTGTTTTCAGGGCAATAGAGATTGATTGCAGAGGACATTTTGCGAAGGTTCGTATATAGTCTCAGCTGCCATTAATTATTGAGCAGTTAATTGATAATCCAGACAAAATGAACCAGCTGGCCTTTTTTGTCAGTGACAAGGCTTTCATAATTTTCATCGCACATGAATCCTTCACTTATGTTCTCCTTGAAATAATAGAATCACAAGAGAGGTTCCGAAATAATAGAACCGCGTTACATTGGTCGAGTAGGAAAGCGAGTTAGACTGTTGGACCCGACCGTCAACCCAACCAGTGTAAACCGGTCTTGACGAATGGGCGAGTCGAGTGTCGGGCGAGTTGACAATTCTAAAGTGTATGAATCAGCTGATCCTAGCGACTGGGCCGAGGTGACTTAACGCCCACGTCACATCGGCCGAGTTGGAGGGCGAGTTAACCAGGAGAGTTAGACTCGACTGTCAACTCGGCAAATGTAAAGAGACACGTCACACTGGTCGAGTAGGAGGGCGAGTTAGACTCGACCAGTGTAAACCGAACTTTTTCAAATGGGCAAGTCGCGTTAACATAATGCTAAACAATAGGAATCAGCTGATCCTGTAGCAACTCGGCCGAGTTACTCGACCAAAACGACGTGGCCCAAACTGACCTTTCTCGAATGGGCGAGTCGAGTTGACAATGCTAAACAATATGAATCAGCTGATCTTATAGCAACTCGGCCACTCGGCCGAGTCACTACCAATGTGACTCGGTCCTGAACAGTATTCATGACTACAATAACAAATGCACTCATGCAGTTTCCCGGTGGTTTACGGTCCTCCGGTGGGCTGTAGGTCTGGAACACCTGCAGCATCGAGTTTACGATGCACGAAGACGAAATGCCGGCCGGACCCGCGGTGCTCCCACAGTGACGCGGCAGCGAGCAGCGTGACTCTGCGGAAACGTACCGCAGTGGCTGGGGCTGGACTGGGCTCGTGGAGGCGAAGAACAGCCTGTAATCTAGCTAATCCGGGAGCTGGGAGGTCAAAAATTACGTCATAAGGTGCACATGTAAAAGCTGTGCCATTTTGAAGGGGCATCCTGGGGGGTTTCAAAAATGGGTTTGTGAGACCTCAATCTGGGGCTTTCTCCAAGGTGGACAAACTTAAATGTGACTTTTTTGTATTGTTCATAAGAATAACATGGGGATGAAGTTTTAAGGTTTGTTGCAACAGGTATGTAAGAATTGGGTGGTTTTAAGTCACTGTCCGATAAACCTGGACTAGAAGAAGCCTTATGCCAAGTTTTATCAATATACGTTAAAAAATAAGGATGATAGAGACTTTTATTTTCTCCCCTTAAGAATAACATGGGGAACATGTGTGCAAGTTTACTGCCACGGAAATGCAAAAGTGAGGGATTTCAGGCTAATATACAATAGTTCTTAACTAAATGAAGCCACATATCACGTTTCATTTAGATATGTTGAGACATAAGCGAGTTATACGATTTTATTTATTTCCCATAAGGTTAACATAGGACGACGTTTTGAGTTCATCACCCTCAGCATCTCGGGAACCAATGAACATAGAGCAATGAAAAACATACCAAATTGTTTGTTTTTTTTATACTGAATTCAACGGTGTGAACTAAAATTTGATCATATAAATTGTTCTACATGAAAATTGCAAAAAAACCCATTTTAATGGGTTATTTTCAAGTTTGTCCACCCTGGAGAAAGCCCCCAGATTGAGGGCTCAAAACACGATTTTCGACACCCCCCAGGATGCCCCTTCAAGACGGGATAGCTTTTACATGTGCACCTTATGACGTGATTTTTCACCTCCCAGCTCCCGGTCTAAGCTACTTGGAGGTCACGAATTGTGGATAGTTACGAACGATGGCTTGTGGACGCGGTGTTCCCTAGTGGGGATTAACGTCCGCACTATTGAATACTACGTTCATAAGACCATAACCGTCCTCTCATAATTAGACCGGTTCATAAATTGGAAAACAGGGAAAATTGTGGTTCGGATCCCACGTTAAAATGTGGGTCCCTTAGTTGCCATTGGCTGTTGGGCTATTAATTAACAGTCTTGTCTAAGGAACATGTCGGCCTTAATCAGTAACAAGTGTACAAGATCGCGCCACAATCATCCTTCACTTATCTGTCATTCATACTTGGCTTAAAATACATTCGTTGGTAGGTCGCCATTTCAAGCAATGTATGTAATGTTGTTGGCGTGTTTAAATGTTCGATGGCCCTAGTTTTTGCATATTTTACTAAGAGGATATATAAGACGATTTTTGACAAACTGATTAAGTCGGTTTCATGAAAACTGACGTTTTTTATATGCTAAACAAGATTCGGTAACTTTTATTTCATTTAAATTTCCAAGGAAATTAAAAGTTTCAGGTTTCTGTGGTTACTGATGCACGTGCGCTACCTGCAGCTAATTGTAATGGTAATAGTTCTTTATTTGTTTAATTTTTTTTATAAAATGAGGGTGGCGGTCTCTTTTTACCTTACACTTGCCCCATCTCACATGGGAATCAGGCCTATGCGTGGAAGTTGTCAAGCAAAGCAAGGAGTGAACCAGTACAGTACAAAGGTGAGTACTGCTAAAAGTATACGACGACATCGGGTCTGGATCCTGCGACGCTGCCGCCTCAGTTCCGAGGCCGAGAGACTAACAACTGTGCCATCGACTCACTAGAAAATTGAAAAAAACTATGTTAAATCCTACGAATAAATGTGACAGGGCGTCTAGAACTCTCCTCTAGTATAAAATCCATATAATTTCATGCAAAACTCCACGCTGAGTTCTTTCTAACAGCACGTAAATTGTTAACATTTGTTCAAAGTTATATCAAAGTTTAGACAGGAAAAAATATTGCACTTCATGTATTGCTACGAATACTTTTATCGGTACCCAAAAAGAGGGAAACATCATCCATAACAAATGTATTGTTCTTAAATAATAGACCTAACCAAATGAAAATAATGGTGTAGATCTATTAACTTAACTCGATAGCTTTAACGAAAAACAAAAAAATAAGTTCGGACACGTTGAAAAACCACATAGATGCAGGCTGAGATTTTATTTTTAGAACGCCGAAGTGGTTGTCAGTTGCGGAGGGTGGCGGCGCACCGGGCGGACCGCATTCTTGGTGTACAGTCGCGTCGCGCGGCCCCTGGCACTCCGGGGTCTTCGCCTCAACAAAAGTTTTTTATTGATTTTCTTAAATGAAAAGTAAAGATTTTTGGAGTGTTAATCTATATTACTAATTCTGCAAGCGATTTTTTTTAATCAAAATTGTGAGAGTTTGACAGCTTGCAGGATGATGGGAGGGGGCTCAAATTAAAGGTCTCGGTCCCAGGGGATCGGGAAAAATAGCAGATTATGTCCAAATCTACCAGAAAATGAGAAATATCGAAAAATATCTTCCATTTAAAATGCATTGGGATTGAAAAACGTCTGCTTTGTTTACATTAAACATGTGGTACTAATGCTTGATTCAAAGCCATATGCTAGATTTTGACAAGTGGGATTTTTTTCAAAATGCAGTTAACTATGCACGTCCAATGTACTATAACAAAATATACTTTAAATTTAAGATTTTCTGATTTTATAATAATTAAGGGTTTGAGTTTTTCATAATTTAAAATTATAAATATTTAGGTACGTTTGTTTAGTTTATGTTATAACGATGCAGATTTAATACCAAATGATTTATATTTATATAATATATAATTACTTAAGGGAAATTTTTGCGCCGAAATTGTGGGCGTTTGGAAGGTCGCAGGTTGATAGGAGGGGGTGAAATTGAAGGTCTCCATCCCAGGGACTCGGGAAAAATACTGAAATAGCTTTAAGCTTGCTATAAAATGAGAAATAACGTAAAATAGCTGTCATTTAAAAACATTGGGATGTAAAAAGGTCTGCTTTGTTTACTTAAAACCAAATGCTAGATATAATTATAATTTTGTGGATCCAAAAGCCTATTTTCTAAAAAGGTATTTTGTACTATAGTAAAGAAGGATTTTGCTTAGGGGCTATTAGCCCCTTCAAGCCTCTAGTACTGCTTATTTAACTTGGTGAACTGGTGTTTTGAACATGTTTTCATGTGACTGAAGTTAAATTTCGAGATGACCATGAGGTTTTAAGCTAAATTGTTAGAAGGATCATGTTTATTTGTTCTAAAAGTTAAAATTCTGGGTTGAGCAGTAACTTAGGGGTTATTGCTGTAAAGGTAGATTAAGTGTTAGTGAGGAAAGTTTTAGGTTTTTTTAAAGGCTGAAGATGTAAGTTTATATTGTTCAGTAATTAAATGCACGTATTGAATTACGCACCGTAGAAATTTAATTTTTTTACAATAAATTGACAGGATTTCTTCGTTTTTTTAGTGAATTATGCTTCATGTTTTTTTCTTGCAGCTAATTTTCCTCTTACAGTATGTTATGACTTTTATATGCTTTATCATGTAGACTGACTTCGATGTTCCAACTTCTCTTAAAGTGATGTTATGAGCGCAATTTAATTAATTTTTTGAACCTTTTGATAGAAAGAGAGTGCCCTGAGCTCGAGATGACAACCTGTAGAAATCGTTTACCGAGCACTAAGTAAGAATGTTTGCACCATCGACCACATGGGCGTACATCATTTGCGCGGTATGCGGAGAGCCAGGTAGAAGGGTTGCGTGTTCTGCGCGGTGAGTTCCAGGGGGCTCTCAGGTATATGCATCATCTGCGCGGTGAGGGGTGGCGGAAGCGGCATTCTATTACTAAACACTAGTTACAATCCATCTCGCAGTTGTATCTTTACAGTTTTGAAACGGCATCTTAGGATTACAAAATACAACTAGTCAACATTATTAATTTACTAACATTGATTTAGAAACAGCCCCCTGATGTATCGATTCCCATAGAGAAATAAATTGTCAAAATGTCTTCCATTTCTCGGGATTAGATTTCTTCTTTCGCCCCTTTTCCACGTGGCGAAGGTTTAATGATTGTATGCATAATTATCTTAATAATAAACTTTAAAATACACTGGCAGTAGCTGCAACCTTCAGGAACTTCAGTTAGTCGAGATGTAAACAAACTGAAAATCACGTGATCATAAACTACGACACCATTGGTCGGCAGTTTTGCAACCAACAGTCTCGATGAAAAAGGCGAGTTTTGCTACAAAAACTTTAACATCGTTTTTAAATAGAAAATTACAAGTTTTGATACAAAATGAGCACACAGTCTGGTGTATCGACTCCCATAGAGTAAGAAAACATCAAAATTTGAGTTTACAAAAAATTTCACCGCCAGTTTTGCTATAAGACCCGCCTTATGTGGTACGTGCGGGAGGGCGGCTGTTGGCGAATTGTTGTCGGCAGGCTGAGGCTACCTGGACGGGACACCGCGCAGATGAAGTAAGGGGATTAGGCGACCCTTCAGAATATTTCACAGCAGGCTTACATACCGCACAAATGATGAACAACCGACCACATAGTATAATAGACGGAGCACAATAGGCGACTTGGAGCCTAAATTTGCTTCTAGTCCCTATGCATAAAGTATAAAAATTATAAATATGGTATCAAATTAAAGGTCTAAATCTCGGAATCACTATAGTACCAAGTATAAATGGCTTACAGGTAGTTTACACCGTAAACACTGATAACCTAGAAGCTTGTCTTGACATTTTTTGAAAGAAGCTGCCACGACGGAATACACTTGTAACGATCCTATGATGTGTAAACTGCTTCTAAACCATTTATAATAGTACCATAGTAATTGTGAGATTCAGACCTATAATTTGATACCACATTTGTATTTTTTTAGTCGACTGTTTTTTTGTAAACAACAGTTTAGGATTGACTTTGACTTTATGCAGGCACCTCAAGGATAAACTTTCCCGCACTAACTAAGTTATCGATCAAACAACGTCAACTAATATTAAGAAATATGATTAAAAAAATTCAACTCTACTAACAATTTCCACCGTTTTAGCGAATTTCCCTATAGGGAAGCTATTACCGTAGGTCTCATGGTAAGACCTAAGCCCGAGACCATGATAACTTTTCGTTTTGGGGCCACCAGAAGCAAAAAACACCATTCGTTCGAATTCATATATATATCTATGTGTCTGTTAGCACGATAGCGGCCGTAAAAATGGTCCAATCTTAATGAAAATTGGTACAGACGTGTGAAGGGGTAATCACTCGGACGAGTTCGTGAACCAGCCCGATCGGACCACCGGAAGGGGGGGTAAAGGGGGTCCTCCCAAACATTTTTTTTTAGTTTTTTACATAGAAAAATAAAATTTAACGAATTTTTGTTGGCACCATTGAATTCAGCTCAAAAAAACAAACAATTTAGTATTTTGAATCACTGCTCTATGTCCATTAGTTACCGAGATATTGAAAGTGGTAAACACAGTACGTTGTCCCAATGTTAACATTATGAGAAATAAGTAAAATTCTATATCTCCGTTATTTTTCAACATATTATCATGATAAAACTTGGTAAATAGCTTCTTCTAGTTCAGATCTACTAAATATTGAGTTAAAACCACCCATTTTTAATATACCTTTAGCAGCAAACCTGCATACTCATTCCCCATGTTATTCTTATGGAGGTTACCAAAACATGTCAAATCTCACTATGTTGGATTGAAATATGTTGTTTTGCATTTGAAATTCGCTGAGTATGCAGGTCTGCTGAAACGTGGGTAATATATAATCTGGGAAGTAGGTGGTAATAAATTTTGGTGCACTCATCAAAGTTGGATGTATTATTTTTATTTATTGTTTTCAAGTTTTATTTTTGATTGAGGAGATTTTTGGATATCCTCTTTTTGTAAATGTACAGAGAAGGTTATCAATGTATTTTTTTAAGTCTTTCCTCTCTGAACACAATCTCTCAGCTCTTTTTCAGAGATTCCTTGGGTTTGATTTTTTACCGTGTGATGGATGACAACTGTCATATCCTAAATAGCTGCATGTATTTGTACTTTTAACATTGATTTTGTTCTTAAGGTAGCTATTTTCATTAGTTATATCAACATCTAGAAAAGTTATTGTTGTCGAAGTGAAATTTAGGTTACAAAAATTATTCAAGCAATCTAAAAAACTTTTAAGAGACTCATGACCGAAAGTCCAAAATTAAAAAAAATATCATCAATGAATCTTTTCCAAAAAATTGGCTTCATATTTTAGTTTTCAAAAAATGCTTCCTCTACTTTACCCATGTATAAATTGGCATAAGATGGAGCCATTTTAGTGCCCATTGCTGTGTCTTTCTTTTGGAGGTAAAATTTATCTCGAAATCGGAAACAGTTCATTGTTAGTATCATATTAATCAAAGATACTATAAAATCTTTAGATGGAGTTTTGTTTGATCTTTTAACTAAAAAATGTTTGGCAGCTTTCATACCCTCTGTATGTACTATATTTGTATATAGAGATGTAACATATTTTGTTACAAGAAAAGAATTTTTTTCAGTGGTTGAGGCACTGATTTTAGTTTATCCAAGAAATCATTGGTGTTCAATATGTGAGAAGGTGTTTATATATATATATATATATATATATATATATATATATATATGTATATATATTTATTTATTTACTTATTTATTTATTTATTTATGAAAATGAACGAATGGTGGTTTTGGCATCTGGGGACCTCAAAAAGAAAAGTTGTGATGGTCTCGGGCTTATGTCTTACCATGAGACCTACGGTAACAGCTTCTTAGGGGAAATTCGCTAAAAGGTTAAAAAAGACACACAGTTTTCAACAAATCACACAATAATTGTTATCAAATACACGGAAAACGTTAAACCTTTTATTAATCATATTGATAAAGCAAAAATTAACAAGTGATGAAACAAAAGCACACTAATCACAAACAGTAGGCCTATGTTTTTGATAGTCCAAAATTATTTCAAAACGAACGAAATGCAAACAAATATTCCCCAAACATACATTTCTCATACAATCTGAATATTTAATAACAAGTATATTCTGATTTATAAATGATTTTCCGTAAGTGGATCACCAAAAGCCCATCATATTCCGTGACTAAAAAAAAATAGACAAGTGGTCCTAGAATAAAAACAATTAATGGCAAATGTGGCAGCGCACGAACTAGCACCAAGAACTGTTCCACCCAGTTGTTGATGCGCCACGGGAACGTGGCTGCAAGTTCAGTTTCACTATTTCAACTACTGACTCTCTAAAGTACAAAACTGTGTTACCGGCTAAGAGAAAAGACAATTTAAGATTTTTCATTACTATCAAAGGAAACTTCTATTCATACTGCAGAAAAATATTGTTGCTTTTTTATATTCCTTTGACATACTCATGAGATGACTTTACTAAATTATAAAGAAAGATTTTATTTTCATTATAGTTTAACTTCATTTGTGAAATATGAACATTACTTATCTCCTTGATATTGTTTTAATATTCGTAAAAACCATACATACCCATCCCATTTATATATATTCATTTTAAGAGGATGAAAATTGAATATTAATCAAAAATGTACCTTAAAACATACATTGCCACATATATAATATTAACATAGATATATTGTTGCATTAATATTGTCTATCACACTTACAGCTTTGTCTTAGACAATTATATGTATAAATAAACCTACAACAGTGTTAATGTTGTAGCTTACTAAAAAAAAGAACACATATTTTTTTAACTAGAGAAAAAGGAATGTTACAATTTTTGCATACATTCATTCTAAGAACACATAATTCTGACCATTAACAACAAAGTGTATAACCTATAGTTAGTATTTTTAAACAAGTATTGGTCAGAATACATTTTAACACTAGTAGAATATCGCTAAGTAAAACTATAAAATTTTAGTCGGTCATATACAACGCAGACAAACAGAAGACTGGCAAACTCAAGAAGTAGTTCATGTCGCGGTCCTGGTTGTAGCATTTTTGGTTCAACTATAACCCTCAAACTCATTATTACTAGTTCAGTTGCCACTCTAACACACTGAGTAACTAGGAACTGGCGATCGTTGGCTCAATCCACCATGAGCTCGAAGTGAACCGAACCTCGCCTCTCCGTACGATCGTGCAAGATGTTCTTAGCCCAAAGTTTGCACTCGATATTGATCAGGACTCCAGCTGAAACATATTTAATTAACCGACGTAATTGTTGGGATTTACTTTTAATAATCTATTTCATGAATGGTAAAGATCTCTTTGGCGTTGAGGCTGGTTTAAATTGCTAAGTAACTTAGGCTCAGCTGATTCCCCATTAGGTTTTCCAGTCAGTTATTCATCTGTTTACACAAGTCAGTCTGACATTCCAGGACTATCTTCATTTCTACTCACCCACCTACTCTACCGATGTACTCGACCTTAAGCTTACTTTAATTTTATTGACGGATATTACATATTTTACCGTTACATTAGACATTTTTTAAATGTTATACTATATTTAAGCTAATGGTTCTAAGTAATGTTAAGCCGGACATTGGATGATTAATAGGAAATCCAATTCCAGCCTACATTTTCAATCCCAGGATTACGGGATTAAGAACGTTAATCCCGAGATCCCGGGACAAATCCCAGGACTGAACCTACAAAGTATCTACCGATATTTGAAAAAATTATTATAATTTCGCATATATACATCGTATCACAGTTATAGGGTAGTACATGATTCCGTAGTTCAAAGTTATAAACGTTAAAAATTTTTTAAAACAGCAAAAGTTACAAAGTGTAAGAAATTCAAATATGGTCGACTTCATAGAACACTGAATAATAAATATATCTGGTCAAAACGGAACACATTATGAGATATATAACAATAAAATTATACAAAATAATAATAGAAATATTGATTTAAACTTATGATAAAGAAAGTCGTATTCAAAATATGAATAGATTTATTTGTTTGGAAAAAATATTAGAACTGAAAGTAAAACTTCGCTTGGAAAGATATTAAGACTGCAATAACACATCATACCATTGTTTACTTGATTGAAAACATTATTTGACAAGGTTCTCTTAGTTATAAACGAAGTGAAAACTGATGGGAACCTAATAAACATCGATTTTACACATAAATTTGATAATCCCGAGAATCCCGGGATTGAGCCTGAGAATCCCAGGATTGTATAAGCCCTAAGATCATGTGGGATCCCGGGATTGGATTCCCTAATGTTCAGAAAATGCTTGTTCAGTCGTGGTAGTAAGACTTAAAAAAACCACGAAACCAACTATGACTGTTCTGTCTAAGAATATTCTAAGAATATTGAAGCTATAAAATGTTGCTAGATAAAGATTTTGACTGCGGTCCAGCTTATTCCGCTAAATTACAAATTATGGCTCTTCATAATATTGTCAGCGCAACACAAGGCTGCTTATGGTCTTCATTTTCCAATATCAAACAGTCTGAAAACATTTATTAAACTTCCTCGAAAAATAAAAAAATGAACTCCAACTTAACTGCTAATTTTATAGCACCTAAGAAATCCAACAGTTCTAACTGTATAAAGCTCTATAACTCAAAAACAAAACGGTTGCCTCAATGAGCTGCAGTGCCATGGTTGACAACCATGCTGAACAAGAAGTGCGTTGGTTGACAACCATGCTGAACAAGAATTGCGTTGGTTGACAACCATGCTGAACAAGAAGTGCGTTGGTTGACAACCATGCTGAACAAGAAGTGCGTTGGTTGACAACCACGCTGAACAAGAAGTGCGTTATCATTCCTTTATTCCTTTATTTATTTCTTGTTTCCTCAAAGAAAATCACACTATTGTTTCTGTTAATACAGCCGCTCTTAATACAGCCCTATCGACCTCCCCTAAGTACACACTGATTCCTAACGAGTCCATCTACCAACGCCCTCTATCCCCACCCCTTCATTTTCTATCCACAAACGGCACTTCCAATAATATGCCTCGTATTACATGCCTTGTAACAGACTTTGAGACGAAACTACCACAGGTCTACTTTAATCTCCAAAGTAAAAGAGGTTTTCTTACGTGTCGGGTTCTCGAACCAGACGGCAATCACGGGGTTCAGGTATCCCTCTTGGTTCTTGTAGGGGAAGAAGTAACCGGGGAATCCCCACTTGGGGAAGTAGTGGATGAAGCCGACGTTCTCCTTATCAGCTGGAGTCTCTCCCTCACAGCTCACCCACACTGTTTTGTCCTGCGATCAAAAAGGCGGGTTTTAGTAAAGTCAATGTCTGATGAACAAGGCCTCAGGTACGACGCGAGTGGCGGGAGACAACGCTATCAGGCCGGTCCTGAAGTATAAGGTCATAACCTGGAAGTTGAAATCTATTTTCCTCTCCAACTTTTGCCCGTACCTCCGTTAAAACAATGATGTCATACTTAACAGTTAAGCTATTTAGATAAATACATAGTTCATCAAAATGTTTTCTAACACTTCTGATCTTGAGCAAAAATATTTTAAATTCATCACGAGAAAAATAATTCAATGTCATATTTTGTGTTTATAACACACTGATTTCATAATTACTTACTATTCGCTCTTTCTCCACTGGAACTTACAAGTTTATCTGATTGCTCGGTTTATGTTAGAGGTACCTTCCTGTCACCTTCAGATCTCTTAGCGAATATTTTCCCATCTACAGTCCGAACAAACTTACATCAATGCTCTCTAAGTTTCTTAGCTTCAAACAATAGGTTTTTATGATAAGGTGTTAGGTGAACATTTGCGTGGACATTGGTCTCCGGCACATTGACCACAAAGTCAGTTGATTTAATTTGCATTTGTTTACACTTTGCCAGTATACTGTCTCTTTTCTGTCTCTTTGTAAACTGGACAATAATTGGGTTAGGCCCTCTTTCTCGTTTTGTTGGGATCATATGAATGGCTTGAATGTCACTTTCAACATTAACTGTACCTTAACTGTACCTTTATTTATTTTAATAATTTTAAGCTAGTATATAAGCCCTATAAAAATTAAAGTTATATTCTGGAAAACTCAACATTCCCCAAATCCAACTATTTCACATTATTTCGAACTTATGATTCTGTACTTCATATGTATACCTAATAGAAATCACAAAGTGGTAGAAAATTGACTAGAAATCAAGTGGTTATGAACTTCAACAAATTATCATGAAAAACTATAAATTTATTTAATCAAAAGTTCATTGGCACAAATTATGGAGTGTAAAATTAGGAGTGTTTTTTTTCTCTTGCACCCTAAGGTTTCCTGACAGCATCACCACAACAACACTACATTTGACCTTTTATCTACAAATATTTTGCGCAGACTTCGCGAGGCATGCCTGGACAGAGGAATGTTGGCAGTTTGACAATTCCTGCCAGATTCACATCAACAAGACATGGCATTTCAAAGCCTCATCTAAAACTGAACCCTACCCCACCATTCTTTTGACTTTTCTTCTATTCAGGCTCAACAAAGGTGTGCATGATGTTCAGTATTTTAAGATGTGCAACAGATAAGTAATCATAAACTTTTGGTTTTATATGTTTCAAATTTTATTGGTAGAAAGAAACTTACAGAATTTGGTACGTAGGCTTTCTCTGACTGAATATGGTTCTCCAGATCTTGGGGCATTTTTTTGGGCAGCTTCCAGGCCTCATAGTACTGAGGCACCCAGTTATAAATCTGAAAAATCAAAAGTATAAATCATTATTACAACTTTTATCAACTTGCAGTGTGATACAATCATATATACTTTTGTAAATCTTCCTTTCTCTACACATTTTCCCTTGATACGAAATTAGGGTGCAGGAAACAAATCATCGTTTGGGAATTTTTCCAAGAAATACAAATATTTTAAGAAAAATTCAAGTTTGTGACAGTGGTGTTTGTTATCAATGTAATGAGTTCTAGTATGGCAAACATATGTTTGATTTATATGTTTGATTATTTTCCGTTTCTTGCCACCATGAGTCTTGTCTCTTCTCCAATAGACTTAGTCAAGCATGACAGAGTAAGTTGCTTTTCTTAATAACTTTGATCTCTGTTTCAGAGGTCACAGGCTCAGCTCCAAGGATCCCCTCAAAAATTCAAGATATTTTGACTATTTCCCTTAAAAAGCGTTCATTACTCTCTTGTCAAACATGTTAAATTATTACAATTATATGAAACAATACCCACGTTGCAGCAGACCTGCATACTCAGCGAATTTCAAATACAAAACAACATATTATTTCAATCCAACATAGCGAGATTTGACATGTTTTGGTAAGCTCCATAAGAATAACATGGGGAATGAGTATGCAGGTTTGCTGCTACAGGTATATTAAAACTGGGTGGTTTTAATTCAATATTTAGTAGATCTGAACTAGAAGAAGCTATTTACCAAGTTTTATCAAGATATGTTGAAAAATAACGGAGATATAGAATTTTACTTATTTCGCATAATGTTAACATTGGGACAACGTACTGTGTTTACAACTTTCAATATCTCGGTAACTAATGGACATAGAGCAGTGATTCAAAATACTTAATTGTTTTTTTTTTGAGCTGAATTCAATGGTGCCAATAAAATTCGATAAATTTAATTTTTCTACGTAAAAAACTCAAAAAACCCATTTTGGGGGGTTTAACCCCCTTTACCCCCCCCCCCTTCGGGTGATCCGATCGGGCTGGTTCACGAACTCGTCCTAGTGATTACCCCTTTACACGTCTGTACCAATTTTCATTAAGATTGGACCATTTTTACGGCCGCTATCGTGCTAACAGACACACACACACACACACACATATATATATATATATATATATATATATATATTAGAGAGATTATCATTAATCTATAATATGTTACACTACATTTATATATATATAGTAGCCCTAACAAGTGAATGTAATTTATTTTATATATATATATATATATATATATATATATATGAATTAGAACGAATGGTGTTTTTTGCTTCTGATGGCCCCAAAACGAAAAGTTTTCATTGTCTCGGGCTTAGGTCTTACCATGAGACCTACGGTAATAGCTTCTTCCCTATAGGGAAATTCGCTAAAATGTAATAATAGTCTTCAAACCAATCAATCAAAAATATCTTTATCCATTGCTGCATACATACACAGATAAAATCATACATAGTTACAGATAAAAAGTCTTAATTGCAATGTACCATGTTTAGCTCTAGAAAGATGCAAGGTCTCCCAGATGGATAGCTATAGTTGCACTGGCTTGTGCAAAGCTCAAACTCTTCAATGTCTACGAAGCAAACTTTCCCCTCAGGAGGAGGATTGCTATAGTCACACTGTACGACGTTTCCTCCGACCGACATATTCTTGTAGGCTGCAAAACAATAGTTTCAGTTGTAGTTAAAACTCAATAATCTTAAGATCTGGGGAGTTTCAATAAAACTTATCAGGTTGCTTTAACGAAGGATGAAAAGTTACGGATGATTTCAATACTGAATAAAACACTAACCCAAACAAAATTGCTTTTCTTAATAAAAATCTAGTGTGAATGGAGAACGCCTTCAGAAATATCGCTTTGGGTAAGCTCTAGAGTCTCTATAAAAACTTTTTAATCTACCAGCATCACTAATGCATATTTTTTATCACTTTGGAAGGTATCTCTGAAGGAAAAACCAAAGTATGTTTTTGATAAGATAGCCGTACCCATAAACGCTGCACTCCTTCAAAGAAGTACAAGCAATATCTAACACCATTCTTGTATGAAACACCTAAATCTTCATTTAAAAAAGTAATGGGGTGGAAACTAAAAAAGGTAAATCTAAATATATATATGATATTGACTCATGTTTGGAGCAGTGGAAAGAGTATAGGTTTTTAAGTTTCATTTTATACAATTCTTTTCATCATACTGTCCGGAAAACAGGCGTTTTTAGTTCGCTACATCGCACGCGAAATGATCGTTTTTGAATCACTTCGAATAGGAGTACTGAAAAAACATATGGTAAATTTTGACGAACTCTAATGTCAAAATTGTGTGTTTATGAATTTGTTTATGTTACGATTGAAAGGTTTTTTTATCAATATATTTATTTACAATCTGTTTGGTTACAAACAATAAGCAAATTTAACAAAGTTAACAATACATCAAGGTAATTTTGAGCACATTAATTTTGATTACTTGAAACGTGTTGTCAAGTCAAGGGTGCAATGGCGTTTCAGTCTATAAATGTGGTCACTGTTGTCAAGTAAATTTACTGCAAGGTGATTAGGGTGATTGTCCAATTTTGAAAGATACTTTTCGGTGTAGTGTTCAATTTCCGCAACAACAGAGGGGATGCCGGCATCGTTGTGAAGAGTATGGTTGTTGACATACCAAGGCGCTTGTAACACTGAACGGATGAATTTGGATTGAAAACGTTGAATAATTTGAATGTTAGAATCACTAGCAGTTCCCCACAGTTGTATGCCATATGTCCAAATTGGTTTCAACATAACTTTGTACAGTAAAATTTTGTTTTTAACAGATAATTTTGAATTTTGGTTGAGGAGCCAGGATAACTTTGTGTAATTTAAATTAAGATGTAGCCGTTTGTTCCAAATATGAGGTTTCCAAGTTAGTCTTCTATCTAGGTACATACCTAGATACTTAACTTCATTAACTTGTGGCAGAAGAACATTGTTCAATGACACTGCAGGGCATGTTCCGCTTTTTAGGGTAAATGTTATGTGAGCCGATTTGCCTTCATTGACTTCAATTCGTCATCTATTAAGCCAATCAGAGTTATGATTTAAGTTTCCTTGTAATATTATTGAAGCAGTCACTGCATTGAAATGCGATACCAATATCGCAGTGTCATCCGCAAAAGTTGCGGTATTTGTTCCACAGCTTGTCGGCAGATCTGACGTATACAATATGTATAAAACAGGGCCAAGCACACTGCCTTGAGGAACCCCCGACTCTATTCGACAGAAATCGGACAGCACATTCTTCAGCTTGATTTGGAGAAATCTATTACTTAAATACGACCGCAAGATGTTATAAAACGTGTGTTGAAGAGATTTCTTTAATTTGTACAATAAACCTTTATGCCATACCTTGTCAAAAGCCTGGCTCACATCTAAGAATGCAGCAGTGCAATATCTTTTCTTCTCTAAGTCTTGTTTTATTATATTGGACACCCTATAGACTTGCTCAATCGTTGAATGTTGCCTGCGAAATCCAAATTGATGGCTGGGAATCAAGTCTCTATCATTAATTATTGGCAACAAGCGTTTTAATAGTACTTTTTCAAAACCCTTTGATAGCACTGGTAGAAGACTAATTGGTATGTAGGATGAAACTTGGTAAGGGGGCTTCCCAGGTTTCTGAATAACAACGATCTGAGATAATTTCCATTGGGTAGGGAAGTATTCCAATCTCAAAATGGCATTGAAAATGAAAGTTAACAATACATAGGCTATTGCAGGAAGCTCCTTTAGTACCTTTCCAGTTATTAAGTCAAATCCAGGAGATTTGCTTGGATTTAACTATTTGTGAATAATGGACCTTATTTCATTCGTTGTAACAGGTTCAATCGGCAGGTCCATTTGGTTAGGGGAGTCAAGCAGCACGTCAATTTCGTGACTGATGTCAACACCAGTCTCATTGGGCTTAAAGACATTTTCAAAATAGGAAGAAAGTACGTCACATTTGTCCTGGGTGCTTTTTGCCCATGAGTTATCAGGCTTTTGGATTGGAGGAATTGGGGTTTTCGGTTGCTTGAAGCTTTTTGTGACCCTCCACGATGAGTAGTTCGTCGCCTCTGATGGGGAAAGGTTATATGTGAAATCACTAAATTGATCATTTTTGAGTTTTTTTCCAACATAGCTGTCAATTGCCGCGATGCCCTATTAAGGTTCGTTTTGTCAATAGGATTTCTTGAGTTTTGCCATATTCTCCTTAGACGCCGCTTTATTGCCAATTTTTCTTTAATGAAAAGGGGGGTAGTTTATTCCTTGCTTATTTCTTTGAGTTTCCAGGTCAGGAGTCGCGAGCCTTGCTGACTGTTGAACCAATTGTGTAAAGGTTTCTACCGAATTGTCTACCTCATCCGGAGTTTTGAGGGAAATATTTAGATTAATGGCATCAGAAAGATTGTCACGAAAGAAATTCCAGTCGGTGTTTTTATTGCACAAGGTTGGAGGGTTTTCTGTCGTGATTATGGATGTACTAACATTTAAAATTATGGGTGAATGATCTGATGATAAGTCCAGGCACGAGTCAATGTGAAGATAGTTATCTGCAATACCTTTGGTTACAAAAAAATCTACAAGATCAGGTAGTTTATTTAGATCTGTTGGCCAATATGTAGGTTCACCAGTAGACATGCAACTTAAATTATTTTTCGTTATTGTCTTATAGAGTTGCCTACCTCGTGGATTAGTTACCCTTGACCCCCACATTTGATGTTTGCTGTTATAATCCCCACCAGATAGAAACCTATTCCCAAGGGAATTGAAAAAGTCAGTAAATTGTTGATGACTAATATTGTGTCTGGCCGGCAGTAGACTGATGAAAATGTCATTGAACCGTGCATATCTTCCACAGTTACACTCGTAGCCTGTAAATAATCCAGTTGGTATTTGGGATGTTCATAATGACCGATGCAAGTCTTTATTAATATTGCAGTACCACCATGCGCAGCACCATTAGGGTGGTTTGTGTAATACAGGGTAAAACCAGGAATTTTTAAATAACTTAGATTTGTGAAATGTGTTTTTGTAATTAGTAGCAAGTCCAATTTATCAGTAGAAATAAACAGTTTTAATTCTTGGCAATGTTGTGCCAAGCCGTTAGCATTCCATAAGGCTATATTTAAGAACTGATTCATGAATTAGTTGAGCTTTTGGAGAACAGTGGTAAGTAGGTTTAGCAAAGCACCTATTTGTTGAGATTGTTGCATGAAAAGCTTTTCAAACCTATCAAAAAAAGCACTGATTGTTTGAGTTAAACTATCATTTGAGGCTACCTCGCGGTGTGAGTCATCTGGTGTGTGCGAGTCAACAGTGTTAGAAGCACTGTTGTGTGTGTGATAATAATTTACATTATTATCACTTACTACAACATTGATGGTTGCTGCGGCATACGACAACCCTGGTCGACGATAACTTGGAGAAGTAGACCGTTCTTTCGGAAAGGAGGTTTTTTCCCTCAATGGAGGAAATGTGCGGTTTTGAATGTCCTTAAAAACTTTGCATCCCTTGTAATTCGCTGGGTGATTCCCCTCACACAAGCCACACACTGCCGGAGTAGAATTATCCTTGGTACATTTAGCAGTTTCGTGATCTTTTCCACATTTGACACATCTGAAGGGATGTCTACAGTAGCTTTTTGTGTGTCCATACTGCTGGCATCGTTTGCATTGGACAATGTCCTTCTTTTTGTAAGGGGCCTCAAAGGTTACTTTAGCATGCAACAAATACTGTACGGCAAAGATATCTTTATTGTTTGAACTTGGCTCCAAATCTATAAAAAAAATATGGATAATGGTTCCTTAGTTGATTTATTGAGAACATTGGTAATATTCCTCACGGTGTGACCTAGCTGACTCAGCGCCTCCGTCACATCGTTCGTGTCAACGGAGTAATGCATATGTTTCAAGACTACTCTGTAAGCACGTTCCTGCTTCAGTTGATACGTGTGGAAACTTATATTAGCTTCATTTAGTTTCCTAACAAGTTTCCTATAAATTTCAGCAGAACTTGGGAGAACTTTCACTGAATTTTGACTTATGCATTTGTAAGTCAAATCACCACTTGTAACAACTGATTTGAAGGAACTGATCTGGCTGGAACATTACCTACATTAGGAATAAAAATAGGTGGAGGCTTTGGTTCTCTATTTTGAGCGACTTGGACATCGTCTCCCATGTTGTCGTTTACTGAATTAAGACCTCAAAACAGTTTTGGGTAATGATACCACACGATGGAGAAGGTTCTTGTTTTGACTTTTTTCGTCCTCCAGTGGATAGCGCATCGTGAGTCCTGCGCTTAGGAACAGTTTGCCAGATACTGTTACTGGCTGAGTCGTTCGTTGCTGAGAAGGAAGGCTGGTTAATTCCCTTAGTTTGTCCTTTTAAGGCAGAGTTTTTATCAAAGGCATAGTTATGTTCCTTAAGATGATCAGAGGAACTAAGCTGAATAGCACTTTCCGTTGTGTTATCGTTTATTATACTATTCATCATTTTCCGTAGGGTAAACAAAAACAAACTAACTAAGCAGGTTACGAATACAATTACGATTAAATAACCTACATTTGAACTTCACGGCACAAAAAACTATTGCAAATAACAAAAGAAACGGGTTTTAACAAATTGCAACTAGACATACACAAAAAATAATAGTTTGAGTCAAATATTGTCCCAAAATATCGAAGAAAAAATTTAACGTGCTTTCACATTAAAATCACACAGCTGTATCTAACAAACATATAACCAATGAACTCAAAACACTCAAAACAAAACAGCGTCAAAATTATGTATATTTTTTTAACGATTAAATGGTTATTTATTCATAAATATGAAAATAGTTGTTCATCACACGGAGCAAAAGTGTCTCATTGTACTCGATCGCATTTCCAAGCTCGGCTGCGCCTCGCCTGTAAATTACGATCTCGTACCAAAAAGAGCCACTTTCGCTCCTAGTGATGAAAACTATACTGTTCTGCCTTGGCTACTTAACTAGGGGTCACAATAATTTTCAATTAACACAACAAAAAGCAAGCAAATTTGTTTATGTGTTTTTGTCTGCTTAAACTAGCGCTATAACTCCAATTTTAACTTTAAAAATATAACTTTTTTAATTTTCTCCTTTTTAAGTTATTTCTTAAATAATTTGTTAGCTAAGTTTGTTGCAGGAAAAAACAAATTATGTTTTCGAGAAGAAATTGTAGCGATACCTTCAGTTCAAGCAGAGAGTGGCACAAATAACCATTTTCTTGCTTTTTGTAGTACCTATTCAAAAATATTATGTGTATGAAGGCTAATCAAGTAGCCAAGACAAGAAATTACATAAAAATAAAACTCGATGTGTCCATTGCTGCTGTCATCAGTCAACTTCATAAATGCGTTCAGATATAAGGCTCCTTTCTCACTAGGCGGTTTTGATGCGGCTACTGCCGTGCGACAAGAAGTTGTGCAATTCATAGTTGTATGAAACCTTATGAGTGATTTCATACGACGCAGCAGCATGCCGCAAGTAATTTTTTGCCGTCTGACCATTCCAAGATTGATCGCTTATGTCTTTGGTGTATGGCCTGAACCAGCGGGGAGAGGAGCTGTGAGGCAGATAGCCACACCGAAAAAAGAGATCTTTAAAAACAACAGCTGGACGCAGTGGGTTTGCACGACAGCAGCCGCATGAAAACCGCATCCTGTGAAATGAGCCTTGCAAATATTTAAGAATGGAAAGAGGACCCTTATTTCTTTGTTGTTTACTTTACTTCAGAATTGCCTGATATAGTTCAGTGAGTAAGTATAGTAAATTAATGATTTTAAGGGAGTAACCAAATTTACTTACGACGGAGGAACTCGTCGATCTTGCTGATCCAGGTATTGAGGTTCTGCTGGTCAGTTGTCTTTATCCTGACGAGTGAGCTCTCTGCATTATCTGGCGGCATTGGCCGGAACCCGAGACCTTCACAAGAAACAAATTCAGAATTAATTGTTTCATTTGTAATTATTGAGATCAAAATAGGTACTTCTTAAGGTTATTAATAGTATGATTTGTCAGCAGTGCTGGACAGTGGTGTTGATAGACCTTTGTCTAAGTGGCGCGATATTTCGACTGGGGACCAGGGATATGGAATCTCCCCACCCCCCCCCCTCCCTAGAAGGGAGGTGTGGGGCAGTGCTGGACTTAGCAGGTGTGAGGCCCGGGGCAAGAAAACGGTTGCGAGGCCCCCCCAACTCAAATAACCCCCCCATCAGAAATCCTATTCATTACATTCTTAATTTTTAGACTGGTATGGCGACTTTATGTTTTAAACAATTACGTACATTATAAACTAGTATATGTTTTTTAAATTACATTATCCATATGTACTTGTATATTATGGCATGGTTTCTATTATCGAATTATCTATAACTATTTGAAACTCCCTTGAGACACATACGGAGTTTTATACTTCTGCTAAAAGACCTATGCAAAAATTCTCTAAGGATAATACGCAATAATAGAGAGCAATTTCAGTTAAGTGTTTGATATTCTAAGAGCGAACATGATTACATTGCTTACTTCAGTGCACCCGTGACAGTTCAGGGGGAACAAACTGCCAACTCTTAAGACCTCAAATGGTTAAATTAACTTAACAAAGTTAATCTAGCCATTAATTGCTTAAGAGGGGGGTTTATCATTCATGCTCCTTTTTTGGGAGTCCTTAATTTGAAAGAACATATATGTTACCACCATTCTTCTAATATGGAGCAAAAACCCTCAATTAACAGTTCCAATTAACCTCCACCATCACATTGCTTTAGTACTCATTGTGCTGACTACTTAAAAAAAATTCCAATGATTGATTTTTGCGGGTAAGTATCCATTCTTGTGGTAAGGAAACATTCAAAGACACAAAAACCTCTGTAGCAAGTGTTCAATCCCCTTTAAGTTACCAAACACGTAACTTAATGTAATGATAAATAACCTTATTAAGAATAGTCCCTTGATGACAAGATTGTTTTTGAGCCCCTTTTGAATCTCCTTCATATAGTAGAACAAGGTTCTACTATATTTAAAATATTTATTATTTTTGGAAAAACATTATTATAGTATCAACGAATGCTTATTTGTTCAAAGTTTTAAAAACAAATGCCGTACTTTGCCAAAACCCCAAAGCTTGTTCTGGCATTTTAGTACATCAATAGTAAATTCTTAAGCGGTCTTTAGCACAGTCCTGGCCTTAAATTCCCAAGATCTTCAAAACCTTTCAACGAATGAAAAACTAAAATTTTACGATTAATGTTTTTTAATCATGTAAATAAATGCAAATCGTTTGCGTATAAAACATACGAACAACTTTAGTGACCTTTGTTGTTACTTCAAATAAACAAAAACGAAAAATTAAATTTGACCTTTGAACTCTAATTATAATGCTTAAAGTGATAATGCTATCTAATTTTTTAGTCCATGCAAAGAAAAGGCACGGTCTTTGTGTAGTAAAATAAATTTTAAAAAAAGTTTAAAAAATAGAAGACCAGTCCCTATAAGATAACTTTCAACATATTAAGGAAATTCCAAATTTGCATACGTGGACTTGCAGAGGTAGGACCTTCTTCGGTTTTAAATCCATCGCTGCCGAAGGAAGCCAATCCATCCGATAGTGCTGCCACATCGACTCCAGCTGAAACACAACACGAGAACACCGACGGCCTTCATTGCTAACAGATACAAAGTACCCCCGTTGCAGCGGACCTGCATACTCAGCGAATTTCAAATGCAAAACAATATAATTCAATCCGACATAGCGAGATTTGACATGTTTTGGTAAGCTCCATAAGAATAACATGTAGAATGAGTATGCAGGTTTGCTGCTACAGGTATATTAAAAATGGGTGGTTTTAATTCAATATTTAGTAGATCTGAACTAGAAGAAACTATTTCAGATTATCAAGATATTTCAAGTTTTATCAAGATATGTTGAGAGATAACCGAGATATAGAATTTTACTTATTTCCCATAAGGTTAACATTGAAACAACGTACTGTGTTTACCACTTTCAATATCTCGGTAACCAATGGACATAGAGCATTGTTTTAAAATACTAAATTGTTTGATTTTTTGAGCTGAATTCAATGGTGCCAACAAAAATTCGATAAATTTTATTTTCCTATGTAAAAAAAAACCCAAAAAACTCATTTTTGGGGGGTTTATCCCCTTTTACCCCCCCTTCCGGTGGTTCGATCGGGCTGGTTCACGAACTCGTCCAATTGATTACCACTTTACATGTCCTTACCAAATTTGATAAAGATCGGACATTTTTGCGGCCGCTATCATGCTAACAGACACATAGATATACTGTGTCTCCCAAAAGTCCCGGACCGGTTTAATATCTTTTACATTAAGCCAGATATCAAAACAATATTTCGCATACCTTTTAGTACTAAAAATAACTACTTTTTGATGTATGTGTCATTTCTGCCCCCGTCCCCAAAATTGGATTTTGGGGGGGGGGGGGTAGCCCCAAAATTTTAAATGTAAACCCCCATCGTGCGACTGCTTATTTTAAAGGGCTTGTTAAAAGAAACACAATGCCGCAAACTGGAGGTCGATATCATGCTCCAGTCCAAAATGGCGGCCATTCAAACATTCAAAAATGCCGTCCGTCAATTAAAATTGAGTATTTTCTGTGTTCGGCAATTAACATTTAATTCGAATAAGAATCGCCAGAATTCATTTTAACTACTTAAAAGATACAAAAATAATAATTTCTTGCTGTCATCATCAAGGTTCAACCCTCCAAAATGGTTTGGGAGGGGGGTGGGGGTTTGGCCAACCAACTCCAATATCAACTCACATCATATGACCACTCATTTTAATTTGCTGAGTAAAAAATAAGCCAAAGCTTGTTTAAATGAAATTTCATTCTTTTTTTCTTTTAATCATTCTTTGGTGAGACAGGTACCTCATGGAGGACGTTACCCTGAATATGAGTGAAGGATGAGTGTGATGATCGTGATGATAGTGGCGCGATCTTGTAGCCTTGTTACTGACTAAGGTTGGAACGTTCTTTAGACAGGACTGTTAATTAATAGCCCAACAGCCAATGGCAGCTGGCTCCATAAACAACCCTTCAAAAAGCTACTAACATTTCCCGGGATCGATCCGGCTACCTACAAGTTTGTAGGCGGGCACTATAATCAAAAAAGTTACCTAATACTTATAAATTTTGTACGGTTTCCCCACCCCCCAAAACCATTTTGGAGGGTTGAGTATTGATAATGACAATAAATTATTATTTTTGTATCTTTTAAGTAGTTAAATGTGTTCTGGTGATTCTTATTCGATTTAAATGTGAATTGCCGAAAACAGGAAATACTCAATTTAGTAAAAAAAGTTACTAATAAATATCCGCCTTGATGCGACCTTTGGCTCAGCGGCAAGGGTCGATACTTGCGGAGGGTCGCCTATGCGTTATCTTTTAGGAAAACCCCCATACATGAAGTACCAAACATTCGCCACTAAAATAACAATTTTTTTAAAATTTTATTAAAACAAGCTTTGGCTCATTTTTTTACTCATTCAGCATATTAAAACAAGTGGTCATACGATGTGAGTTGATATTGGAGTTGGTTGCACAACCCCCTCCCCCTGCAAACCATTTTGGAGGGTTGAGCCTTGATGATGACAGCAAGAAATTATTATTTTTGTATCTTTTAAGTAGTTAAAATGTGTTCTGGTAGTTCTTATTCGATTTAAATGTGAATTGCTGAACACAGAAAATACTAAATTTTAATTGACGCATGGCATTTTTAAATGTTTGAATGGCCGCCATTTTGGACCGGAGCATGATATCTACCTCCGGTTTGCGGCATTGTGTTTATTTTAACAAGCCCTTTAAAATAAGCAGTCGCATGATGGGTGTTTACATTTAAAATCTTGGGGCTACCCCCCCAAATTCCAATTTTGGGGGCAGGGGCAGAAATGACACATACATCAAAAAGTAGTTTTTTTTTAGTACTAAAAGGTATGCAAAATATTGTTTTGATATCTGGCTTACTTTAAAAGATATTGAACCGGTCCGGGACGTTTGGGACACACAGTATATATATATATATTCGAACGAATAGTGTTTTTTGCTCCTGAGGGCCCCAAAACGAAAATTTATAACGGTCCCGAGCTTAGGTCTTACCATGAGACCTACGGTAATAGCTTTTTCCCTATAGGGGATATTTGCTAAAACAGTGCAGGGGGCAGTAAGCTGTTGCAAATTTTAAACGTGGACTAAGCCACGAGTAACATCTACTTCTGTATATTCGATGTAAATAAAAACGTCTTTCAACAATTAAAAATATATTTACACTTTATTTACATACAAGATGGTAAATATACAACAATATTTAAATACTACAGTGTCCATATTAAATACAAAATAAGTGTAGATATATTTTTAAGTGTTGTAAGACATTTTTTTATTCACACCAGTGAATACAACAACACGTATCATGCTAATCAAGAAACTACTCTAAATATTATATTATACTGTGCAATTAACTACATACCTGAATTGATTGTATTCAAAGATATGTTTACAAAGACGTCCAAGGCGTTAATGTGTTCCAAGTCAAGTTTTAGCTTTTCCAAAGATTTTATTTTGGTCTCTATTTTACTTCTTGATTGCTTGAGATCTTGTGAGAGATGCTTTAGAGCTTTGACTAGCAACTCCCTCGCTGCTACTCCTAGGGTATTTGTTTACAAATAGTTATTTTTAATAAATTAAAATTTTGATCATGAAATAAAAACTAGATATAATCAAAATCGCCCAGTGTTTCCCTAATGTGAACCAATTGCTACCTTTTAAAAGCTTAATCATAATGAAGGAAATTTATTTTTCATGCTCCTTCTTGGGAGTCCTTCTTAATTCAAACAAAAATATATGTGGCCACCATTCTTCTAATATGGAGCAAAACCTTCATGCATTTTTCTTCCTGAACTCGTATGGTTTAATTTTCTTGTATCACCCAAGTAGGTCTACTTTGAACATTTTTTATTGATAATTTTACTACAATCAACTATCAGTTTCAATTAATCTTCACAATGACATTGTTTATTGTGACGGCGAATTAAAAAAACCAAATTATTAATTTTTTGAAGTAAGTAACTTGTTTTTACAGTAAAACCTTGGTAAGAAACATCACAAACCCAAAGACCTCTGTAGCAAGCGTTTTTAAATCACCTTTAAATTGTTAAAACACGTAGCTTAATACAATGATAAATAACCTTATATAATATTAATAGTCCCTTGACGACGAGATTGTTGTCTGTGCCCCTTATGAATCTCCATAGCGAGTTTCTACTGTATAAACAATACTTTCAATATTTGCAAAAAAATCTTGAAGTGATAACTCATGTTTATTTTTGTTCAAAGTTTTACCAAAAATGCCATACTTTAATATAATTTCAAAGCTTTTTCTGACATTTTAGAAAATAAAAATAGGAAATTCTAAGCAGCCCTTGAGCTCAGTCCTGGCCTTAAATTGCCAAAATCCTCAAAACCTTTCAACAAATTAAAAACTAAAATTTTTCGTTTAATCTTTTAAAATTATGTAATAAATGCAAATCGTATCGTGTACAATATACGAACATTAACACATAAAACAAACAAAAACAAAAATTAAATTTTTCCCCTGATCTTATTACTGCTTAAGGTGTTAATGATAACTAAATCTTCTAGTCCATGCAAAGAACAGGCACGAGCTTTGTGTAGTAAAGTTAAAAAAATACCAGACCAGTCCCTAGGAAATAACTTTCAATACATAAACAATTCTTAATTAACAATTAACAAGGTAGGCGGAACTTATCCTACTGTATTAAAACCAATCATAATGATTCAAAGGTTTGCAATTAGAACAATTCATTTTATAAAAAAATCTGAACGCATGTCTCATCTATTTTCAGAGAATAATTATTTAACTTTTGATCAATTATATTTAATGTCTTGTATAATGCATGTGTATAAATTTTTTAACAATTATTCTCTAAAACAATTCAATGCTGCTACACGTGCATCGCAGTTTGTTACCATATTAACTCCCAGATTTCGAGAAGAGTTTTCTAGGAAATAATTCTGTTATCTTGGAAAAATATTTTTAACAGGATAGTAGCCTATTTTGGAAATAATATTTTAAATGAGGGGAAACCTAGATTTAAAATGAAAATAAAAAATGCAATCCTTAACAGTGAAATTGACATGCCTTAGTATTAATTTATTTCTTGTTCTAATTAAATGCTCTCAATCCAATCTCAACTTGTTAAATTTGTTTCAAACTTGTTATGCTTTAAGGAAATTTATTGACAGTTGATTATTAATTATTTATTATCTATCTTTACTTGTTGCTATTTATTTGTTGTTATTTATTTATATTTATTTTTATGCTTAATGTTAAAGCTCTAATAAAAGTTTCTGAGTGATGTAAATAGACTGGCCGACAACCTATTCTAAAATATATTATCTTCATTGCTTATTTCCGCGCGAGCTCTGTGAGCTCTTGGAATGTAAACATGTTTGCTCACATTATTATAAATAAAGTCTTTGTCTATTGCCTATTGTCTATTAATTTGCATACGTGGATTTGTTGAGATAGGAACTTGTTCAGTTTCGAATCCATCGCTGCCGAAGGAAGTGAACCGAACATCCGCTAGTGCTGCCCTATGGACTCGAGCTAAAACACACAACACCAGAACAACGACGGCCTTCATTGTGGGACTGCCAATGTGAAACTCCGCGTTTGTATCAGATGTTTATTTAACTGACGCGACTCTGGATTATCACTTAATTTTATTCCGCGAACCTTTTATCAACAAAGGTTAGCCAGAGGAAAACATAATTATTTCCAGTGAATAACAACACTTTCTTTGAACAGATTCATTTTAATTATTCTTTAAACTTAGACACTAGTAATCATCATACAAGTGAATGCCAACAAAGTCACAATATTTTTTAATAAGCTTATTGTACACTGTTTCACTTTGGTTGTGTGGTTTAATATCGTTTTATTATTTGGGAAGATTGATGATAAGATCGTGTATTTTACTCTCAATTATTTAAATTGAGCAAGTAGGATTGAGTGCAAAAATAAAATGTTCGCTCTCACCTCACGTAAACTCTTTCGTCTTCATACTTAACCCTGTTTACACACTATTTTAATCGTATGAATAAAGGTCAATAACAGTTCCCTTGGCTCAGGACAGCCTCGAATCGTACAAATCTGGGCCGATTAGCCAGGGGCAAACCAATTTATTATTGCACCTTAAATAACGTCATTAATAAATTAATGAGGTGCAATAAAGTCTACAAAATTATTATTTTGAATTTATTATGTGCAGTGTATTATTCTTTTCAACATAGTACAATCAATACAGCACAGTCAACAATTCGTCATAAATTATTTACAAGACTAAACGTTTTTGGATATTAAATATCAACGTTATGATAAGAAAAAAACTTTCAAAAAGATTGAAAGTAAACGGGATGATATTTAACAATATGTATATTTTCTCTTCAAGCCTGGGTACAGAATAACAAAATTATTTAATCAGTACACATTCTTCATAATATTATTTATTTTGTACATTTAAGCCTTCTGGTGTACCTTCTGAAAATATCAAAGCGAACCATGAATAAACAGTAAATCGACAAGTTGAAAAAGCACGGTCAAAAATTTTGAAATAATAAGAAATGTATGTTCAGAGGTATTGAAGCAATGACTATTATTTATTGTTTGAGTTTTTTCTTGATGTTTTTTTAAGTGTTTTTTTATTCTTTTGTTTTTTTTTATTTCCCTCGCTAGAAACAAATGAAACCACCTTAAATATTGTTATTTTTTCATGATTTTGATTATTAACAGAAGAAACAATTAATATTTACCATTCCGCCAAATTTTTATTATTTTCTAAAATAAACTTGTAAACTCCAGAATTATATTTTATATTTTGAAGACGTCAAAAATATTAAGTATCAAGAAACGCGATTATAGAACATAAAAATTAGTTAAATCGATAACCCCTTCACTTCTGTAATCAGGAAGCGTTGATTACAATGATGACATTGTAATGGTTCCTAAAATAATTACAAGTTCAGGGTCAACTTTAATTAGATCATTCATAATCCATTGTACATTTCGTACATTTTGAATTGTTACAAATTAATAATGTCGTTTTCTCTTGCAGAGTAAAAGTTTGTTTTAGCGAATTTCCCCTATAGGGAAGAAGCTATTTCCCTACTCCGTCCAGCGTGAGGTTACCGTGAGAGTTTGTTTTACCTTAAGCCCCATACAAGAGTTCATAAAAAATCCTTTGGAATAATCATGTGGGTTAAGTAGTCCTATGGAATAAGAATTTATAATAGTTAAGCTAAAATGATAGATGAAAGAGGAGAATCGTTTGTAAATTTCGACCAATACTACCTTGAAGGGACGCCTTAAGGGAGCTTGATTTGATTACATTGCCCTATATTTTTATTTTTGTGTTAATACTGTACTTCAGTGCAGTAAAATCCAACAGTACGATACCAGGGGCAGGGACACTTTCGACTGGGGCAACAAAATACTGTGACGTATAAGCAATTACCGACACAGGCTGGAGTCATATTTTGTACGGATACGGAAAACAGAATCAATAATTAAAATCACGACTGAAACTCCTTTTTATTCATATTATTTATAATTAATACAATTTAAACAGTTACGGAATATATTTTTATATTTTTACTTTTAGAAAGCAAACATGACAACATGTATGCGCTGTATTTGAGAACGCAGTATTTTAAGTAAGATTTCAGTCTGACCGAAGAGGTTAGCAGAGAATAACCTCCGAGGACGAAAAATGAAGAAACATTGATCGTTCTACAGGTATTCTTTAATGCAGTTCAATATCAGTAGAGTGTAACATCTCAGGAAGCCGATTTAAATACTCACAAAATTATGACTAAAAATTTGAATCAAGAACTACCACACAAAATTTAGAATTTAAATAAATAAATGTCTTTATAGTCTTATATCAGCTATGTCTCCTTTTCAGCAACGTTCGCTTCGTCTCCCAAAGACACTCAGATCTTCCTCTTCCCACTGTTCCCACTCTTCGACGTTTTCCTGGTGAACCGCACCTTCTTCACCAGGAACGAGATGACGGACGGCAGCTGGTGTACATGTTGGCGAGGTCCACGATGTCTCCCATGGAGAACTCGACGGTGATGCCCCGGTCCAGCTGTTCGCAGAGGACTCGGATTTACCAGGAGCCTTCTCGGGTTCCTCCAGGATTCAAACCCGGGAATGGTGGAGAGGGAGTTCTTCAACCCGGCTCCAACCTTTATATGTTATAAAAAAGCACGTACACCCGGCTCTGGTCTTTCACCGGCCGCCATGAGAGTATGGCAACCAGCCACCCCTCTTACCCGTTCCAACTACACTACTCCCTTCCTTTCTCTTTTCTATTCTCTTAATCATCTCTCCTTTCCGTAAGGAGCCGTAGGTTCGCGCTGTCCATGTCCTCCCGGTACCTTCCTTAAAATAATTGGGCACCGAGCTTTACTAAACGAAGGTGTGATATGACTTAAAAATTGAATGGGGGCGAGCTTTGTAAAAAGAAGGCAACGCTTTGTTAAATAGTTAGGGTCCGAGCTTTACTAAACGAACATAAGCTAGAATGGCAGGAGCTTTTTAAAATAAAGGTAAGTTCTCTCGCTGCTGATTTTAAGAAATTAGGGTCAATATTTTTACAGAAATATTTCTAAGAAATATGGCTAAAACAATATTTCTAGGTGAAACTCCTGTTAGACCCGGACTAGGAGTAAATTACATATCAATGTGAGATTTTGGCAAAAATCTGTTATCGATTAGCCCATATTCTCGATTTCAAACATAACTATTATATCTAGATTAAAGGAAATATATTTCTGCCATTTAAACAATTGGAAGAAGCGAGATTCGTAAAGCAATACTGGTGAAAGCGGGAAGATCACTCCTGGATCCACCGCTCATTATTAATTATTGAATGTCGCTCATTATTATCGCAAAGCATAGCCAAGGAGTTAGGGCGATGAGATGCCTAGGGTTCGTGGGAGGGAAAGAGGAGAATGAGGGGTGCCCTTTAAACTGCCTCGGAGCCGAGTTTAGTTGTGAAATTAGTAACGCCTGATTAACCTTATAGCGTTGGTCAGATTTGGAGCCGGGTAGACGTGCCGCCGGTGGAGAGGGCGACAAGGAAGTCGGGGGAGGACCACCTCGTTCTCTCCGGAGTCCCGCACCCCGCACTGCCGCCCTGCCCCTGCCATGCCTGGATGGCAGTAGTTGCTTGGAAACGGCAGACATAAAGCGTTTCAGCCTCGGCCGGCGAATAAGTGTTTGAAGTTAGGCAGTAAATGATGGATAAACTGTTTTGGATTATTTGTTGGAAATTCATTGTTAGTGATGGTGCATTTCTTTATGATTTAGATTTTTGCGGTTATTTGCCATCACCTATTAGGAAAAATAAGTTTCACGATATTTAGGGATCTGGAATCTGATCCCGTCTTCAGGCCAGGTCAGAAAAAGAACCTATAGAACAAAACTAGCATCACACCACCAGGAAAACCTGGACGCAAAACATCATTGAAACAGAGTCTGGTAAAATCAGTCAAAACACTAGTGGCCATTTTTGCAGTTCTCTGTTTTAGCCATGTATTTGTTCAGTCTCTCCTGACTGTGTGTTACTAAACTTGTTATGTTCTAGGGTTTTTCCACCCGAAGACGGGATCAGATTCCATATCCCGAAACTTCGTAAAACTTGTTTTTACTATGTGAAACTGTGTGAATGTTTTTGATTATCAGTTAGGGCCGGTTAAATTTCGAAGGTAGCATCAAGATCCTTGATGTTCTTGATTCTTGAATCAGGAACTGGGCAAGAATATAGGGAGGGAGGAATGCGAAATTTACGTAAATAGAGCCACGAAATTTATGAATGCAACGCAAAGTATGCTCAAAAATTTATTTTCGGCTTCTCCGTAACTGTAAAGGCTACAAGAGTAACGAATTACATATTTTCCTCTAATACAAACTGCTCCGAGACAGCTCGGCCGAACCAGCAGTCCACAAACAACTTAACGAATAAATAAAATTATGTAAGCGCTCAGCAGCGGCTGGCGGTCGGTTGGGGCAGACGTATTCAGTAAACCACTTTAATGAGATGCACAAATGTAGAAGTTGCCCCAGACGGGTAAACTGAGTGTCTCCGCAGTCGCGCTGTTACGTAGGCTGATTTCTAGACGGGAGAAAAAGCTGGAGCCAGAGAGTATCAGGAAGCTTATGAAGCTAGGGTTTTAACTTCCCGCAATTAATTAAAGAAACGAATTGAGCACGATTTGAATGAATGTTTAGGTTATTTAGTTTTATTGTATTGTTTTTCCATAATTTATTTGGGAAACGAATGTAACATGCCGCTTCGAGCGCAATTGAACGAAGACCTTAATTATACCTTTACAAAAATAATAATTGATTTATAAAGTTTATTGTTTGCACTCCATACACTAAATGATATTAGTTTGACGTTAACGAAGCCCAGTAGTGGCGATGTGGCGTTTCTGGCCCAATCAAACTTTGACAGGCAGTCAATTTTTTGACAGCTACTTCCGGTCACGTGACCGGAAGTGACGTCATCAGCTGTGACGTCATCAGCTGTGACGTGTATGGGTGGGTATTTAAAGTTTAAATGCCCTGCTGTGCTGGGTATTTAAATTTTAAATGGCCGGAAGTGTGTCAAGGTCTTTTGGGGATGTTTTTAAAAAAGATCTTGCATTTTCGGAAAATCCGAAAATGCAAGATATTTTCTTTTTTTATTTATTTGTTTTTTTACAAAAGTATTATTTTACAAGTTAGTAAAGTTTGCTCCCAAATTTGAAAAGTAAGTTGTTGTCGGTGCTGAAATTTCTTGTTTATTTTTATTCTTCTTGTTGTTGTAAGTTGGCAAAAACACATTTTTTCGTTTTGATTGTTTGTTGCATAAAGTTCTAAAGATAAACCAAACCCAGTGGTTATAAGTTGTTTTAGTTCTTCACTAAAAAAATTTCCAAATCCTTGTAGGTTGTAAGATTGATAGTGTTGTAGTGAATCCCGCGAATGTTGAGAGACATGACTAGAGTTGTTTACTCGACGAGAGGTGTAGCAGGAATGACTATTGCAAAGCCGGTGCTGCAGGTACCTCCGATGGTAGTGGGGGTAGTGGTGGGGGGTAATGGCAGGTGTTTGTTTAATCACTTTGAATTTAATCGTTGCCACAATAGACCGAATCGATGTTGCAATTCTTCTAGTTTATCCAACCGGTTCTTTTGATATGTTTTGCAACTACACTTACAATAGCAGAAAGAATTACATTTTGTACAAGCTTTTCCGTCAACTTGATCTTCAGGTATTCTAAAACATTTTTCTTTGCAACAATAAGTTATAAGTGTTAGATTATTTCTTTTGGATGACATGTTGGTTGTAGCTTGTCTTAAACAGAACTGAGCCTCTCAACGTTAAAGTTTCGTATTTATGTAAAGTATTCGAATGAAACTATCGAATAAAATAATCGAATAATACTATCGATTAAAATAATCGAATAATATTATCGATTAAAAGTTCAAGGTCATCCGTTTGAATTTAAAAAAAAATACAACATATCAGTATATAAAAACATATACTGATATGCAAAAATCAAGTTGTAAAGTAGCGAATTTCTTTCTTCCTCCGTTGTTGAATTTTTAGTCGAAACCAATTAATGATAACATTACTGCTTGCGCATCAGAACTAACAGTTGATGAAATTTCATTTACTTGTAGTAGGTAATTGTTTGGAAGTTGGTGTAGATGCAGAAGAAACAGTATTATCTTGAATCATAATCTTCCGGAGGATATACTAAAATTTGTTGTATAGGATCTGCATCAAATATTTTAAACTTTTGGTTTTAAAATATTTGCAATAAAATATCGTTTTAACACCTATTTAACTTTGTACAAGTTACAGTAATTTAAAGATGCTACTTTATTATATCACCTTGATACTTCTAAAAATATTTAGTTGCAGAAATGCGAAATGCGAAATAAATATAAAATTGGTTTCTGTGTTATAACTTTTACATTGTTAGTTAAATAACAAATGTTACCGAAGTTTTTTGTTCGCCTCATTATTCTGCATTATTAAAGTACCACACGATAGGGTTTGGAAACATATAAAATATATATTTTAATTTTTGCGTTATGGAAGGTTGTGGAAGTTATAACGCAAAAATTAAAATATATATATTTTACTTTATAAGTTTCCAAACCCTATTTTGTGAGTACTTAAATTATACAAAATTATAGGCAGAGTAGAATAGCTTAACATACCTCAACGTCCAACAGTTCAAATAATAGATGAATCCAGTACATGTTTCGAAGTAATAACTCCATTACAAAAGGGTTTAAAAAAACGTTCATCCGGGTCGGAGTCCTTGGTTTATGCGTAAAAAAAAAAACACCCTGTACTTCTTTATTTTCTTTTACTTGCTAAATCAATGTAAAAATCATTGTAACTCCATTACAAAAGGGTTTAAAAAAAACGTTCATCCGGGTCGGAGTCCTTGGTTTATGCGTAAAAAAAAACACCCTGTACTTCTTTATTTTCTTTTACTTGCTAAATCAATGTAAAAATCATTGTAACATTAACGGAGGTAAAACATACATAGAAACCATACCACCATTCCGAAAAAATTAAAAATTCAAAATGAAACCGCCCAACGTGGGGCTCGAACCCACGACCCTGAGATTAAGAGTCTCATGCTCTACCGAGCTAGCCGGGCTGAACACCACTAGAGTGCTATTTTTAAATCGGCCACCGTCAGCCACTCGCCGCCGGACAGTGAAAGTGGTCAGACAGGCAAGACAAGCGTCTGAATCACTACAGTAGAACCCGTCCTATTCGGCCACCTCGGGACCGAGCCTTGACCGAATAAACCAACCTACAATAATTATGACCATTTGCACCAAATTAATCTTACACAACTGATAAATAAAGTCTTAAGTAGTGTAAAATACTCGTCTTTAGGGTTATCAACACACTTTGTAAAACCAATAGAAAATTATTTACTGTAAAACAAAATTAAATAACAGAATAATAGTTCACAAAAATATTCGCTGCAGTACAGTACTGTAGGCTTCATTGTAGTTGTGGTACATTATAAACAAAGAAAACTCATAATGATGTTAAATAAAGATGAATGTAAAAAATCTCATACAATAAGCCGGCTTTAAAGATTATTAGGCCTTAAAAAGTCAATAATTTTTCAGCTTACTGTTTACTATCTCAACTAACTAAGTTATTTTCATAAAAATATAATGTAAACAGATGTACCGTGAGAGCATTCAAATCGCGACGAGTTATCGCGTGCGTCTACACGTACATAAGCCGTGGGAAATATATTTTAGTATTTACTTCCAGGAAGCGGCCGGATAAACCGAGGTCGGATATGAGGGGTTCTACTGTAATGTCTAAATCGCGTTTACCACCACTGACAAGCCTATGTAAAAGACTAGTGCAGTGTTTACTCATTTACGGAACTGCTCCTTATAAAACAAAGTTAAATTAATGCATATGATGTATTTTTGAGGTAAGCATAAAATTGTCCAAGATATGTTAACCTTTTTGATCTTTTTTTAGTGTGTGAATACGAAGCTTTCAGCTTAAACCATGTCAAATACTCGTCTTTAGGGTTATTAACACACTTTGTAAAACCAATAGAAAATTATTTACTGTAAAACAAAATTAAATAACGGAATAATAGTTCACAAAAATATTCGCTGCAGTACAGTACTGTAGGCTTCATTGTAGTTGTGGTACATTATAAACAAAGAAAACTCATAATGATGTTAAATAAAAGATGAATGTAAAAAATCTCATACAATAAGTCGGCTTTAAAGATTATTAGGCTTTAAAAAGTCAATAATTTTCAGCTTACTGTTTACTATCTCAACTAACTAAGTTATTTTCATAAAAATATAATGTAAACAGATGTACCGTGAGAGCATTCAAATCGCGTGCGTCTACACGTACATAAGCCGTGGAAAATATATTTTAGTATTTACTTCCAGGAAGCGGCCGGATAAACCGAGGTCGGATATGAGGGGTTCTACTGTAATGTCTAAATCGCGTTTACCACCACTGACAAGCCTATGTAAAAACTAGTGCAGTGTTTACTCATTTACGGAACTGCTTCTTATAAAACAAAAGTTAAATTAATGCATATGATGTATTTTTGAGGTAAGCATAAAATTGTCCAAGATATGTTAACCTTTTTGATCTTTTTTTTTTAGTGTGTGAATACGAAGCTTTCATCTTAAACAATGTCAAATACTCGTCTTTAGGGTTATTAACACACTTTGTAAAACCAATAGAAAATTATTTACTGTAAAACAAAATTAAATAACGGAATAATAGTTCACAAAAATATTCGCTGCAGTACAGTACTGTAGGCTTCATTGTAGTTGTGGTACATTATAAACAAAGAAAACTCATAATGATGTTAAATAAAGATGAATGTAAAAAATCTCATACAATAAGTCGGCTTTAAAGATTATTAGGCTTTAAAAAGTCAATAATTTTCAGCTTACTGTTTACTATCTCAACTAACTAAGTTATTTTCATAAAAATATAATGTAAACAGATGTACCGTGAGAGCATTCAAATCGCGTGCGTCTACACGTACATAAGCCGTGGGAAATATATTTTAATATTTACTTCCAGGAAGCGGCCGGATAAACCGAGGTCGGATATGAGGGGTTCTACTGTAATGTCTAAATCGCGTTTACCACCACTGACAAGCCTATGTAAAAACTAGTGCAGTGTTTACTCATTTACGGAACTGCTTCTTATAAAACAAAAGTTAAATTAATGCATATGATGTATTTTTGAGGTAAGCATAAAATTGTCCAAGATATGTTAACCTTTTTGATCTTTTTTTTAGTGTTTGAATACGAAGCTTTCAGCTTAAACCATGTCAAATCCTACTTCTTATACTTTACACTAACAGTGTGTAAACAAAAAAAGATAACAGAGTAAATGTTTCATCTCCCACTACCAAACGTAACCGAACACAAGAGTTTGATCTTTGACACAACTGACATGCATTATAGTGACTCCAACGCGTTCACGCTGCGGTAAAGGCGGCCAAGAGAGGAGCGCTCGAGCCTCGGACTCGCACTGAATAAATTCTCTTGTTCTAATTCCCCATTCTGTGATGAGTCTGACACACGGATATGACGACATCCACGGAGGTGTGAATGGGATTGGGAAATACCGACACCGGTGTAAACACTTTTGAACTTATGGTACCTGATCCTAGTGCGTCCTTCATTTTTTTAATCGTTTTTAACCCCTTGACGCTCAAAGAGATACGAAAACTTTAATAAAAATGGATGGTAGTACAAAAGCATCACTAATTTACATTCAATAAACACATTCACTTGCAAAATTGGAACTGATTGTTTTTTGAAAAAGCTTTTAGGTAGCCGACATATTTTTTGGAAATGTTGTATTTTTATAGTTTTATGATATACCATCAGTATTAGTGAGATGATATATGAAATACCAATACTGTTATTTGTTAACACGTTATTGATTATTTTTTTAACAAATTATCACTATTAATAAGGGTTTGACATAATACAGTGTGTTTTATAATAACATAAAAAGAATGGGCTGGGCTGTGGAATGAGTTTAGATGTATAGAGTTGTTACAGCAGGTGTATTATCCAGTACAAAATGTTTGGATTATACACAAGAATCAGTAATGTAACCTAACTACTGTAAAGTACTAATGCAACTAAGTAAAGTACCAATGTATAGTGATTCGTGTTCGTGTTATTGAAATCACTTTTTGGCTAAGAAAAATTAAAAATGGGACCCTGATCAACAGATCGCGTGAACAAAAGCGCCTAAGAGCAAAACATTTTGAAATTACTTTTTGGCTAAGAAAAATTAAAAATGGGACCCCGATCAACAGATCGCGTGAACAAAAGCGCCCAAGAGCAAAACATTTATCTATTGTTTTTCTTTGCTAAAACTACATTAATAACCTACCAAATCAACTGTATTTCAACATTTCTGTCATCCATTATTCATCATCCATTTGAATAAATATACTAAAAATAACGTTATTTATCAGCTGTGAATCTGTAAAATGTAAACCATTTACGTGTTGCGCATATTTATTTGGATACACAATCGTTTGGGGAACCTGCTTGTCGCTCCTCTCCTCTGTTCGCCTGATACAATTGTCGTCTCTGCCTTAGTTTAACTTGAAATATTATGAGTTTTTTTTACACAATATAATTAATTTATAGCGTCACCGTAGATTTACTTTATTTTAAATACATGCTTTATCACTTTAATTTAAAAGTCCGCAACTGGAAAAAATGTAATACTAATGTGAAATACAGAGTTAAAGAAAAACTACTTTTAATATTAAAGTGAGTAATTTGTAAAAGTAATCATGTTGCATTAAAAACCTTTAAAACAACCTTTGGTCCAATGTTTAACAATTAATCAATTTATTTAATTTCTAATCCTTAACACTTGTAGAGTTTCATTGAAACGACGCATCCCCGCAATTTGAGTACCCGCATGATGGGTTTAGAGGAATTTTGCCCATTATAGAAGTTATAACACGAAAACTAAAAAGTATTTTCCAACATTTTATAAGTTTCCAAGCCTTATTTTGTGGGTACTCAAATCATTCAAAATGATGAGACAACCAAAACGTTTGGTCCAAGGCAACCAGTTGGCAATACAGGTGCTCCGACAGGTGATTAACCAGCTGCCGCACCAGCTGCCGTGACCTCGAGTCGAGTTGGGGTCCGGCGTCTGTGCTAGTGCTCCGGCATCAGTTGCTCGCTAGACAGTGAGGTGGTAAGATGTTCAGAAGGCGCCCCTGAACATTTTATCATTTTTGCTGTTTGGTGAAAATATCTTGGTGTTATTTGTATAATAACATCTTGACGTAGGACTGATTAATTTTAAGGCATGGTAGTTGTTTGTGCTTGTAGATACCCTAGGGTTTGTAGTTTGTTTTTAATTTGCTGGTTTGGTAGTTAGTATTATTTTTAAAATCTTTCTTTTACTTACAATATATTTCTGCCTGAAATGTTTAAATTTAAAGTAATATTTTTGTTTTTAAGAATGTTATATGATATGTTTTTAATACCTTTCTATTCCAATTTCCTTTTTCCAACAAGCTTGTTGAGGGCATTCCCTCTCTTGTCTTGTACTCCTTTTTAGTTAGGGACACCTTTCAATTCCAATTTCCTTTCCTTTTTTCCTTCCATCTTTTGCACGGTAAAACCAATAATGGTAAAACCGGCTACCGCTTTTGTAGTGATTACGCTCACCAAAGCGGGTCACTTACAACCTCTATACGTGCCGGATGGGTAGTTAGCCTACCTCCGGAGTTTCGCTAAACATCAGATGTTCTGCGTCGCTAATGGCGAGACACTGGCTCCTTTAGTGTTAGGAAATAAAAAACATATTTGTATAACATTTTTCCTAAATTTAATTAAGCAACTTGCTATTTCAAAATAACATTTTTTGTTTTAGCTTAGCGTTGTGCGCTTATGGTGAGGTGTGTGAGTTCGCTTACGTGATGATCACACTGTAATCATGATGTGCAGCGCTGGGCTGTTTAGTTGTTTTAGCTTAGCGTTGTGCGCTTATGATGAGGTGTGTGAGTTCGCTTACGTGATGATCACACTGTAATCATGATGTGCAGCGCTGGGCTGTCTAGCTATTTTTTAACTTAAACTTTAGGCAGATTGTATTGTAAATTAGCTTTTCTTCTTTTAGGTTTCCGGGGGTGTACGGTTCTGTCAAACCGTACACCCCCATTTTCTTTTTAATTATCGAATGACCTTGACCTAGTTATTTTCAAGGTCAACAAAAGACTTAGCGAAAATTTCTAAGTCTCAAGGTCATTTTGTAAAAGTTTAAATGACTTTGAAACTTTAGTTTTTGCATTATAACTTTTATATCATTGGATTTTTTGACTTGTCGTTTTAACAAAAGCATAATTTTTATGATTAAGAATTAAACTAATATACCCTGATTATCAAACTAATATACCCTGATTATCGAAAGAAGGTGAGCGGTGCGGCAGTAAAAAACATTCTTATTCATAACGCTGTAGAAACGTAAAAAACGCTGTTAAAAATTTGCAGTCCACTTTATTCCAATGACCAGTTTATTACCTTATCAGCACTGTTTTCAAATAATTTTTAACGTACATCGTTTAGTTTACACTGTGAGTTATATTACTAAAAACATGATTTACGAATTAAAAAAGTCAATTCTTTGTGTTTGATTTATTATAACTCTGCTTAGAAGCATCGTAATTAACTGGCCATCGGAAAAAAGTCGACTGCAAATTTTTAACAGCGTTTGTTACGTTTCTACAGCGTTTTAAATAGGAATGATTTTACTGCCGCGCCGCTCACCTTTTTTTCGATAATCAGGGTATAGCTCTGTTATTTATATGGCATTAAGTGAACAAAGTTTAATACTGCATTAGATCGCTGTGTCACCGTTTATAAACTTAACAGTGCAATTTTATCATTTAGGATAATAAAATAGTGCTAGTTATATTTTAATATATATGCTGGAAAGGAATATACCATTCAAATTGAGTTGATTTAGAAAAAGTGTAACTGAAGTTAAAAAGCAGTTGCATAGTACGACAGTAAAAAAAATACTATAACATTTGGTAAAACGATTGAGTCTAAAATGGTTGACCCAGTTTATATTAATTAATAAACATGTTATCTCTTGATGTTACTTTTAAGGATTACCAACATCAAAATGTAGCCTATATATCAGGAGTGGAGGATAAGACAGGCGTTCTCACACTGTACTCGCTTAAAACTGGTCTTCAGTCTTCAACCGCGTATTTTTTTTTAATTCTCTTTCTTGCTGTTATTTAAAGTCAAAATCAAAAACGTTTATTTAATCAAAAACGTTTATTTATTCATCATCAATTTGTACATTACAATATTACATCAAATTAAAAAAAAATAATTACACTGATTCAAATTTCAATAACAGAGTAAATTTATTTTTAAAGATGAATAAATATAGGGGTCTTCTAGGCTTAATGCCAGTTTTTTTGAGGCTTCCTTCTCTTAAAAAATTAAACTAAAACAAAAGCTGGTAAGGCTGTTGGTTAACCTAAAACAATAAAATTTTAATATTAAATCTAAAAAACAATTGACTAAATACATGAGACTACAACAAAATAACGTGTAAAACTATGCAGCATATAGCAATAAATTACGACAAAAAAGTACGATACAACCATAAGAATGATAAAAAACATTAAATACGGTAAAACAATAGTTATTAAAAATACATTGTAACTAGATAGTAACTTGAAATAAAAATTACACATTCTCAACTGTTCCTAACCATGTTTTCAAACCGTTAATGTACTGAGCGATAGTATTCTTTTTAGTAATACATTTTATAGTTGCATTAAACATTCTTGGAGCATTAAAGCTGTAAAAAATTCCTAAAAATTGTATTTTTCATTTCTGGCGAAGTCTTTATCATTGTAAAATCTAATGTAAAATAATCTTAAATTCTTTAATACATAACTATGTCTTAATGTCAGTATTCCTAATTTACAAAATAAATTCCAAGTATGATCTGTTCTTTTTTTTAATATAATTCTGATGAGAGTTTTCTGTAAGGTCACAATAGGTTGAAGGGATGAGATATTAAAAATAAAATTAAAGCAAATAGAGTGTAACTAATTTTTTTTGTGTAAATCTTTCATATTGATTTTCGATATTTGAGCTAAAGTATCAGGCGAGCAGAAGTAGCAGGAGGTAATTGGCAGCGTGATATGGTCGCTAGAGCGCGTTTGTCAAACTGGTTCCGGGCGAGTGAAGTTTTATTTTTTATTGCACGTTAATCGGCTGGCGAACTGCTCCGCAACCTGTAAACAAAAGTCCTGTAAATTAATATTGTTTCTGACGTTTAACTTTATATTAGTTAAACATTAACAGGTTATATGTTCGTATAACGTTATCCGATGTTTTAGCCATGTCCATAGCGTTTAACTAAATGGTCTCTTATATTTACGCTGTTTTTTCAACTTTTACTCATTTTGAAACTTATCGTTTAACAACATAAAGCCTTTAGCAGTATTACTTTTATTTTTTGCATAAAATACATAACAAAACTGTTGTTTGTAGCGTTGAATGAAGTGGTGTTAAAATTGTTGTTTGGTAAACAATATTATATGTTTTTTTCAGTAATAGTTTCCCACGACGTTAAACGCTATTTCAATGGTTATTTATGGTGTATGACGTTTCATAAGATTATATATATATATATATACTTACTCATATCGGTTATTCTTCTTGAGGTTCAATGTAATAATGTCCTTAGCAAAACAAACGGATTTTAAGCGTTTATTTAAAAAGGGTTGGTCTTAGCGCTTCTCATAATGTCTTAAGTTAAAACTGGTTTTATGTTAATTAATACTTTAGTCCTAACGAAAACAGTTAAATTGTATAGCATTTAACAAGAATCATGTTATTATTAATAAATGTTGCTGATGTCATTTCACGTATTTTGTAATGATGACTGTTTTTTTATGTTTAACTTGATTTTTTAGCTAAAAACCCTAGCGTTTTATGTGGTTGTCTTTAGCAATAAACTTAGAATTCAGTGATCTGGTGTATATATAGTGACACAAATTGGCACTTTACATAGAGGTTGCGGTGCAAACACACCGCTTGGCACTCAACGTGTTAACTTACAAGGTTTTTTTAATACTGGAAATTTAAATGATTAAAGTTAACTCTATTCAACCTACTTTAAACTAAGAGGAGACTGAAATTTGTTTATTTACAATAATAACCTGAATATATCAATCAGCAGTTGGTTTAAAATATACATTGTGATAACATGGTCGTTTTAGAGAATTTCCCCTATAGGAAAGAAGCTATTACCGTAGGTCTCATGGTAAGACCTAAGCCCGAGACCATGATAACTTTTCGTTTTTAGGGCCACAAAAGCAAAAAACACCATTCGTTCGAATTATTATATATCTATCTATATGTCAGCATGATAGCGGTCGAAAATATGGTCAGATCTTAATGAAATTTGAAACAGATATGTAAAGTAGTAATCGATTGGACGAGTTCGTGAACCAGCCCAATCGGACCACCGGAAGGGGGATAAACCGCAAAAAAAATGGGTTTTTTGTCGGTGAAAGGATATTGAATTTCACACAATGATGAGCCCAACGCCATTGCCCCAATTCAAAGTTAGTAAGAAGAATTATGGCTTCCTTTGGGTTAATACTGTGACATAATCTACGCGGGAAAAAAATAATTACTTGAGTAATAACCTGCCGGTAATTATCATTACACTAGGCTCGAGTTATACACTTGGCGCATTATATCTTGACATTTGGGAACCCTTTACACCTGAAGCAATCGGAGTGGAGTGAAATTCATCAGGAGCCCACAGCTGATACACAAAGCTGTACTAGCCTGACGTGTTAGCATTTTCCAACAGCTGTCAGTGAACATCTTAATTGACATTCGTAAACAAAATACAGTTGATGTTTGTTGAAATTTGTTTTTATATTGTTTGTTGTCAAAGATAATTGACAATAAACAATATCTGACAGCTCCAGCAATGGACTAGGCCAAGGGTCAAGATATAATGCGTCAAGTGTACAAAAACTATCTTTAACATCAAAACAAGTAAACAAAAACATACACCATCAGCTGTCATCATAACATTTGAATTAAATTATTTGTTTGACTATAGATTACTTCAATCTTCCAACAATAAGGGTTCAATTTTGTTTTAGCTTTTTAAAGTTTTGAATTTACTTTTTCAGTGGATGAAATTTTTACGATTAATCATAAACTTTAAGTGGCTTGCAGTTCTATATAATAATATATCAATTAAATATTTATTTAATATTAATTTAATGCAATGTTTTTTCCCACAAGATAGTTTATTAATCACTTTTTTAATCGTCTCTTAGAAACAAAAATAACGAGAGGTAGCAATAGCCAAAAAACATGATGAGAGTTTTTCACTTGACTATTTGTTAAATATTGACATAAGATATATATTTAACTTAAGATATAGGAAAAAATTTTGGTAAAGCTGTGTTTACCAAAGTTAAGAGTTTTGAATCAAGACTGAAAAATGTTAAGCACTTTAGAAAATACAGATTATTACGTTAACATCGATACATTTCACAAAAATTGCAACCATTTTGAAACGGATTGAGACAATTAAGTTCTTTTTTTTACGTAAAACATTTCTTGTGGCCATATCTTTGCAATATCACACTATTTCTTTTACATTGAATTAAGAACATTTTGAGATTTAAAGCAGTGACTTTTATATCTGGAATTCACTCTACATTATTTAGATTATTGTGAAAATGTATTTAATGCATTCTTCATTTGCGAGTGTGGGGAAGAATTAAATTCAACCTTTATATAGGTTACACCGTCTCCCATTATATTTCGTGCAATTGTGGTCTGTCTCATCCTGTAAAAAATATATATTAAAAAAATTGATTAATCTAAATTTGAGTTTAATTTTTTGATACCGGCCGGTATAAATATCGTTTTACTTTACACAGACGGAAAAAAATAGTTGTTTCCGGTCCTCCATCTCGGAGGAGATGGAGGAGATTGTGTCTGCAGGTAGCGCAGCTGCAGCGCGGCCGGGCTCTCGCTGATGACGTCAGAGGCCGCCTTGAGCGCGCGCGAGGCGTTCTCCTCGCCCTCGGCCGCGATCACCTTGGCCCGCGGAGTGGGCGATAGCCGCCTCCGCCTCCGCCGCCATCGCGAAAAAGTGCACTTCTTTGCAGTTTTTAATGTATTAATTTTTGTGTAACCCCCCATCATAATGAAGTTTTGTTTTAATATTCGAATATCCCGTTTTTTTCAATTGTTTATTTGAATTTTAATACTATACACAAAAAATGATCGTTGATGAACTATTCTAATTGGTTTTAGTGCCGTGTATTTGTTTACGGAATGACAACGAAATGTAACAAATTCTGTCACATTGTAGCCAGGAGTAATAAATAACATAATCAAAAACCAAACTTAATTTAATATATTCTGGGTGAAAATTTGACTTGTATGCATCACTAGTGTGTACTTTTAATTGTGCACATCCCCTTTTCGACTGTTGTTCATATAAGTTAAGCGTTAAAAATATTATGGTAATAATAAAATAAATACTATGCAACATTTCAGCTAGACTTAATAATATTTTCTGGATTAAATTTGACCAGTAGACATCTGTAGTTTGTACCATTAACTATGCACATCCTTTTTTCTATGATCACTTTATTCAAAGAAGGTTTTATTCAAAGAAGGTTTGCGTGAGAAGTATCCCCCTAAAAACAAGTTTTGAGGCCATCTGTACGCACGGCCTGCCGGGCATTCGTAAGCGGCACGACGTGGCAACGCCGCGCGACTGTATTCCTTTATAATGTCCACTCGCCAGCAGTGTTTCCACTTTAAGGGATTTTTATCCCTTTTCAGGGAAATATCAGGTTCTTGAGGGATAAGAGCGGATTTATGGGATTTCTAGGGATGATTTAAGAAGTAAATTAAATAACATTTTTGAATAGACAAAACATAATTTAGCCTCACTATATGTTATTTATTTGTAACATTTTACAATAGTGTTCTCAAATTGTGTAATATTTTACAACGGTGTTCTCAATTTGTTGAAGTAATTTTACTTGAAAATGTCATCAAACTACTTTTGTGTTCTTAGCCAGTTGTTGTACCTCTTGTATTACTTATGTTTTAATTTAAATTATTAATCAAGTCGTCCCTGTTTTCAAGAAAAAAACATTTTAACACTCACTTCCCTTTACAAACTGCAGTCAGGTTGTTTTATTCACACTAATAAATTTAAAATTTCAGCTACAAATGAAATTTTATTATTTACTAACATTCTATGATCCTCAGATTAACTTAAACTATGTATTTTTATATGTTGAATTCTCTATTCAGGTAAAACACTCTTATTTATTTCCACAGGAATAAAAAGGGTTTTTTCAGGAGCGCAGTGTTGAGGGATAACAAGGGAATTTTTGGGCGCTCATGCAGGGATTTTATATTTTACTCTGTGGAAACACTGCTCGCCAGCCGAGATACGTTCAGCAGACTTTTTCCTTCGCGACAAATGACATTAAACCAGTGCGGATCGTTTAATTTAACATGCGGTATTTTTATGTTTTGTGTGAATGTACTGTGTTTTGTACTTTTATGTGCAATTTTATCCGTAATCAGTTGATAATTGAAACATCGGATTGTGATATTTGTATCTTTAAACACTGCACGACTGAAATAGAGGTGCGAGGCCGGACAGTATGTGAGTTGGTTAGAATTATTAAGAGTATTGATACGATATATTGAACTGACGTATCACAGCGTATCTTAAATATACAAATAGTTTCTTTATAGGCGCTAAATGCGTATAAAAAAGGTTTTTTTTAAAAAATAAAAGGGTTAATATTAAAATTTCGTTCCAAAACTATAGTGATTAACAAAAATATAAATATTTAAGACTTACAATCTGAATTAGACGAGCAAATGTACATGACCTCTTCTGCCGATGTAGTGCTTGTTGTGGCCTCCCTGTTAGGTACAAAATATAACGGTTAATTATTTTGATAAAACATCAATAATTAGTATTTCGCTAGTTTATAATACGACTGTTTCATTTTTATTTTAATAGTTTTAAGTTATTGCAAAACAAAACTTTTTGGGATATTTTTTGAGTACAGTAGAACCCTGTAAGAAATTAAACTTTATATATATGAGTGGGATAATTTATATATATATTTTTTAATTACATTCATAAGATGGTAATTACAGACCTTTTAAACCGTATGTTGTGCTCATTTAATGTTCATAAGTGAATTACATAACCTCACATTAATACCCCCCCGTTGCAGCAGACCTGCATACTCAGCGAATTTCAAATGCAAAACAACATATGTTAATCCAACATAGCGAGATTTGACATGTTTTTTGCAATCAGTTGATAATTGAAACATCGGATTGTGATATTTGTATCTTTAAACACTGCACGACTGAAATAGAGGTGCGAGGCCAGACAGTATGTGAGTGGGTTAGAATTATTGGGAGTATTGATGTGATATAATTAACTGACGTATCGCACCATATCACAGCATATCGTGTGTATCTTAAATATACAAATAGTACAAATTATTAAAAAGTATATTTACATTTTTTTATATGTGTATTTTCATTCCGAAAAAAATACATGTAACTTATAATAAAAGTAATCTACAATTTGACACCGCAATACTATTGCATTATTAAAATTTTTACCCAATTATATTGAGTAGCCGGGCAGTTTTGTTCACCTTGGAAACGTTGGGTCATAGAATCAGTAAGTGTCTGTTCGTTGACGGCATACAAGAACTCGTACTTGAGCGGTGTGAACAACTCAGGCGAGTAGGGCTTGTGGCCGTCATACTGCGTTGACACGACAACAAAAGGGCCATAATCTAGAAAAAAAAATCATTAATATGTAACGTGCGGAATTAGAAAAAGTATAATTATCCTATACTCTTATATGAGCAATGTTATCGTCCGGCCGTGCGTGCTTGCTTGTATGCTTGCTTGTATGCTTGCACATTTATCTCAAAAACGGCTCCGAGGATTTCTTTCAAAGTCTAAAAATAAGTAATTTATGACTCAAAAACGTCTTTTACGCAGATTACTTGGCCAGAGAAAATCTAATAACGTAATAAATCGAATTTTAAAGTTGTAAAATTTTAACATTGGCCTTATGGGTTGCCGTGATAGCAACGAAAATAAACAAGGAAAGTGTAAACAAATGAAGTAATGATAACAGCTGTTTGGAATCTACAGCTATCAAGGGAAAATACAGCAAGTGGGATGAAGAGTCCATGGAGCAATAAAAAAGGTTTATATTGATACATTTTATGACATTGAGATATTTTATAGTAACTGGATGAACTGGTAAACATGAAATAACACCGAGCAAGGCTCGGTCCACCAGGTACTGTAATATTAACAAATAAATTCCTGAAACCTGTTTTGAGAAAAAAATTTGATTCTATTAACAATTTTAATTTTTGTTCGCATTTTGGTTTATTTACAACCAACCCAAACTCTAGTTTTACTGAAAAAAACTATTTTAGATTAGTGGACACCGCAATAAAAATGCATTATTCAAATTTTTACCTAATATATTTGATTTTATTTTTGTTTAATTACATGTATAAAAAAGGGTTAATACTTACTAATCTGAATCAGACGAGGAAATGTAGATGATTTCTTCTGCTGTATGTACTGCTTGTCGCGGTCTCCCTGTTAGGTACAAAATATAACGGTTAATTATTATGATAAAACATCAATAATTAGTATTTCGCTAGTTTATAATGCGACTGTTTCATTTTTATTTTAATAGTTTTAAGTTATTGCAAAACTTTTGGGATATTTTTTGAGTACAGTAGAACCCTGGAAGAAATTAAACTTTGTATAAGTGGGATAGTTTATATATATTTTTTTAATTACATTCATAAGATGGTAATTACAGACCTTTTAAACCGTATGTTGTGCTCATTTAATGTTCGTAAGTGAATTACATAACCTCACATTAATACCCCCGTTGCAGCAGACTTGCATACTCAGCGAATTTCAAATGCAAAACAACATATGTTAATCCAACATAACGAGATTTGACATGTTTTTTTTGCAAGCTCCATAAGAATAACATGGGGAATGAGTATGCAGGTTTGCTGCTACACTTTTAATATCTCGGTAACCAATGGATATAGAGCAGTGATTCAAAATATTAAATTGTTTGTTTTTTTGAGCTGAATTCAATAGTGCCAACAAAAATTTGATAAATTTCATTTTTTTATGTGAAAAACTCAAAAAAACCCATTTTTTCGAAGATTTACCCCCCTTTACTCCCACCTCCGCTGGTCCGATCGGGGCTGGTTCATGAACTTGTCCGAGTGATTACCACTTTACACGTTTGTACCAAATTTCATTAAGATCGGACCATATTTACGGCCGCTATCGTGTTAACAGACATATATAGATATATAGATATATATGTATATAAAAATTTGAACGAATGTTATTTTTTTTGCTTATGGGGACCCTAAAATGAAAAGTTAATATGGACTCGGACTTCTCTGAGTCGTTTTTATTTTTTTCAGTTAAACTTATCAATCAGCAGTTGATTTATAGTACATATTTAGCCCACTCACTGTGTAACGGTATTTTTAGCAAAAAAACTCAAAATCATTAACAGCAGACACTCGTGTTTAATTACAATGTCGCTTGCACTAACAGTTAATTAAGATTGTATATAAATGTTATTAGTGTTTTATTAATTTAATAACTTATATTTAAATTTAAAATTACTAAATAGTATTCAAAAAAAATCGACATACACTTTTAAACCATTTAAAATTATAAAACTTATATCATAAAATATAACAATTATTTATTATACAATTACATACTAAATTTTATTAAATCGGTTTGTACACAACATTACGCAACATACTACATTTTTCACTTAACTAAAATTATATTAATGATTTTTTTAAGCCAAAATTTAATTATTGCATATATATGTATATTTTCAAACATACAATTTTTTTAACATTTTAAATTCTATAACTTTTAAATTATTATAAACATGCAAGTAATGTTATTTTGTTAATATAAAAAATTAACTCACCGTCAAATGGTTCCGTTTGAGTGGAGGAGTTTTGTGTTTGTATGTAAGTCTGGGTAAAAGAGTGACAAAAATGTCGTAAAGTCTGTAATAAAAATGGTTCTGTTGTTTGTGATTCGGTCTGTGTCGTTTGTGTCGTCTGTGCTGTGATTAGTCGTGTCGTCTGTAATCGTGATGTGGATGACGTCTGTGGTCGTGACGTGTGTGGCTGTATTGTTGTGGATGACGTCTGTAATCGTGAAGTGGATGGCGTCTGTAATCGTGACGTGTGTGGCTGTATTGTTGTGGATGACGTCTGTAATCGTGAAGTGGATGGCTGTATTATTGTGGATGACGTCTGTGGTCGTGACGTCTGTGGCTGTATTGTCGTGGATGATTGTCGTGACGTGGATGGTAATGTAATGTAATGTACCTCGAAAGCATGTCTGCTTAATTTGTCTTTTGTATGAAATGAACGATCACATAAGTAACAAGTAAATGGTCTGTGGTTGTAATGAACATGTCTAATATGTCGGTATAAGTGTTCCTTGCGTTTAAACAACTTTTTGCAATAACGGCACTCGTGAGACATGACGGTAAAACTAACTATGAGCTCAACGACAGCAGACTGACTGACCAAGAGTTAATCGTTTATATATAAACGTTGCCAAAACCTTCACTACCAAAAAAGGCTTGCCGCACTCTAACAGGGCCGCACAAGGTTAACAGATGGATGAATTCTGTTATTTCAATCTACTGGTTATGTTTCAAAAACAACGACTTATAACGTTTATAATTTACTATTAATTTTCTTTTTGAATTCCGTCGACAAACAATGTTTTTATAAAACATACTAGAAGAACCCGTGGCTTCGCTCACGATTAAAATTATACATACACTATCACCCATGAATTATATAGTCTTGCTTTCCCATTTATTTTTCTTATTGTAAAATCTGATGTATGTAATGTATCTACTTCTTTGAACATATCAAATGTACTTCCATAAAGCAAAAGTTTTTAGAAATTCGCTCTTAGTACGAAGGTCTGCTACGACGGGGGGTATTATATTCCTGCATAAACTGCCTGTACATAAAAAAATGTGACCATATCCAACGCCCCACCGACAAAGCTCCAAATGGTGTTGCTGCCCTGGGTAGGCTCATGCCCAATATCGGTGGTCCTTCCTCTTGCAAGTGCGTTTTGCTTGTGTCGGCTGTCCAGTCGATCGTGCTATCAGGTGAAGAGGATTGCGCTCACACACTCAAGAGGCCAATTTACAGAGACGAACGCCGAGAAGCATTTAATGGTCGTTTCCACGGTACCTGAGCTTGCCCTGATGATGATCATGGGGCATAATATAAGGAACGGCACCCTTGGCTTTTTCGACGACACTTTGAATCTGCTCGCATATGTTACCCTTAATTAAAACTTTATTATGCACCCCCGTCGCAGCAGACCTGCTTATTAGAAATCCTATTTATTTCCTTTATAAAGGCATACGTGTTAGAGAAATCAAAGAAGTTAGCTTGAAATTTTATTCACTGTAAAAGATCATTTTCTTAAGGTTTTAGGGTCTACCTCGAACAAAAAAATTACAATGCCACTCCAGCAATTATTAAAAAGTGCTGTCTTACGTTTTTAGATTCTATATTGAGCAAAACGTTTTGAATGAGCCGTCCCGGCAATTTTTTTAAAGTGTTGTAGGTAAAATTAATTCTTTACAGTAGCACACTCTTCCTCTTTAAATAGCAGTTAGTTGTCATAAAAAAAGTCCTTCAAGTATAAGTGATCAGTGATCACTGGAGTCCTTCAGTAATCAGTTATTTATTTTATGTTATACTACATATTATCAGCATTTTATATAGTGTATTGCACTTTGAAAAAATGCAAAAGTCTACTTCATTGACCACCTGGCACCAAGTAACAAATCTTCATTTTAACAAAAATACAGTTAAATAGCAGAAAGAAATACCATTATAATTTACATCACCTGTTTTAAATTTTACTTTCATATGTTTTGTTAGTAAACAAATCTAACTCAAATTATTTCAAAATCCTTGAAATGGGTACCTTTAAGACGGTCCCAGGGCTAAGCCCTGAAAGTTATCACGAAATTGAAGGTGTATAAACCTACTCCATGAAATTCTACATGTATGTATCAAGTTTCGTGGCCATCGGTTCAGCGGTTTTTGTGTTTATCCCTGCCAAATATATACCAACATCCTCTTTTATACTTATAGATATGAGCAAAATTTTTAAATAATGTAAAAAAATCGGGAGTTTTTTTTCATTATTTAATCTACATTGCTAGAACGTTAATTTAATAAAGTCGTCTAAATATCTAAAGTAAATGCACCCTAAAAGTGCAATTAAAGGGTTACCCACACGATAGCTACCGCTTACAAACTAAACAACAATGCAATCAAGTTTTAACAAAATTGCTCTTAACCCTATTGTGCAGGTATTTAACTTTTTTTATAAAACTAACGAGGGATACCTACACATATGACAGGTCTTAAAATAGGATGTTGCAGGTTGCATTTTGAAAAAATGAAGGAGGCAACCTGTGTATAAAAAATTTAAAAGATCATATCTTTAAAACGGTATAAGCTATTGAAGTGAAATTCGGTATATAGACACACATAAGCTGACGCTAAAAAAATTAAAATACCTAACATGTGTTATGCGGTAAGCATTCGAAAAAATAAAGGGTTGTATTTTAAAAATTTTATATTACGGGAGGTAATTGTCAGATATAAACCAAACTTAGTATATTAGTATGTAACAGCTTATCCTACATATTAAAGCGTGCGCTGCAGGTTGCATTACACAAATAAAGGAGCTAAAATATATATATATGATCATGGGGCATAATATAAGGAACGGCACCCTTGGCTTTTTCGACGACACTTTGAATCTGCTCGCATATGTTACCCTTAATTAAAACTTTATTATGCACCCCCGTCGCAGCAGACCTGCTTATTAGAAATCCTATTTATTTCCTTTATGAAGGCATACGTGTTAGAGAAATCAAAGAAGTTAGCTTGAAATTTTATTCACTGTAAAAGATCATTTTCTTAAGGTTTTAGGGTCTACCTCGAACAAAAAAATTACAATGCCACTCCAGCAATTATTAAAAAGTGCTGTCTTACGTTTTTAGACTCTATATTGAGCAAAACGTTTTGAATGAGCCGTCCCGGCAATTTTTTTAAAGTGTTGTAGGTAAAATTAATTCTTTACAGTAGCACACTCTTCCTCTTTAAATAGCAGTTAGTTGTCATAAAAAAAGTCCTTCAAGTATAAGTGATCAGTGATCACTGGAGTCCTTCAGTAATCAGTTATTTATTTTATGTTATACTACATATTATCAGCATTTTATATAGTGTATTGCACTTTGAAAAAATGCAAAAGTCTACTTCATTGACCACCTGGCACCAAGTAACAAATCTTCATTTTAACAAAAATACAGTTAAATAGCAGAAAGAAATACCATTATAATTTACATCACCTGTTTTAAATTTTACTTTCATATGTTTTGTTAGTAAACAAATCTAACTCAAATTATTTCAAAATCCTTGAAATGGGTACCTTTAAGACGGTCCCAGGGCTAAGCCCTGAAAGTTATCACGAAATTGAAGGTGTATAAACCTACTCCATGAAATTCTACATGTATGTATCAAGTTTCGTGGCCATCGGTTCAGCGGTTTTTGTGTTTATCCCTGCCAAATATATACCAACATCCTCTTTTATACTTATAGATATGAGCAAAATTTTTAAATAATGTAAAAAAATCGGGAGTTTTTTTTCATTATTTAATCTACATTGCTAGAACGTTAATTTAATAAAGTCGTCTAAATATCTAAAGTAAATGCACCCTAAAAGTGCAATTAAAGGGTTACCCACACGATAGCTACCGCTTACAAACTAAACAACAATGCAATCAAGTTTTAACAAAATTGCTCTTAACCCTATTGTGCAGGTATTTAACTTTTTTTATAAAACTAACGAGGGATACCTACACATATGACAGGTCTTAAAATAGGATGTTGCAGGTTGCATTTTGAAAAAAATGAAGGAGGCAACCTGTGTATAAAAAATTTAAAAGATCATATCTTTAAAACGGTATAAGCTATTGAAGTGAAATTCGGTATATAGACACACATAAGCTGACGCTAAAAAAATTAAAATACCTAACATGTGTTATGCGGTAAGCATTCGAAAAAATAAAGGGTTGTATTTTAAAAATTTTATATTACGGGAGGTAATTGTCAGATATAAACCAAACTTAGTATATTAGTATGTAACAGCTTATCCTACATATTAAAGCGTGCGCTGCAGGTTGCATTACACAAATAAAGGAGCTAAAATATATATATATAATTTTATATCATGAAAAATAATTAATGGATATCAACTAAACTTAATATGGGTACATGTAACATTAATTTAACTGAGACTTAAAATTTTGAACTTTTAATACTAGTGTAAAAGTGGTGGGATTAACGGTATAAAAGTTATAACATCGAAAAAAAACTTAAAAAATATGTTTGCAAACTCTATTAAGTGAGTATTCAAAATCATGGAATAAAACACAAACAAAAAAAGTTCAAAAATATTTTTTCAATAAAAGCAACGGTTTAAATGTTATTACACAAAAACTGACAAATTTTATTTTTTACATAATCACTGAACCAGATTTCAACTCCTGGCGACATAGCACGCTTCCGCTTGGAATCGGTTGGTAATACAAGTTGTTGGCCTTGTTGCGTTAGGCAACTTTCAATTCCTACCGACCTCGCTCACTTCCGCTTAGAACCAGTTCGCAATACAACTCCTTAATTGTTTACACACTCAACAACTTTTTAAACCAAGGACTCCGACCCGGATGAACGTTTTTTTAAACCCTTTTGTAATGGAGTTATTACTTCGAAACATGTACTGGATTCATCTATTATTTGAACTGTTGGACGTTGAGGTATGTTAAGCTATTCTACTCTGCCTATAATTTTGTATAATTTAAGTACTCACAAAATAGGGTTTGGAAACTTATAAAGTAAAATATATATATTTTAATTTTTGCGTTATAACTTCCACAACCTTCCATAACGCAAAAATTAAAATATATATTTTATATGTTTCCAAACCCTATCGTGTGGTACTTTAATAATGCAGAATAATGAGGCGAACAAAAAACTTCGGTAACATTTGTTATTTAACTAACAATGTAAAAGTTATAACACAGAAACCAATTTTATATTTATTTCGCATTTCGCATTTCTGCAACTAAATATTTTTAGAAGTATCAAGGTGATATAATAAAGTAGCATCTTTAAATTACTGTAACTTGTACAAAGTTAAATAAGTGTTAAAACGATATTTTATTGCAAATATTTTAAAACCAAAAGTTTAAAATATTTGATGCAGATCCTATACAACAAATTTTAGTATATCCTCCGGAAAATTATGATTCAAGATAATACTGTTTCTTCTGCATCTACACCAACTTCCAAACAATTACCTACTACAAGTAAATGAAATTTCATCAACTGTTAGTTCTGATGCGCAAGCAGTAATGTTATCATTAATTGGTTTCGACTAAAAATTCAACAACGGAGGAAGAAAGAAATTCGCTACTTTACAACTTGATTTTTGCATATCAGTATATGTTTTTATATACTGATATGTTGTATTTTTTTTTTAATTCAAACGGATGACCTTGAACTTTTAATCGATAATATTATTCGATTATTTTAATCGATAGTATTATTCGATTATTTTATTCGATAGTTTCATTCGAATACTTTACATAAATACGAAACTTTAACGTTGAGAGGCTCAGTTCTGTTTAAGACAAGCTACAACCAACATGTCATCCAAAAGAAATAATCTAACACTTATAACTTATTGTTGCAAAGAAAAATGTTTTAGAATACCTGAAGATCAAGTTGACGGAAAAGCTTGTACAAAATGTAATTCTTTCTGCTATTGTAAGTGTAGTTGCAAAACATATCAAAAGAACCGGTTGGATAAACTAGAAGAATTGCAACATCGATTCGGTCTATTGTGGCAACGATTAAATTCAAAGTGATTAAACAAACACCTGCCATTACCCCCCACCACTACCCCCACTACCATCGGAGGTACCTGCAGCACCGGCTTTGCAATAGTCATTCCTGCTACACCTCTCGTCGAGTAAACAACTCTAGTCATGTCTCTCAACATTCGCGGGATTCACTACAACACTATCAATCTTACAACCTACAAGGATTTGGAAATTTTTTTAGTGAAGAACTAAAACAACTTATAACCACTGGGTTTGGTTTATCTTTAGAACTTTATGCAACAAACAATCAAAACGAAAAAATGTGTTTTTGCCAACTTACAACAACAAGAAGAATAAAAATAAACAAGAAATTTCAGCACCGACAACAACTTACTTTTCAAATTTGGGAGCAAACTTTACTAACTTGTAAAATAATACTTTTGTAAAAAAACAAATAAATAAAAAAAGAAAATATCTTGCATTTTCGGATTTTCCGAAAATGCAAGATCTTTTTTAAAAACATCCCCAAAAGACCTTGACACACTTCCGGCCATTTAAAATTTAAATACCCAGCACAGCAGGGCATTTAAACTTTAAATACCCACCCATACACGTCACAGCTGATGACGTCACAGCTGATGACGTCACTTCCGGTCACGTGACCAGAAGTAGCTGTCAAAAAATTGACTGCCTGTCAAAGTTTGATTGGGCCAGAAACGCCACATCGCCACTACTAAGCCCGAAATTTAACACAATTCAAAATAGGAAACACTTTATACAGATCTGGAAACCAAATTATGATGTGAGTTAATCAAAGGTTTATCGAGTGGATAAACTTAAATATAGGTACATAACTATCCCTTAATTGTAGGAAATAAGATGTTATGGTAACAAGTTAAAACGTCCAATCATGGGGCGCTATGTGCTACGTGGGAGCCGGCGGAACTACTACGTACTGCGTTGCCGACCAAGGCAAGACCGACAGACAGCACTGTGACGGGACCGGGAAGAACTACTACAGACTGAATGCAGACCAGATACCGACACTGCAGTGGAGATACTAGCGCGCTGTTTGGTGTCTTGCAGAACTACTACGTACTGCGTTGCCGACCTAGGCAAGACTGACAGCACTGTGACGGGACCGGGGAGAACTACTACAGACTGAATGCTGACCAGATACCGACACTGCAGTGGAGATACTAGCGCCCTGTTGGTGTATTGCAGAACTACTGCGTACTGCGTTGCCGACAAAGGCAAGACTGTTGGTGTATTGCAGAACTACTGCGTACTGCGTTGCCGACAAAGGCAAGACTGACAGCGCTGTGACAGGACCGGGGAGAACTACTGCAGACTGAATGCTGACCAGATACCGACACTGCAGTGGAGATACTAGCGCGCTGACTTGGTGGTTTGGTGACTTGCAGAACTACTACGTACTACGTTGCCGACTACATCATAGATTACGGATGTCCTCGTCTACGCTTAACACGATAACGTAGGCAGGACAAGTTAAAAGTATTTCGAACTACAATTGAATTGATCGTTAATCACACCTATTGGCGAGGAGGGTATATCCTGTACAAAAATAAAAGAGGGTGTTCTAATCATAAAAAATAAGTGTCTATGTACCTTTCAAATTAGGTGCAGCTTCAGTCCATTGACATTACACAATGCTCAAATCGATCACTCTTAATTGATTTATTCCATGCTTCAAAAGAGCTTCCAATCATCCAGCGATATCAGGGAGAAAAATCTTGATATCGCATCTAATAACGTGAATATATATTTTTATTCTGAAATGTTTTACAGATTAATCATAATTGATACAAAATAAGCTTACTGAAATTCTTGCTAGTTTTTCATCGTTCAATTAAAGTGTAAATAGCGAGTGTCCCTGAAATTTTATTTTCATTTGAATAACCTGATTTCGAAACAAAAAATCAGCTTAAATCGAACGATAACCGGATATTTTCCGTTTAATTAGTTGATATTATGCTGAAGAAACTTCTTTAGACCTAGTTCCATTAATTAAGGAAGGCTAATCAAGTCCTTACCTCAGGGCAGTGCTTACCTCAGGGCCCCCACATGGCCGGTGCTACTGGTGCTACGGCTCCGGGGCCCGCAAGGATGGGTAAAAAAGAAAAAGGCAAATAAAGCAGGCAAAACCGGGTCCGAAACGGCAATAAAGGGGCCGAAAAGCTCACGCGTGAGCTAAAAAAAAGGTCATCACTTTTGACGAGGCGGAAATCCTGTCACCGGCCCTGGCCGAACCCCCCGGAAAACATTTTCTGGCTACGGCTTGAAGGGGGGCCCATCATGACTTTTAGCAACGGGGCCCACGAAATTATGTGGGGGGCCTGGCTTACCTCATACCTCATACTTCTGTAGTCACTGCCCGCTGCTGCTATCAGATGATTGGAGTTCAATGCTTGACCCTTCGAATGGAGCTTCACGGAGTGAGCTTCCTAGTCAGTTTTTGTGTTGAAATGTATAATCCGCTATGTATTCTGTGGTGGTGTTCTGATCTACATATGTGGTGCGGTTGTTCCATATTTTTTGTGTGAAATAGACCGACAGCTAAGCATGCTGGGTCCTCTAATATTTACTTGAAAATTCAATTAAAATTTGGCAATCACTGGTCCTTAAAAAACTATCAATCGATGAAATATTATACATAACTAATTAAGTGTTACAAATAATGAGTATAAGCATTATTTGTATGAATAGTTTTTACTGTTGGTTAACCTGTTCTTATAACAGGTGTTCCGTTTTGTGGCTGACTCAGGAGGTGACAGACGACGACGACTGTGATGGTTAATGGCCAAACATCAGTATTTAGATTTGTTTTTTGTTTGGATAGTTTTTCTTGAATAATGTAAATGAGTCAGAAAAAAATTGAGTAGATTTTTTGGTCCTAAATCAAACCAGGCCGGTTGTCCTTAATGATTTTGGTTTAATCATTATGTCGGTGTTATTAGACCTTGAATGACAACCATAAGTTGGTATATAGGTTATCTTTTATCTTCTTCAGTTCTTCAGTTCCTAATCGGCAAGTAGACCTTATAGACATATAACTCACTGAAGTTTGTTTTTGAAACAGAAGAATTTATCTTGATCCGCTCAAGTCCTAAATTAATAATCAAAATGGGAGTATTTATGGGAATAGCCTCTGTTTTCCTGGGATGTTGCAGTAATGTAGTTTTCCTGGAGTTATTGGTTAAGTAAGTATAATGTTATGGTTTGCATGCTAATCCTTATGGTAGACTAAGTTAAATGAAAAAAAATGTAGGCTATAATCCAGTGCTGTATTGTGACCAGATCAATCTGGGAGGGTGCTCGAGTACAGCTTCTAAATTATACCTGAAGCAGCGAAAGCGGTGATTGGCCATGACTTCATCCGCGGCGGTCTAAAATGCCTGGGTAATAGGCGTCATCATATTCACAAACTTAGTACTTTTATTAATGTCATTATTGTGAACGAAATGGTTATTGAGTCATGGCTACTAATTCAGTTGTGTCACGGTAAAGCCTACTAGGCCTATTTTTTTCAAAGTGTCATACGTCTAATAAATTTTGTAAACACAATGTCTGTGTCTGTGTTGTTTTTCAACCATTCTTGTAGCCCACTTTCCATGCTGGTTTAAATTTTTTAAACGTACCGTAGGCCCTAATTGCCCTTCATCCATCACAGTTTGTTTGATCAGAATTGCCTCGGTAGGCTATATAAAGTCCATATATGGACTTTATATAGCCTACCGCCTCCGCCGCCATCGCGAAAAAGTGCACTTCTTTGCAGTTTTTAATGTATTAATTTTTGTGTAACCCCCCATCATAATGAAGTTTTGTTTTAATATTCGAATATCCCGTTTTTTTCAATTGTTTATTTGAATTTTAATACTATACACAAAAAATGATCGTTGATGAACTATTCTAATTGGTTTTAGTGCCGTGTATTTGTTTACGGAATGACAACGAAATGTAACAAATTCTGTCACATTGTAGCCAGGAGTAATAAATAACATAATCAAAAACCAAACTTAATTTAATATATTCTGGGTGAAAATTTGACTTGTATGCATCACTAGTGTGTACTTTTAATTGTGCACATCCCCTTTTCGACTGTTGTTCATATAAGTTAAGCGTTAAAAATATTATGGTAATAATAAAATAAATACTATGCAACATTTCAGCTAGACTTAATAATATTTTCTGGATTAAATTTGACCAGTAGACATCTGTAGTTTGTACCATTAACTATGCACATCCTTTTTTCTATGATCACTTTATTCAAAGAAGGTTTTATTCAAAGAAGGTTTGCGTGAGAAGTATCCCCCTAAAAACAAGTTTTGAGGCCATCTGTACGCACGGCCTGCCGGGCATTCGTAAGCGGCACGACGTGGCAACGCCGCGCGACTGTATTCCTTTATAATGTCCACTCGCCAGCAGTGTTTCCACTTTAAGGGATTTTTATCCCTTTTCAGGGAAATATCAGGTTCTTGAGGGATAAGAGCGGATTTATGGGATTTCTAGGGATGATTTAAGAAGTAAATTAAATAACATTTTTGAATAGACAAAACATAATTTAGCCTCACTATATGTTATTTATTTGTAACATTTTACAATAGTGTTCTCAAATTGTGTAATATTTTACAACGGTGTTCTCAATTTGTTGAAGTAATTTTACTTGAAAATGTCATCAAACTACTTTTGTGTTCTTAGCCAGTTGTTGTACCTCTTGTATTACTTATGTTTTAATTTAAATTATTAATCAAGTCGTCCCTGTTTTCAAGAAAAAAACATTTTAACACTCACTTCCCTTTACAAACTGCAGTCAGGTTGTTTTATTCACACTAATAAATTTAAAATTTCAGCTACAAATGAAATTTTATTATTTACTAACATTCTATGATCCTCAGATTAACTTAAACTATGTATTTTTATATGTTGAATTCTCTATTCAGGTAAAACACTCTTATTTATTTCCACAGGAATAAAAAGGGTTTTTTCAGGAGCGCAGTGTTGAGGGATAACAAGGGAATTTTTGGGCGCTCATGCAGGGATTTTATATTTTACTCTGTGGAAACACTGCTCGCCAGCCGAGATACGTTCAGCAGACTTTTTCCTTCGCGACAAATGACATTAAACCAGTGCGGATCGTTTAATTTAACATGCGGTATTTTTATGTTTTGTGTGAATGTACTGTGTTTTGTACTTTTATGTGCAATTTTATCCGTAATCAGTTGATAATTGAAACATCGGATTGTGATATTTGTATCTTTAAACACTGCACGACTGAAATAGAGGTGCGAGGCCGGACAGTATGTGAGTTGGTTAGAATTATTAAGAGTATTGATACGATATATTGAACTGACGTATCACAGCGTATCTTAAATATACAAATAGTTTCTTTATAGGCGCTAAATGCGTATAAAAAAGGTTTTTTTTAAAAATAAAAGGGTTAATATTAAAATTTCGTTCCAAAACTATAGTGATTAACAAAAATATAAATATTTAAGACTTACAATCTGAATTAGACGAGGAAATGTACATGACCTCTTCTGCCGATGTAGTGCTTGTTGTGGCCTCCCTGTTAGGTACAAAATATAACGGTTAATTATTTTGATAAAACATCAATAATTAGTATTTCGCTAGTTTATAATACGACTGTTTCATTTTTATTTTAATAGTTTTAAGTTATTGCAAAACAAAACTTTTTGGGATATTTTTTGAGTACAGTAGAACCCTGTAAGAAATTAAACTTTATATATATGAGTGGGATAATTTATATATATTTTTTTTAATTACATTCATAAGATGGTAATTACAGACCTTTTAAACCGTATGTTGTGCTCATTTAATGTTCATAAGTGAATTACATAACCTCACATTAATACCCCCCCGTTGCAGCAGACCTGCATACTCAGCGAATTTCAAATGCAAAACAACATATGTTAATCCAACATAGCGAGATTTGACATGTTTTTTGCAATCAGTTGATAATTGAAACATCGGATTGTGATATTTGTATCTTTAAACACTGCACGACTGAAATAGAGGTGCGAGGCCAGACAGTATGTGAGTGGGTTAGAATTATTGGGAGTATTGATGTGATATAATTAACTGACGTATCGCACCATATCACAGCATATCGTGTGTATCTTAAATATACAAATAGTACAAATTATTAAAAAGTATATTTACATTTTTTTATATGTGTATTTTCATTCCGAAAAAAATACATGTAACTTATAATAAAAGTAATCTACAATTTGACACCGCAATACTATTGCATTATTAAAATTTTTACCCAATTATATTGAGTAGCCGGGCAGTTTTGTTCACCTTGGAAACGTTGGGTCATAGAATCAGTAAGTGTCTGTTCGTTGACGGCATACAAGAACTCGTACTTGAGCGGTGTGAACAACTCAGGCGAGTAGGGCTTGTGGCCGTCATACTGCGTTGACACGACAACAAAAGGGCCATAATCTAGAAAAAAAATCATTAATATGTAACGTGCGGAATTAGAAAAAGTATAATTATCCTATACTCTTATATGAGCAATGTTATCGTCCGGCCGTGCGTGCTTGCTTGTATGCTTGCTTGTATGCTTGCACATTTATCTCAAAAACGGCTCCGAGGATTTCTTTCAAAGTCTAAAAATAAGTAATTTATGACTCAAAAACGTCTTTTACGCAGATTACTTGGCCAGAGAAAATCTAATAACGTAATAAATCGAATTTTAAAGTTGTAAAATTTTAACATTGGCCTTATGGGTTGCCGTGATAGCAACGAAAATAAACAAGGAAAGTGTAAACAAATGAAGTAATGATAACAGCTGTTTGGAATCTACAGCTATCAAGGGAAAATACAGCAAGTGGGATGAAGAGTCCATGGAGCAATAAAAAAGGTTTATATTGATACATTTTATGACATTGAGATATTTTATAGTAACTGGATGAACTGGTAAACATGAAATAACACCGAGCAAGGCTCGGTCCACCAGGTACTGTAATATTAACAAATAAATTCCTGAAACCTGTTTTGAGAAAAAAATTTGATTCTATTAACAATTTTAATTTTTGTTCGCATTTTGGTTTATTTACAACCAACCCAAACTCTAGTTTTACTGAAAAAAACTATTTTAGATTAGTGGACACCGCAATAAAAATGCATTATTCAAATTTTTACCTAATATATTTGATTTTATTTTTGTTTAATTACATGTATAAAAAAGGGTTAATACTTACTAATCTGAATCAGACGAGGAAATGTAGATGATTTCTTCTGCTGTATGTACTGCTTGTCGCGGTCTCCCTGTTAGGTACAAAATATAACGGTTAATTATTATGATAAAACATCAATAATTAGTATTTCGCTAGTTTATAATGCGACTGTTTCATTTTTATTTTAATAGTTTTAAGTTATTGCAAAACTTTTGGGATATTTTTTGAGTACAGTAGAACCCTGGAAGAAATTAAACTTTGTATAAGTGGGATAGTTTATATATATTTTTTTAATTACATTCATAAGATGGTAATTACAGACCTTTTAAACCGTATGTTGTGCTCATTTAATGTTCGTAAGTGAATTACATAACCTCACATTAATACCCCCGTTGCAGCAGACTTGCATACTCAGCGAATTTCAAATGCAAAACAACATATGTTAATCCAACATAACGAGATTTGACATGTTTTTTTTGCAAGCTCCATAAGAATAACATGGGGAATGAGTATGCAGGTTTGCTGCTACACTTTTAATATCTCGGTAACCAATGGATATAGAGCAGTGATTCAAAATATTAAATTGTTTGTTTTTTTGAGCTGAATTCAATAGTGCCAACAAAAATTTGATAAATTTCATTTTTTTATGTGAAAAACTCAAAAAAACCCATTTTTTCGAAGATTTACCCCCCTTTACTCCCACCTCCGCTGGTCCGATCGGGGCTGGTTCATGAACTTGTCCGAGTGATTACCACTTTACACGTTTGTACCAAATTTCATTAAGATCGGACCATATTTACGGCCGCTATCGTGTTAACAGACATATATAGATATATAGATATATATGTATATAAAAATTTGAACGAATGTTATTTTTTTTGCTTATGGGGACCCTAAAATGAAAAGTTAATATGGACTCGGACTTCTCTGAGTCGTTTTTATTTTTTTCAGTTAAACTTATCAATCAGCAGTTGATTTATAGTACATATTTAGCCCACTCACTGTGTAACGGTATTTTTAGCAAAAAAACTCAAAATCATTAGCAGCAGACACTCGTGTTTAATTACAATGTCGCTTGCACTAACAGTTAATTAAGATTGTATATAAATGTTATTAGTGTTTTATTAATTTAATAACTTATATTTAAATTTAAAATTACTAAATAGTATTCAAAAAAATCGACATACACTTTTAAACCATTTAAAATTATAAAACTTATATCATAAAATATAACAATTATTTATTATACAATTACATACTAAATTTTATTAAATCGGTTTGTACACAACATTACGCAACATACTACATTTTTCACTTAACTAAAATTATATTAATGATTTTTTTAAGCCAAAATTTAATTATTGCATATATATGTATATTTTCAAACATACAATTTTTTTAACATTTTAAATTCTATAACTTTTAAATTATTATAAACATGCAAGTAATGTTATTTTGTTAATATAAAAAATTAACTCACCGTCAAATGGTTCCGTTTGAGTGGAGGAGTTTTGTGTTTGTATGTAAGTCTGGGTAAAAGAGTGACAAAAATGTCGTAAAGTCTGTAATAAAAATGGTTCTGTTGTTTGTGATTCGGTCTGTGTCGTTTGTGTCGTCTGTGCTGTGATTAGTCGTGTCGTCTGTAATCGTGATGTGGATGACGTCTGTGGTCGTGACGTGTGTGGCTGTATTGTTGTGGATGACGTCTGTAATCGTGAAGTGGATGGCGTCTGTAATCGTGACGTGTGTGGCTGTATTGTTGTGGATGACGTCTGTAATCGTGAAGTGGATGGCTGTATTATTGTGGATGACGTCTGTGGTCGTGACGTCTGTGGCTGTATTGTCGTGGATGATTGTCGTGACGTGGATGGTAATGTAATGTAATGTACCTCGAAAGCATGTCTGCTTAATTTGTCTTTTGTATGAAATGAACGATCACATAAGTAACAAGTAAATGGTCTGTGGTTGTAATGAACATGTCTAATATGTCGGTATAAGTGTTCCTTGCGTTTAAACAACTTTTTGCAATAACGGCACTCGTGAGACATGACGGTAAAACTAACTATGAGCTCAACGACAGCAGACTGACTGACCAAGAGTTAATCGTTTATATATAAACGTTGCCAAAACCTTCACTACCAAAAAAGGCTTGCCGCACTCTAACAGGGCCGCACAAGGTTAACAGATGGATGAATTCTGTTATTTCAATCTACTGGTTATGTTTCAAAAACAACGACTTATAACGTTTATAATTTACTATTAATTTTCTTTTTGAATTCCGTCGACAAACAATGTTTTTATAAAACATACTAGAAGAACCCGTGGCTTCGCTCACGATTAAAATTATACATACACTATCACCCATGAATTATATAGTCTTGCTTTCCCATTTATTTTTCTTATTGTAAAATCTGATGTATGTAATGTATCTACTTCTTTGAACATATCAAATGTACTTCCATAAAGCAAAAGTTTTTAGAAATTCGCTCTTAGTACGAAGGTCTGCTACGACGGGGGGTATTATATTCCTGCATAAACTGCCTGTACATAAAAAAATGTGACCATATCCAACGCCCCACCGACAAAGCTCCAAATGGTGTTGCTGCCCTGGGTAGGCTCATGCCCAATATCGGTGGTCCTTCCTCTTGCAAGTGCGTTTTGCTTGTGTCGGCTGTCCAGTCGATCGTGCTATCAGGTGAAGAGGATTGCGCTCACACACTCAAGAGGCCAATTTACAGAGACGAACGCCGAGAAGCATTTAATGGTCGTTTCCACGGTACCTGAGCTTGCCCTGATGATGATCATGGGGCATAATATAAGGAACGGCACCCTTGGCTTTTTCGACGACACTTTGAATCTGCTCGCATATGTTACCCTTAATTAAAACTTTATTATGCACCCCCGTCGCAGCAGACCTGCTTATTAGAAATCCTATTTATTTCCTTTATAAAGGCATACGTGTTAGAGAAATCAAAGAAGTTAGCTTGAAATTTTATTCACTGTAAAAGATCATTTTCTTAAGGTTTTAGGGTCTACCTCGAACAAAAAAATTACAATGCCACTCCAGCAATTATTAAAAAGTGCTGTCTTACGTTTTTAGATTCTATATTGAGCAAAACGTTTTGAATGAGCCGTCCCGGCAATTTTTTTAAAGTGTTGTAGGTAAAATTAATTCTTTACAGTAGCACACTCTTCCTCTTTAAATAGCAGTTAGTTGTCATAAAAAAAGTCCTTCAAGTATAAGTGATCAGTGATCACTGGAGTCCTTCAGTAATCAGTTATTTATTTTATGTTATACTACATATTATCAGCATTTTATATAGTGTATTGCACTTTGAAAAAATGCAAAAGTCTACTTCATTGACCACCTGGCACCAAGTAACAAATCTTCATTTTAACAAAAATACAGTTAAATAGCAGAAAGAAATACCATTATAATTTACATCACCTGTTTTAAATTTTACTTTCATATGTTTTGTTAGTAAACAAATCTAACTCAAATTATTTCAAAATCCTTGAAATGGGTACCTTTAAGACGGTCCCAGGGCTAAGCCCTGAAAGTTATCACGAAATTGAAGGTGTATAAACCTACTCCATGAAATTCTACATGTATGTATCAAGTTTCGTGGCCATCGGTTCAGCGGTTTTTGTGTTTATCCCTGCCAAATATATACCAACATCCTCTTTTATACTTATAGATATGAGCAAAATTTTTAAATAATGTAAGAAAATCGGGAGTTTTTTTTCATTATTTAATCTACATTGCTAGAACGTTAATTTAATAAAGTCGTCTAAATATCTAAAGTAAATGCACCCTAAAAGTGCAATTAAAGGGTTACCCACACGATAGCTACCGCTTACAAACTAAACAACAATGCAATCAAGTTTTAACAAAATTGCTCTTAACCCTATTGTGCAGGTATTTAACTTTTTTTATAAAACGAACGAGGGATACCTACACATATGACAGGTCTTAAAATAGGATGTTGCAGGTTGCATTTTGAAAAAATGAAGGAGGCAACCTGTGTATAAAAAATTTAAAAGATCATATCTTTAAAACGGTATAAGCTATTGAAGTGAAATTCGGTATATAGACACACATAAGCTGACGCTAAAAAAATTAAAATACCTAACATGTGTTATGCGGTAAGCATTCGAAAAAATAAAGGGTTGTATTTTAAAAATTTTATATTACGGGAGGTAATTGTCAGATATAAACCAAACTTAGTATATTAGTATGTAACAGCTTATCCTACATATTAAAGCGTGCGCTGCAGGTTGCATTACACAAATAAAGGAGCTAAAATATATATATATGATCATGGGGCATAATATAAGGAACGGCACCCTTGGCTTTTTCGACGACACTTTGAATCTGCTCGCATATGTTACCCTTAATTAAAACTTTATTATGCACCCCCGTCGCAGCAGACCTGCTTATTAGAAATCCTATTTATTTCCTTTATGAAGGCATACGTGTTAGAGAAATCAAAGAAGTTAGCTTGAAATTTTATTCACTGTAAAAGATCATTTTCTTAAGGTTTTAGGGTCTACCTCGAACAAAAAAATTACAATGCCACTCCAGCAATTATTAAAAAGTGCTGTCTTACGTTTTTAGACTCTATATTGAGCAAAACGTTTTGAATGAGCCGTCCCGGCAATTTTTTTAAAGTGTTGTAGGTAAAATTAATTCTTTACAGTAGCACACTCTTCCTCTTTAAATAGCAGTTAGTTGTCATAAAAAAAGTCCTTCAAGTATAAGTGATCAGTGATCACTGGAGTCCTTCAGTAATCAGTTATTTATTTTATGTTATACTACATATTATCAGCATTTTATATAGTGTATTGCACTTTGAAAAAATGCAAAAGTCTACTTCATTGACCACCTGGCACCAAGTAACAAATCTTCATTTTAACAAAAATACAGTTAAATAGCAGAAAGAAATACCATTATAATTTACATCACCTGTTTTAAATTTTACTTTCATATGTTTTGTTAGTAAACAAATCTAACTCAAATTATTTCAAAATCCTTGAAATGGGTACCTTTAAGACGGTCCCAGGGCTAAGCCCTGAAAGTTATCACGAAATTGAAGGTGTATAAACCTACTCCATGAAATTCTACATGTATGTATCAAGTTTCGTGGCCATCGGTTCAGCGGTTTTTGTGTTTATCCCTGCCAAATATATACCAACATCCTCTTTTATACTTATAGATATGAGCAAAATTTTTAAATAATGTAAAAAAATCGGGAGTTTTTTTTCATTATTTAATCTACATTGCTAGAACGTTAATTTAATAAAGTCGTCTAAATATCTAAAGTAAATGCACCCTAAAAGTGCAATTAAAGGGTTACCCACACGATAGCTACCGCTTACAAACTAAACAACAATGCAATCAAGTTTTAACAAAATTGCTCTTAACCCTATTGTGCAGGTATTTAACTTTTTTTATAAAACTAACGAGGGATACCTACACATATGACAGGTCTTAAAATAGGATATTGCAGGTTGCATTTTGAAAAAAATGAAGGAGGCAACCTGTGTATAAAAAATTTAAAAGATCATATCTTTAAAACGGTATAAGCTATTGAAGTGAAATTCGGTATATAGACACACATAAGCTGACGCTAAAAAAATTAAAATACCTAACATGTGTTATGCGGTAAGCATTCGAAAAAATAAAGGGTTGTATTTTAAAAATTTTATATTACGGGAGGTAATTGTCAGATATAAACCAAACTTAGTATATTAGTATGTAACAGCTTATCCTACATATTAAAGCGTGCGCTGCAGGTTGCATTACACAAATAAAGGAGCTAAAATATATATATATAATTTTATATCATGAAAAATAATTAATGGATATCAACTAAACTTAATATGGGTACATGTAACATTAATTTAACTGAGACTTAAAATTTTGAACTTTTAATACTAGTGTAAAAGTGGTGGGATTAACGGTATAAAAGTTATAACATCGAAAAAAAACTTAAAAAATATGTTTGCAAACTCTATTAAGTGAGTATTCAAAATCATGGAATAAAAACACAAACAAAAAAAGTTCAAAAATATTTTTTCAATAAAAGCAACGGTTTAAATGTTATTACACAAAAACTGACAAATTTTATTTTTTACATAATCACTGAACCAGATTTCAACTCCTGGCGACATAGCACGCTTCCGCTTGGAATCGGTTGGTAATACAAGTTGTTGGCCTTGTTGCGTTAGGCAACTTTCAATTCCTACCGACCTCGCTCACTTCCGCTTAGAACCAGTTCGCAATACAACTCCTTAATTGTTTACACACTCAACAACTTTTTAAACCAAGGACTCCGACCCGGATGAACGTTTTTTTAAACCCTTTTGTAATGGAGTTATTACTTCGAAACATGTACTGGATTCATCTATTATTTGAACTGTTGGACGTTGAGGTATGTTAAGCTATTCTACTCTGCCTATAATTTTGTATAATTTAAGTACTCACAAAATAGGGTTTGGAAACTTATAAAGTAAAATATATATATTTTAATTTTTGCGTTATAACTTCCACAACCTTCCATAACGCAAAAATTAAAATATATATTTTATATGTTTCCAAACCCTATCGTGTGGTACTTTAATAATGCAGAATAATGAGGCGAACAAAAAACTTCGGTAACATTTGTTATTTAACTAACAATGTAAAAGTTATAACACAGAAACCAATTTTATATTTATTTCGCATTTCGCATTTCTGCAACTAAATATTTTTAGAAGTATCAAGGTGATATAATAAAGTAGCATCTTTAAATTACTGTAACTTGTACAAAGTTAAATAAGTGTTAAAACGATATTTTATTGCAAATATTTTAAAACCAAAAGTTTAAAATATTTGATGCAGATCCTATACAACAAATTTTAGTATATCCTCCGGAAAATTATGATTCAAGATAATACTGTTTCTTCTGCATCTACACCAACTTCCAAACAATTACCTACTACAAGTAAATGAAATTTCATCAACTGTTAGTTCTGATGCGCAAGCAGTAATGTTATCATTAATTGGTTTCGACTAAAAATTCAACAACGGAGGAAGAAAGAAATTCGCTACTTTACAACTTGATTTTTGCATATCAGTATATGTTTTTATATACTGATATGTTGTATTTTTTTTTAAATTCAAACGGATGACCTTGAACTTTTAATCGATAATATTATTCGATTATTTTAATCGATAGTATTATTCGATTATTTTATTCGATAGTTTCATTCGAATACTTTACATAAATACGAAACTTTAACGTTGAGAGGCTCAGTTCTGTTTAAGACAAGCTACAACCAACATGTCATCCAAAAGAAATAATCTAACACTTATAACTTATTGTTGCAAAGAAAAATGTTTTAGAATACCTGAAGATCAAGTTGACGGAAAAGCTTGTACAAAATGTAATTCTTTCTGCTATTGTAAGTGTAGTTGCAAAACATATCAAAAGAACCGGTTGGATAAACTAGAAGAATTGCAACATCGATTCGGTCTATTGTGGCAACGATTAAATTCAAAGTGATTAAACAAACACCTGCCATTACCCCCCACCACTACCCCCACTACCATCGGAGGTACCTGCAGCACCGGCTTTGCAATAGTCATTCCTGCTACACCTCTCGTCGAGTAAACAACTCTAGTCATGTCTCTCAACATTCGCGGGATTCACTACAACACTATCAATCTTACAACCTACAAGGATTTGGAAATTTTTTTAGTGAAGAACTAAAACAACTTATAACCACTGGGTTTGGTTTATCTTTAGAACTTTATGCAACAAACAATCAAAACGAAAAAATGTGTTTTTGCCAACTTACAACAACAAGAAGAATAAAAATAAACAAGAAATTTCAGCACCGACAACAACTTACTTTTCAAATTTGGGAGCAAACTTTACTAACTTGTAAAATAATACTTTTGTAAAAAAACAAATAAATAAAAAAAGAAAATATCTTGCATTTTCGGATTTTCCGAAAATGCAAGATCTTTTTTAAAAACATCCCCAAAAGACCTTGACACACTTCCGGCCATTTAAAATTTAAATACCCAGCACAGCAGGGCATTTAAACTTTAAATACCCACCCATACACGTCACAGCTGATGACGTCACAGCTGATGACGTCACTTCCGGTCACGTGACCAGAAGTAGCTGTCAAAAAATTGACTGCCTGTCAAAGTTTGATTGGGCCAGAAACGCCACATCGCCACTACTAAGCCCGAAATTTAACACAATTCAAAATAGGAAACACTTTATACAGATCTGGAAACCAAATTATGATGTGAGTTAATCAAAGGTTTATCGAGTGGATAAACTTAAATATAGGTACATAACTATCCCTTAATTGTAGGAAATAAGATGTTATGGTAACAAGTTAAAACGTCCAATCATGGGGCGCTATGTGCTACGTGGGAGCCGGCGGAACTACTACGTACTGCGTTGCCGACCAAGGCAAGACCGACAGACAGCACTGTGACGGGACCGGGAAGAACTACTACAGACTGAATGCAGACCAGATACCGACACTGCAGTGGAGATACTAGCGCGCTGTTTGGTGTCTTGCAGAACTACTACGTACTGCGTTGCCGACCTAGGCAAGACTGACAGCACTGTGACGGGACCGGGGAGAACTACTACAGACTGAATGCTGACCAGATACCGACACTGCAGTGGAGATACTAGCGCCCTGTTGGTGTATTGCAGAACTACTGCGTACTGCGTTGCCGACAAAGGCAAGACTGTTGGTGTATTGCAGAACTACTGCGTACTGCGTTGCCGACAAAGGCAAGACTGACAGCGCTGTGACAGGACCGGGGAGAACTACTGCAGACTGAATGCTGACCAGATACCGACACTGCAGTGGAGATACTAGCGCGCTGACTTGGTGGTTTGGTGACTTGCAGAACTACTACGTACTACGTTGCCGACTACATCATAGATTACGGATGTCCTCGTCTACGCTTAACACGATAACGTAGGCAGGACAAGTTAAAAGTATTTCGAACTACAATTGAATTGATCGTTAATCACACCTATTGGCGAGGAGGGTATATCCTGTACAAAAATAAAAGAGGGTGTTCTAATCATAAAAAATAAGTGTCTATGTACCTTTCAAATTAGGTGCAGCTTCAGTCCATTGACATTACACAATGCTCAAATCGATCACTCTTAATTGATTTATTCCATGCTTCAAAAGAGCTTCCAATCATCCAGCGATATCAGGGAGAAAAATCTTGATATCGCATCTAATAACGTGAATATATATTTTTATTCTGAAATGTTTTACAGATTAATCATAATTGATACAAAATAAGCTTACTGAAATTCTTGCTAGTTTTTCATCGTTCAATTAAAGTGTAAATAGCGAGTGTCCCTGAAATTTTATTTTCATTTGAATAACCTGATTTCGAAACAAAAAATCAGCTTAAATCGAACGATAACCGGATATTTTCCGTTTAATTAGTTGATATTATGCTGAAGAAACTTCTTTAGACCTAGTTCCATTAATTAAGGAAGGCTAATCAAGTCCTTACCTCAGGGCAGTGCTTACCTCAGGGCCCCCACATGGCCGGTGCTACTGGTGCTACGGCTCCGGGGCCCGCAAGGATGGGTAAAAAAGAAAAAGGCAAATAAAGCAGGCAAAACCGGGTCCGAAACGGCAATAAAGGGGCCGAAAAGCTCACGCGTGAGCTAAAAAAAAGGTCATCACTTTTGACGAGGCGGAAATCCTGTCACCGGCCCTGGCCGAACCCCCCGGAAAACATTTTCTGGCTACGGCTTGAAGGGGGGCCCATCATGACTTTTAGCAACGGGGCCCACGAAATTATGTGGGGGGCCTGGCTTACCTCATACCTCATACTTCTGTAGTCACTGCCCGCTGCTGCTATCAGATGATTGGAGTTCAATGCTTGACCCTTCGAATGGAGCTTCACGGAGTGAGCTTCCTAGTCAGTTTTTGTGTTGAAATGTATAATCCGCTATGTATTCTGTGGTGGTGTTCTGATCTACATATGTGGTGCGGTTGTTCCATATTTTTTGTGTGAAATAGACCGACAGCTAAGCATGCTGGGTCCTCTAATATTTACTTGAAAATTCAATTAAAATTTGGCAATCACTGGTCCTTAAAAAACTATCAATCGATGAAATATTATACATAACTAATTAAGTGTTACAAATAATGAGTATAAGCATTATTTGTATGAATAGTTTTTACTGTTGGTTAACCTGTTCTTATAACAGGTGTTCCGTTTTGTGGCTGACTCAGGAGGTGACAGACGACGACGACTGTGATGGTTAATGGCCAAACATCAGTATTTAGATTTGTTTTTTGTTTGGATAGTTTTTCTTGAATAATGTAAATGAGTCAGAAAAAAATTGAGTAGATTTTTTGGTCCTAAATCAAACCAGGCCGGTTGTCCTTAATGATTTTGGTTTAATCATTATGTCGGTGTTATTAGACCTTGAATGACAACCATAAGTTGGTATATAGGTTATCTTTTATCTTCTTCAGTTCTTCAGTTCCTAATCGGCAAGTAGACCTTATAGACATATAACTCACTGAAGTTTGTTTTTGAAACAGAAGAATTTATCTTGATCCGCTCAAGTCCTAAATTAATAATCAAAATGGGAGTATTTATGGGAATAGCCTCTGTTTTCCTGGGATGTTGCAGTAATGTAGTTTTCCTGGAGTTATTGGTTAAGTAAGTATAATGTTATGGTTTGCATGCTAATCCTTATGGTAGACTAAGTTAAATGAAAAAAAATGTAGGCTATAATCCAGTGCTGTATTGTGACCAGATCAATCTGGGAGGGTGCTCGAGTACAGCTTCTAAATTATACCTGAAGCAGCGAAAGCGGTGATTGGCCATGACTTCATCCGCGGCGGTCTAAAATGCCTGGGTAATAGGCGTCATCATATTCACAAACTTAGTACTTTTATTAATGTCATTATTGTGAACGAAATGGTTATTGAGTCATGGCTACTAATTCAGTTGTGTCACGGTAAAGCCTACTAGGCCTATTTTTTTCAAAGTGTCATACGTCTAATAAATTTTGTAAACACAATGTCTGTGTCTGTGTTGTTTTTCAACCATTCTTGTAGCCCACTTTCCATGCTGGTTTAAATTTTTTAAACGTACCGTAGGCCCTAATTGCCCTTCATCCATCACAGTTTGTTTGATCAGAATTGCCTCGGTAGGCTATATAAAGTCCATATATGAAGTTTTGGTAAACTCTTATATTCACTTTGTGGCAACAATTTTGTTGTCTCACAACGCTGACACAGCATAGGCTACTTGCTTTTGTATTGTGGATTGCTGTCGTATGTGCCCATCATCTTGCGTGTTCGTATAGGCTAATCTTCCAGGAATTTAGGCTCACATTCAGTTTTTGAAAAAAAACTTTAAAACTGAATCTATATCAAATTTTGTCAGTTGGGAGGATTTAGATTCAGGGTTTGATCCATTAAAAGTGTAGGCCTATTTGTATTTTGTGTATTTCAACACCAGTGGCATTTTTTAACGTTTTGATCGGAAACTGTCCAAACCCAGGTCTTTTTACTATCTGACGGCGACCTTTTGTTAGATAGCATCATTAGTTTGTACCTGATAACTGACATACTGTATACCACCCCCTCCCCCCACCTAAAGATCCATCTCAACCACTTCTATAACCCTCCAATCTTAATTGGGACGGTTTTTGCACTAGGCTTACTCACTGCTCTGGCACAGATAATTTCATTACGACACCACTAGAATAGAGGCCTTAGTCGATTGCTCTGTCACAACCGACTGTTAAATGGGTTACCTCTTAATCAGATGCTTTTTTACCATCAACCATAGACCTTAACTGATGAATAACATTCAAAGATTGTAGGATAATTTAACTTTAAAGGCAGGTTTGATTATTTTTTTAGTCCTACTGGACTAAAAAAACTGTTTTGTGATACAAACACTACAGTGTTATTCTGTATCTGATCTTCTCCTTCAGGAAATGTTTAATGGATAATTTACTGTTTACAACATATTCAGGTTTAATAACTGAACTTCTTATTGGGCCTTATTGAACTTCCTTTTTGCCTAAGATTAGGCCTACTCCCCTAAGGCATACTAGAGCTCAGATCATCTTAATTGTTAGCATTTTATTTCATTTTCTTCTTCAGTTTTCAATCAAAAGAGGTTGTCCTGTGAGTCATGTTTTCAGTCCCAAATTTTCCAAACGTAGGCCAACATGAGGACATTGAGTAGACAAGAAATGCTTTCACTGCCTGTCTGTGGCTCAGTGAAGTTTATTGTACTGTGCAAGGTTTGGTTCTGCCTTGCCTAAGGTAATGTAGCCAACTTAATTGTTGCAATTAAGTTACCTGCTGCTGCTGCTGGCGGCAACAAATCTTCATTGACTTTGCTTCCTTTTCGGACAAGTTCAAGCAAAGTAATGGCTAATGATGTAACATTTTTATCATTTAGCCTAACTTAATGTTATTAACCTAAGATCAGAGTTGTCAACCTTATTCGACAAATAAAAATTTGAGCCAAACTTCAATGTTTTTAGATCAACCTAATAAGTGGTAACCCTGATGCGATGAAAAGTATGAGCTCATACCAATTATGCTTAGTTGTGTTTAATTTTGTTTGCTCATTGCATTTTTGTAAATTTTAAGTTTTACAAGTTAAATCCACGGTAAAAGTTTCAGCTACTAAGTTTATCATGTGCAAAATATGTTTCAGTTGTTGTATTGTTTTCCTTTGTTTTTAGGGAAGACCCAGGAAGTGGAAACCTCATAACTTTTTTACAGTTCCTTTTTGTAGTGGTTGAAGGATTTATATTCACCATGAAATGTGGAACAAAGAAACCGAACGTTAGTATATGGTAAGTGTTCTACACCCAAGGGATGCCTACTTGTTGAAGAATGCTTAAATTGTTTTCACACTCAAAATAGAAAGAGTAGTGACTTAAGGATGACCTAAAAAAACACTTTTTTTCTCTTCTATCTTGAATACAAACTCCCTTATCAGTTACTTACAAAAAAAGTAACTTCTAGGGTGTCTCTTCAAATACAAAAGGCATTGTAGGGTTTTGCTATGTGCAGTATCACTTAACTTCTGGCTGTATTGTTGTGCAAATAAATTTTAGAATACAGTCGACTTCGTCGAATACATAGAACTCGAAACTCCACGGGACTGCGATTTTTCTTCGTGTTACGTATAGTTCGTCGAAGGCATAGTTCGAGTTATAGAGGTAAACCAAATGAAAATTCATGATGCAGAGATAAAGAAAAATGTAGTTTATTCCCTACATCTCCGACAAATCTGAGCTTTTAACTTATTTAAATATTATACCTGTAGGAAAGATAAATACATATTTATAATATAATATCCTGTAAAACACGAAAACAGATTCACATTAATTCTGATTTAAAAGCCCGTAATCTTCCTCTGCTTAAACATGTAAAAACAATTAATTACAGTATCGATCATAATTTTTATTGAAACAATTATTACCTTCACTTGCACGCTTTTCAATTTACACCTGGTTTTTTATAATTGTTGATAGCTGGAATATTAAACCTGGCAGCAATGTCTTTCTTCTTTACCGCCCCGACGTTCACCAACTTTATTATTTCTAACTGTTCATCAACAGTCAGTGCTTTGGGTTGTCTTTTCGCACTCATTCTCAAATATTTCACGCACAAACAGTCGTCACACACTCAAAAAGTCCCGCACAAGGTAAACGTACTCCAGACTGCAGACAGTCTAAAGGCGCTTGACCCCAGATAAGATTCACCGACAGGTTGCATCCTGAACACCGGGATTTCGTGTTGCAGAGGCCCATTCTGAAAATTTTGTGGTATGGAGGTAAACTTCGAGTCATGGAGGTAAATCGCGAATCGAATTCGTCTTATCTACTGAACTTCATGTTATAGAGGTAATTTTTGAGTCCCTTCGAGTTATAGAGGTAAAATATGACCGGAAAATTAGTTTGTGTTATGTATAGTAATTTCTTCGTGTTAGACAGGTTTTTCCAAGGGGATTCAAAATAATTTGTGATATCGAGGATTTTGTAATATCAAGGTTTGTGTTAGCGAGAGTCGACTGTAGAAAAAGTTTTTTGTGAATCCATCATAATTATTGCAATAAATAAAAAAAATCATTTATTTACTTTTCAGGAACTACACGGTTCTAGTCATTATGTTCTTCATAGTCAATGTCTTCAACAATTATGCGTTTGACTTCAACGTGGCAATGCCATTGCATATGATTTTCAGAGCAGTAAGTACAATATACATGAAACTGTATAATTGGGGCTTGATCTTATTATTATCACTATCGAATGAGACCCGTTTTTTGAACCTGTACGGTAAGGTGAATAGTTTAAACTGTTTTTTAGAAAATTGAATCCCAGGGTAAACCTAAACAAACTAATTATGTTTACCTAATCATTTAAGAGTGCTCCTAAACTACGGTACGCAGAAAACACTGAAATTTGCCAAAAACTTGTGTGAGGTTATTTATTGCTAGTTTATGATTGTAAAGATAATGATTTCTAGAGTTTTTACTATCTTTCATTATTTTTTTTCATTATGCCTTCAGAAGATAAATTGTGTTAAATGAAAATTGCAGGGACGGTACTGTAAACAAACTTGCTTGACTTGACAGAGGATTTTTTTATTGGGAGGCTCATTTTGCATCCTGACGATGCATCTTTGATCTCTGAAAGTTTATTGTAGCACTCGGAAGTGGCTGCTATAGTTTACGTAATAGCACAAATCAATTAATTACATTAAATGACTGACGAGACTCTTTCCCCACACACAGGTTCCTCTGCCCATGTGGGGAAATATTTCAGCTGTATAATTTCTGCATGTTATTATTTTGTATGTATTTTGCTGAATAAAGGAATTTCAGTTTAAATTTCAAAGTTTAACTCCTACAGTGTGTTTTTTAAAATCTACAAGCAATACTAAACTAAGCAAAAATACTTTATTTTCATTAGAATCTTGAATAACATTTTGTTAAAAGAATGAACTGACACCATAAGGACTCTTTGAGCAGCATCAAGAATAACATTTGGCTTTTGAGTTGTATTTATACAAAAATCTCTAAAATTAAAACGGGCCATAGATTGATAACCTGCTTAAGTTAATTAATGTAATTTTATTATTCTTTAGTAAGTTAAACACTTTTAAGTAGGCGTGAACCAGCAAAGGTTAATTCAAAAATTTATTTTGAACGTTAAGTGTAAACCTTTGAGGAGTGTTGATGATTTACGGACTTTTCCAGGGTTCTCTGATTGCAAATATGATAATGGGTATTATAATTCTAAATAAAAAGTACTCACCTTCCAAGTACATCTCCGTGGGACTGATAACTCTAGGGATCGTTATCTGCACCATCATATCAGGACAAGATGTTGTAAGTATTAAAAAGAAGTATTTGTGTTTTGGGTTTTTTTATTACATTTTTATGATACATTGGAATAATTATCATGACTCTCTCACACTTGATACAGTGAGAAACTTAATACTTCATTTTGAGAGTCATTTTTAAAGGTATTAATGTTTAAAACTAAAACATTTGTTTTAAATATTATATTGCCTTTAAATTATGTGGTTTTATCTTCAAACATTGCTTTGTTTAACATAGGCTAACTAATTGCTGTCCTAGTTAGGCCCTACAGTTGGTAATATATGTTGCCACTGTTGTCAGTTTCCAGCTGATAATAAACCCCCTATAATCCTTCAATATAATTTTGTAAAACTCATTCTCTAAACTTCAGAGAATTGTGGGAATTGTGTTGATTCTGTTAGTCTTATGTATCAATAGTATTGAATCAAAATAAATAATAAAGTAACTGGGATGTTGGCGTGTCCTATAATTCAGCTACATGGAAGTCATGGATTGTGGATAGTTATGGCTTATGTTTGCGATATTCCCTGGTGGGAATTAACGTCTGCATCACTGAATATTAATCCTTTGTGATCGGATTGAATATTTGCCGCTATTCCGTAGCGATCGTGAGACCAGCTCTACTGGCCACCATCATTAGCGTACAGAAGTCGGATTTTTTCCCACAGCAATTGTCATTTGCGATCGGATGTCCAGCAGGGCTGGCCAACATAAAATCCAACGAACGCTCGAGTGTCCAGCAGGACTGGCCAATAAGCGCCGATAACATATGTTTTTGTTTGTTTTTTCTAAATTTTGCCTGATGCCTGTAGAGTGCTTCAACCTAGTGAGGAGTTATTTAACTGAATGATTGGCAGGCTTGCAACGTTGAATAGTGAAAATACCCTACGATAACATTGCTGGCTTACAATAAAAACAATCCTGAGCTGCCCGGCGTGAAAACAATTCCGAGCTGACGGGAGTGAGCCGCCATGACGAATGCCGAGCTGACGCGGAGTGGGGCGTGGCCAGTATAGCTGGCCATCCGACCGGCGGAACCAAGCTATACAAAAATTAATTCCGACTGGATGCCGAGTGTGTTGTGGCCAGTCCTGCTGGCCTTACGATCGGAAAGGGTTACGTTCATACATAACACCATCCTGATAATTAGACTAGTTCATAATTCATTGGATAAAATTGTGGTTCGGGCCCCTACGTTAAACTGTAAGTCCCTTAGTTGCCATTGGCTGTTGGGCTGCTTCAAAAACACACTGTACTTAATCATTAACAAGACTATACAAGATCGCGCCACAGACATCCAACATTCATCCTCATTCTTACTTGGCTTAGTTTGCCATTTCATAATAAAGTATTAATTAATACAAATTAAATTTATTCATAATCTACTAAATCAAGTAAAAATTTCTTAAACATCTTTTATTGTGATCATTGTTGCCTCGGTCTAATGAAATAGGAGCTACTTTACTTTGTAAATTACGGTACTTTTTTTTCTTTAGAAAAAAACTGGTCCAATCAAACCTGATGCTCAACCCACTTCTGAGATGGAGGACTTTTTCTGGTGGACTGTGGGTAAGCAGTTTTCACATACTTGACTAGGGAACATTAGCCTTTCCTTTGGCATTTCTTTTATTGATCTCAAAGTTATTATTTTTACTAATATTAAATATAACCAGTTTTTGTCTGTGTTTTCATTGGATTGCTTGGAATAAGATTTGTTTTTATTGATGACGCCTTTTGTTGTAAAGTTTACGAGACAATACAAATTTTCATCAACATTCTCATTTAGTCTAAAAATTCCCTACATGTACACAAATGATGAGCACACAAGTGCAAGCTGTAAGCTTTCATTACAAACTTGACTACAAGCTTTTTTTTAGGCAACTGAAGTTCAAGCTAGTAGTGTTTCCATGCAGTGAAATCTAAAGACAGTGATGTACCACAGTGGCAATAGTGACATAGTCAAGCCAGGGGTGACCGCTCATGATGGAACTGGATTCTCCTATCATGTGATCAGACAGTCAAATAGGCTCTGTATTAAGGCACTCTGAGAGACTTCAGAAGCATTTTTTAAATGAAAGTCAGTACAATGCTTTTGAAATTTCTTGGAACAGTGCAAATATATAGTGCTGTTTGAAAATAATACTTGTAGTTGAAAATTTTACCATAATTGACAGCACATAATAGTGAACTTCTAAGATTCTAAAACACAAGTTTCCCTGTACGTATAATTGAGGTAGGCCCCAAGTCACCTGCTGTTTTGGGAATAATTTATTATTGGTTTATTTAAGCTGGGTAATAATTTAGTTTTGTGCCTTTGCATTGCACTGAGTTGTGATTATTTCAGGAATTGGTCTACTAACAACTGCACTGTTTATGTCTGCCAGAATGGGGATATACCAAGAAGAACTAAATAAAAAGTATGGGAAGAATCCAATGGAAGCTCTCTATTTTACTGTGAGTATTTAGTCAGCGATTGCAGTAAACTTTTAATTAAGATGTTTTACAAGCTATTATGTTTCTTAAGATACTAAAACTGATTAATGTCATACGATTGATTAGTTGATAATGTAAAACAAATGTAATGAAGTTTTGCCCAATATGTAAATCAGTGATTGTTCAGTGAAACATTACTGGTACAAAACATCTAAACCACTAAAATAAAAAAAAACTACAAAAAATACATAAATAACAAAAAAAAAACAATAACTCAGTGTGTCAACCTGTTCTAGACTACTCTTTGTTGTTTATTTTATCTGCGACTCAACTTTTTTCTTGAGGGGGTTGGAAATAATTAAAAGTTGGTAATCTATTAAAGGTTTATATGTGGCCAGCCTGAAATACAGGCTGACTTTAATCTGCTTACCAATCTAAACTATGTTTGTGTAGTCAGAGGGTGAATTAGATAAACTTTGACTCACTACCCCCAGTTTTTTCAACCTCCAGTAGTTTTTTACTGACCTGCCTACAAACGTACACCCATGGAACAAGCGGCTCCCAGGCAGGGCCTTTCCTAATAAAACAGCAGTCGCTAATCCTTTATTATTCTGGTCACACCACTAGGTGTGTGGATGAGTGCACTGCTATCGTTTAGTCAATCAGTTGCCCGTCTGACATTGTAGACAGCTATGCTATTTGTTTATTCTCTCCACAATCAGCTGATCATAACTGAACTCAGTTAATTCATATTTAAGTACATGTGCTACCATCTCTTGGAAACATGTTCAACTAGTTAGATTCATACAGGAGCAAAGCTGACTCTAACATCAAGTCATTTACATCATACTGCATAGAAACATCTGTTTTCTGTGCCTAACTCTTTGCTGGAAAGTTACTCTTTGCTGATCTGTTACGTAAATTTACCGTGCAGTGCACAATAAATATACAGTGCACTAGGCAAAGGAAATAACGTAAGTCAACAATCAAGACAACCAGCTGATTGCAGCAAAAACCGACATTTAATGAATGTTTATTGGTTACTTCGGAGAAATGTAATGACAGCAATGGTTGCAGTAGCAGATGTACGTTTATTAAAGTCTGTGTTTGAAAAAGTTAGAAACGTAATAGTTTATTTAAGGAATATGTTATGACTAAAAATTTTTTTTTCTGAATAGTGTGATGTAAAGTATTGTACGTCACATGCCTGGAAAGTTTTACTATTATGCATGTAAATCCCACACTCGCCAGGCAGCTCGCGCAGGAACTATCGTGCTCTCATGGTAAACTGATCCTTACTGGGCTGGTATTGCAATATACTATTACACAGTTGGAGTTTCAATTTTTTCCCTCCCGCCTAATGGTGTGACCAGAATATAAGTTGTGTTGTTGAGAACCACAGGACTGCTTAACTGTTGTAAATTGTGTAAACTAACCGTTGTGTGTTCAGCACCTACTGCCTCTGCCGGCGTTTGTGCTGCTGTACAACAACATCTACGAGCACCTGATGATCGCAGTCAACAGCAAGCCTTTTGACATTCCATTGCTACATGTGGCCGTGCCGGTGATGCTTCTCTACCTGCTAGGCAATGTCGTCACTCAGTATCCTTTTTGAGGAAGACTTAAGTGAGCAGTTGGATTTGGTTAACTTGAAAGTTTTTTTAATAACTTCTTCAATCCAAGGTTGTATTGGTATACACATTTCAGCTCTAGGCCATCATCAGTATTAAACAGTTTCTCACAAGGTATTTTCTTTGCTCACAAATAATTTCTTCAAGCTGTGTCACTTTGTTTATAAATACAAACAGTTTCACACTACACATTACACTTACTACACAAAATATGTAAAACATTTATTTGCTTGGTGTACGCATGCGTTGGGAGCAGATTCAGAATTCTGATTTCTGACTCATTTCTGTGTCTACTCCCAACGCATGCACACGTCCAGTAAATGAATGTTTTACGTATTTGGTTTAGTAAGTGTAATGTGTAGGCCTAGTGTGTTACTGTTTATTTTTATAAATAAAGTGACACAGCTTGACGAAATTATATATGAGCAAATAAAATAAACCTTTGAAAAACTGTTTGATACAAATGATGGCCAATTGCCAAAATGTGTAAACCAATAGCTGGTGACTTGTAAGCTGGCACTTGGGCCTCACGCGGGCAGTATAGGCGCGGGGGTGAGTGGGGAGTGTTGGAGGTATAAGAAAAAGGCCGGACTGCAAACAATTCTGCTGACGGACGCCTTCACGCGGGTCGCGAGGACGTTGCCGCAACCCGCTTGACAGAACGTAATGTTTTTGAACTAGGCTAGTATCGACTGAATATCGATCGGTCAAGTGCCAGCTTAGAAGTCACCAGCTGTACAACCTTAGATTGAAGACGTAAGTTGAAAAACTTTCAAGTTATATCAAATCAATCTGTAGCTACAAATAATTCATCAGGAGTTCGTTACAAAAAGTTCTGGTGACGAGTTGAGGATTTCATCTTGACATAAAAATGTGTTGTTGATATTCATGATAAGCTTAACCACGCACTCGATTCACTTCTTGGATATTCAAGTTTTCCCGGTGTATTGTCACTTTGGTTTAGGTTAGCTGATGTTTCAAACTCCTTACAGATATGCTCACTTAGAAAATGGGTGCCTGTAAAGAGTCAGAAACATCTTCCACCCTCCATCAATGTAAGTCACAAGGTAAAGCCAGACGGTGGATTCGGTAAGTAACCGGACATTGTTGATTATCAAGATGCGGTGGATTTGCCTATTAGTGACTGTGGTAACCAGTTAGCCACCGGTGACTGCGGCTGAACTGTTTCAGATGTTTTGTGTGTGAATGCACAGTAAATAAAGAACATGGGGGGGGCCTCTATATTTGCATGCAAAAATTGACAGGTACATGAAGTCCACATGGATTTTCTTTACCAACCAATTATGCTTATTTACTATTTATAAATTTATTTCTTTTTCTTCACTTTTGTGGTGTTTGATGTAGTGAGCTAAAGTTCTCTACCTCACTCTTTGGTCAGCAAAGCACTGTTGGCAATTTCAATAAACTAGGACAGGTAATGGTGTTGGGTTACATCCGGCCTATCTGCATGCAGGGCTGGACATATTGGGGACAATTTTGAACAAGAATTAATTTTAATGCTGCTAGATGGTTTAGAATATTTTTACTGTGGGAAAGCTTGCGGATGAGTAGGATTTGTCTCAGGAAAGGGACAGAATTCAGCTAGCTTTACTGAAAGAATAGTTTTCACGCCGTAGTTTCTAACTGTCACTCTGAGCTGTGTATGTTCCCTGACCCGGCCAGATACCTGTGCATCAGCTCGGTGTACTACCTGACGTCGGAGTGTTCGTCCCTCACCGTCACTCTCGTCATCACTCTGCGCAAGTTCGTCTCGCTGCTGTTCAGCATCGTCTACTTCAAGAACCCCTTCACAGCCTGGCATTGGGCCGGCACCCTCATGGTGTTCACGGGAACTCTCATCTTCACAGAGGTAAAGAAAGGGAAACCTTCGTAGAAACAGAAATAAATTAGAACTTAACTTATTCATAATCCAAGGGACAGGCAATTTTGGCCTATTGAAATTATAGGAAGTTTAATATGCAGTAGACTCTCACTCATCCAGAAGTAATATGGCAGACGTCTGGTTTGGATCAAAGTAAAACCAGACCATTGGGAGATAAGTCAAAATTCGTATATTCTGTGGTTACGCCAAGCTGTTTTGTCAATGCACATGTTAATGCAAATGTGAGCAACTATTATATGTTCATACTCTATGTAATAAATTACCGTAGCCTGCTGCCGTTCATTTGTGACTGGCAAATATGCGCAATAATTTTTGCGGCCGATCAAAAATTTCACCAAGCTTCATTCGCCATTCACTCAGGACTTACAAATACATGAGATCATTTTCACGGCTGATTGCACGTTTCGTAAAGCTGCATTCGCCGTTTATTGGCAAATGTGGTCGTTTTTGTCAAGCGGTCATGAGTTTCACAAAGCTATACTTGTTTTTTAGTTGCGATCGCTAAAATAAATCTGTCACAAAAATTTCCCAAAGTAAAAACAAATACCGCCCAAAAATCAAGATTTTAATTTTCCCAAAAATTTCCCGAAATTTTGGCACCCAACCATACCTTATACCACGCTTATTTGCATGAAAAAAGCGGGCGCTAAAGCGTAAAGTTAAGTTTTTTTTTTTCAAAATATAGCAAGAATTTTTTTTTAAGGTCATTGATCCATGCCAGCGGGAGTCGGGCCAAGGCCGATCGGGATTAGCGAGAGGCTACTGTATTGAGGGTTTTAAGTACAGAGGTTATTGTGAATGAAATTCGAATTATGGAGGTTTGTCTGTTTACAGATACATTCAACATTGCTAAAACAACTCGCCAATGGTTTCAGAGTACAGGGTTGCACTAGTTCATATTTCAACTGGTTATGGTTTTTTTGTGTTTGATTCAAATTACTGAGGTGTAAGGTAGTCTCAGTTCTAACTGTAGTAGCTGACTTTAAATTAAGGAAGTAATGTTTTAAATTAAAGCAACAAAATTAAAATTCTAGAGGCTTGAGTAGAGAAATATTCAAATTTTAGAGGTTTCATTACACATTAAATAATTTTATAGCATTGAAAAATTCACTCAGTTTTTTCATTTTCAATCGAAAACTGCACACCTGGATGTTTAATTTTGATAACGTTATTTCTTGTTTAAAATTAAAGCTTGATATATCTTTACTGAAATTTTACAACATTACAGAAGTAAACTGGAAGGGAAAAAATCTTATTCATTTAAATATTTTATACAGAAATGAAAGGGATATTATCAGATTTAAATATGCCTGGCTGCCAAGAGAGCTGATAGCGTTATCTGAAGAGCGTGTAAGGGAACCTCTAACAGACTTTGCCTCATAGGCCCCAATTTTTTTCAAAACATTTAATTGTTTGTTTTGTATTTACATCTTACTTTTATAAGATTGTTTCAATATAAATAGGGACTTTTATTTTTCCATATGTTAAAAAATAACTTTTATTGTTTTGTTAAAATATTAATATTAAGGAGATAAAGTAACAAACTAATCAAAGAAAATCAAATGATTTGTCATAATAATTTTGTTGGCTTTGTCTGTGTCTTTGTCTATGGAATGGCATGTAGTGTTTTGGAAAAATAAATTCACTCTTACTCGTATTGTTACCAGGTCCCTCAGAAGATCATGCAGTCCTCTGCGGCGCCCGTCCCGACTAAGAAGACTCAATGATCGTTTCGTCTGAGGAAACTGGGGGTCTTAGTTTGTAGTTTTAGGGTTATCGACGTTCAGTTATAACAGTGACTTTATACATAAGGTATTAAATTAGGATTAATGTGGAAACAAATGGCTCACCTGTAGCTGAGTTGAGTTGGCCATCAGAACAAAACATTAAACTTTACAGTCTTTCTCTTTCTCTTCATCTTTGAGAAAGGTTCAAATGGCTGGACCGAAAAATTGGGACTTTTTCTGTACAGTTTTATGTTTTTTGTTTTGATGATGGCCTTCTTAGCTACAGGGAAGGCAGTTTTTTCCTTTATACTCCTAAATAATACTAAACCTTTAAGGTTTTTTCCTACAAAAAATCCTTGTAAGTAAGGTATACATTTATACATTTTATTCTTGGAAGTATAATGTTTCCTTTTATTTCCTATACATAAAGGTACATTGATAATGAGGGAGTAACAATAATTATTTTCGTCATTGTGATTAGCACGAGTGATGTGTAAGTGTATTCTTCCTTCTCACTTTTTAAGTAGTTGTATGTGTATTTTTGTGATAGGTTGTTATGTTTCTGTTGTTATTTTTCTACAAAGACATTGTTAATGTTTATATTTGTTATACTTAAAGGGCTGGAATCCAAAGTTTTTTCACACAATGGCACTTCGGACAAAAAGGATTTATTATTCAACATAATCACACTTGCCTAGTGAAAAATGAATACAAAACCTTCAGGTTTTGAGGAGACATTTAATAAAAATTCATTTAGTCATAAAAATAATAGGTCCTTTGAAGGACTTATAAATCGTTCTTCGAGGGCAAACAAGGAAAAAGTTATTATTATTTCTAACAAATTTGTTGATCAAAAAAATTTTAACATTAATGCTGCATTAAATACTAAATATTTTATATGAAATTTTAGGGATATCCTTAGTTCAGGTGAAATAGAGCTTTAATCAGGCAAAATTGAGCTTTGCTCAAATTTTATATTTCAAAATTTGATTCTTTCATTTCCTTGTGTTGGTTTTTTTTACTCTATTGTCAATCCGTCCTATTAAGCATTTATGTAAATGTTAGACTCGGATTCCAAATTTGTTAGGTTTGGTGTTTAATAACAGTTTTAAACCAATTTCCAAATATAAGCAATTTTACATCAGGGTTGGTTTTATGTATTCATCTTAGTATTTTTATACAACTAGTTAACAGTAAGGCAACTATTATCACACAAGGTGGCTTAGCCTTGCCACTGGCGGCGCTGCTAAGCCACCTACCTATGTTTACACACGGGTGGCTAAACCACATGGCTTGCTTCAGTACTAAATTGAATTTTATGGGGGTGGTTGTTCTTCAATGTCGCTCATTCACCTTATGTTATAAGGACCTAAGTTAGGATTTAATTGTACAATTTTTGAATTAAGATAGGCCAGTACCATTTTAGAACTGTTGAATTTGTTTTAAATGTCATTAATTTTACAATGGAAATTGTAAGATGTTTTTGTTGATTATTGTTAGGAATGTAGAAAAATTAATAAATTTACTTTTTGTTCAGTTAATAAACTTCTATTGGCTGTTTTAACCCTTGAGCGGGCGCTTCACCGGCAAAACGCGAGAGGGCGCATGCAGAGTTTTACTCCGCAACACTATATTGCACAAATTTAATCCATTTTACTTGTTTTGTAACGAAATATTGTATTTAAATGTTGACAAACTTAATTAAGAATCATATTTCATCTTCGATGCAATTAATTGTTCAACTTAATAGGTGTAATATTTCAATTAAACATAGTAAGTAAATTTCTAGTATAAAATATGTATTAATTACTATTTACATTTTTGACTTTTCCTTCCGCTTCTTTTTTTTTAAAGCGAAAGGAAAAGTCCATAAAATGTAATAATTACAAATCCTTCGCTATTATGAACTTAAAAAATATGTATCACTGTCTGTGTAACGGGCGAGGGTGCTCCGTAAACTGAGATGGCATCTCTGAATTGCAAAAAACGAGGTACCAAGGGAAGGGGGTGGGGGGTATAAATAGCTTTAGGAGATTCTTGGAATGAGGGGCGTAAAGTACGGAGCCGGACACGACCGCCGACACCCATTATGTCCGATTATTTTAACATAAAAAACACGTGCGGAGGAAAACTCCGCGTGCGCCCGCTCGAGGGTTAATAGATGTTTTGTTTGTTCATTGCTGTGTTAGTAAATTATCTATGATTGTTTTAAACTTTGCTGTTAAAAAAATACAAGAATGTTGTTATCATAAGTGATTTGGAGAAACCAAACTGATTAATTGTTCAGATCCTTGTGTAATAATCAACTCTATAACTTTGAACATTGCCAATTAATTTTTTAAAGGAAAATTTGATTGAAGATATTTAATATGTTAGAACTTGCCGTGTTAATGTCAATAAGTTAGAAAGCTTATTATTGTTATCAGAAACCAAAGATATTAAAACGTCCACAATAAAAGATCAAATTTAATAAAATTGAATGCATGAATGGAATACAGCAGCTTATTATAACTTATTGTTTGTGATCGATTGACTAGGAAGGAAGTTGTTATCGAACCATATTCCAAGATAATATATTTTTCTACGTGTGTATATTAATAATCATATTAATTATTATAACTAAGTTAGGCATATTGTTGTTCTATGATTAAAGTGTTTTATTTGAGAAAAATAAATCTTAAGAAGTCAACAGTACCTATTTTTGTTTTATTTGTCATTGAAGATTATCACTACTTTATGGAAACCAACTTCATAAAGGTCCACATTATTTAGTGTTGTTTCTCAAGTAATGAAATAAATGTTCTGTCTTCAAAAATGAGATACTATTCCCTAAAAATAATTGTGGTCTGCTCTTTAAATTGAACTTCTTTGATTTTTTAGTCTTCCTAAGAAATGTTCACTATTCACCATGATAAAATAAAAAAAAGTTTTTAACCAAAATATTCTTTTTTTAACAAGAATGTGTATACATCTAGACAACATCTACATATATCATCAGCAGGAATGCTACGTTCTGAGTTTAACTAGATAAATAAGTTTTAGCTTTATAACAAAACATAGCCCAACATTATTTGTTTAGCTGTACATTATAACCTTGCTTTCGATAGACAACTTATATTGATATGAAAGTAAATTGGGAATTCCTATTGTTTCACATTTTTATCAGACACCAGTTATCTTAGGCAATCAATCTAATGAATTAAAACAATTGAACTCATTTAGCCTGTAAGGGTTTCACCTAATTGTTAGGTTTTGCACTTTTTGGGAAAAACTCTTGTAGAGCAGTTACTCAAATGGAATATAGGTACAAAGAGACAGTGTAAGAAATGTCTGCAAATGTGGAAGATGTTTCTCCCATGTTAGTCTCACTTAAACCCAATCTTGTTCTTTCCAAATGTTTCGGTGTATGTTCTTTATCTAATCTTTTCGGCAGTTCCCAGACAAGAATGTTGAAGTGTAAGTTTTTCTCTCTTACGACTATCTATCAGTTGGTTTTTGTGTTCTATTACCAATATTCACAACCTAAGGGTTTATCAGGTCTTTTTGACAGCCGAAGCAAATTTAACATAATAACCCTGAAGTCAATATTTTTCACTGTAATGTTTTTAGAATGTATTTGCTCAGACAGAAAATTTCTGAGATTGCTGGAGAGTGTTGATGAAGTAGACTTACGAGTTAAGAAGACGATGCCTAAGGAATACGAAGAGTTGGCTAACCTCGGTGTTTACAAATGGTTGGTTGTAGTATTCATTTTCGAAATATTTTTATTCATAGACAGGGAGTGCAATTGGAAGATAGAACAATGTTTTGACTTTTATCATTTTAACTCTCTTATCTTTTATCACATTCCATTTCTCTCAGCTGTGTCTCTATTTTGTGCCACTAGTTCTGAAGTGTTCAAAAGATTTCATGTGTTGCAACAAATGATGTTTGGAGACAGAGAGAAGTTGAAGGATTCAATATTTTTGGAGGAATGCAGGATTTTTCACAGCCTTGTTGCGACTTCGTCAGAAATATTTCTTGATTGGATTTCCTTCAGATTGACAAATCATTTTATGATAATAGCTTTTCACACTGTGGCTGAGCTCTGCTTTCCTTGCTTTTCCGGCAAAGGATGTGTTATATTCATCGTAGCAGTGAGAATTATGCAACAGCTGATGTTGGTTAGTATAATATGCTTCTGTGCTTCAAAACTAAATGAAAAGGTAAGACTGGAAAAAGCAATTTTTTATAGGACGACTAATAATTTATATTGATTTAGCTATTGATATTTTGGAATTGTAATACTTTAGAATCTATTGAGTTTGGTACCAAACATGAAACTAATTTTGTATCTATTAAAAACTCACAAATTTCTAATTTTTAATGCACAGTAGCATTAATACGTTTAGCTTTGTAAAAAGAAAAATCAAAAAAATTTAAGTTCTGGACTGCCTTGAAATAAACATTATAAGTCCTTATCCCACCATTAACTGAAGAGCCCTATCTACACTAACCAAAATCAGTGTTCTAAATTAAATTAAGCTTGACTGAAAGCCTTCTAGTACCTATCACAAAAAACTTATTTTTGTCTTTTAGAGACAGTATTGACTTAGAGAACATATACTTTTGGTAGTGCAATACCCGAAGCTCAGATAAACTTTTCAACCTTTACACAATAACATGGTCCTACTTCTTATTCAGACTATATGAATTTCACTGGTGGTTTTGCCTAGGAACTAAATACTTCACTAAGAACACAAAGCTCTAAAATATGCTGACAGTGGTTAATACAATTTTTTATTCAGAGTGAAGAAATCCTGAATGAGTTGAACCTGATTCCAGTGGAAGAATCCCCTTACAATTGTAAAGATCAGGTAGTACAGTCTGTATCCGTTTTGAATGATTGTTTGTTATAATCCAATGGAAATGTAATCAATTTCATTTTTATTTTGAAAGGATAGGCTAGTGTAATGTCTGACACCTTTTCTTTTTTTAGTATGAACAACCAGGTTTTAATACATCACTAGATAAATATTCAAAACAAAGACAATATAAAATATTTAAAGGTGAACTTGAATAGATATTAATGTGGGAGGGATGAGATGCAACTTGTGTTATCAGGTTTATTTTATGTATTCAATTTATTAATTTACAAACCAATCCATTCCGTTATTTATTACCAAGATACCATTATAAATCAAATTTAAAGAAAATGGTTAATGAACAATTGTTAGAATGTTTACATTTATTATCAATTTATTTTATCATATAATAGGTGTGAAACACAGCTTTTGTTGTTTATTTAAAAAGGCTAACATTACTTTCACCTTCTAAATTTTACTTAAACCGGGCTGGCTACTAGGGTGGTGCGAAAAAAACTAAATTTTGGAATTTTGAATCGCTATAGGTCTCAAAAGTTGCGAAATAGCATGTAGGATGTAGAATACTGAAAAAATAACTTAAAAAAATTATGTAAGATATTCCGATCGCGCAATGACCTTGAAGTTTAGCATGTAAATCTCCATAAAAGAATTAGTGAATGATCTTAATTCGGTTCATACTGGACACTGATAATCGTACAAAAGTATTGCCATGAAAATGGAAAGAGCTCTTTAAAACATTTTTAAAAACGTATAATTTTTCCGATTAGACACCAGTATTATCGATCTATGGCCTTCTAAAAATCCCTTATTTAGGCGTTTGTTCAATTTTTTGGCTTGCACTAAAACGATAATTCTGTGCTGTAATTGAACAAATTATACCATTGTTCAAAACATTTTAAAGAGGTCTTTGCATTTTTCATGGTAAAACTTTTGTATGATTATCAATGTCCAGTATAAACCAAATTATGTTTATTTGCTAATTCTCTTATGGAGTTAAACATGTTAAACTTCAAGGTTATTGTGTGATCGGAAGATCTTATATGATTTTTTTTTAGTTATTGTTTCAGTATTCTACATGTTATTTCGCAACTTTTTAGACCTATAGGGATTCAAAATTCCAATTTTTTTGCACCATCCTACTGGCTACATTACTAGTAATATAAAAATACCCCCGTTGCAGCAGACCTGTATACTCAGCGAATTTCAAATGCAAAACAACATATTTCAATCCAACATAGCGAGATTTGGCATGTTTTGGTAAGCTCCATAAGATTAACATGTGGAATGAGTATGCAGGTTTGCTGCTACAGGTATGTTTAAACTGGTTGGTTTTAATTTATTATTTAGTAGATCTGAACTAGAAAATGCCATTTACCAAGTTTTATCAAGATATGTTGAGAAATAAATGAGATATAGAATTTCACTTAATTTCCCATATAAGGTTAACATTGGGACAACGTACTGTGTTTACCACTTTCAATATCTCGGTAACCAATGGACATAAAGCAGTGATTCAAATTACTAAATTGTTTGTTTTTTGAGCTAAATTCAATGGTGCCAACAAAAATTCGATAAATTTTATTTTTCTATATAAAAAACTTAAAAAACCCATTTTTGGGGGGGGGTTTATCCCCCTTTACCCCCCCTTCCGGTGGTCCGATCGGGCTGGTTCACGAACTCGTCCAATCGATTACCACTTTACATGTCTGTACCAAATTTCATCAAGATCGGACCATTTTTACGGCCGCTATCGTGCTAACAGACACATATATATATATCTAAAAATTCGGACGAATGGTGTTTTTTGCTTCTGGGGGTTGCAAAACGAAAAGTTATAATGATCTGGGGCTTAGGTGTTACCATGAGACCTACGGTAATAGCTTCTTCCCTATAGGGGAAATTCGCTAAAATTAATAAAAAGCCAGTATCAGAACCTCTCAAAGATAGAGAGTACACACTAAACAAAACTTAAAAGTATTGTAAAAATAAATCATGAAATATAATTTTTTTTAAATTTGTTACAGATTGAATTATTTATAGACCAAATACTGGCCAGCCCTTTGAAGGTTTCTGCCTTTGGACTGTTTGATGTAGACATGACTACCATACCAGGCGTGAGTGACTGCTTCTTATCGGTAAACTCTCCCTCTTATCTGACACCTCAGGGCCAAGTGATCCACCGAATTGTGGATAGTTATTAGCGAAGGCTTGTGGACGCGTTGTTCCTTTAGTGGGGATTAACATCTGCACTATTGAATACTATGTTCATAGGACCGTCTCTTAATTAGACCAGTTCATAAAACTGTTAAACGAGGAAATTGCGGTTCGGATCCCACATGAAAATGTAGGTCTCTTAGTTGCCTTTGGCTGTTGGGCTATTAATTAACAATCTATGTCTAAGACTACAAGATCGCGCCACAATCTTCCTTCACTCATGTGTCATTCATTATTGGCTTAAAATACCTACCTGGGTAGGTCGCCATTTCAAGTAATGTATCTCATGTATGTATGTAACAAGACCTATCCGGGAAAAGGTTTTCTGGTTAAACCAACGTTCTTGAAAACTTCTTAAATTATAATGATCAAATGCCTACCTAATTGCTCATTACTCTGACTTTTTAGACTATGATTACTAGATTCAAATCCCTCCCATGAGAATAGTCAAAACAGTAACTGTCCATTTTGTGCCAATCACATCCGGTTCTGATGATAAAAATAGTGCGCTTAAAAATATGTCACTTCTGCAAAATGTAGTACGGTTTTACGATGGTGAAAAGGTGTCTGGATAAGAAGGAGTCAAGTGTACTAATTACAATAAAGAAGTTATGTATAAGTTTCTGTTCTTATGAAGTTCTTCCTTATGTATTGAGATCCGTTAAATTTCAAAAAATATTCTGATACAGTGTATTTATTTAGTTTTAATTCAGAAAGCACATATTTTCAATTTCTTTTTTTAGTACCGGTAGTTTGATTATTTTGTGACTTTCCTTAATTTTTTTTTGACTTGTTGAACTTTTTTAGGTGAAGCCAACCACAATTAAGCTTCCTTGTCCATTGACTTATATTTATTTATCAATAGAAGTAGTAATTATAACATTTGCTCAATTATTATCAATTATATTATCACGTAGGTGGCTGGTGAACAAGTTAAGAGCTTAACTCATGCTAACGAACACTGATTTAGAGGGGAAACAAGGGGGAATGATGATGTCTACTGGTTTATGACAGTATGAAAATTCAGTTTAGAAAATTATGTAAACACAACCTTTCTCATAATTAGGCTAACACGTTTATCTTGCATTCCCCCAATGAAACATTTCCCCTGCGCCCCTGATAAAGAATTAAATAAGGTCACATTGTTTTATATTGGTCCATGAATTAGTGTTTTAACTTTTATAAATTATATAAGACTTTTAGAATGGTATGAGGCCATAAAAATGAATAACACCACATTTCTGTGCAGGTGCTCTCGGCAGTGTTGATGTACACCGTGGTGGTGGCGCAGTTGGCCGACAGACTGGAGACATACTTTGTGCTGCGTTAAAACATGTTTTTAGACAAGACACGTGTGAATACTTAAAACCAACATTTTATGAATAAGTATTAAGGCTGGCCACACATTATTAACAAGAGAGAACAGATAGAAAATTATAATGCAAAATATAGGTTAAAAATTATGAAACCATCATGTAATATTGTAAAATTAAGGGGATTATATTTATGGCTGTTGACCTATCCCCATTAAAATAAATGAAAGTGCCACTGAAGTCAACACAAAAGATAAAAAAAATGCCCAGACAAGTTTATAACTTAATGTTTCCATGGAAACCACAAAATCAAAATGTCCAACAAGAAGCCAGAGGGGGTGGAGAGGGGGGAGCAGGGTTCGCCAATGCTGCTGGGATACACGGAGAGCCAGTGGGCGACAATGCTGAGACAACAGGTGGCGAGGAAGCGCCACACCATGGAGAGTCTGGTGCGGGAATCGGCGCGGGGCAGCGGCAGTCAGCTGAGCCAGGGCAGCAAGCTGTCCCAGCGGCGCGACAAGAACAAGCAAAGCAAGGTCACCAGCAAGTGACTGCCACACCGTGGAGTCTGGGGCAGGGGAGCTAGCAGTCCCAGCGGCGCGACAAGAACAAGCAAAGCAAGGTCACCAGCAAGTGACTGCCACACCGTGGAGTCTGGGGCAGGGGAGCTAGCAGTCCCAGCGGCGCGACAAGAACAAGCAAAGCAAGGTCACCAGCAAGTGACTGCCACACCGTGGAGTCTGGGGCAGGGGAGCTAGCAGTCCCAGCGACGCGACAAGAACAAGCAAGGCAAGGTCACCAGCAAGTGACTGCCACACCGTGGAGTCTGGGGCAGGGGAGCTTGCAGTCCCAGCGACGCGACAAGAACAAGCAAGGCAAGTTCACCAGCAGGTGACTGCCACACCGTGGAGTCTGGGGCAGGGAGCTAGCTGTCCCAGCGGCGCGACAAGAACAAGCAAGGCAAGGTCACCAGCAAGTGACTGCCACACCGTGGAGTCTGGGGCAGGGAGCTAGCTGTCCCAGCGGCGCGACAAGAACAAGCAAGGCAAGGTCACCAGCAAGTGACTGCCACACCGTGGAGTCTGGGGCAGGGAGCTAGCTGTCCCAGCGGCGCGACAAGAACAAGCAAGGCAAGGTCACCAGCAAGTGACTGCCACACCGTGGAGTCTGGGGCAGGGAGCTAGCTGTCCCAGCGGCGCGACAAGAACAAGCAAGGCAAGGTCACCAGCAGGTGACTGCCACACCGTGGAGTCTGGGGCAGGGGAGCTAGCAGTTCCAGCGGCGCGACAAGAACAAGCAAGGCAAGGTCACCAGCAAGTGACTGCCACACCGTGGAGTCTGGGACAGGGGAGCTAGCAGTCCCAGCGGCGCGACAAGAACAAGCAAGGCAAGGTCACCAGCAGGTGACTGCCACACCGTGGAGTCTGGGGCAGGGGAGCTAGCAGTTCCAGCGGCGCGACAAGAACAAGCAAGGCAAGGTCACCAGCAAGTGACTGCCACACCGTGGAGTCTGGGACAGGGGAGCTAGCAGTTCCAGCGGCGCGACAAGAACAAGCAAGGCAAGGTCACCAGCAAGTGACTGCCACACCGTGGAGTCTGGGACAGGGGAGCTAGCAGTCCCAGCGGCGCGACAAAAAGAAGATGTGACCTGGCAGCGACCCTTAGGCATCCCTAGCAGCATCAGTTGACATAGAAAACCTACAGCCTATTGTAAATTGAATGAATAAATAGATTCAGGTTTGTATTACAAAAATATAAGTATATGAAATAATTACTGTTTTGGTTTTTTTATGATAAATATTATATAAAGTACTTTTGTATTGAATTAATTAATGCTAAGTCTTGAGGTTAGAAGTGTCACCTTGGGCCAAAATCTGATAAATTTGGGATTGTTTTTGTTTGGGAGAAGTTGAAAAAGAAACATCCGGAATCCTTTTATGGAATATGTATAAACTTTTTACCGGATTTCAGTTTGATGTAAATGAAGTATGTTGCCACAATGTAGTTTCAACTAATAGCAAATTAGGTGGCTATAACTATTTAAGTTTATAACCAACTTATGGTTTCAAAATCTGAAGTTCATACATGGACTCCTAAGAGCAAGAGGTACCAAACCAACATGACTCGAGAGTTTTAAAGGTAATTCAAATTAGGAAAAAATATAACAAGGTTTACATCCTTAACTGCATAAAATTGTCTATAAATATAATCAGAAACACCTTTAAAGTACAAAATGTTTCACCTTTTTCAAAATTTATGTAAGCTTAATTACATGAAATTCATATGCAATATTCTTTGTTTTACATTAAGTTACAATATATAGCTAGAGGTTAATCAATAGAATGAATACTTAAATTGATTAAATATATTCTCCATATTCTTATCTCCCGACCTTAAAAGTCGAACGCAGCATTTCCATTAGCAGCTAGCGGGGAGACCCCGCAAAGTCGAGAGTTGCGCGGGGAAGGATTATGCTCAGTGAGTGTAAACAGATAACACTTCACCGATACAGCGGCTTACTGCGACTACGCGTAACTGCGGCACTGCGGCTAACTACAGCCCAACTACGGCACACGGCGCAACTGCCGAACTGCGATTACCACAGTTAGTTATTTCCTCTTATCCCCTACGCTTTATTGTGTGTAAAATTTAGTGGTGGATCGAACTTTACTCAAGAGCTCATTCGGTTCGTATATGGTGGAGATTTAGAAAGTTGTTGATTTTTAATTGATACAACTTACTTTGATATACCCAAATACATTTGTATAAGTTTTGTTTCCTTTTAAAAAGTATTAAACCAATGTATCCTCAATTAATTCTCATTTTGACATCAACAGTTCTTAAGTCCCAACTGGATTGTACCAATCCTTCCAATATTAATGACTTTTTCAAAAAAAGATGAAAATGAATTTTTAGCTGGTTGGGTACTGTACAGATTTTTATTTTATACAGATTAGATATTTTTCAGATATTAAAATATATTATTATTGTACTTGATAATCTCGTCTGTCTAAATATAGTTTTGCACATTATCTACAGCAAAAAATAAATAAAGATACCAAAACTAATTACCTCTTAACTATACTGTACTCTCTAACCTCCTAAGAAAAACATAATACTCGACTTTCAGAGTAAAATCAAACCGTTATTAATTGGCATGCTCTAATTGGTTAGGGAGGTAACTTGAGAAATAAAGTAAAAAATGTGAAACGATTCACTATTAAAGGTGGAATATAGGTTTTTTTCAGACAAGCTATTGAAAATTAGATGTTTAGTTTTGTTTTATGAATAGAAAATGAATACATGCAGCTGAGTTCCTATGATACCTTTAGACAAAATATCCTCTTCAGTTTTGTAAATAACTTTGACGGGAATTTAAATTATCCTTGAATAACTCTAATTTAGACTGGCTTTAGGTTTTCTAAATAACGGTAATCTTGAATACAGCGATAATTTTTCATTCTTTTGAACAATAGGATTGACGGTGAGGAGAAAGAGGGAGGCAGTTTATACTTTTGAAAATAGTATTTTGAAATAGTTTTAGCTCATTAAATTTTTAAAATTGGGTGCTGCCCCAAAATACCTTTCTTAGGGAGGGGGCAAAGTGGTGATTCTGATAAAAAGTGAAGTACCTATATTTTAAGTTAAATAAATCATGCGTATACTACTTAAATTAGCTATAAGTTTTTCTGAATTTGAAAGGGAGATGTTAAAAAACAAGTTTCCAAAATAACTACGCAACTTAAAGTTAAATAAAACCACCTATATCTTATATGCTTAACTAGCCATGCCAATTTTGTGATATGACAATTAATTAATCAAACTTTCTCACATTTTATGGCCTTATCGTTATTCTAATTTTAGTGAGTGGGATAAGTAACTTTATTAACATTAAACCAGCTGAATATATGTTTGCTGTGACTTATTTTTATTTCCTCGACAAACTTAAGCCACTGAATTTGCTTGGAACACTTAAGAGGCCAAGGCCGTGGAAACACTTAAGACAGCGAGATTCAGTCTTGGAAGGTTGAATTAGAGTCAATTTAGTGTAAAGAGATAAGCTAGACATCAGACGGCGTGTGTCGTTAGCCGGCTCGACCCGACCCTATAGCCTGGATCTTGCACTTTTGCTCTTATCATACTGAAACGTAATGTCAGAACACGTCTATTTTTGATAGAGATTGACATACGATAGTTGATTAAAGGCGAGGTGATTGAAGCTTTGATTGTGTTGAATGGTGGTGATGGGGGGGGGGGGGGGGGTTTAATGAATTAACAAGCAAGGCTGCTTTATAGTCAAAGTGTCTGCATCTTAGACCATCCTCTTTATTTTATATTTAATACACTGTTTTCACCATTGTGCAATCAAGCTGCAAAAAAGTGGTGTAGACCACTTACATTTTCCATACTTTAATTGTATACCACATTTTGCATTGTGTTAAGTGATAATTATACGTACAGAATGCCAAACATAATAAACTTTCTAATTTTGAATCTATCTTATTTATTACATGAATTCCAATATGAAAATAATTACTTTTACAAGAGGTTTGATATGTGGCTTTAAAATAATAAAGAATTTCAATGAAAACTATTAATCTCCGGAGAAAAAAACATAATAATAAAGCTAATTTTAGTTGTCATTAGGTTGAGTAAAATCATACTTTCATTAAAGCCATATGTTTAGCAAATTATTTACATTCCAGTTTCATAACAATTGTAAAGATAACTACGAAGAAGAGTATAAACAAATTTATACTCTTCTTACAAATGTATCTCTTCTTACAAATGAAGAAGAGTGTATCTTACAAATGTAGAAGATTTTATCTTCTGCGTCAAATGAGCTCGGATTGAAAAAGTTTTTCTCCTCAAATCAAATATGAAACCAATACAAAGTTTGAACAAGTTGGCTAAGGAGGTTCACTTATTTTTCTCCGGATGAGCCTCACATCTTGAGCATGTACCTCCAGTCAAACATATTTATTTTAGTATTTATTTTATCTTAGGTTTTTCACCAGAAAATTGAATGTACTCAAATTAAGTACAAGTCAATTCAAGTGCTACATCTTCAAATGTATTTATATCATATTTTGCAAACATTTAACTTTTAAGCAATTGGATAGCTTGATAAGAAAGAGATAGCTTGATACGAAACAGATAGCTTGCTATTAAATAGCTTTATTATTTGGTGTAGAAGATTGTTTTATATTTGTGTTGTGGAAAACCATCCGAAGTGAAAAGTATGATAACTTTATGTTAATTTCACTGTTTCTTGTCTGTCTTATATAGTTCTTTAAAAGCTTTATAAAATATTATTATATTCAAAACAAAGGCATAAATATAATTTATTTTAAAAATTATACATATCTCACATGAGATTTTATTGACCACTTTCACTAAGTAATTTTCAACAATAGATAACACTAAATTGAGGGAATTATGATTTATTGTGATTATATCAAATCAAAATTGGTATATTTAATAAAAAAATACATATGTATGAGCTCAGTGAATTTCTAAAGGATTTATGTTTTTATTATGTGGGTAAGAGAAATTATTGTTTTCTAAACTTTATGGAAGTATTAGGTTATCTAAAATAAACATATTTTATCACTATTGAGCTATTTAAGGTGACGTTTTGTTTGAGTGTGGGACTTCAATGCCTACATTTTAGAAAAAGTACTATAATTATAAATTTTCTCAAAATTATGTCAGAATTTTTATACATATGGCATGTGTGAACCAAAAAGGTTAAAAACTAATAACTTTAAACTAGTATTTTAATATTACATTTATTCTTATCCTTATTATTTCCCCCATGCAGATGGACAGGGACTGTAGCAATTCTGATTGAGAAAGTTCAGCCAGAAGAGGGAAATTTCAGAGAAGTGTGTCTAGCGGAAACTTATAATACTCTCAGCTGAACTTTTGAAAGTTTCTTTTCTCTGATCCATGCACTTCAGTTGGTCTTGTTTTATATATGAACTTGGTTGTGGACTTTGGAACTGGTATTATTGAAACTTGGAAATAATTTGCCATTTGATAAAGTATCTAAAAATATTTTATTGTATTGAAAAGAAAAATACAAAACACATATTTAAGAAAAAGAACTCCTCGAAGAAAATCATTTATATGCTTAGTTAGGTTTGAAAAAAAAAACTCAGACTGACAGTTTTGTTGTTCTACAAAATGTATTAGGCGTATTACAATAAATATTATTTATAATATTCTGAAAATCATTTTTTGACTTAGGAGTGATGTAAATATTTGAGATATTTAGGAACAATACTCGACAAAGAATGGCATGTTAACCACCTACTTTGTCTCCCAGACACAAGGCATTTGCCTCATGAGAGTCACATAAACTCTCACATAAACCATCCCAGCAATTCCAGCATTTAATAGGAGATATTGAAAGCTATGTTTCTAAACCAATACATATTTAGGGTATTTTAATGTAACGAAATTATGGCTCATTACTAGTCGATTTATTAGTTAACTTAAATAAAGTTTAATCACAGTGAACTATTAAAAGTAAAAACATAATATAATATTGGTAAGAGGTTGCTGATTATTAAGAGGTTTTCTATCTGTTGATTGTAGCCAGGGGGTCAAGCATGAGCCTGAGGGTCAAGAATGAGCCTGAGGGCCAAGCATGAGCCTGGGGGCCAAGCATGAGCCTGAGGGCCAAGCATGAGCCTGAGGGCCAAGCATGAGCCTGAGGGCCAAGCATGAGCCTGAGGGCCAAGCATAAGCCTTGGGGGCCAAGTATGAGCCTGGGAGCCAAGCATGAGTCTGGGAGCGAAGCATGAACCTGGGGGCGCGACATGAACCTGGGGGCGAGACATGAACCTGGGGGCGAGGCATGAACCTGGAGCGAGGCATGAACCTGGGGGTGAGGCATGAACCTGGGGGCGAGACATGAACCTGGGGGCGAGGCATGAACCTGGGGGCGAGGCATGAACCTGGGGGCGAGACATGAACCTGGGGGCGAGACATGAACCTGGGGGTGAGGCATGAACCTGGGGGCGAGGCATGAACCTGGGGGCGAGGCATGAACCTGGGGGCGAGGCATGAACCTGGGGGTGAGGCATGAACCTGGGGGTGAGGCATGAACCTGGGGGCGAGGCATGAACCTCGGGGCGAGGCATGAACCTCGGGGCGAGACATGAACCTGGGGGTGAGACATGAACCTCGGGGCGAGACATGAACCTGGGGGCGAGACATGAACCTGGGGGCGAGGCATGAACCTGGGGACGAGACATGAACCTGGGGGCGAGGCATAAACCTGGGGACGAGGCATGAACCTGGGGGCGAGACATGAACCTTTGGGCGAGGCATGAACCTGGGGGTGAGGCATAAACCTGGGGACGAGTCATGAACCTGGGGGCGAGGCATGAACCTGGGGACTAGACATGAACCTGGGGACGAGGCATGAACCTGGGGACGAGGCATGAACCTGGGGGCGAGACATGAACCTGGGGGCGAGGCATGAACCTGGGGGCGAGGCATAAACCTGGGGATGAGGCATGAACCTCGGGGCGAGACATAAACCTGGGGACGAGGCATGAACCTGGGGGCGAGACATGAACCTGGGGGCGAGGCATGAACCTGGGGGCGAGGCATAAACCTGGGGACGAGGCATGAACCTCGGGGCGAGACATGAACCTGGGGCGAGACATGAACCTGTGGGCGAGGCATGAACCTGTGGGCGAGGCATAAACCTCGGGGCGAGACATGAACCTGGGGGCGAGGCATGAACCTCGGGGCGAGACATGAACCTGGGGGTGAGACATGAACCTGGGGGCGAGGCATGAACCTCGGGGCGAGACATGAACCTGGGGGTGAGGCATGAACCTGTGGGCGAGGCATGAACCTCGGGGCGAGACATGAACCTGGGGGTGAGACATGAACCTGTGGGCGAGGCATGAACCTCGGGGCGAGACATGAACCTGGGGTGAGGCATGAACCTGGGGGCGAGGCATGAACCTGGGGGTGAGACATGAACCTGGGGGTGAGACATGAACCTGGGGGTGAGACATGAACCTGGGGGCGAGACATGAACCTGGGGGTGAGACATGAACCTGTGGGCGAGGCATGAACCTGGGGGTGAGACATGAACCTGGGGGCGAGACATGAACCTGGGGGTGAGACATGAACCTGGGGGTGAGACATGAACCTGGGGGTGAGACATGAACCTGGGGGTGAGACATGAACCTGGGGGTGAGACATGAACCTGGGGGTGAGACATGAACCTGGGGGTGAGACATGAACCTGGGGGTGAGACATGAACCTGGGGTGAGACATGAACCTGTGGGCGAGGCATGAACCTGGGGGTGAGACATGAACCTGGGGGCGAGACATGAACCTGGGGGTGAGACATGAACCTGGGGGCGAGGCATGAACCTGGGGGTGAGACATGAACCTGGGGGCGAGACATGAACCTGGGGGCGAGACATGAACCTGTGGGCGAGGCATGAACCTGGGGGTGAGACATGAACCTGGGGGCGTGACATGAACCTGTGGGCGAGGCATGAACCTGGGGGTGAGACATGAACCTGGGGGCGAGACATGAACCTGGGGGTGAGACATGAACCTGGGGGCGAGGCATGAACCTGGGGGTGAGACATGAACCTGGGGGTGAGACATGAACCTGGGGGTGAGACATGAACCTGGGGGTGAGACATGAACCTGGGGGCGAGACATGAACCTGTGGGCGAGGCATGAACCTGGGGGAAAAGTCATGATCATAATTTTCGTACATTGAGTTGCTTTTCATGTTTTATTTCTGTTCAGGACACAATATTGTTCCATTTCATTTCTAAACCCGTGCTTTTTTCATCTCCTTAAAAGTTTCAGCTGTACAGTCAACATTCGTAAAGTTATATTGTGTGTTGTGTGTTACAAATGTAGGGACTCCTCTTACATGTCAACGTAGAAAGAAACAGAAATGAGTTGATGTCAGGATATGGGAAGTGTTCGGTTATTTAGTAGTCCTCGGTGGCGCGTGTTTTGCTTCTCTAAACTTCAAAATTGTTTCTCCAAACTTAAAGCAATTCCACTTTACAGTGGTGACAGCGAATAATATAGTGGGCTAATTTAATTTTGACTTTCCTTAATAACAATGATGAATAACTGAATAAGAAACTGTATAATAGTAGTATACTTACTAATGTTTCTAGTAAACTCAAAGTGTCTCCGGAAAGTTTATGAAATTACATCTAAAGGGTTGGAACTTATACAGAAACAACATTGAATGACGGTCAAATGGGTTATGTAGACTTTTCCCACTAGCTTCAGTGTATCCGGTAAAGAGTTAGTTTGAGATTGAGAGACAGGAAGCTTCCTAAACCGATAAACCTCTGCTCGTGTCGACTTAACTTCAAGGAGACACGTCCTCCAATCCTCGGACAGCGACAGTTTGCTGGACAAGGGAAAGCGAGTGAAGCCAAGGCCACACTACAATTCTGTTGATAAATACTTCATGGGCGTTGGAACAAATGTTTGTTATATTTGTTGAATTTTGTGCAAAAAGGAAAATAAATAATTTAGGAATGGAAATTGTAAAAAATTTTTAAATTGGATAAGACCAAGAATACAGTATTACACAATTTTTCTAAGGGTATTACAAGAGCGGAATGTCGGCCTTTACATATTCGAGACCGTAAGTTTGAAGTGCGAGATTATCGAGCACTTTATACCGTCGAGAATATATAAACCACTTTTACTCGCGTTTGAACGATACTTTTCGCTACACAGCTGATGAACAACAAAAAAAATATTTGTTTGCTTCTGTCGGGAAGATAAAATAAAAAATAGTGAACAATACTTTTGTAAAGTAAACATTGTTTTAGTGTGGTAAGCAATGAAATGATGAATTTTCACAGGTGATAAACACAAAGAAAACGGGCGTGTTCACAGTAATGTATTGGCTCACAGGTAAAGTGGGTTGGTGGTGTAATGCTAGTAGTTTCACTTTTTAACTTTACCTTGACCAAAAATAACATCTAAAAATGTGTAAAGCTCCGGACGTTGATGCCTTAACTGTTATGAAATGCAGAAATGGTCCTGAATATATTAAGTTGATCTTTGAACATAAGTTTTTAAATAAATATTGATTTGAATTTTAATAAAGTGCTACAAACAACAGCATTAGTAGTAGCTGATTACGAAGCGATGCGACGTGTGCAGTCAAAGCTCTACCAACATATGAAGGCCCACCTCTCTATGGAAGAGGATTGCCCCACCACGACATGAAACATCCATTCCACGTCTCCGATATATTGCCGGGTTTTAGGCTGGGTTTGAGTGAATTAAACTAAATTGACAAAGCGTATGTGAGCGATTTAAATTATAACATTTGCAATTTTGATCAGAGATTTGTTATAAATGAGGTGTGTAGTATGACAGTTTACAGTCTTAATTTTGTTTTCAGTTGGTAGGTTCCTGGTGTGTATAAAAGCGTTTATTTCATCCCTAATATGGTGAACATCTACTGGATTAGAAAAAAATTTTAAGTCAAGTAAACTGGGAAAAATTCTTTGATGTCACTTGAATTCCTACTTGATGATGGGATTGTTTTTAGTGGTTGTTTTTCTAATAATTTCGTGTCTAGAAAAACAACTGCAGGTATAGATCAAATTTATCTTGGTTGCAGGTATTCAAACGACAAAATTAAAAACAAAAGTGTTTAAGGCATCTTTTATCACAATTTTTTTCAGAACTTATGTATAAAAATGAAATAGCAGTTGATTGTGTTGTGGAATTGTACTGACGACTTTATTTGATAATGAAAGTGACAGTAAAATAGTCATGATTCTTGAAGAATTAATATTTTATCCTTAAACTTAAACAATAATACAGAAAAGTCAACAAAAATTCGAAAAATGTGGACTAGATTAATGATTTACTTCAGGTTCCAAATATAAATACGACATTTAGAGAAAAAATACTTTGGTGTAAATGTATATGAAATAAATATAACCGTTTTAAAATTTATTTTTACTCCTTTCCGAAATACATGAAACTTTAAGTTAATATAAATACCATGGTGGATGTACTTAATAATTTACTTACCGTAATACTGGAAAGAGACTGACAACCTCTTAAAATAAACTCGCTTCTTGAAGGTGGTATTGATCATTCTTTGATTAATTGAATATATCCTAGTACAAATATATGAATATATAATTTGTAAAAGATATATAAAATATCCTCAGCATTATTTACATATGACGAGCTGTGAATGAATGTTCTACCTAAAACTTGCTGAAGTATTCCGAGGGAGAGGGGTACAGTTTTAAGGAAAGATAAACGCAAGAAAACAAATAATAAATCCAGGAGAAGAGAACTGTAGATGGGCGTTCGACGTACGCGGCTCAGGAGTCGAGACAACAGAACTGAATCGGCTGCACTTCCAACTTAAACACATTGCAATTATGTCATTAGGTCAGCGTTTTGTGATTGTAAAAATATGTGTAATATAACTATCATGTTACGTGAGAAATATAAGGTGGGTGATTAGTTTGAAGGCATGAAACGCTTCTCTGTAAAATAACGCTTATTTAAAGAATTGAAATTTTTAAACCCAGGGATAAATTTGTATCATCAGTAATTAAATAACATGCTAAAATTATAAATAAACATTTTAATTTAAGCTGCTTAAGTCGATACTCTTTTAATTATGGCTTACTTAATTTGTTTAAACCTGTTTATGACGAATTTTTGGCTGGTGAATTAATTCATAGAATTTGTTAATTGTAGCATTAATTTTTTACATTACAATGGCACATAAACCGATTTTATAAAAAAAACTGTAATAAAACATCAATAGATGATATTAGAGATAATAGATTATATTTTATGTTTATACAGCATAACTATGTACAAATTCCGTCAACAAATGAGACAAAAAAACTCCTTAGGTTACTTTGAGTGAGTGCGTCATTCCTCTTCAACCAAATTGCTCTATTTCCTGCTGAACTTTCTCAATAAAACTTACCAGCGACACTGGCCCAACTGTATGGAAAACACTCATCCATAAATGACACAAATATAAACAGAATAGTTGGTAGTGAGTTGTGTTTGCAAACTTATGTGACTCAGGTTGACCGTCCGATTTGGGACTCAAATCGCACATTTGTGAACATATTAGGATAGAACGTAAACAAAAGTTTTCCAGCGATAAATAGTAATAAAACTGAAAATGCTGTGTTGAAAAGTAACGCGGCTTTTGCTAGAGTTTTACTTAAAATTTCGTGATTACTGAACCTAAACGTTTATTTCTTTAATTACATGCAAAAACAACTTTTTAATCGTTCTACTCTAAAACAAAATTTAGAAAAATTAAAAAGTCGCCATTATTAGCCTACAATGCTTTGAAAATTTATTTCATTGGCGGTTTCAAATTAATTTATATTTATTTCAAAAGCATTTTATTCGAAAACATGTTTATCCTTTTAAGAACCAAACAATACTTCTTAGTGAATATTTCAATCAAACAATAGGTTGTCCTTTACAGTTGATAGTTTTTGTTTCTGTGCTCTCTGTATATTGCTGTTTATTGTTCTGTGTATGGACTCAAGTAGAAGCTAAGTACAAAATTATGAAAGTAAGATGAATTGTAAAGTAACCACTGAAATAATAAATGCTTTAACGACTCATTTTAATTTGTAGCAGGAGCAAAGCAAACAAAGTAGTTTGATTGTTTATTTTGCTCCAGTTACTTAAGATTATATATTAAAAAAGAAAAAACAGCACACATATTACATTAATTAGTGCCTTTATCTACGACCATTGCAATAAACACCCATTATGGTATTACAATAAACATTATAATGATATACATTAAAACACCAAAAACCAAGCAGTACTCTAATGACGACTTTAGAGTACTGGAGTCACTTTAGAGTACTGGTTCTAGACCAATGAGAGCTCGACATTTGACGGAAGTAGTGTCATAATAACAATACGCAATTCGCACATCAGCTGATTGTTGCATTACGATTCATGTTTGAGTTTACTTATCCCATCAGCTGATTGTTCCACAACGATTCATGGTTCAGTCTGCTTATTTGCCTAACCTCAAATTTTAGTTGACCTATTCCATCATTAGTAAAAGTCATGAGTTTTGTTTAACTTCGGGGGAAATTTTGTTGTATATTGTTGGTCGTAGATAAAATAGTGTATGCAACGATTGTATTATGCCTTTAAACCACTCGTGAGATATTTAGAACACTCGCTTCGCTCGTGTTCTAACTTACATCTCACTCGTGGCTTAAAGGCATTCATTATACAATCGTTGCATAAACTACTATTAGAATATTATACTAAATTAACACATTATTGTGATATGGATAGAATATCGTTAAAGTAGGTCGATTTATGAGATTTTAAAATGTGTGTCACATAGTTAAAATAATTCTTATCCATGATAGCAACTTAAGTGAGTCAAACTTACACACGAATTCTACTTACACACACACAAGAATGAATAAGAACTTACCCTGAAGAATCTACACGGTGATAACACTTTTGAAACTAATGTTCGAATTTCAGATCATATGGACATAAAGTCGAACACAAATAAGGAAATACTATCAGGGTTAAAACAGTTGCAAAACGTTAATCCGAAGGGTTCATATTAATTTCCGCTCTCAAGGGGCTCATACAAAGTTGGAATCTTTTGGGTAAACTTACATAATGAGATTCTCAGTGAACTCTTCGTTTGAGTACGAAATCCTGGTTACAGGTGTTCTACAAAGGTCTTTAGTTCCTGCCATCATAGAGCTACTCAAAAGTGGTATGGTATGAAAATGAAAGAGGATATAGTATAGAGACTGACCAAACCAGCTTGTAAACAAGCTACTGAATAGCAATAAATCATTTTTATTCGTTAAATAACACTAATTAATGATCAAAAACTAAATCTTAATAAATTATTTGCAGTGAAATATTAAACAAATTCTCATTAAATAACACCACCAGCAACAGTATAGTTGTGGTCGTCTAACATACTGTGTTCATGTGTTAGTTATCACATCATCACATAAACACTGATGCCATCTGTGACACGGGGACAGCGGTACAGCGGAACAGGAACCGGAAGTTGCGGTGACAGTCCGTCAATCTGGCGGGAACCGGACTGGACCGAGCGGTCGGGAGTATGCAGTTGTACTGTAACCACACCTGCTACATCTTTAACGGGTTTCCCCCCATCAAGAATCAAGAATTCATTAGCCATCAAGTACAAATATACAATAGGCATCATCAAGCGTATATGTTAAAGCAATCATATAATAGTAGGTTCATGTTTTACAATTGAAAGTCCGTGTTTTATGCTAGGCCTAATTAGGTTTTGATTTTCTCTTGTGTTATGACTTATAGATAAAAAAAGTTTCTTGAAAATTATTGAAACATTTTCCTTTACAAAGAGATGATTAAAACAGATAAAGCAACAGGGAAGTGTCTTAATAGTAAGTTAAAAAAACAGTCTACATGAATCTCTTGAAGATAAACCACTTATTATTCTATAATTTTTTTTGTCATATAAACGCTTTAGTAGACGAAGCTGAGTTTCCCCAGAGTTTTACACCATAGATCAAGTGAGAATGAAATAATCCAATGAATATCATAATAAGGATCACCAAGCTAATACATAATTTTAGTTTTCTCAAAAACAAGTGACCCTTGCAAACTTTTTACAAAGTTGATTTGCATGGTCAGTCCAACAAAGTTTACTGTCGTGAGAAAATTTGAGTTGGCTGTATTTTTTTCTAATACTTTTGAAGGAGATTAATTAAATAGAAAAATAATTATAATCAGAATTAGTCTTTGCACCGCCAAAGTGCCTCATTATCACAAGCAGTCAACTTCGGCACTGATGCCATGAGCGGACGGCGCACGGCGCACAGTGAGTATTGCAAAGAATATTTTTATTAAATCTAAAAATAAAACACAAAATCTATATTAAATAAAACTAAATTTTTCCTAATGAGAAAAGGTAGCGATAGGTTATTTTAGTAACAGTTGAATATTATGCGACTCGATGCCATTTACTCTCAAATTTTCAATAAATTAATAAATAGTTATTAATTCAACTAAAAAACTTTAACAAGATAGCTGAGTTTTGTCATGAAATGAAGTTTATGTCAATGTAGTAGTAGGTTATAATTTCTTGCTTGCCATTCCAGCGAGGTTGACTGCGTGGAATAGTTTGCGAATATTTAGGGAAGTTGGGCGGAGAAAAAAGCCAGCCCCTGGAGTGTCGAGCATTCCACCTTCGTCCTGACTCAAAGGCGACGACTTTGCGCCCCGGGCCGCCATACTTGGCGCGCCTCACAGGGTAACATTACTTTGTTGGGCGCCTGATTCCTAACTGGCAATTTGTTTAATTAAACTACCCGACGATTCTTAGTAAATAAATAATACGCTAACTAACCTAGTGTAGAACTGGGCAAAAATAATAATGTAGATAGAATTAAGGAGTGATAGAAACTGTACGAGTTACTTAAAAAACGAACGAATAGTTTCAAGTTTAGGAACTATTTGAATTCTTCCTGTGCGAGGTCAACAAAAAAACAACACAGAAACTTGTGAATAATTTTTAATTGTAGCTATACAGGCTATCTTCGAACGAAGCAAACGCAATAATTTTTTTCTCTTTTATTACTCCTATGTATAATGCAATTTTTGTACATTGAACCAGAATAAAAACATTTCAGAAAATCCAATGTAATGATCTAGGTTATATTAAATGATAAAACTTTTGTAGATGATCCTAAATAGTTGGGAGATAAGCGAATTTTCAGAATAATGTTGTGTTGCATCCTATATTTATACTAACTTCTTTATTCTAGTCCTGCGTTAATCTTTAAGTAACTGGCTTTCTTATTTATCAAGAATAGTTTTTGATTATCCGGTAAACATCTACTCAAAGTCAAAACTCTTAATGAGATAAGCAAATATGGTAAGCAGTACGTTAGCAGAATATTGGCAATTGAGCTAATGGTTGTAATTCTTAAATATTTAGCATATTTTGTGACTATGTAACTATATACTCCATTCGCTTGGTGCAATCCGGTTCCCGCCAGATTGACGGACTGTCACCGCAACTTCCGGTTCCTGTTCCGCAAGTTCCGGTTCCTATACCGTTGTCCCGTTATCACAGATGTCATCGGTGTTTGTGTGAGTAATGTGATAACTAACACATGAGAGGACCACAACTGCTACTGATGCTGATCATATTATTTAATGAGGAAGTGCAGATTCCACGTTATTTCATATTTTGGTGCAAATAGTTGTAAACAGTGGTTTTAACTATAAATTGGTATTATGATAAAAATAAAAAGGAATTAAAGTTTCTTTAACTGATTTAAAATGTTTCATTTATATCCTTTCGTTGACTTACATAGCACTGTTAACAAGTAGAATATTATGGTGTCATGGGCCTAATGGCTGCAAACATTTATGGCACATCAGTAATCAGGATTTCTTACTCAAACAAAAAGGTCATTGACATTCTCATTATAAAAGTTTACCCAAAAGATTCCAACTTTGTTTGAGTCCCTTAGGAGCGGAAACTTATGTATACCTTTCGTATGAACTTTTTCAACTTTCTTATCCCTGATAGTAACTAAAGAGTTAATTGACGAGTTCATCATTGTAGAGAATTACTCAGTCTCTTACAATAGAAACATTCAGGTTCAACTTACCAGGGTTTTATTATTTTTTATAATTGTTTTCATTTTTTTTTATCAAACCAGCTTAGCATTTGTTGACAGATTTTCAATGCAGGCATTTAAATAATAGTAGATTTTCCTTTGAAGTTCTAATCAAAGAAGATGCGAAAGTATTTTTCAACTGTCTTCAAATTATTTTCCCGTTTTTATTTCGAATGATAAATAAACAACCCTCCCACAAGGAAATGTATACTAAGAGCAATCAATATTTCCTAAGGAGCTTCGACTGATTGGCTGCAAAATTAAAAAAAAGTTTACATTTTAAGTCCTTCAATTGAAAAGTTCTTTCAGCTTTTAAAGAATGAAAGAGCACTTTGAAGTAATTGCCCCAATTAAACAATAGCTCAACAGTTTCAATCGATCGTTTTTGTTGTTATTTTCCTCACTTAGAACTCCCAATGAAAAGTTATTTAGTCTCTTAGACTTATTGAATCGTCATTTTTTAAATTACGACCTAAAGTCTATTGGAGTGAAACAGTTTGTCCCTACTAAATGAACGATTGAATAAAATAAATTTTGAATGTAAAGTAAGTTACTTCATCAGCACTAGATGATTTTCAAACTCGTTCTGCATCTAAAAATTTTATTATTAGAAAAAAACGATCAGTATTAAACAAGCCAGAAAATATTATTATACAATTCTTATGAGATTCAATAAGAATTTTCTAAAACATTTATTTTTACTTGGACATGTCTTGAAATATGCTAGACCCCCTCTCCCACTTCTTGGCCCTTTAAAAACAAAATGATTTATAGTCAATATAATTAATTTTTTCTGAACCTTATCGTTCTTAATTTTTTTGAAATAATTAATCGTCAAATATATCTTAGTTTTATTTTGGTCATAATGAGTAAAATTAAAGTATTGTTTTTGTAATGCAATGAGGTGGTAAAAAAGAATCGTTTGACAATTCTATTAATTAAATCATACTTAGGATAATTTGTGTAGGTCCGATTTTGTCATCATGTGTATTTAATGAAGGTATTTAAAAACATAATTTCAACATGCGGTATAGTTAAATCGTCATGAACTTAGTGATAACAGTTTAAGAACTAGCTCTATTGATGTAGGCTGTAGTTCAATTGGAATTCGCGCATTCGTACCAGAAAGTATTAAAGTACATCCACACATTTAAGACAAAAATAGATCAAAAATATAGTCGGAATGGTGTGGATTATGAATAGATTTATTTTTTAGAACATGTAACATGTCATTACATAAAAATAGATGTAAATATAGTCAGATTTATTTCAATTTTTCTTTTTTCCTTTTTAATATACCCCCAACTGTTCGTCGCCATGTTCAGGCCAATAAGCCTGTGCGGCGATCTAGAGACAGTGAGGTGCCGCAGCGGCAATAGCCAAAGCAAAAACATTAGACATGGGACCTAGAACATAGACGTAGCCAACATAATTATCACGAGAATAATTTTCACATGATAAAATTACTTTCTTCGTTGTACTTCGTCACAGTGCACTTAAGCGAGTGCTCCTAACTGTTAGGCAGTTGAGTCCAGTCCATTCCCGCCAGATTGACGAACTGTCACGTGATGTTACCGGAACTTCCGCTTCCTGTTCCGCTGTCCCAGCATCACATGTATATCACTGAGGTGTTGTGATGTGTATGATGCAGTGATTAAAGTCTGATATTTTGCTACGACCTCACTGTAAAAACTAAAGAGTAAGTTTACACTTAAAAAGGTGGCAGCTGGGATGCTACGCCAAAGTAGGCAATGTATGACTTTATGTAGAGAAAGGTTCATCTCTAATTGGTGCAAAGTTTGCTCATAAAATTGTAAAGTTACACCTTTAAGATTGACTTTACACGGATAAAAATGGAAGAGTTACACCTTCTGTTGTGTAACTGAATCAGGATTGGAGAGTGATAATGCACTGGTCGCTCAAGCGTCCACGTTGATAAAGAGAAATCTAACAGCTGATTATACAGCTATCGTAATTTAAAGTTTCCTCTTCCATTAAGAATATACATTGTTTACTCGATTGTTACTTTATGATGTGCAAAGTAATTACATCCGGTCATGTTTTGGAATAATTTTAATTTGGGGCACTTGATGACGGGAGGAGTCTATTTCTAAATTGCGTAAAATTTTATGTGGGAACATAAACGGAAAGAAAATTCCAAAAATGAAAAACTTTACTGACCTTAATTAATTGCAATAGGTTATATTCTCGCTGATAGAGCGGCATGAGGAAATTGATGTAATATAATGTGGAAACGATGGAATGTTCAACGTCGATTACAGAGAAACTTAAAAATAAACAGAGATAACCTACAACCTACAGTTCGCGCATTATATCTCCGGCTAAGGCAGAGTCAGCTGGTTGCAAGTCGCAGGGGGGGGAGAGGGGGTACTTTTTAGAAAACATTGTTCTACATCTCAGCTGTTTGTGTTGAAAAACACGTCAAAGATGTTTGTTTTGACGTTTGCGTTGTGTTTACCATTATCATATGTTTAAAATATGACATAATATGGTTAGTATTACAGTAGCCATAGCCGGAGATATAATGCGCGAACTATACAACCTTTTGTTTATTTATTCAATCATTTACAACGTCTATATAAATAAACAAAAGGTCGTAGGTTGTAGGTTATCTTTGTTTTATTTTTTAAGTTTCTCTGTTATCAACGTCAACCTTTTGTTTCAACAATAAGGCGCAAAAAACAGTTGTTTCTGTTTAGTATAATGTAAATATTACTTGAAATTGTTGATTAAAAAGAAAGTTAAGGAAATAAACAAAGATCATCTACAAATTCCGAACTATTGTTTAATTGGAAAATCAATACAAAGGGTTCTTTAGTTCTAAGACTGGAAACCCTGTCGGTTGGAGGACTTTTGAAAGATGCAAATTTTAAGCAGCCATTCAAATTATTTTTTTTAACAATTGCTCTTGTTTACAATTTTCTTAATTAGTCGTATTTATTTCATATTGTAAAAATTTTTTTAAAAAAGAGCAGCCAATACTTAGTTTTATATCAGTTTGTGTTATTAGTATTTTTTATATATAGATACATATTTAGCTATAGGTGGGAGTCCCTAACAAGGCTTTTCTATAGTGTTGAGCTTGATCCAAGGTTTCTCTTTTAAAGAAAATGAACCGCCCACTCAAAGTATCTTATCAACGTTGTTTAGTACATAATGGATAACTATTGTTGATTTTGTAATTGTTTTGTTCACTTCATTTTATATTTAAATCATAAGTCTTGCTAACATTATAATTTTCATACCGAAACTAAAGCAGGTAAATAAAACACAAGCCACTAATAAAAGTTGAAGAGTATCATAAGTTCGGCTCTGGCAGAGACACTTCTGTAAAATTGTTCTCTTCCACCAAACTTTCACAATCAGACTTGCGAACAACTCCGGCCATCTACATGTAAAATGCACGTTTTAAGAGTTAGAACTTGAGAATAAGATGGGGCTTAAACTTAATTATACAAATAAAAGATAACTGAATAAATTAATGATTAAAGTGGCCGTTAAGAGTTGTCTTGCATTTGTAATAATAAGTATTTAATTATCAAATACGATGTCAGTTATGCAAAATAATTATTGATAGTCGTAAAAAGATGAAATAATAAACATTTTGATAAACGGTTGGTTTTGGAGGAAAAACTGTATTACCACTACTGCTAAGTGTTTACAGTCCACGCTCAACTGTACATTTAAGATGACTGGGACGGTGGCGCGTCTTGTAATCCAGCTACTTGGAGGTCACGAATTGTGGATAGTTATGAGCGATAGCTTGTGGACGCGGTGTTCCCTAGTGGGGATTAATGTCCGCACTATTGAATACTACGTTCTTAGGACCATTCTCAAAATTAGACCAGTTCGTAACATGTAAACCAGGCAAAATTGTGGTTCGGATCCCACGTTAAAATGTAGGTCCCTCAGTTGCCATTGGCTGTTGGGCTATTAATTAACAGTCCTGTCTAAGGAACATGTCAGCCTTAGTCAGTAACAAGACTACAAGATCGCGCCACAGTCATCCTTCACTCATCTGCCATTCATATTTGGCTTAAAATACCTACCTGGGTAGGGCGCCATTTCAAAGTAATGTATCTAAAATATATCTAAGTTTCAAGCCAGCCTAGTTCAGTTTTGAAAATATTAAAATACTTAAAAGTGTTTAAAAAACATACTATATAAAGTCTTTATATTTGGGTTTATGACATATCAGCTGTACTTTGTTGTAATAGTGATTTGAGTTTCTTTCAGCAAGAGCCTTAATTAAGAATTATCTTTTTAATTTAATGAAAAAATATTTTAAAAGAAATAAGAAAAACATTGGGGTTAACATTGTGAGCCCTCAAAGGGACTGTGTGACAACGTGGGGGCTGATAGCAGCAATTTGCAAATGGCGCCTTTATGTCCGCGTCCCTTCTCAGATATGCATTCCATTAACATTTCGTCTGCGTTGTGAGAAGAAGAGGGACAAAAAACAGAACGTGTTATCAGTACATATTAAAAAAACCTTTTAATTAGAGCGTCTTCAAGCATATGGTGCTTCTCTCGTGTGTTTTTTCAGATCTATAAAGAGGGTTGAATAACGAAATCTAACTGACCCACCCTCGGCTTAAGTCCAATGTATTGTTAATCTCTTTGTATTGGGGTTCCTAATGTTGATTTTCCTGCATTGGTTTCCTCCTTGTGGTCGGTAATGCTTTAGCAGATGCTATTAGGAATTATGCTTTTCGAATGTTCATTTATTTATCACTTTTTATTAGTTAAGAAAGAAAAAAGGAACCACTAGTACGGTTCAAAATGTTTTAAGGACGTATGTATCATGGAATATAATTTTGTTATGATACTCAATTTACTACGTCGAAAAATATATCAAAAACCCCTTCGAACTAAATAAACTCTATGTTCTTTAACGAAAAATAGAAATATCCAAAACCAATATAGGCTTTACAAAGTTGGTTTTTAAAGCGTCCCAGAAAAACGGAAACCCCAATAAATACATCAAATTAATGTCATGACGAGACCTTTTCGACATAATTACAGAGTAAACAAAACTGATCAACTGATTTAATTGAGTTAGACAATGGTTGTAAATTTAACCACATTAATGGCATTAATTTGAGCATCCAACAAAATCTACTTACTCCACTACATATTTTCTATTGTATTGCTCATATTATTTATTTAATGTTGTAAAGAAGACTTAGGTGGATAATGTTCTTCTTGAATTTACATTATGCTCTGTTTAAACGTGATTGTTTGTTCTTTGTCTCACTGTAGCATCTTGTCTGTTTTTCTTGAATTTGTTTTCTTGTTGGCTATTGATAGTTACATAGAGTATATCTGATAATTATAAGTTTCAACATGTATATATATTTATACAATCTTCCATCTATCTTTTTGTTAGAATAATATTGAATTATTGTCAATCATTACATTTTGCACAATATGTGATTTGAAAATGTAAAATGTGCAAGTATTTTGTGAAGTCTCTCAAATAGCTTTTAGCTAGAGAGGCAATGCATGTAATCTGCAGTGTAATAAATTTGCGCCTGCGAAATAAATATTTTTGATTTGAATTTTGAATACCAGGTTTGATGAGGTTAAGTCGTGTTAACAGGTCGCGCAGTAGCATTCTTTTTTCCATAAAAAACTGGGGCATTCAATCAGCGCGACAGAACCGATCTACTTTCGTATTCAGGCGGTCGCCTCGCCGCCGATCTGATCTGCATCAGCTGTCGCCTCGGGGGGGGGGGGGGGGGGGGGGGCAGTTCGCCACAGAAGTGGAAGTGAGGAAGCAGTTGTATATCGCTACTTGTGCGATTATAAACATCGAAGATGTTAATAGGGGAGTAAATCAATTAGAGGCGCGTGGCGGGGCGGCCGGGGCGCCGACGCGGGGGGCGCCCCCGGGGGGGGGGGCGCCGCGACGCTCACAACCCGCGTGGCGACGTCCGAGTGTGCACGGCCGTGTCGCGCCCCGCCGCGAACCTCGCGTAAGTAACTCTCTCACTCACACTTCCCCCGGCTGTGTCCACCCTCGGCTAGACGGTCGGTTTTAAATTCCCTGAGATGGAAATGGGAAAATAATTAAGTTTTCGGTGTAAAATTACCTGGTGTCCGAATCCCTTCTTGAGTAGGTTAAGGTTTAATGCAGTTTAATGTGTTCGTAAATGAAGAAACTGTTCATGTATTGTTCTGTGAAAGGTTGTTTTAATGTTAGTTTATGTTTTTGTTTGATAAGCGTACTAGTACCTTGGGCAATGAAAACTATTGGTTTTGATTTAGATGGTTTATTTACTGGAGGAAACATTCACTCCCAAATACTTAATGAGTTAAGGATATGAACAAACACTGCATAGCCTATACTGCAAATAGATCTTTTCAAATAAAAATAGGCTCAGAGATACACATGATTTAATATTTAACACCTGTAATTTAGACGATAAGACCAAATGTTAAAAACAACATCTCTATGTATGAAACATCTCTTTGTTCGATCTATGTATGAATCGAACAGTAAAACGTATTTTGGTATTTTCTTTTCATAATTCCATACTACAAATCTTCTATTTCCCTTGTCGTTGAAGGGTTGAATTCTACATGAAATCTATCAGATCATAAATCACCTTGTTATAGTATCTTAGCATATTATAAACCTCTGCACAAACAAGAAAACACACAGGTAGGCCCTAATATAAGGAGATAGGCGTTTATTAATGAGAAGATATTATTAAGGAAGTATTTTTTATAATTGTTGTATTTTTCTAACTGTTAGAGGGGGTTTGTTTTATTTACTAAATCATATATTGGACTAAATCATATATATATCTAAAGAGTCAATGGGCAGCAGTAGACCCGAGAGCTGAAAGCTTAAGTACTTTATAAATGGGTCCCTTCAAATAAAATTCCAAACAACAAAATTCCACTAATTCGATTCGTCGAATTTTATCCTTATAAATTTATCTTCTTTAAGGGAGTTTTTAAAATATTAGTTTTCAATAATAAATAGAATTTATAAAAATTAACGAACAAAAATAAAATACAAGCTATATATTAAACTAACCTCGCCTTACTACAATCGATAAAACAAAACTATTGGAATTATTTAGCTGTCACGGCAGTAAGTTTTAAAGTTTTAAACCTGGATTTTATTTAGAGAATTTTAGTTTTCAATAAAGAAGAGTTTGTTAACCTCCTGAAATGCCTAGTTCATGGAAGAAATGAGTTTTTCTCGGTTAAATTCTTAAAGAACGGCAAAGTGACGCTTTCTTGAAAAGTGAATTTCTTTCTGTTTTATTAAAAGAGTTATTTATTATCTGTTGAAAATTTGTTTGCAGTTAACTTCTTCTGACTAAAGATCAGACAAAACGTCCTTCAGACTTGACTGTTAATGAAAATGAAAAAGTTTTCACAAGTTACATTTAATTACGTTTAAACGTTAAAACATTAGTATTTAGTTAGTATTATTATATTGGTACAGAAATTATACTTCTAAATCAAAAACTTTAAGCCGAATTTTGAATTAAAAATCTCCCCATATTTCAATATAAGAAATCTGAGTGTGTTGATTGTATCATCAAGAAGCATTATGAATGACATATTGCGTTGCCTGTTATAAGGATTTAAATTACGCTTATGATGAAACAACTAAATGTCACACTATTTATTCAAAGTGCAGACTTTACCCACTAAGACTATTCGCGATCTTAAAACGTGTTAGTTTGAATTTTAATCAATTGTGAGTGTCCATTTTGTAGCTTTTTGTTATCACTATTAGTAAAGATATCTTTTTTTTTTAATTGATTATTAAAAGCATTTAAGGCATTTAAATTATGTTATTTAAGAAAAAAAAAATAAAATCTATAGAATTTGAATTATTCAGGATAATTCTGACCTAACAGTATTTGTATTTTAATACAATCAGTTTCAGATTATTTAACACGGCTTAAAATATTTTAAGCTGAAATAAAACTGACAAAGTTGTATTTGAAAGAGATAGATCGTTTGAAAAAATATCTGATACTATAAGTACTTCTTAAATATGTACAGAAAAAATATGTCTGTTTCTACTTATAAACTGAGAAACCAATAGAAAAGATAACGATATTCCAGAACACCTGCATCTACTGCGAAACTTTGCTGGCTTGTCGGAGCGCGTATTTCTCCAGTAAATCACACGACCCGAGTTCATGTTCCGGATCGAAAAAAAACTATGAATAGAGTAACTGACTATGAAAAAAATGTTGATAGCAGTAATATATATCAATATTAACTATTTCGATTATTAATAATTTTTAAAGTTTTTGAGGAGTAGGTGAATTGTTCAAAACGTATAGTGGAGATACAAATTTTATAATATTTAGGGAAATTCCTATTTAGCCTATTAAAACTGTAATTAAAAAATATGTATTTAATGAAATCGTAAAACTCTTATAAGACATTTATTACAAATTAACCGTTTGAATAAAAAATGACGCTTCATATCTGAGTACATTATAATAAGAATTTTGAAAAAGATTTTCTGAAACAATTGATGATTCAAATTGATTTAATTGCATAACGTAATCTCAATTATAAATGTCATTCCTCATTAACTGTTGGAACTAAGTTAAGCAGGAACTGTACTCTTAAATAAAAAACATTTAATTTGACACTTTTATGCAAAAAATAAAATAAGTTTTCGAACTCATAAGATATCTTCCTGAGGAATAGTTTTTATAACTTGACACTCTTATCAGTGTTATCGAAGTAATGAAAAAAAATTAATTTTAAGTTTCCTTATGAAGAGGAAAACCACATTTTAAATCAATCATGTAATTCAATCTAACTAGCCTAACGTGTAATAAATTAAGAACTTACTATATACCCACCCGAATCATTAATTTGGTTTTAACTATAGTTAATGGAAAATAAGAAGTCATAAATGAAGACCACCTATTTCAATAAGGCAAAAAATCTCAATAAAACCTAAGGAAATGAGCCTTAATTAAAACTTAATAATCTAAAAATTTTAACCATTATAAGAAAATAAAATGCCCCAACAATTGCTACAATAAATGGTATTTATAAAAAATTATGTGGTTCTATATAAATATTTCATAATTTCTTTTTAATTTGTAAAATGTCTCTGACTTACTGTTTTATTTTGATGTAGATTTTCGCAGGGAGTGTCCAAAACTCGAGGCTTGTCACTGTTTGACGGAGCCTAATGATCGCTTCACCAACTCACGGCTCAAAATTTCAAACCAGGGGTTGTTGCTATTAATAAAATTTCAATTTTATAACATTTCAAAAATGCTGTTATGTAAAAATCAATGAATCTCAAATGATGAGACTAAAGAAAGAAGGTCTTTTTAACTGGTATTAATTCATTGAAAAAAACAAAATCGGTAAAGCAGACATTAAAAATATTAACTAAACAGTTATCAGACTACATTTTCCTCTCATGGAAACTATGATTTATATTAATATGGTCTCAATTTCAACTTTATCTAAAGTATTTTCCATATTAACCCTGTTATTTGCACGCCAGTTATTTAAAGTCCAAGAAATATACTTTCAAGGATAAAAGCAATGGGAAAAATATTACTATGCTTTTTCACTACTCTAATTTTGCTAAAAGAGAATTTTAAATCGACCGAAGTGAATTATCGGTTTATTCCAACAATTACTCTAAATGGCTAATCTATCAGCTCAAAGTCAATTAGTTGTTCTTCCCTTAATGAAGAAATCATTAACGGGTTTAATACATTAGTTTAATACATGGTTGTTATTACTTTGGGTTTTATTACATTAGTTTGTTTTTGTACTTAAACTAAAAGTTTCTTAAGAAGGCTTGGTAGAGTATTTTACGAATTGTCATCAAACTAATTAAGTACTTTAAACTTTTCTATCAAAGAAGTAATTGTTTTTTTTTCTTTAAATTTTACATTTTGTTGCTCACAAACATCATTGAAATAAATTATGGATGGTATATCTTGACCAGTTATTATTACTGGCTTAAAAAATCAAACATTATGTAGATATTTTCAATATTTCTAAACTAAACATTTTTTATATGTAAGAATACATTTTTTATATCTAAGAAATTATTTACAGAATTATTATGACCTTCGTGTGACTTTACTAGCCCATGTTGTTAATGCATTTAAAGAAAGTTAAAAAGTTACTTATTGAGGAACAAATATCACTTTTTGTTTGATATGATTTAAAAATATTCTTGATTATTAGGAAAATAATAAAAGTATAAATAATGATTTACCAATTTCGTGTTTAATTTTTTTTTATAATTAAGGTCTATAGGATAGGTCTAAAGGTCTATAGGATTAAGGTTTTTCCGATGTATTATGTCAAGTGAAATTAATGTATATTTTAGTTAATGAATAAATTTTAAACCCTAGATTAAAGGCTACAAGAGACCCTTTCTTTCTTTTTACGAAAGAGGCATTGATCGCAATAAAAGGGCTAGAATTAAAAATTATGAACAAATATTTAATATTTAGTTGGGGTCTCACCTGAACGCCATAGGAAGTAAGCAAGTTTTAAAAAACACTACCAAGATGTTTAGATAATTTTAAATGTTGAGAGTTGTTTCTTCTATAGATTCTTTTGCTGTAATAAGTGAACCGTAGAAAAAAGGATATTTAATAGTAGGAAAAGAAACAGAAACCCAATAAACCTTACTTTCAGTTTAAACTTTGATAATAATTTTATTAATTGAAATATTTTAGTACATCATAATCTTTTAGATCTTTGAAAGTTTGAGATAGGATTTTATTTTTTAAATGATTGGGCGGAATATGGTTCTATAACATTTATATTTGATTTGTATTTTCCTTCAATCATTAACATTTTTGTCTTTTACTAAATTACCATCAGAAAGTAATCCATGGATATATCTAGATACTTGTGGGGTGATTTTGGGGTGATACTCTTAAGTTTGAGTATCATTTTAAAAGTACGTCGTCACATGTTCACATGTTCATGTCGTTTATAGTGGGAATGCAGTCTATAGGTCACTGTAATATAAAAAAAATATATTTCGGTGAGAAATTAATTAGGAAAACTGGCAATTAGTGCCCATGATTTGCTGATGCAAAACACTCTTTACGCTACAAACTGTACAGTTGTACAGGGAGGATGAATTAAGTTATTTCTAAGAAACCTAATGACATTTTGGTGCAATAAATGAGTTTATTAAATTTAATTGCAGAGCTTATGACCTAAAAATGCAGTATCATTTTGAGCTAACGGTGAACAAATACTTTCAAACTACTCTGCATTTTTAAGCCGGTAATTATTTACAAGAATTATTAGCGTTTCCATTTTTTTAACAACGTAGGTATCTTGGTTGTAAAACAATTTTTACCCAAATATTATAATTGTGGTTCAAAATATTGATGAAATAAAATAAACCAATAACAACAGTGCTTTGATATAATGTAGTAATGTTAGTCAAGGTGGTGTAAAGTTAGACGAGCAGCAATTCAGCGATGTTTGCCACCATTGTATTACTTTACGTTGTCTGTAAGGGAACATATATCCTCAACAATTATAATTAAATCTATAATATTTTATTTGAAGATTAGACGGTAAAATAGTGAAACTATTTCGTTTCAGCATTATGAATCTCTACTGTGCCAAACAGTTAAAAAAAGTTGCATAAAACAAACTTTTCTTTTATTTTTAATTTTTTATAGAAGTTAAAGAATTTTATCTGTATCAATTAAGTACGAGATATGTTAGTTTTGTCAATTTTTTATTTTATCTAGAATCGTGTTTTAGTCTCAATAATAACCAGAAACGCATTGAAAAATATTTTATGGAATCGTATAGCTAAGAACATATTTTTCTAGTGAAGGAAATTTATTAGTTTGAAAACAAATTTAAAATGCTATAGATATTCCTGCATCAAGTTTTCGGCCAACGAAAAAAATAAAAACAAACTACCCTCTAATCATGGCAATTTTGTCACGTACGACGCAGTGTCTTTTTCACTATCAATTGTAATGTTGCAATATATACTCTGGTTTTCCAATATGTATTGGTGATTACAAAACCTAATGTAAATAACTACTGAATAAAAAAATGGAAAACCTAGTGATTGAGCCCTTGTGTTTCCATTGTAAGTGTACATCCACAACGAAAACCCTTTAATTATCCAGGTTTTTATCAGGGTATTTCAATTTTCTACTGCCCATATAAAATATTTTCTAGTATGTTACCGCATTTTAAAATGTTTTACTGCCTCAAAATACGCATTTTAATTTATCATTGATTGAATCTATTTTAACTGGAATAAATTAAACCCAGGAAAGTGCTTTGTTTGACAATTGCACCCATCTTCCAAATTGCATTGGACACAGAGACCGCGCCTGTTTCTGCGCGGCGTATTCCAAGAACTTGAGCGGCCGTGAAATGGCAGGTCTTATTTAATTTTATTTTCCTAATCTGACCTAACCTAACCCTACTTAACAACTAGACAAATTTAAAAAACTTTTTGTTCTCACTCTAATAAACTGTTTAATATGTTTTGTGTAATTTAAGTTTCATTCACGTAAGTTGCATTTACGTTTTTGTATGCTATATAACTATAGTAAATGAAGCTGGAGATGTTTTCACTAAACTTTCCTTTACTTCCTCCAGTAAATATCCTATTTATCGTTCAAACACCTATAGGGTATAGAAAAAATTGAATATGCAGGGACACATTAGAAAAGACTCTTTTCAAGTCAACATTGTAATCTTAACTACGTATACCCTTTTAATTTCTAGTTATATTTCAAATAAATTCTAGGCCAGAAATTATAATAATTAATTCAAATAGTTTAAATTATTGAACTATTTAGTCAGACTAAGAAAACCCGAAAAGAGGGTACTTATCTAAAAATTAATAATATTTTGTTAACAGGGATTTTTTTTAAAACCTCCAAATTTTACAAACCTGTTGCAGCGGCTTTGCATATTCACTTACCATGTTATTCCTATGAGGTAAATAAAAGAAGCTATGTAGTAAATAGTGTCGCTCATGTTGTGTTTCAATAACATAATAAGCATCTGAAATTCGCTGAGTCTGATGATTGTTTTGATTGATATGTGATAAAACCGTACATACTTCGAAGGATAAAAACGGAAAACAAAGACCTAAATAAAAACAGTGTTGTGTTAGGGTTGGCCTAGCTAACAATTGTACAACATTACGAAACAAAATTTATACCGTAATAAACGATTATTGTAACACATAAACAAAATCTCTGAATATTGACTAAAACAATTTAAATTGTAAAAAAAGATTTCCCGTTCCGGAGAGAGCACCGAACTTTGTCTGGGCAAGTAATTCTTCTGCAGACATTGTAAACGGCCCTGAAAGCTGCTTATTGTTGTGAAAATATAAACAAATAGCGGCATCTCAAGTATTTCTAATAAATGCGCTGTTGTTCCCTGAAGCGAAAATTATAAGCCAGGCTTCCCCACTCCCCACTGTCCGCCTACGGGTTTAATATTTCGAATTTTTATTTTTATAAAAATTTTAAATAGTTCTTTGTGAGAGAGCTTTAAAGTGATCGTATTTCTTAAACATTTAAAGAAATAAATTTAGGTTATTTAGGTAATAGTGTCGATAAGAAAAAAGTTGGTAAGAATTGCATCTGTCATTTATATTAGAAATAAATGTTCTTTGGTTGATAATATTTCCTGAGAGTAGTGGAAAATAATATAATACTATAAAATTAAAACTCACCAAATTTGGTTTTAATACTATTATTAATATAATAGTAATTCCCACAAAGATAGTTCCTTCTAAATATAATATCTAAGTTTATAAAAATGTAAAGGTTACTACGTAAAGGATATTATTTTTGAACACCTTCAAAATGAAGTTAAAAAAAAAACATTTAACAATATAACAATAAAAAGGCCTAGCTATTTTCCACAGAAAGAAAATTATTGATTCATCAATCCTCTTACTAGGAATGTATTTCCAAATTGTAAATTATGGGTTTTGATCGATGGAAAATTGAAAAATTTCGTATTTTTCCCATTATTATAATGACTCACTTCGTTCATCCAATTAGCAACCTTGTCTGGTCGAAAATAAAGACACTTTTCAGCAATTTATGCTTATCCGGAAATCCAGTTTTTAATCAAGGGACGCTGTAAATAAGATTTTTGTATATTGAACAAAGTTCGACTCATTCATGCATTTCCAAAGTTACAGTATCATAAATATTTTATTATTTATTGCACATCAACATATAATTAGCTATAAGACATTGGAAACACCGAAAGATTTTGTAACCGTTACTGACTGCTTTTTATTAACAAAGTAAAATAAAATTGAGTGAATAAGTGAAATTATTGTCGTTCAGATAAACGAGTTAATTGTGAACATTGGGTGGAGGGAAACAATGACGAAGCCGCGGAACGGCTGCGGCAGACGACGAGAATCGGGAGCGATTTTTGCAGTTGACGGATTTATATTTGGAGCAAGAGAATACAAATCTCAATAGATTTTCTTGGAAGCAATTTTTAAAACTAGTTAAATTCAGATTCTTCTACGTGTCTGCAACTGTCGTGAACGATTGATGGTAATGGAATATTTGAATGTGGAAACCTGAGTGGTACTGCCATAACAGCTTTATTGAGAGAAGTCATTTATCCGTAGTGTAAAATTATATACAAATGAACGGTATAATTAATCAGTTGTTTAGCTACATAGTTTAGAGATCGATTTTAAGCTTAAATTGTTTGGTACTTGTAGTCTACCGCTTTATGGTCACAGCTTAAAACTATGTTGATACTTCACAACATTTATTTACAACAATACTTTACAAACAACTTTTTTGTGTAAATGGATTTCGAGCCCGATAAATCAGGTCTAGTTAGACATTTTTTATGGTTCCTTGCAAAATATTTCCTAACCCCGTCTTGAAAAATTTCTAAAACCTTGTAGGTTTTACCTAATTTTTTCGTAGTATCTAGGCCCATGATTTCTTAAGGAACAGAAATACAACCGCTCTTAAAACGTGTCTAAGCTCTTTCGATTCATTTAAAAGATCAAGAACCGTGGTAGTAAAACTAAACCTCAAGCAACTGTTATCACGATCACGACAATGAGAGATGAGAGTGATTGATTAACCAATAAACAATATTATGCCCTAGAACTACTAAAGAATTACAATAATATGACTATTCAAACAGAGGAATCCCATCTTAATTTTTGCATAAATTTGTCATCATTGATCATTAAAACAAGTTTCATGATTTACTTATCAGTGATGGCACTTGTCATAACGATAACTCATAACGATATACATATATATCTTGATAGGGAGTTTTGTAATCCCTTTTTTCAGCCTGTGTGCATCGAAGGAGAAATTTAATCACCATCAGAAATACCTTTCTTTAGATGTGCACAACCCCATTATAATTTACTATGTTCTTGTGAAGGTTAGAAAAATGATTTTGAAATTATAAAAGAAATTAACTTAAGTTGAATAGGTCCATCTTGGTAACGGAATAAGAAGACAATATGCACGAATGCAGTAACATGTTTTATTGGAGCAACGAGCAAAAACAGAACTGAAATGGTTGAATTTCGACGAGTAGGCGATCTCTAGTGGACATAAAGAGGTATCTGGTTGTGAAATTAACGTAAACAATTACGATCCAGAAGAGTAGCTATTCAAAAAACAACGTGGGCGATTAAACTACAGGTAGCAATGGTCGCCATAAGGGTCGGCTGCAGGGGCCATAACTCGAGTTTTACTGTGACCACTGTCCTCCACCAGCTCCCATGTTCTGCTGTGCTGACCTCTCTGTCCACTCTGCCGGCTACGACGATTAAATCTCGAGTGCGCTCAGGGAAGTGTCTTTTACAATTTTTCCTCTTTTTTAAAACCTGAGGATATAAAGTTGATCACGTAATTTTCGAAAAATTATCTTCCAATTACTAGTCCTTGTATTTTTCTTTCGTTCTTTTTAGATCCTATAACTAATTAAAAGGTTTTAACTGTCTTAGGAATTGGTAGTATTATAACAACTATATAATATTAGAACTTTTGTGTGGCAAAAAGAGGACTGACTTACGTTATTATCGTCAGTCGTAAAAAGGAAGAAGAGATTCGTTCAAACAGTTAATATAAAATTTTAAGATACCTCAGTTTTTAAACATTAACTACAGTTTGAACAAAAGTAAAATGTGAAAAAAAATTATGCTAATTGTAATATAAATCATATAAAATACTTGCTTTTCTTTCCTAAGTATACTTAAACAGCATAAATTGCAACAATATTTCATTGATGTTATTGTGACGATAGGGGAAGTGGCGAAAGTTACATACGCCAAAGGTTATATATCTGGTGTGTGTTATTGTGGCGATAGTTTAAACTGTTTGTTGTTAAATAAACAATGTATGCGACAATACCATTAAATGGTTTTACAGACCTTTCGCCTCCATTTCTATCGGTTGAGACGTCCTACAACCTGGTTTCGGCACTTTTGAGCTATTATCAAGTAGTAAGTCACTTCTCCATTAAGATAAAAACTGTAGTCAACCTGTCGAGTCGACAATGCCAAAAGTTCAAAATATACACGTAAACACGGACACTAAACACATAACGACGAATAACGAAAAACGAAAAGTAGACGGACGTGATCAGCCACAATGTCCCTTCCTTTCACTTTCCTAATATTTCACAGTACTGTCGCGGCTGCCGGCACGGAGACACTGGACAATACCTTTCCAATAGGGGTGTGCGAGTAGTGATTTTTGAAGTCGAGTCGAGTCGAGTCGAGTTTTGAAAAATACCCGCGAGTTTCGAGCTTTTTTCGAGTCGAGTTTTTTTATATTTATAATATAATAGTCATCATTTTTCTACATAATGGTAAACTTATCAGTGCTCAAATACAAATTACAATTTTGAGGTATCTAAACTTAAAAGTGTTACTGAGCAGATATACAAATAAATTATACCAAAAAAAGAAAGAAAACCTTTTACTTAAGCTCACAATAATTCTTGATATGATATATTTTTCAAGCCTAACTTGTGTTTAAGGCTTTCCTGGGTTTTGAAATGAAATGAAAAGTTTTCACTATAAGCCATGACCAATTACCTGACTCAATTAATGATTAAAATATTTCCTTTGAGTTATTCACACGGGTACATTTTTATTCATGTGTCAACAAAAAAAACGAAGTGTTTATTTATTTGAAATGGTTTATAAAATATAACAAAATTTTTTTTAAGATATAAAAATAAAATAATAATAATAAATAACTTCAAACTATAGAAAAGATAGAGTGATTTAATGATTTATGTGACTTTAATAACTAAAAAGAATTGTTTACTTCAAGTATAACAAACGAGGTTTCAGTTATATTCGTTAAAGATAGATTGACATTGTGAAAAATGGCCGTAATATTCTTTCGCACATACCGATTTTGGGTAAACGGCGGGAGTAACTACTCGACTCGAACTTTCGAGTATTTTGCAATAAGACGAGTCGAGTCGAGTAGTGTATACTCGGCTCGAAAAAAGCTCGATTCTCGAGTACTCGCACACCCCTACTTTCCAATAAATAATTATTTGCCGGATTTACGCCATCTTTAAAAAAATGTAACGTTGTCCTGATGTTCATAAACTGTAAGCATTGAACAGGACCGTAAGTCAAGCAAGTGGATACGACCTGAAAGTGGCAATCACCTCTACACCGTAGGAGTCAACTATTGGTGCGGATGATACTACATATTATATAATTTAAATAGCGTTTTAATGTTTGATAGAGCCTTTGATTAGTCCTGTGACCGTGCCCCCGGACTGCTACAAGATGCCGTTGTTTCCCGGGAGCGAATTAGCACCTACTTCCAAGAGAACATCTGTCTAAACAACTCTATTTTTGGCGCGGACGTCAAAACCTAGACAACTGCAAGCGTTCTATTATACAACGGCAATAGTTGTATCATCTGGACAACTGTCAAGACTGTACGGAAATATTTTAAAACATCCGTTAACAATGAAATAGGTTTTAAAAGTATTACATTAAGTGTGCTTACGAATAAAAACCTTCACATATTGTCTCAATATCCAGTTTACGGGTACGTCTCCAAGTAATGAATCGTATTTGAATCGTTTACTCAAATACGATAAACAAATAAACCACCATATTTTACCAGCTTATTTATGAATATTACCATACATTACCACTATATTTTATGAATGCTTGTGTGTCTTTCATCTGTGACAGATTCTCAAGTTTAATTGGGTGAAAAAGGTTTCAACTATTAATTTATGACCAAAGTACTTTTATATCGATGATGTCCATAACAACACCCTCAGCAATAAATATAGAATCAAAACAAAATTTATAATAATCTTTTGTACAATATACAAGGCGGCTTCCATTGGTAAATAAAATGATAATAAATACTAAGTATGTCTTAAAACGATTACAGAAATTGAAATTAATCATAAAAATAAACTATAAATTCATTTTCCGCAGCGATGTAAATAATCTTTAGTATTTCACACATCCCAAGCTTGAATGTAGAGTGAATTATGGATAAACGATTTCCAATGTTTACGGCAACAGCTGGCATTACATCGGCCATCGGTTGATAATTATTGCGTTGCTGTTCATAAATCGATTGCCTGCCAACGATAACGCTTCGATATTTAAATAATTCACTGATGAATTCATTACAAAATAATGTAGTAAAATATAAATAAAAACCTGAAAATTTATATTTTATTGGCTGGCAATAGTTTAAATAATTTACTATCTAATCCTCCATGATTGTTAACCGAATCATAAGAATAATTAAGGTAAAATATTTAGAACTGACTTAAAATGTCTTTTGGAAAGCATAATCATAAAACCAAATCTCATATTAAAAATGTGTAGTTTTAAATAATGTAAATACATACAGGTCATAATACCTATTAAATTATTTTGAGAAGCATAGTTTCAAAATGGTTCTTCTCCACTCAAATTGATTTTGAGATCAAAAACTGTTTTAGCATGAACAAGTTATTTGTTATTACAGACTAAATGTTAGTCATTTAGTTAAGAGTGATTAAAACTATATTCGCTAACACTGTTCAGTCAAATATCTCAAATTAATGTAAAAGCCATTTAAAACCAACGGACGAGACCCATTTCGGAACTACACAGGATTAAAAAAAGGATGGAACAATATTTTTATGAATATAAAACTGAAAGAAAGGAAAGTCAAATCGCGTTTAACACCTAATCACAGGAACATTATATCTGAAGGAGCTCTGAGCAGATGCGGCCCTCGTTTGCTGGCACTTCCTTAAATTATACTGAAAGCTATGTAAATCTCGGCAAGAGTGAGGCGACTTATTTTGCATCGTTCTAACCACTCACAGTTTCTCGCCAGCTGATTTACATTCTATCTCCCCTCCCCTCGAGGCCCTAAAAATACGTTTATTCAAACTCTTACTTAAGTAATGCCTGTATATATCACAATTTTTTCCCATTATTACGCTGAACGTGATTGCTCGTTATTATTTAATATTATTAAATTGTTAGAACCTAGTTGGCTAAAATATTAAGGCTAAATCACTTACATAAACCGTCAGAACAGCTCAAAATATTTTCTTCATGTTCAGGGCATGTTTCGACGTTTATTACGTCATTAAACGTTGAAACACGTCCAGAATATGAAAAAAATATTTGATGGTTTACGTAAGTAATTTAGTCCTACTATTTTAATCTCACAGTTCAGGGGCTAAAACAATGGATATTCATCTTGGGTGGCTACGCATCACAACAGCAACATTTTCAAAAAGTAACATTTTAAAAATAAGATGTACTTCTATCCAAAATGAAAATTATGTTTGGTTTTGATGATTGCTTTCTTAAAAATATACGTCAATTAATTCACAGGTGCTTGAAAATATACGATCGTAAATTTAAACAAAAATCTTTGAGAGTATAATATTATACTGGTTTTGTATTCATTTAACCTTAACGGTATATTTACTTCAAATCATGGACTTTCATAGACTTAGGAAGGAATTTAAACCCACTTTTATTTAATTATTTTACAAATTTAGCATTAAATAATAATTTTTTTAATAGGCTAGTGAAATAATATCGATTCATATTAAAAACTCTTCATTTCAATGTATTATTATAAGGCTCATGATCATTAGTTATTGGATTAATACATGTATCCTAACCCCATCGAATAATATATTGCTGCTCATTGTCCTTTATGAACATGTAATTATATTTCCAACCTTTGATCAAGAGTTAATCTAAAATGAATGGACTGGAAGTAAATATATTGCAGAGTAAAACAGAATCTGTCGGTTACAGGAAGGGCCGCCCAACCTCAACCAGCTGCCCCTTAACTGCCCCATGGTCGTGGACCTGGGGAGATCTGGAATATACTTTTTATTTCAGCCTTTTTACAGATTTGCTGTTCACAATATCGAAGATAATTGATTTACTCGTGAACGCTACATTCTATTATTTATTATAGTTAATATATTTTTGCCGTATAACTTAGAATACAACCAAGCCATGTTTTATAGTCTACATTGAGGCTTCGAAAATAAATAAATAGATTGTATGTAAAACATTTTACAATTAATAATTTATTTAATTTCAATAACCTGATTTGCAGTTAAATAGACCGACAATCAAGTGAATGTTTTGATGTAAGGCAGACAACCAAGCCAATGTTTTGTTATAACGCTTCTCATTACAGCAGCATAATTTCCATTGTTTTATTTATATTTTGTTTTGTTACAGAGACTGTCACGTGAATGAAAGACGAGGAAGAGGAGAGACGTCCCTAATATCCCCTATGGTAAGTTTTATCGATTACACTAATAGTATTTAAGATACATAATTCAGGTGTTGGTTGTTTTTTATTTTGAATCTGTTGGAATTAAGACAATTAAAAATAGTTTAGCTTTTTGTTTTTAAGTATTAAAAATTTTAGTAATTCAACGTCGATATTTAGTAAATATTGTTCCTTACGTCATAAGACAGAGGGTGTAGCTTATTTTGGTGAAACACATTATATTCTTAAAGTTAAAGTCAGTATAAATTAAGCAGGCACATAGTATGCTTATGGGAAATGCTATTTCTTGTGATTATGCCTTAGCGTTGTTATTTTACAGAACAAAGTTATGATCAGATGATCATTATTAACATCTTTAGCTAAATGAACAAGTATTTCTCAACTTACCTGATATTAGATTGTAATATTAGTAACAAATTCGTAATACACACAAAATTACGTAAAATGTACGTAATTAAAACATCCCTCAAAATGTAAAAGATGCAAAAATAAAATGCATAAGAGATATTTATAACGGAGTATTAAATTAAATTTCTTCGAATTAGTGAGAGTGTTCAACATTTTTGAAACTTATTAAAAGTTCTCCCATTTTTCAAGATAAGCTCACAGATTGCATTCTTGAACTTGTAATATGAAGAGAAGAAACTGTCCCAAGAGAATGAAAATTAGCTTCCTTACCCTTAAACAGTTTTATATTATATATAATATCTATGTTATTTCCCAGAAGTAGAGAAATTGTGTTGATAATTTTGTATAGCATTCTAACTATTAAGAATTTTTAGTAACATTACTTCTATTAAATTTTTAAAGTATTAAAAATAAAGAGAGAAGAAGCTATTTAAGTATAAATCGTACAGCATTAATAATATAGATTTACTTTATAAATATTTGAAAGTTATTTAACACAATCCCTTAATATTATATTTTAAATTTATAATAAAAAATAAATCAAAAAAATTCTTAACCAAACCTAACAGTTATACTAAATAACTACTTTACTAAATAATTAAAAAAAGTAAATAAAAACCATTTGCTATATCACTTGTTTTGCAAAAAAATAATTTTAGGTGGTGCACTTTGTTGGTGGCCATTGTATCTATTTCAAATAAAACCATATGTTTCGATGTAAACAAAAAAAAAACTTGAAACACTTCCAAAACATACCCAAAATCATTGACATGAGTCCCTTTTTTTATGTAAACAGATAGAACCTGAAACACTTCCAAAATTATTGAAATGGGTCCATTTTGGACGATCCTGTGCCTAAAATATATCGAGGCCCAACCAACACAGAGAACAGGGGGAGCAGCCTGGCGTAGAGGCAGAGCGCGGGACTTCGGCCCCCAGGGTACCGCGTTCGAAACGCGCCAATCACCAATGGCAATTTGCTATGTGATAATGCACCTGTAATAATGATAATGATGTAACCTCGAGGGTGCACAATATAAGCTAAAATATTAATTAGCTGCAGTGCATGTCCATGGATACTATGAAACCTGGCCCTCGTTAAAAAAAACATGAGATTCCAAGCTTTTAATTTGACACCAAGATCAAGGCCCTCGAAATGTAGTTTTGGCTGCAGCATGGAAAAGTACCAGCACACAACTCTCTATATATAATTATAGATGTATATATAAAATATATATGGTGATATATATATACATAAAAAGTAATTTAATATAATTTAATAAACTAATATTATTCATTTAATAAACTAGTTTGATTATTTTAATAAACTAAATTAATATAACTATAAAACTATTTGATCACAATTTACTTGAGTTTGGTAAACTAAATCCACTTTTTTGCGTAACTGGAAAAATACAACTAAAAACATAGAAAATAAAAATCATATTGAAAAGGTTACGTGGGAGAACTTTTCTAGTATTAAAAAAAATCTAAAAATGGTGTTTTGAAGAGCCAATCCTTTAATTTTACCGAAAATAATTTCAAGGTCAAACCACCCGGAAACCGAAGGAAACATTTATGTATTTTGTATTGAAGATAATGCCTGAATGATGATCTGCTAACTATAGGTAATCTGAAAAAACCTGGGTTTTAATTTATAATTTAAATTAATTTGTACAAAAAGGTTACTTGTTCCAGCATTTCCACTTCGAACTAGAAAAGATGTAAAACTTTAAAATCATATATTCTAAATAGGAAGTATTTTTAATTTTGAAATAAAGGAATCTAATGACGTTATTAGTTTCCGACTATTTGAGATTCTTACAATAGTAGTTTTCATTACTAGGAGCGAAAGTGGCTCTTTTTGGTACGATCGCATTTCCAAGCTCGGCTGCGCCTCGCCTGTAAATTACGATCTCGTACTAAGGAGACACTTTTGCCCCGTGTGATGAACAACTATTTTCATCATTATGTATAAATAACCATTAAATAACCATTTAATCGCTAAAAATTAGACAACATAATTTTGAGGTTATCCAAAATAGTCATCATCATTTACACATCTGTTAGTTGTTTACAAACACAAGTTAAGAAATCGTTCAACCTTTCAAACGTAACATAAGCAAATTTTGACATTAGAGTACGGCAAAATTTACCATATGTTTTTTCAGTACTCCTATTCGAAGTGATCCAAAAACGATCATTTTGCGTACGATTTAGAGTACTAAAAACGGCTGTTTTTGGGACAGTATGATGAAAAATGTTTTGTAAGATTAATTCCATTAAACGTTGATATACCATCGCATATTTTAACTACCAACAATACTCTAAAAAAAACTCTCAAAAAATAATAATCCAAATTAACATGGTGTAATGTAGCACTACCCTAATCACATCCTGAAGGATTTCGATCATTAACGTTTTTTCAGCCGTTGTGAAACGAAAAAATACCCAAACCTCGCTCATCTTCGCGGCGATCGGAAACTTTTATTAAACATCGGAATGCGGAAGTCCCGATATTGACTTCCTCTCGGCGTAACATCTCTGCCGGTGATTTTTGCTTTTTGCAACTCCAGATGCAGATTGGAATCGAACGTCTGGCAAACTCTGAATAAAGGAGGAAAATATTAAACAAAAACCAACTGGTGTTGCGAAAGTAGTTGAAGTTTCATTTTAGATAAATTATTGTAGGATTTTGTTTACAATTTTGAAGTATTGACATAACCATTAGAGGTTAATGCGATTTTTAACCTCTATAATAGTGTTGTCAAATATGTGTTTAAAAAAGGTCCTTTACATTAAATAAAACTAACAATTTTATATGTTATATAAAAATAATTTAATGAAACGGGCTTTTTCCATTGAGTCGTCTAAGTTTAAAACCTTTTCAAAGAAGATTAATGAATACCCCACTTATAGTGGATCATTACCTGAACGTTTTCATTTAATTCTACACCAATGATTTAATTTTGCTTAAAAAAACTTTAATTTTAATTCGGTAGATTAGATAGCATACAATTCCCGATGAAAGGATGCCAGGTAAGAATCGTTAGCCTTAAATATTTTATAAAAATACTTCCACTTCCATTTCCGATTCCTCAATTGAATAAGTACTGTATTCAGCGTTAGGATATTTACACTTAAAACATGTTTGCAATAAGAAATATTTATTTAAGGTTTGTCTATGTTTATCTTATAATTGTATATGTATTAAGATACTAGGTTTCCTTTGTGCGGGCTTCATTTAAAATATTTAGGACATGTAAAGAGTTTATATTTATATGAAACAATACCTCTTATAATCTTGTTGACGGTAAATAAAAAGAGTACATCAACCATCATCAAACACCACTGTCGTCGTTGACTGTATAAACATTTCCTTCGAAAGAATAAATTATCCTCGTAGCAAGGTTTCCCAACATTATGAACACACCCTGTATCATAGAGAGCATTCTCTAGTGTGGGTTGAGTTATGGATGATTTGCACGCCGTAAAAGGTTCCGAATATGAAAATACACCGGGATATTTCCTCAAGCCAGATGTCTTTTATAACCCCGGTCAGCAAAACCACCCTAAATGGCGTCGACCCTACTTGCGCCTTGGGAAATTCATCACAGATTTTCTTACTTCACAGTTATATTTGTTTACCTTCTAGTAATTTTAGACGTTGCGTATGAAAATAAAGGAAGCATCTGAAGACAAACCTGTGGTTCAAGGCTAGTCTGAAGGCCTGGACGAACAATTGAGTTTATGTTTACTCAGTTTGTGTCGACATAAAATTAATAAAGTACAGTCGACTCTCGCTACCACGAACCTTGATATCACGAAATACTCGATATCACGAATTATTTTTAATCCCCTTGGAAAAACCTGTCTAACACGAAGAAATTACTATACATAACACGAAATTATTTTCATACCAATTTTCCGGGTATATTTTACCTCTATAACTCGAAGGGACACAAAAATTACCTCTATAACACAAAGTTCAGTAGATAAGACGAATTCGATTCACGCTTTACCTCCATAACTCGAAGTTTACCTCCATACCACGAAGTTTTCAGAATGGACCTCTGTAATACAAAATCCCGGCGTTCTGAACTGTGTACTCTATTTTATTTCAAACGTTTTTTATTTTGTATACCGTACTGTAAGTATTATTCAAAGTTATAAGTTTATTTTTCAGCTGTAGGGGATACAGTAAAGTTTCTTTATAATAATTATTATTTTAATATAAAATTATGATCAATACTGTAATAATTGTTTGTACATGTTTAAGCAGAGGACGATTACAGACCTTTTGATCAGAATTAATATGATCTTATCTGTTTTTGTGTTTTACAGGTTATTATATTATAAATACTGTATTTTTCAATGATATATAATATTTAAATAAGTTAAAAGCTTGGATTTGTCAAAGATGTAGGGTATAAACTACATTTTTATTTACCTCTATATCGCGAATTTTCATTTAGTTTACCTCTATAACTCGAACTATGCCTACAACGAACCATACTTAACACGAAGGAAAATCGCAGTCCCGTGGACTTTCGAGTTAGCGAGAGTCGACTGTAGATAAGAATTGTTGCGAAGTGCCTTAATTTCACAAGAGTTGAATAGTTCATTGAAATTGGATGCGATGTAAGTTTTTAATAAATCTAAGTACATTAGATACATTAGCTGAAATGGCGACCTACCCAGGTAGGTATTTTAAGCCAATTATGAATGACAGATGAGTGAAGGATGATTGTGGCGCGATCTTGTAGTCTTGTTACTGACTAAGGCCGACATATTCCTTAGACAGGACTGTTAATTAATAGCCCAACATTTTACTGTTTTATATGTTATTACATACATAGTTACTGGGTTCTTCTTTACTAGAAATTGTAAAGGACTGTTCCTTGGAACACACTTGCAATATCTCATTATAGTTGCAAGTTTTATTTCCAGAGACGAAGTGGCTGCTAACTGATTAAAAGTCAACAGAACGTTCAGTATAAGTTCAGTTATTTTCACTAATTAAGAGAAAACTATGTGTGGATATGCTTGTGAGTGTCTGTAATTTATTATTTTTTCCCTTCATAGTCAACTACTATCAGTTCTCAAGTAGGTATGTTCGATAGAATCGAACTAACTCTCAAGTAATAAATAGCTGTTTGTTGATGTATTGAGTGGATTGAATTATATTTACAAGTTACTGTAAGTCAGTTGGGTAACTTTGATTTTATTCAGGGTTAAACTGAATCAGTTTAAACTTTGATTCACTTAACTAAAATGATAAGAAGATAAAAGTTTGTACTACTGCTGCTGTTTTATGTATTTCATGTATTATATTTAGTTTATTTTTTTATTAGATGCTAAGTTAAATTATAGGTAGCTATAATAAGTGAAATTTACCTGTGCACCGTTAACTAGAGCGCTGCATCTATCAATGTATTCAGTTTGTTAAGTATTAATGTAATATATTGTAATAAAGAGCACCCAACGACAAATCATAAGATTTGTTGGGACTCATTGTTATGAACATTATGGAAATAAAGATTCTGATTCTGATTCTGGGTTAGTTCTGTTTACTGATTTCTTTAACGGAATTGTCTACTTAATATAATATTAGTACTTTGGCTTACATTACGTAAGGTTGCGACAATAGCCATGGTATTTTGTTTAGTGTCATTGCTATTATTTATGTTTGTGTTGATTAAATGTGCTATTTTCTACCTGGCAGGAATGACAACATCATTAAATTACATTACATCACATCACTATTAAGATGCCGACCACCAGTAAAGGGTATTTTAAGGCGAACATGAGTGAAGGATGAATGTTGGATGATTGTGACGCGATCTTAGTCTTGTTACTGACTTAGGCCAGAATGACTGTTAGTTAATAGCCCAACAGCCAATGGCAACTAAGGGACCTCCATGATCTCCGAACCGAAATTTCGCCTGGTTTTCAATTTAAGAACTGCTTTCATTATGAGGACGGTCCTATGAACGTAGTACTCAATAGTGCGGACGTTAAGTCCCACTAGAGAACACCGCGTCCACAAACCATCGCTCTCATTTATCCACAATTAATTTGTGACCTCCAAGTATCTGGATTATAGGACACGTCACCGCCCCAGTTATTGCTCTCATTGATTATCATTAAAGATCATCATCATATCAATCAATAGATGATAAAATATAATAGGTAGCTTAACCTAGCGCTGCTCTTCAGAGCTGAAACCCAGGTCTCCAAGACTACGATGCTGTAATAGAAGGTAAGCCGAAATATAAGTATGATCCAGAGGCTATGAACCTAAATATCTATTGACATTTTCGTACGTAATTATTAAGAAAACTTAAATTGAAAATTCTGTTGTACACACGTAAAATATCCATTTGGAAAAAAGTATAAAACAACGATGAAAAGTGGCAGCCACGGCGCCGCCAATACTCGTGACAGTTCATTTCTCAGAACCGAGCAACCGCTGAATGCCAATGAGGCTGTCTTATATTTGACATAGTTAAAAAATATACCAGCTTTAAATTGAAACTATTGTTCTGAATATTTGCTACAAAGTGCATTTGATTAGGTGGAGCAAAGAAATATTTTTAGCCTGGAATATCACAAGGGATTTCTTAGAAGGTACCAGCGTTGTAATTAAGGGAAATATTTTATTTTTGGAAGAAAGGGATATCTCAGAAAACTTATGTCCAACTTAAATTGTAAATTATATATTAAATTGAATAGATAGTATATTATATAGTAAATTACATATCCTAGAGTGCACTTAAGTCTCCACATGAGGAGTTAAATTAGCATTAGAAAACCCAACCTTTTATTTTGATCAAAACAGCTTAATATTTTATGGTAAATTATGAAGAAACTTTTTACGTGTAACTTAACAGTCTTACGATATTTTATCATACTCCAAAAGTTACGGTACGGTTAGCATTTAGAATAGTGTACTTGTATTTCAAATTCGATTGTATTCAGATGGTACACTAGTAATTGGTACACTAAGAGGTACTCTAGTTTATTAAAAAACACAAATCTATGTTCAGTGGTATGTTAGAAGATTATGTATATCATCAGTAGATACACTTGTCCATTTTTAGGTACAAGGGACTTTTATCTCGGATCGGAAAAAATACGTCACTAGCGAAATACATATACAGACTACAAACCGAAGTATACAGCATAAATTTGGATGATGTTCTGTAGCAAACTGAAGTCAAATTTATTTAAAATATGCAATGGATATTTTAAAATTATAAAATAATCCCATTTCAGATAACTCTCGCGCTGCAACACCCAATATGTAATTGACCTTTTTTGTAAACATGTATACAAACTTGTATAAGGTGCAATTATATCATGTTATTTCAAATCTGAGAGCAATTCTTTTAATACAATTTAATAATTTTAAAGGCAGTAATATAATGTCGTAATACATTGTACAGTAAACAACATAATATTAGAAGGAACGGGTGGAAGCAATAAGCGATTTTAAGATCAAAAATAGGCCTGCAAACATGTAATATAGTAAAAGATTTACAGGGGCCGTTTCGACCAGTGGGGGTGGGGCTTTTTCCAGTGGGTGACCGCCATATTGTGAGGCATGAGGTGGGATTTATCAATTCCAGACGCTGCGCCGGCTTGCCCTGTTTCTACCACCGTATAAATCTTGGATTTATTTTCTTACATTTACAGGGTGTACAGTAAATGCTTGGATTAAACTTACCACGGAAGATGTAATGTAGTCAAATACTTGACCTGAAATACCTACCTGGGTAGGTCGCCATTTAAGTAATGCATCTAATGTATCAAAGTAATAAAATGTTTGCTCTTGTTAAGTTGTATATTTTATCATATATTCCACTTCGTCGGTTGCCTGTAAAATTTCTGCAGTAAGTTATTTTTCTGAGCTTTTTCTTTTTATTTTATTTTAGGAAAGTGTAAAAAAACAGTAAAAAAATAGGAGTACCATAATATTAGTTAATTATCGCCTTATTTAGTATAATCGTTTGGCTTTTTATCCCAAATAATCAAACAAAAATATATGGGATATATCTGATATTTATTTTTGTTTATTGACCAAAACGATTCGAGATAATAATACGAATCTTTCTATCAGAGCAGTCTTTCCTTCAGAGTGGTCTGGTGTAGTCGTAGACCACGGGACTTCGGTCCCGAAGGTCCCGGGTTCTAATCCCGCCAATCACCTATGGCAATTTGCTATGTGATATTACTGTAAACTTGAAGATTCAAAATAAAATTAATTAGCTGTAGTGCATGTCCATGAAAACTACAAAGCCTGGTCCTAGCCTAAAATATAAAAAAATCATTGATGTCGTTTTGACCCTGTTCTGGTTAGTGAATTTGATTCTAGACTTTCTGAGTGTTCCCGTGTTTTTTTTTGTTTTTGGATTTAAGACCTAAGTTTTTGATTAGTTACTATTTAAGCTATGTTTTATGCCAGATCCTCCTTGTAGTGTGTTTTTAATTTTGCTGAGCCAAGGTCCCTTTCACTGGAGGACGGTGTCAGACACCAGAACCCTTTTATTTACTTGTATGTATATATTTACTGTGTGTTCCAGAATGTCCCGATATCGGCGATGTAGAGCTTGCTGTCACACCGCTGTGTAGGCATGGGCCAGTCACTACCGCTGGTGGTCTGGTGCATGGTGTTTGTACACGTACACGGTAAGTCTACCAATAAAAATTTATTTCATAACAATTTGCGCGTTTGAAAACATATTATGGCTTTTAGAGGGAGGTTTTATAAAACATTAAACATTACTTTAATCAAAGGTATTTTAGAATAGGAAATTACACTCGTAACAACATTCGTGATCAGACAACATACGTTTTTCAGCCCAGGATGGTTGACTGATAGAAGGCAGACCTACATAGAAAGCAAATGTTACCAATTTCCAAAAATGATTGACTTTCTTGGACATTTTTTGTAAATTTTTTGGAATTTTTTTACTTTTTTTGTTAAAAAATGTATTTGGCAGGAAACAGGCTAGGCAGTAAAAGATTCATATTAAACATGGAAAAATCGCACTGTACTTAGTATTTAGTATAGGTTGTCGTTACTTGTTAAGGCATGCAACCTTATCTCGTTGAAATTAAGGCAACACAACTTTACTTACATATATAATTACTAGGTATATCGGAGAAAACGTCGAGTCTTTACTGGATATGCACCCTAACGAAATCGTTGCAACTTGATCTTATACTCTTATTTCTTTTTTTATGGCCATCTGACTTTCATATTAAGGATTCTAGTTCAGTTTGTCTTTACTTATAACAGTTAAAATATAGTTATTAATTTAATATCTTAAATGTTTCTTGCGGGGAATGTAAATCGATCGCAGAACTTGAAAGAGACTTATGCGTCCCAGCAGAGACAGAACAGTGGAATGTTGCATGTTGTACCGTCGTTGATGGTTAGGCCTCAGTCAAACTCAATGACTCATCTGATATATTGGCCCTCGAAATAACAAGAAATACTCCCTAGACGTAATATAAATAGGGCCCCCTCATCCTCCACCCCAGCCATACGATCATTGGGGGCGACGCAGAATGATATCTTGAAATCGTGGAAAATCAATGTTGTTGGTCTTCGGTATTCATGTAAACTGGTAGAGAAAGTGTTTGGTAATAGATTGATCTGAACGGCGAGTAGGACAGAGGAGTGAGACAGGAGGAGGAAGGAAGGGAGAGAGAAGGATGGAAAAGAAAGAAGGTAACTTAGAATAAGAAAGATTTGAGAAAAGCCCCCCGAGAAGTAAAGAATATAGAAGAAAGAAGAAGAAGAATATATCCGAGGTATATCGCGAGATTGGAACTCGGAAGAGGAAAGAATCAAAGAAAAAAAAGGTTGATCTCTTACTTTCATTGCGTTTTCATGTTAGGGGCCTAATGCAATACAATCAAACATTGCCTACTTTTATCGATTGTCTTGACGGTCAGTGTTATTTTCTTTGAGATCCATCTTACCTACCTCATTACTTTTCTGAATGCACATAAACATCCGTTCTTTTAAAGTATTTCAAGACTTATTTGGTATCAAAATGCGAGTTATAATTATGTAAATATTTAATAACTAGCTGACCAAACCGGTTTCATTCGTGGGAAATACAGAAAAACTTCCATGAATTGAACTTGATTTGAACTTCTATGATTAATGTTTTATTTCATTCGCCATACTTCAATAGGTTGTCTTGACAACTCCATATGCTTCCCTATGTTTTAACATTGAACCTTGGAAGTATCATAAGGCGTAACCCTGAGGAAAATCTTTAAAAATCCGTTCTTAGTGGATGCCTACAACCTAATAGAAACAGGTCCTAGGTGAAGTAGTTAGGGCTGTGAGTGATACGTGAGCTGTTTTTGACAGATATATAATAGGAGATTGGGGTGTCACAATGACACACAATATAGTCTACTAAAAATTTACATAAATCATATAAAGAGGGTTGAACGCATTTCATTCATGTCACGAGTAATTCAACATTGATCTATAAATTTAAGAATTTAGAAAGGTTAAACCCGAACAAAAACTACTTCCTTTATTTTCATTGATTTTGTGGCAAAGGGACTTTCCTTTGTCGGGGAATCTTGGATGTCAAACGATAAGACATACACTCCACTGTTTCGGCCCGGGGCTGTGCTCAGTATTTCAATAATCAGTCAAAATAAATCCGACCAAACAGTCCGGCCACATGCAAATGTCCATAGACAACCCATCGATATTGATTACAAGAGCAATACATCAGCTCCCATATTTTAGGGGAAGCCAAAGTTAAAACAGCTCTCTTTTCATTATGTGCGTTTTATATTAAATAGGAATTTTTCAATTTACGAACTCAGATCTTAACTCTTCGTAATTAATTGCCTTTCTTATTTCAATATTACTTGGAAGTAATTAAAGTTGATTGCAATGTTTTCGTAAAATATTTATTTATGCAATGTTCGACAATACCTGCTTATAATTAGCAGGCAGAATTTTCCAATTGTGACACACAATTGGAAATTATTGTTAGGTCTACAAGGTCTACTTGAGGGGGTTCTCAAATTCCACATTAGTTAGTTTACACAAGGATAGTCAAACTTTTTGACCATGAATTCCATAAAAATAATAAACAAGATGTTACCTAAATCATCTCAGACAACTTTAGAAATTCAAACTATAGTTTTACCTCATACCAAACTATTTTTAGAAACTCTTTTTGCAAATGTTATAACATTTTAAATTGATATTCCGAATTATGCCAGCACGGCGCGTTAGCTTATCATAAGTTGGTGTTTTATGGGGAAAGTTCGCAGTGCTATGGTGTGGAACTAAGCAAGCCCGTTGTGGCTTGGAGTTCTGACAACAGCCCCAACCGTCTTTGTCTTTGGTCGGACATGTTTTTGTTTATTGCTGCCATGTTTTGGCTGGAATAGAGCGGTACTTTGTTTGTGGGAAGAGTGGCACTCTCTGTACATTTCCGCCTTGTTGAATATAAGGGTAATAGTTTTAAATGTTTTTGTTTGTTTGTTCGGTTCTCTAATTTATCATATCTATTTTAGTTGTTAAATAAAATACACAAATCTTAAGCTTAACTTCTCTTGATTCATAAAGAATAGCAACGTTTCACTAGTAGAGTTTCTGTGAAGATTTCTTATACAAATATTTTACTATATAAACGTACCTTAAAAGATATTTTTGATGAATGAATGAATGGTTTATTTTGTTTTTAATATAAATGAGAAATTTTACAAAAGCAATAATTGAAATGGTCCCCAAATGGGCAGTCCTGTGGTTGGGGAGCGGGCCCATTATCAGTTGCAGATTCAGTTTATGCTCAGTAAAATAATATAACGAATATTGTGTCCTGTTCTCAGAATTTAAATTATATGGTATTATTTATTTAATGTTATGTAATTTTTATTTATAAATTTAATTGGCTACACATCATTAGAATTAAACATTAAAACAAAGTTATATTTCGGACCGTGTTCTAGGTTCTAGTGATGTGTAGCCAATTGAATTTAATAATAGATACCATTATGAAAAATACCTAGTGAGAAGAATTAATTTTTATTTACAAACATCTTTGTTTTACTTCTCTTCAAAAATACAGAATTTTTATAAATGTACCTAAATTTAAAAAAAATTAAACTAAGACATGATACCTTTTTTAGAAAAATAAACCATATTGATAAAATGGAAGAAATTAAAGAAAAAAATATGCACGTATATTTAAGATCTTGGTTAAACATAATCTGTAGTTTTCGATCAAGTCTTGATTAAACCTGAAAATAAAAATGAAAACTGTCACTGGACTCCAAAATGTAATTATTAAATTTTTGATTAGTTCACTACTTCATATTTTTTTAGTCACTTTAGTTCATATTTTAATTTATTATTAAATCATGGGTTTCTTAAATTAACAGACGAACATTTAAATGCGAAAACAACCAAAACAGCAAAAATAGGTGAGCATTAATAAACGCTGGCAGGGAACTAATTAAAACTATGACAAGAAAACGAATAACAACGTTTACAACTAAGGAGCGAACTATGGAGGTATTTAATGTAATAAGCCTGACAACAGATGTAAAGTGTCAAATCCGTCGGGAGCAAGTTTAATTGGATCAGCAGTTTCAGCAGTTGTCGCCAGAGCTATCTTCAGCCGACACTCAGCCGTGCTGATCGCGACTCAGCCCTCCACGTTATGCATCGCATACTTACTTCGCTTCTGGGCCGGATTATCAGCTTGCGATAAAACGCGCACAGGGTGTCTCCGAACTCCCAGGTGAATCTTTGTAAAATTTACTTTTCATCATACTGTCCCGAAAAAAGCCGTTTTTAGTTCTCTAAATCGTACGCAAAATGTCGTTTTTGGATCACTTCGAATAGGAGTTCTGAAAAAACATATAGTAAATTTTGCCGTACTCTAATGTCAAAATTTGTTTATGTTATGTTTGAAAGGTTGAACGATTTCTTAACTTGTATTTGCAAAAACTAACAGATGTTTAGATGACTATGACTATTTTGGATAACCTCAAAATTATGTAGTCTAATTTTTGAACGATTAAATGGTTATTTATACATAATGATGAAAATAGTTGTTCATCACATGGAGCACAAGTGTCTCCTTAGTACTCGATCGCATTTCCAAGCTCGGCTGCGCCTCGCCTATAAATTACGATCTCGTACCAAAAAGAGCCACTTTCGCTCCTAGTGATGAAAACTACTATTACTTTACCTGGGATATATCGGTTGATAACTGTTCCAGCACAAGTAGCGGAAAGCTTAACATTTTTCTAATGTTGCAAATAGGAATAACAATATTCTAGTTCACAATAGCGAAATGAAGGAAATTTAAAATTCAAATTTATATTTACTGAACTACCTGTATGCTTAACTGTAAGAAAAATGAATTTACTTTTGTTTCTTTTAATAGCCAAACGATTTTCTTAAGATGTATGGTGTTTTTAGATAATCTAGGCACCGGAAAACCTAGAGCCCGGAGATATATAGCACATCTTAATGGAAGGAACGAGCCCAGATATAGCATTAAGAGAGTTTGAATACACCCTGTATAATATACCTGGTTATTTGGGTTTTATAACTTATCCATTTATTGTGGGGTGTCAGTTGGAACTGGGGCTGAGTTGAACAATTTATTTGGAATGTAATTAATTAGGATACTGCAAAGTGTCAGTTGAAAAGTAGACTATTTTGCTGTCGTGGATAAATGGACGGAATGTTTTTTGTGACAAAATAACCTGATTAAGGAAACTTTACAGTAGGTTGTTTGCCAGCGTTGACGATTGCCTCTGCCAGCGATGATGCCAGCCGCTGCTAACCAGCTGATCCTCAGCGCTGGCAAGAAGCCTAAAATAAACGGGCTTTTTTATGATGAATTATTCGTAGCTACATATGATAAATGATAAATGATAAATGATAAATGATAAATGATTTATTTTTCTCAAATACAAATACCAGTAACATTTTCAATGTGATAAAAATTTGTTACAGAAAAGATAAATATAACTCCAAGAGGAAAAATAGGGTCCCAAAGGCAAAGCCTGATTTGGGATTCCATCAAACAAAAATAACATAAAGAATGAGTTCATGTTTCGGTGGCAGACTATAAATTAATACAATTACTGATTCCAGATTTCCTAATATTCTGATATCGTTTTCTTTTAAGGAAAAAACTTAATAATTATACTTACACTTATCCTTCGTGTTTTTCAAAATAAATAGAATTCTAATATTTGAAAGAAATTGAATAAATTGAAACATGTTATTTACAATCTACTAAACTAATATGTTAACAAAATAAAAATTTTCCTCTAATACAATGAAGAAAAAAGACTTACTTAAACGAAACCCTCTCCATATTTTTTAAAGTAACAGATATTGATTTAATCTAACTTGAAGAAATTATATCCGAGCAAAGAAGATGATAACATTATGAAAAAATATTTGATAATTCATGATGGCCTAGTACCATGACAACTTTGGATTGAGGAGGTAATAAACAATCAAGGGCTTTTATATGCAAGTATCTTAAAGAAACCGATAAAAAAAGGATATGTACCCGTACACAATTAACACAGTATATATAACTCGTAAGTCATCTGGTTTTTAATTATAGTCTCAAATTAATTAATTGTTTCCATTTTTGTACGCATATTGCTAAATAATAGCCTCACGATTCATATTGATGCAAACTAAAAAGAAAAGTATTTTTTTATTTATTATACCTGTAAACTTCTTCTTTTTTCTTTGGCAGATAAAAATAAACTTTACAACATCGTAACACCCACAGTAACGGCGCCAAGATTGCATTTCTAAATAATTAATTCTCGTGGGGTAACGTTACCTGTGTAATTATAGAAGATAACCATCGGCTCGGGTCGGTGGGGGAGGGAGAGCGAGAGAGGGGGAGAGGGAGAGAGAATGACGAGGGGGTAACAATTAGCGGTACGGCAACAAGTGTCAGCGTTTTATTTCGCTGCTGCAGCAAAAACAATGGCAATGTAATGTGCGGAACGCGTTAGAAAAACATGTCTAAATATGATAATGCCATTAGTGTTATTTTGTGGCTACTGCGAGATCGGAATTCTAAATAGTAATCGTAAATGTTTTACACTACCATTAAACAGTTTTATTTTGTAAACTTTGTTCCCTACGTTTTATAAAATCTATAGATATTCTACCCTACCTACATGCAGTAGTGTTTTCAGATATTAGTTCTTTTAAGACAATTAATTAGTGCTTTTTAATTTTTTTTAAATTTAATTTTAATTAAGATTTGGAGTTTTTTAGGATGAAATTGTTACAGTGGAACAGGAAAATCGTGGGTTGATTCACAAATAATCTTGCAACTGCATAATCTAAGCACGCAGTTTTTTTTCTAATTTCAAGTAATGTTGAAATTACATTTTCCTTCATATTTTTCATGGGCATGGTCTAAAATGTCAGCGAAGATGAATTAAAGTATAAGATCAGGTCAAATGACCTACGTCTTCAGCTGTTTGAGAATCAAACAGGAGGATTTAGGTTTCTGAAACAGGCTGAAACGGATAAAATTAACCAAATTTATATCTTAATATGATTAATATAGACATTTCTACTTTAATCTGAAAATCATACTATTACTAACAGTTGCCAGTGAATTTAAAGCAAATATTCCCGAAAGTGTACTATTGCCATTTCAGGAGAAATTACCATCTTAAGTCTAAAATGATTTTCAATGAAAAAACACATGCAGCTTTAAATCAATATATCAGTATATAAAAAGAGGGTTGTGTGTTGTTATATTTTGGGCTACAGCCAATACTACATGTCGTAGACACTTGATTTTGGTGTCAAATAAAAGCTTGGAATCTCGTGTTGTGCACTATGGTGGTTCGGTATTGTTATCTTTAAGGGCTTAGGCCCAGGATCGTCCCAAAGGGACCTATGTCAAGGTTTTTGGGAGTGCTTTGAATAGTTGCTATGGTTACCATTGAAAATAGCTACCATGGTTACTAACATAATGAAACTCTAAGAAACAGTAAGAATACGAGAAGAAATTAATTATCTCCCGGGCAAATCCGGGGTTGTCAGCTTGTGATTATTAAATTAAGAGGGTGTTATTAACATTTACTTTCGTTGTCTAACAAAAACTATTTTAGTTTGTTTTGTGTGTTCACGATCCTTCCATCCACACACGGGCATTAGGAGATTTTATAACAGAATTAATTTTGGAAATCGACAACAAAATACAACTATACATTAAGGGGAATGAACGCGTGGCTACTCAAAATGATAGCAATAACAAGGGCTCGTAAGGCCTGTTTAAAATTCTAGTCTGTCAAGGACACAGCAGCCTTAGACTTTGTGAACCCATTCAATTCAGAATGTGCAGTGTTTCAGTAGCTTGTGCTAAGTGCCGGAAAGCCAATTTCAAAAGGATTACACGAGATTTTCCGCGCAGCTGATTAAACCTTGGCTGCTGTTGGAGTTATTATCCGCTTTACTTAACGGTTCATTTACAATGATAAACACTTCACATTTCCCCTAATCCTTTCAAACTTGCTTTATTGTTTTAAAATAAAAGTTTTGCATTGATATATATTGGTGAGAGACCTGTTGAATAACTTGGAAAAGTAAATAGGAGTGAATTCTTCTCAGTTTGTTTGCTATGCTTGTGTAAACACAAATAAATACTGTAGCAAATATACATAAATTTTTAGAGTTAATTTTTCACTGGGTAAATTCTAACCCTTATAAAGTAAATGAAGCCAGTAAATATTTTCATACTGTATGTTAGTTTTAGCAAAATAACGTACTTTTGAAAAACATATAAACTTTAAATAAGCATACATTGTTTTGAAAAATAAAATTCCTACGTTGACAGAAATGTCTACAGCTTTTGGTTACTGATTTTGTCGTTTTTGTTGCCATACTTTTGAATCGCAAGTGGTGCTTAGTTTTATAAATACAATATATTTCCTGATGATGTGTATGTTATAAGATAATAACTTGCATTTACATACATCAATTAGGCAAAAGGTAGACCGCTCGAATATCACCACTGAGAGCGACAATACTCGTTCAACATGCAATAGAGTGTTAATTAAATACCAAAATGTAAAATAACAGCACAAAAAAGTGTTTAAAATAAAATTAACTAAACTAAGCAAAGTGAATTTCTAGTGAAGTATATCCCCTAACTTTAATATATTTAATATATTTTATCTACGACCATTGCAATAAGCACCAATTATGGTATTACAATAAACATCATAATGATATACATTAAAACACCAAAAACCAAGCAGTACTCTAATGACGACTTTAGAGTACTGGAGTCACTTTAGAGTACTGGTCCTAGACCAATGAGGGCTCGGCATTTGACGGAAGTAGTGTCATAATAACAATTACGCAATTCGCACATCAGCTGATTGTTGCATTACGATTCATGTTTGAGTTTACTTATCCCATCAGCTGATTGTTCCACAACGATTCATGGTTCAGTCTGCTTATTTGCCTAACCTCAAATTTTAGTTGACCTATTCCATCATTAGTAAAAGTCATGAGTTTTGTTTAACTTCGGGAAAAATTTTGTCGTATATTGTTGGTCGTAGATAAAATAGTGTATGCAATGATTGTATTATGCCTTTAAGCCACTCGTGAGATATTTAGAACACTCGCTTCGCTCGTGTTCTAACTTACATCTCACTCGTGGCTTAAAGGCATTCATTATACAATCGTTGCATAAACTACTATTATATTTATTTTAATAAAAAATCAACTACATTTTTAATTTAATTTATTCTTAGTCCACAAACTAAAATCCTTTTCTTTGTATAATATCAGGCTAGCTACTTTTTTTTAACTTAATTTATTTCGGAGACCTCAAACCAAATCCCTTTATTTATATGATACCAGGCTAACTACGTTTGGATTAATTTACAGTGGAGACTTCGTAATAAAATACATTCATTCATACGAAATTAGGCTCCGTTCTCTGGGGATTGTTGGGAAGTTCGCAGGAATAATTCGACTGGAAGAGGACAATTGTGGATTGATCTAATTAATTTATAACGCGACAACCCCCCCACCCCCCAGATGCTGCTAAGCTTGACATTTTGGTTCCTGTAAATTTCTGGAAATAATTCCGTCTCAGCCCCTAAACTGGATATCTTTTTGGAAATACGTTTCGTTTCCAAACCCTGAAAATAGTTGCTTCTTTCAATAGTATTCAATGCAAACATTAAAGAGTCATGCATATCATAGCCTAATCAACTGTTTTAGTATTGTGTGAAGTATTTAATTCATCCTTATGTTGTGCTTCTCACTGAATACCCTGAAACAACACGTATTGGTATGATGAACTTATTCCCCTACAATCGATAACCTCTGGGAAACCTATAATAATAAATGCCAAAAGACAAAACTGTTTCATCATAAAATAATTTTAAATAAAGTAAAATGTAATTTGAATTTATTATATTTAAAATTCATAGGATAAACGAAAAATGGACAAAATCTTTATCTTCCGATTGAAAAAAAACTAAAAAACTAGGCAATCTATACTCATAGATATATATGTATATTTAAAGTTTATGGCCTCGGATGCCATTGCATTATTTGCCTTGAAAATTAATATATGTATAATTATGTATGTAATTATGTAATGTATAAAAATTATGTATAATTTCACGGAGAAGGTTCCAAAACCGCCCGTTTCGTCATATCAGCTAACGCCATGCTTACTTGAACAGACGACCTTTAGCTGATAGTCAAAGGCCGGTGTCAGCTTACGAGTTTATGAAATGATTCTGCACAAAATTGTTCACAAGTGTCTGGCTGACTTGTCTGGTCGCTTCTTACGAGTTACAATTTTTCAATCATTTCTTTCTATTAAAAACGCTGACCTTAAATAAATAAAAATGTACTGATATAAGAGTGGATCTTCAAACGAACAAATTAAATATGTTGGTTAAAATTTAAACAAAAAAGTATACAAAATATAAATTTACTGTACAAATAAATTTAAAAGTTTTAGTTTCGTGAAAATTTATTAATTTTGAAAAAAATCATATGACATTATCTCAGATAGTTACTATAATATCAGAACCAAATTTAAAAATCAATAATTTCAAAATAAAGCTACAAAGAAAAACTACAGAAAATTCCATTTAAACCTTTTAAAAACATATTTTTTGTGTGGAATATTAAGGGTGAGTAATGTAACAAAAGGTAACAAGAATGGAAACTAAAGACGTCCATTTAATTCTAGCATGAGGGAAATAACACTGGGGACGTGGACAGTAGTTGTCTTATCAGTTAATTATATCAGATAATCCCCCTCCCCAAAGTCCCCACCACCCCCCACCCCTCACCCCCCCCTGCGGCTAGCCACACAGCTTGTTGTCTCGTCTGATAACCAAACACTCGGCCGGTATTGGTATATAAATTGTTTGATTTAACGTTTACGAAAAAAAATAAATAAAAACGTCATTATAATTAATTTGTCTATTGTAAACAGAAATATTCCAATCTATTTTATTTTATGCTTCCGATCGTTTAATGGAGTTAAAGGCTTGACTGAAGTATTAATTGTAATTGGACTGACGATTCGAAGCAATGTTAAAAAATCTAAATTGTATACGATTTGTGGTTTTTAGTAGAGACCATTTTTATATCAGTGGCTTTATTTCAAAGGGAAGTCTGACAATTCAGTTTTCTCAGCCTAAGTATTCCATTAGTATAAGGTGCTCAATGGCAAATACTCCATGCATAATTTTATTGAGTGGTCAGTTTCTGCAGGATGACCTTTTTAAATTTTGTAAGTACATGTAAATAGTATTTTAAAAAACCTACTTAGCCATGTGAATATTTATGTTCGATGTGCATATGAAGTCATCTCCAGGCCTCTGCGAATACTTCGCACAATCGCCTCTATTTACACTTCACATGATCGTCGTGTTTATGTTTATATATTGAACATTTCGGTAATACAATCCCCACTACTTAAAAAAAACCATAAGCCCCTCAACCCAACCCATCTACCCCATCAACCCATCAACCCTCTATTAGAATGGAAGTCTTGGTGAGAAAATCCCTGGAAAAATATTAGTTGTTTGATAAAATGCCCCCCAAAGACCTCAAGTATAAAGAAAAGGGTTGGAAAGCTGATGCTATTTTTTCAAATTTACAATTATGTTTTTTACTTTTTCCCAGCGAAGCGGGACACTTTAAGCTAGTTCAAAACATCCTTGTTTCAAACTTTCCATTCTTGTTACTGGCCGCACCCTTAATATTCCACATAAAAATATGAGCTTTTCAAAAGATTTTAATGAAATTTCCTCTGGTTTTGTTATGTAGCTTTATTTTGATATTATCCATTCATAAATTTGGTTTTAAGAATATAGAAACTATCTGAGATAAACTCATATGATTTTGTTCTAAAAACTATTGACTTATTTCATAAAAAAACTTTTCAAATTATTTTTATATACTTTTTTATACCTTTTTTGCTAGAATTATAGCCAACACATTTCATGCGTTCGATCGAAGACCTTTTATTTCAGTGTATTTTTTAAATCACACACATCAGAAATATTTCCTTGAGGTCAGTGTTTTAAACAGAAAAATATGAATGATAAATAGTGACCCGTTAAACTTTTACAACGTACTTAATTTTAAAAAAAATTCACATGGCTATTATCTTTAAGTATTCACTTTATTTGGCCCTTTAGTATTATTTTGCATTCACATTATTGCAAATTACAATTTGATTGTAAATAACGCTATTATAAAATGTTTTGAACAAAACATATCTAATTAATATGATCACTTTTAAAAGTGTTTGTAACGAGAAGTAACCATGGAAAAAAATATTTTCATTACTCTACACACGAAAGTACACTTTCTAAACGTAAAATGAGGTAAGAAAATAGGTTATTGCCGCTGTTGCACGGCAAAATTACATAAAGTTAACTTTCTGTGCGTATGTGGTGGACGGAAAGTAACCGTTATGGGATTTTGCGGTGCAGACCGATCAGCTGTTGCATTACCATTACTGTACCTTCCGCTACTGCACGGCAGAATTACATAACGTTTACTTTCCGTGCGTATGTGGTGGACGGAAAGTAACCGTTATGGGATTTTGCGGTGCAGACCGATCAGCTGTTGCGTTAGGCCGATCAGCTGTTGCATTGTTGTTCAAACCAAACCGTTTCATCGCTTAGCAAATACTGACATTGTCAGTTAGGTTATAGTCGTTGTGACGGATTGTTTGTTAAAAAATATTCATGTTGTTTACAAGTTTTTCGATATCGTAATAAAGAATAATGTTCATCACTCGTCTCAAAAGTGCTATTGCGGGGCTCGATAGCTTTTTCCACGCTCGGCTGCGTTTCGCGCGTAAATGCAATCTCACCCCGCAATAGGTCACTTTCAGGACTAGTAATGAAAACTAATATTTCAGTTACATAACTTCAATATGTTTAAAAATATGGTACATAAAAATAATATTTTTATTTATTTAATGAAAGGGGGGCGCGCGGAAGGAGGGGGGGGGGGGGAGGGCCGATATATCCACCGTTATCGTTTAATGCTACGCCGCGCGGTTCCCGTCCTTCCCTTCCATTTAGCAAACCAGTTTATGGCTCTCCGAGGCCGAGGATAGGTTTATATAAATTCCAAAGTCCCATGCTCCCCCACCGCTGATCATATTTCGTAAAGTAAATGGAGTTTTCTGCATGGAGAAGTTTCAAGATCGTGTAATACTTTCTGATTTTTTTTATCCTTGGACTTAAGAGAATTAATGAAATACTTCGTAAACGATATATTTGAGAAATTTACAATAAACGTTTATGTGCTCCCCCGAGGCAGTAAGTTTATGAAATATCATGAACTCATTGCCTCGTGCAAAACGTACGAATATCGTGCGAACCGAAAACGAACGTACGAACGTACGAATATCGAAACGTATGAATGTTTCGTTCATGGAACCAAATAAGAATGCTCCGTTAAGCTAGTAAATTTGGGCCTATGTGCGTGTTTTAAAAATAAAAAAGGTTACAAAGAATAATATGAGTCGTGTAATATTACAGTGATTTTATGGTGTCAAATATATAAAAATGTTGGAAGAATAAATACAGTAGAACCTCGATAAGAAGACATTCGATAACACAAAAACCTCGATGATAAATGCTTTTCAAGTCTCCTTTAAATTTTAATTGCACTTAATGTCTTTATAAAATGAACCTCAATAAGAACCCCTTGATAACAAGACTGTTTTCATTATCTCCTTGAGAGTATTCTTATCGAGGTTCTACTGTAGATGAAATAATGATTGCTCAGAATCAATCTATGACAGTCTACTATAAAGCTTACTATTCCAAAAAAAACAACCATGGCTAAGTAAATATACATTTATTAAGTAACGTTTCGAAATTTAAATAATTAAGTAATCATTCTTACAACCAATCATTATTTTGATTGATTACCAAACTTACTTTTTCTAAGGCTAATAGAACAAGACTAATGATAAGTTTATGATTTATATTTACTCGGTCAACTGCACAGACATAAATATTAATGAATCCACTGTTTTACACATAGTGAACAATTAATTAAAACCAAGATTAATGGAAAAATTAGATCAGCCAGTTTTACATTTAGTCTATTTAGTTTTGATTCTGAAGTTTAATTCTTAAGTGTGCGATTTGAGAGCAACCTAACTTTAATATTTTTAAACTTAAATGTACGTAATACGATCAATATTAGATAACCTCTGAGATTGGTTACTCCAACCACTAAACACAATGTACATACAATACATCAAGTATTTACAGGAAGGCAGGGATTGATTTCCTCGCAAGAACATGTGCAGATATTCAGATCACATATTTGTCACACTCGGCTGGAAGGGGTGAATATCCACCTACTCTCAGTGTAACCGCACCCCAACACGGTCCCTACTCCAGCCAAATAGAACACATTACTGGGCAAGGGTTCAAATATATACGGTATTTATAAGAGAATCATCAGGTTTTAAAACGTCTTATTGACCTTATTACTCAACAAATACTTCTAATAACAACATCAATGGAAAGGGAATTTCTTAAAGTTTTTTAGGCACCCCTCAAGGGAGTCCCAGAGCGAAATTTGGGGGTTTCATCATCACACTTTCTTTGTCAAGACATTATAGTGACAGTTTAGATAGTTAATTCTCTATTTAAAACCATTCAACATTAAACATTTTGTGGGGTCATGCCCCTGTTGATTCCTCCCTGGGTTCACCCTTTGCATGTACTTGTGGGTCTGTGTAACGTGTACTAGCTGTTAAGATAGTTTCAAATCGATCTGTCAATAGGCTTGCACTCAGGGCAGCACTGGCTAGTTTACAGGTACAAAACGATGCATATACATTTTTATAACTTTTGAAGCAAAATTGCTTCAAAATTTGAATAAATAAAGAACCTAGGCATTGGAGCGTCATTTTTCCAATGATTGACCGATTTTCAGGAAGATATTTGTTGTTTTTCATGTGTCAGGTAACAGTATTTGCTGATGTATAGGCTAGTTACAAAGCCATATGGTACTGAGAAAACGTCTGGAGGCTGTGTTAAAACGATGTTGGTAATTTTTTAATAGTAAGATTCCGTTTCAAAACCGTAAAGGTACAACTGAGATAGCTTGTAGCTAGTAATTATAAAACCCGTTTAGAAACACCCCCCTGATAGAAAACTTTGTGACAATTGCTATTTTTTTAATTTTGAAATAATAATAAAACATTTGTGTACATTAACTATTCAACCTCCATGGTGTAGAAGTAATATTTTGAAAACATTAATAAAACCTGTTGAATCATATAAATCCAATAAAGTTTATGTATAAATAATACACACCCGTGACAATGATAATTCAGTAATAAATCTTAGTTAGACTAAAATTCAATTAAACATGTGTTTTAATGTAAAGATGAACCTTTCTTACTTTACAGTGGATGATATTCTCAGATGGACACTGGTGTTGCAGGTCAGATGCCGCCCAAAGAACAGGAACCAGAGTTTTTGGCGCCACTGGAGAACCTGACAGTGACGCAGGGGCGAGAGGTCACCTTCACCTGCGTCGTCAACCACCTCGGACCATACAAGGTATCCCTGCCCAATCAGTATACCGCAAGGAGAGCGTTACAAGTTTGCAATTGTTGGAGTTGTGGGGTGGATCTGATAGGTGGTTGGAAATAGCTAAATATGGATTAAGGCCGGAATATGGATCTATGGTACAGTAAGGTGATCCTGAGTTTTCAGGAAAGGATTGGTTAGAGCAATTAATTACTGAAACTGTGAAGGGGGTAGGTTAATTTAATCTAAGTGGAAGGTTTAGGCTGAGGCCGATCGTGCCCATTGCCATATATTGATAATAAGCCAGCGATAATTAACTAATTAATTCTATGTACAACTATTATGCCACTACCTAGCGTGTATGAGATCCAGGACAACTAATTGTCAGAATAATGGCATAACGGTCTAACCACTGATTACTATGATTCTAATAAAGATTTAATTTACTATTGAGCTAAGTAATGATTGCGAGTAGGATATGTAAAACAATATTTAATACCTGTTGAAAACTTCATTGGTAATATTTTAAAGGGTCGCTTCTGGAGAACCGAAACCCACAGAAAACTACGTCCTGGAACCCCCCAACTGGAATTTTTCCCCGGCGGCACCCCGAAACCAAGCTAACTAAAACATAATTATTTAGGAAGAGCAATTAATTCTGATCAGTCAGGTAATGGGGCGAGACGAGAGGTTTCAAATCCTAAGTTTCCCTCTGACTGACATTTCTAGAAGTTTCGGAGGGACTGGCCTTTGTTAAGGTATTATGGCCAGTGCCTGGTTTCGCGCTAAATATATATATATATATATATATATATATATATATATATATAGGTTTAACCACCTCGGAGCATATAAGGTATCCCTGCCCAATCACTATACCTCATGGAGAGCGTTACAAGTTCGAATAACCTATATAATCTGTCACCACTCACTCCTAAAATTATTTAAACTTCTTTAAAAGTCATGGTGTAGTGTAGCAATCGCACTGTCTAGATTGATTAAATAGCTTGTTTTGTCATCCCACATAAGTAATCTCTGTTAAGATACCGTATAAACATGAATTAATATAACATCCACCCAAAGTTTATGCTGATTTATTCGTTCTTGCTTAATGCATGTTTATTTACTTTTCATCTTTGAAAGCCTCTGTCAATCGTAGCCCCAATAAACTGCACCACTCCTCTACTGTCATACTTGTCCCATATCTTTATCTTTTTATTTATTTTTTACGGGAACGCGTCTCTCAACAAACCATGAGTTTTTTGTATTCACCATACCTCCGAGCCGCAACGAATTAGAAACAAGTTATTCATGCCACACTTGAATTTGCAATACCTTTCCTTGAATAGGGGAAATTATTGAAGTTATCTAAAATAAAAAATATATACCTTAAAATTTGTTTTTACTCGTCAGAACTTACATTAATTCAGTTACAAGTTGCAACTGCAATACGAATTCGTAAACATCCTATCCGCACACAGATATGTTTCCTTTATGTTGAGGCCTGAAGGAGCAACTGACGAAGTAAACCAAATCAGAAACCTCTTGAGGGGAATCGTCTCCTTTGTGGCGATAACAAAATTATTTCCACCGAGGATCGCTTCTTGATGAAGTCTTGTTGTTATTGATCTAACTTCATCAACAGACTACTTATCATTCCTTGGAACTAAATTTTAATATTTAAAAACATTTAAATTGTACTTAGTCCACTAGATTTCTGGACTAAACTAATAAAAATATATTCGTAATAGTATCTATTGAAATAAAATATAAATCAAAACTATTGAATAAACGTAAACAAATTCTTAAAATTAAACATTGTTATTGCAAAAACATTAACAAACGAATTCTTTTCAGTATTTAGTTTAATGTGTATTAATATTCTCTATAACAGGTAGTATGTATAAATCAATAAGAATATTATTAATCACAACCACGGTATTCTTTATCCTGGAACAACTGTTCTTCCTCGAACGAACTTAACAGGTTTACTCACGGTTTTTACTCGTACGAGGATAAATACTATCAAATTTAACTACTTGACAATTCATAGCTGCCATTGGTTATTGGGCTATTAATTAACAATCCAGTCTAAGGAACATGCCAACCTTAGTCAGTAACAAGGCTACAAGATCGCGCCACTATCATCACGATCATCACACTCATCCTTCACTCATAGTCAGGGTAACGTCCTCAATGAGGTACCTGTCTTATTAAAGTGATTAAGTGATTAAGTGAATGTGAAATGGTTCAACATAAGTCCAAAAAATATTCATCACAAAATATGTAGTACAAATTGTAGAAAAAACTGATATTTTTTGAATGACAAAAGCCTACATTCTTATGAAATTTATTATTTTTACTGTACAAATTAAAAAAATGTACTTCTTATATCGTTGAAGTTTTAACAAATAATATCCTTCTGCGTGCAAACTTGTATTTTGTTTCAAAAGTGTTATTTTCACAGTTAGCAGTCTGCTTGTATACTACTGTTATTATTCTCTGTTTCGATTTGTTTATCAATGTTATTTGATCAGTTAAATATGAACTTTGAGGGATTTAAGTGGTTTTTAGGTCAATGGCACAAACTTAAAATTCTTAAAAGTCGTATCTTGACATTAAGGGAATTCAGAGAACCTCTAAATCATTGAAATCAACCCAATAGATTTTATATAGTCATCTGAATAATAAATCTCTTTGTCCTTAAAGTATATAGATTTCTATTTGAACTGGTGAAAGCCGCTCCAGTCAACAACATCAGCCGCAGTTCATCATAAAGCAGCCTCCACAGGAGCTGATATTGTTACCGCCACAAAGATCAAGGCATTTCTTTCAAAGCCCTTTGAATCGCTTCATTTCATCAATTAGTTCCTAAAATCAGGTTAGCGTTGTTTCAAGCTATTTTCCTTTTTGTAAATAATTTGTGCATTTTGCCTTGTAATTTTAAGAAAATAATTCAAATATTCCCCGTCGATAAATTTTAAACATATTTTTATTTGGAAAAAGCGATATTTAGAATTTGTTTTAAAATTCATTTGACAATCTTTAATTTATTTACGTAATAACGAGTGAACACAGCGTATATATACAAAAATATGCTTACAGTAACCCCCGATGAATTCATTTGGACTTTAATGCCAAGTTTTTCTATTTTAAGCACGTTAACCTCACAAAAATAACTCAAAGGCTATTGTGGCACACAATTAAAAGGTTTGAAATTCATTGTTGGTGATGGTGATTTTTATGTTTTCATTTGGATTTTCGCGGCCATTTGCCATCACTGATCAGTAAAAAACACAAAATGTGTTTTTTAGTGATCAGTGATGGCAAATGTCCGCAAAAATTCAATTAAAAATAATTAAAAGGCATTATTTAACTTCAAAAACATATTTACATAAAAATATTCAGCGAATAATTAAGAGGCCATAGCAGCAATAATTGAAACTGTGAAAGGCCCATTGAGTAGTAGTAATCTAATACAGTTAAATCACCAATGCAGCTAGAGTCGAGCAGTGCAGTTGATGATGTAATAAGCTCTTGCAGATTACAAGTCTCATCATCTGATACATGAAAATATGATTTAAATAAATGTCACAGAATAACGGAAGATGTATCCCAACTAATAAAGGTGCTATTATATTTTTTACAGCAAGAATATTTTTTTTAATTTCTAACGCAAACAAAGTAGCAAAACATTTTATACTGTATTCTGAACTTAATAGAGTAGGTAATACAGTTAGCTTGTTCGATTACTCGAGACCGATCCTCAAATGGATTTATTTTGATATCAAGTTTCTATTAAAAAACCATTGCAAAAGCAAACCACAAGCAAATCAAAGAATCATCTGGTAGTATCACAGTTGATGCTATTAGTTTTTATCTACGACCATTGCAATAAGCACCAATTATGGTATTACAATAAACATTATAATGATATACATTAAAACACCAAAAACCAAGCAGTACTCCAATGACGACTTTAGAGTACTTGAGTCACTTTAGAGTACTGTTTCTAGACCAATGAGAGCTCGGCATTTGACGGAAGTAGTGTCATAATAACAATTACGCAATTCGCACATCAGCTGATTGTTGCATTACGATTCATGTTTGAGTTTACTTATCCCATTAGCTGATTGTTCCACAACGATTCATGGTTCAGTCTGCTTATTTGCCTAACCTCAAATTTTAGTTGACTTATTCCATCATTATTAAAAGTCATGAGTTTTGTTTAACTTCGGGCAAATTTCGTCGTATATTGTTGGTCGTAGATAAAATAGTGTATGCAACGATTGTATTATGACTTTAAGCCACTCGTGAGTTATTTAGAACACTCGCTTCGCTCGTGTTCTAACTTACATCTCACTCGTGGCTTAAAGGCATTCATTATACAATCGTTGCATAAACTACTATTTCGTGCTACGAGCTTGACGGTACCTTGGAAGGAGCCACAAGCCGCCTGGTAGCAAGTAAACCGTAGATTAGATTGAATAATTCTTCCTACTTTTGTAAAATATAAAAAATGTAATAAAAATAGTATATTGTTCATGTAATAATTTAAATGTATATATTTTATCTGATCGCTGAAAATTTAATTCGGCTATTTTATAATAAAGGAACCTCCATTCCGGTTTGACCTTGGAGGCCCTAATTATTTCCTAAACTGGGTGATTTTGTGACTTGTGAGTCAATTAAACGGAAAGTTATGGAGATTTATTTTTGTAAAGACTTGACTTTGTTGTTAACTTATAAAGTGTGTGATGTTATATTGTACTTATTGATGGAGAAAAGAAAATCATTTTTGTTCTTATTCTTTTTCGGAAATACTGTACATAGTGATTTAGAGGCTATTCTACAAAAAACCTTTTAATCAATCCAACAAAATTAGCGATAAAGCTCTAATAAAATTATTAATAAAGATTGCCCAAAAATAAATTTGGCAATTTAAAATATAAAAAAAAATGATGGGATTAATTTAGAAAAGTCTCTTAGAATGAATCATGCACTCAATCTGCCCAAATAATACACAAATTTAGTTAATGTACTTATCACAACCAAGATCAAGTGTTGAAGTATTTATAGTGTTTATTTACCTAAGAATAAAGATTCCAAGAATACATGAGACATAAGCCGCTTGAGAATCAACATCTGAATGTAAAGAGAATGTTTATTTCCTTCACGATTGAATAACCCTCAATTGGGTTTGGATCCGGAACTTGACGGGAATACGTGAAGCGCGGTGATGTTTCTCATAGAAACTCAATTGTCGTCGTATCTAGGGCGGGTGTGTTTGGAATCCCCCGATGCTCGTGGTGCTGTTCTAGTCATAGATATGAAATCAAAGGTCACAGAAGAATCGAATTTAAATTTGTATGAAGCTAAAAAACGAGTAATTTTTCAATAGATTTGATTTTCATACGAAGAAGTTCGAGGAGCTATTAGACATGTGTTTTGAGAGATTGGGTTTACTTTCGGTTTCTGCCCAATCACAATCTTACAGGTGAAAATAAAGTAATTCGACAATTATAAAATAAATTATGTATTACGAAGCTAACTAATAATGCGTCTTCTCCTTCCTACAGTCTAAAATTAAAATGTGTGTACCAACTTTTATGAGTCAACAAAAACCAATAAGGCGATTGAATTTATTTTATTCTTAAAAACTGGATAGCTATTTTACCTCTAACAAAGATTGTTATGATCCAGAATTATTCGTTCAACTCAATTAAGACTCGAGTTTTTTAAGGATACTTTTATGACGCTTTTATAATTATAACGCTTTACTGATGAGCCCTCTACACCAGCAATTAGCCAGAGCTCAATGAATTAGAATAATAAAACGTTAAAGGTTTAGTGTAAATGCTAGGTAATAATGTTTACCGAACATAAACGGTTCAATCTCTTTTACTGACGGTCATAGATCGGAGAGTAGTCAAACTAGAAAATTTCCCGTAAAACAAATCAACTTAAATTTGTTCATATGTCATTTTACTTTATAGAAACACAAAAAAACTTGAACTACCCATTAAAGTTAAAATATGAGTTTATTCTTAGATTTGTTAACTAAAAGTATACGTTGACATATTCAATTTCATTTTCAATTACAACTTCAACATATTTTCATTTTTCTGAAAAAATGTCGTAAAAATAATAGCGAAACTCAAATTCAGGGTGTCGTGTCTAAATGCACTCCAAGAACATGGATTGCTGACTCTGGCTGAGTTGTATATTTTTGTAACTGCACTGTTTTGCAAGTTCAAAAGCCACCCAATTCAGAACAGTGATGTGCACATTTACAAACCAATGTTCAGAAATTTATTCAGACCAGTGCAGCACAAGCTGACAGCAATGGCTCGTCCTCCCTTTCAGATGGGAGTTTCCTTTCTGAATAAAGTACCGGAAAGCATTCGGCTCGAAAACTGTGAAAAAAATCAAATCAAATTTAAGGGGCTTTTAGTGCAACAAGTGCTCTATTTGGTGAACGAGTTCATGACCCACATATCTTGGACAGCATAAGCTTCACGATGTCTTTTGCCAGGGATTTCATCATAACACAAAATACATGGCTGGCAGTTGATTGAAAAAAAATATCTAGTTAGTTTTTTCTCAAGAAATTGAAATCCAATTAGTGTAAATGATTTGTATTGCTATGCAATACCTGTATTGTATTCAAGCTATAAAGTTTACATATTTATTTATTTATTCCAGGTGGCGTGGATCAAGTCTGACTCGAAGGCGATCCTGGCGATCCACACGCACCTGGTGGCCCACAACAACCGCCTGTCCGTGACACACAACGGTCACAACACGTGGAAGCTGACGGTGAACAACGTGCAGAAGAACGACTCGGGCACGTACATGTGTCAGATCAACACGGACCCCATGCGTAGTCAGGTCAGTGTAGTATATACCACAACACGTGGAAGCTGACGGTGAACAACGTGCAGAAGAACGACTCGGGCACGTACATGTGTCAGATCAACACGGACCCCATGCGTAGTCAGGTCAGTGTAGTATATACCACAACACGTGGAAGCTGACGGTGAACAACGTGCAAAAGAACGACTCGGGCACGTACATGTGTCAGATCAACACGGACCCCATGCGTAGTCAGGTCAGTGTAGTATATACCACAACACGTGGAAGCTGACGGTGAACAACGTGCAGAAGAACGACTCGGGCACGTACATGTGTCAGATCAACACGGACCCCATGCGTAGTCAGGTCAGTGTATTGGCCAGCATGAGTAAATGCCCAGTTGTAATGATGTATGAAGTTAGTTCTGAATAATACAATGAAGACTATTCTCAGTAGGCTCCCACATTTTGATTCATTAATTTTAATGGGTTTTGGTAAATCAAATTGACAATAACGTAGGTATTAAATGTTAAAGAAGTATTAAAATAAGAAAACTGAAAAGTAAACTACTTATGACAACTCGTTGGGATTGCTATTATAAACACACAATCAATCATATAGCTAAAGCAACCAATAAGTTGCTGTTTCTGTCTCCTACTCTAATTTAAATTAATTTTTAATGTTATCATTTTTTTGTTAAGAATTTTTTTTGGTTATGGTGATTTCATGTTTTAATTTTAATTTTTGCGGACATTTGTCATTATTGATGACTCAAATGCAAGTGTTATAACGTTTCGGATTCTGGAATGTGATCCCTTTTTTAAGTGGATAAGAAGCTAGTAAATAACGAGGGTGGTAATGCAAAGCCAGGAGAACCTAAACAAAAATCTAGATAAAGCAGAAAACGTTAATTACTTCTAAAAAACAAATTTCAATCCTTTCCAAAATTTTAGGTTCAAGGGTGGTTTAAATTAAAAACCCTCGTGTTCAACAACAATCAAAAACAGTTTGACACAACTAAAATAAAATTTAGCAGCACTACTTTAAATTAAAATAAACTCGTAGCAATTCACTGGGTCGTTGAAGCAATGCGCAATAATGTTAATCAACAAAAGGTACACTCTATAATAATGAACTAACTCGAAGATTGTTTACCATAAGGTATTTGATAAAACAAACCCCTCAACACCTCGATGGATCACCAATACTGCTGATGTCATGCCACGCCGCTATAAGTTAGTTAGTATTGTTAGCGTGTAATATCGCTGAGACAGGTGGGTATGAGTAACGGGCCAGTGTCGGCTGACGTTGAAGCTGACGCGGGTTATGTATGGTGCTGAGGCGGCGAGATGCAGCACTGCTGCTCTGTGACGGGTGACGCCGTGTATGGCCAATACAGTAGATGTGTCATCGCTGGTTGAACACAGCATGGTGGAAGATATAAGAAAAATAAAAAAACGTATTGAACCTGAATCAGCTTGAGGTAAACGCTTAGGCAGTTTTGGTCTACCTGAATGTAGGACAATCAAATGTTTTACTGTGAGAAACGGTGTTTTACATTGTCTTTAAATAAATTATCAGATGGCTTTTGATTGGCATGATACGTGTGACTGTATTTATTAGATGTAAATTGAACATCTCAGACATCTCATAATGTATATGTATTCTTGTACAAGACGGTAAATATGCACAAAAGGAAGGAAATGGTGATATGATATGTTTAATGAAATATGATTTTTATGATACAGATTTTTCGATACACAACAACGAAATCACATATTTTCGTTATGTGTTTATCACCTAAACAATTTATTAATTTAATGTTATCCTCATTTATTATCTTTTATGATACAAGCAAACAAATATTGTCTATGATTTCATCAGCTGTGTAGCGAAAAATATCAATTAAATACAAGTGGAAATGGTTTGCATATTCTAGACTATATTATGAAGTGCAAGATAAATTTCGCACTTCAAACCAAATTCAATCATGTAATATCGAATATGTAATGCCCATGTTCAATTGTTGTTATGAGCTATACTATTTCATTGCAATCCAATAATAAATACATAAACTGAGTTTTAAAAGAAAAAATAGTCTTAACCACATCCAACACATTATATAATTCATAACTTTAATCAGAGTTTGATTTCACAGATGGGCTACCTGGAAGTGGTGATTCCCCCCGACATCCTCAACGAGGACGGCCCGGACGACTACGTGGCCGTGGAGGGCGGCTCGGTCAAGGTCAAGTGTAAAGCCACGGGAGTGCCGGAGCCCACGGTGCTGTGGCGGAGAGAGGACTCCCAACCCATAGTCCTCCGGGCGGACGGTGCACGGGAGAAGCAAGGTGGGTATAACTGGCGCCAAATCTCAAGGCCCATTGAGGTGGATGCGCGGCAGTGAAGACGGCTAGTGCGCATGCACGGCAAACCGTCGCCAGAGCGCAGCTATGTAATTGTGCTCTCAGCTGTCAAAAATCGCGAGTCACGTCATGTCCTAAAACATTATCAACAAAGAGAATGTATGTACCTGTCTTAAAAAGTGATTAAGTTATTAAGAATATTTTAAAGTAAAATACAGCATAACGTTTAAAAATAATATGTCATTTGTATTTATTAAAGCGTCTTGTTATTCTGAACAACGAATGACAAATCACCGATAGATCCTTGTTGGTTATGGTGATTTTATTTTTTTGATTTTGGTTTTTACGGACATTTGCTATCACTGATGACTAAAATAAAAGTTTTATTCCGTTTCGGAATCTGGAATGTGATCCTGTTTTCAAGTAAAAAAGAAGCTACTGGTAAATAGCGAGCGAAGAAATGAAAAGTCAGGAGAACCTGAAAAAAATCTTAGATAAAGCAGACAACTTGAATTTCTTTTAAACTAGAGTTCCATTCTTTCTAAAATTTTAGGTTTTAAAATAAAGAACCCGGTGCTCGCTCGGTAGCTACGTGCGAGCCGCCGAATGTACGGAGCCAGGCTAATAAACCGTCGACTGTCGCTCCCACTCCTACTCCTCTCTCAACCTACAACCTACCTACTCTCCGCTCCATGCGTGGACTGGAACTGAAGATTTGGCGTCAGTTATAATACACTGCGTCCTCAGAGAAGACGTTTGAGGAGACCCCACAGCAAAGAATGTTTTTTATATTGAACGTATTGTGTTATTTTTTAATATTAACGTGTAGTCATCTAAGGTTAAAAATGATTTTTAACCTCTGGGATGTTTGATTGAAATATATACAGTAGTAGTACAAAACTGACCTTAGCATCATATGTACAGGTGGGTGATATATTTACTGGTATCACATTTTATATATGTAAGTTATGTCCCATTACGTTTGCCGTGGTCTTGAACCAAAAGGTCCATGGATTTGAAATTTAAAGGCACAAGTTGAAAGTTTCTCATCTTTTTGAACCCATACATTTTAACTGCTCATGAACGGAAATAATCTTGTTGTATAAGGGTCCGATTACTCTCATAAATCTTGTTACTCCATCCATCACTCTAGAAGCTTGTGGAATGTTTTGTATAGCTCCTAAATATAAGTATTTGACACTGAGTATTTCCTAGAATAACTTATCAACGGTTATTATTCCACTTCACCATTTCCCTTCGCCCGCAGTGCTGCGGCAGTTCGACGGCGAAGAGCTGCTGCTGACGAACGTGCAGCGCTCGGACATGGGCGCCTACCTCTGCATCGCCAGCAACGGCGTGCCTCCGTCCGTCAGCAAGCGGTTCATCGTGCAGGTCCACTGTGAGTATATAGCAATATTCATTATCTAAACGGATGAAAGAGGTCGTAGGTTTGTCCACATGTTGTTGCTTTGTAATCTAGTAGGGGTTTGACACGAAACTAGATTTGCAATTTGTAGAATGTAGGCGCAATGAATGTACAATGCAGTTTTTATGTCGCTGTTGGTATGTATAAAAACAAAATTAATCAGTGTATTACGTTACTTTTTTGTTTACATAACTCTGAAGAAGATGTACAGTAACCTTTCCGGAACGTCTTTGACGAATCTTGACATTTTTACGACGAAAACATGTTCCATCCCGTAAGAATACGACTCTTCCTTTGAACTTTTAATTTTGTCGTAAACTATGCACGATTTTAACTTATAATATATTAGTATTTGATTTTAAATCTCCATATGTAATTCAGTAAGTACCATAAAATGATTTCATTAAAACGAGTTAGAATCAATTATAAAGGAAACATTATCTATAATTAAGGAACAAATCACCCACACCTTTTGAGGAAACCGTCAGCTGACCCCCTATTTATCATATACTTAAATAAACAGTATCGGTGAAAGAAATTGAGGAAATTTAGTTTCCTAATAAAAGTTTCCCTAAAGGAAAACCTAAAAAACCTGGTGAAATTCTGAAGCTATTGTCTGTATTAACTATTATTCTTTGCTTACCTTACAGCTGCATGCCGAGCAGAGAGTGTCTTCATGTCTTCTAGTTGAAATACGATAAAGCATTTGACAGTATTTGATGTAATAAAGTGTGGTGTTGTTGTGTCGCAGTTCCGCCGATGACGAAGGTGTCGAGCCAGCTGGTGGCGGCGCCGGCGGGCAGCGACGTGGTGCTACAGTGCTACGTAGAGACCTCGCCCAAGGCAATGCACAGCTGGTTTAAGGAGACTGGTGAGTAGCCGCACAATATCAAGCTTTGTTTTAAATTTCTATGAATATGTTTAGAATCAGTTTGGAATTTGCAGCTTTTTACTACTACCAGCATTGGCCTTATTTTTAGAAGGAGGCTTATCGTCTTTGTTGTAAAAAGTCTATTAACTTTTTTGTTAGCCAGGATTTAAAAGAGTTTGTTGCAATGGCATTCTTCAACAGGGTGCACTGCTCTGAACTGGTAATTATGCTTTAAATAGGAGTTGCGTAAGCGATTTGTTATTCAGGGACCAAACATAAGCTAAAGAACTCATTTCTTCTTGCACACCAAGCTTTAGAAACTAAAATAAACTGCTGAAGTTAATCATTTATGGCAACACTATCTGTTGGTGTTGCAGTCAAACTAAGTTGGTGGTGTTGCACTTCAAATTCTCGCTGACACAATAAAATATACTGTACCACTGGCCTACGGATGGGTGCTCTCTTTCTGTATTTAGAGTCAATGCTAACAGCTGATGAGAGGCACTTTAAAAAGATGCCTCGACCATTTGCCCTGTTGATCAACGACAACTGGTTATTGAGTTAGTCGATCAAAAGTATTATTTTAATTTCGTCAGTAAGATTCCACACCCCTCCGTAACTTTTTATTCAATATTAATACATATTTTTACCTGTATACGTTGGTTAATCATAGTATTTGTAGTATATTTGAACAAAGAATTTATTGAGGGGGGATTATATATTATGAAAACCATTTAATGTAAAGTTAAAAATTGCTTTACACATCTATCCAAAAAACACACCATCCTCTGTGGAAGTAATATAAATCAAATCAGAGAGACATAAGCGAAATAATTTTGTTTAAAATATCTCTTTCCCCGACGCGTGAGTCTTGCTTTTGGAAAAATGATTCATACCGATTACATTTTTTAGAAAAATAAAGTATACTGAATCTAAAAATATTGGATGTGGTGCAGGCGAGAAGCTGATGCCGAGTGCCAAGTACTCGATGGAGGAGTTCCCCATCAACGACTACTCGCTGCTGATGAACATCACGATCCGCGCGCTGGAGCGGCGCGACTTTGGCGGCTACGTCTGTTCCAGCGTCAGCGCCATGGGCAAGGCCGAGGGCGTCATCCGCCTACAAGGTCACTCTACTAAATAAGTTATACAGAAATTTGTGCGGTTATTTAAGTCTATTGCATGCCAAAGTGTTCAATTCATCATCTATTGCTACATTTTTGGTTGTATTGAATTGTTATTTACAGGGTTTATAATAACATTTTCTACTGCAACCTAAAAGCCATATAATCCTCACCTTGACAGCCTTACCTTACTTACCTTATCTTATTTTTATTCAAACTACGTTACTTAGACTTTCCTTTCTTTCCTTACCCTACGTTAAATCCCTATTTTATTTACTGTGTGTCTTGTGACTCGTAAAAAAACTCGGCTAGCCAATTTAATGTCTTAACAGCTTTTTATATAATTTAAAATACTTAGCGATAATTACTGAAAACTAAAGCTAGCCTAAAATTAGTTAGGTGTTTTGGGTGATAATTGTTGGCCAGCGCTGACATTTTAGTAATACGTTGCTAGGTTCAATTAATCAGTCTTTAAGGATTATTTATGAGCTTAATTTTCCAGGTCCCCCCTAAGAAAGTTAAATAAAAACAATTCATCTTAACTGAATGCGTCTTATAAAAATACGGAGCTTTTAGCAATATAGGTATTTGAAGTAACCACTAATAAAGGCTTATGAATAATACTAAATACAATATCATACCCTAGAAAAAACTGTTACAAATAATAATTGAAGCAACAACAATAATAAAATGACCAAATTACGTTCCAGAACTGAACATACCGAAGACCACGGTGATGCCGAGTCCCAACTACTACGAGCCGGTGAAGCCAGCCAGGAAGAAGCCCCACAAGACATCTCACGTGAAGGAGAAGCACCAGGGGTCTCGGAAGAAGAGCCACAACCACCACGAGGAGGCGGAGGAGGAGCCCAGGACCACGGCGCCGGCGGAGGCGAGGACGGACCCGCCGCTGGTGTCACCCAGTAGGTCGCCGCCGTGGATCCTGCACCACAACGAGGTCACCGTGAGTGCCAGTCCCGCCGACAGAGAGAACGCTGTCGGTGTCGTAGTACTGGTGGCAGGCGTACTCGGTGCCGGCCACTGGCGGGTGTAGAGGGAGGCGTGTGTAAACGGCCTGGGACAGTGAATGATAAACTGTTAAGCCACCTCTTCAGCTAACACTGAGTTGTTGGAATTTTAGTTGACATATTATGACATAAAATTATGTTAAATTATGATTATGACAAATTATGAAACATGTTATATATGTTAAATAACAGATTTTAAAAGGTTGATGAAGGCTGAGATTCTCTCAGAGTTCTTGGTTCTACAATTATAGTAGATGTCTTCCAGCAAACCGATTGGAATAACTTTATAGATACGATTCAAATTCTTTTTAGTTCTATGTTTCTTTGTGCAAACGATGCAAATCGGTTATATGAAATTAATTATTGTTACGAACAGAAACGAAATTTTAAATTTATAGGTTTGCATTATATGTTAGCCAAAGTGCAAATAAACATAACATATTATAACTTGGAAAATATATTTTTAGCATCAAAATGTTATATACGTTACGGTGGAGTATTTACAAAATATAGTGTTGAAAAGTTAAAACTTCTTCGTGGAGGGGGTTTAGTGATTTTATTTTAATTTTTATGATTTTAGAATATTAGTATTATGAACTAAAAGTGAACTTGGCAGTTTTAGTAAGACAAAATGTATCACTATATTCAATCCTAAGTATATTATAAAATAACTGATTCTTTAAGGCAGACTCATGGTGTAACTTATTATTCATTTGCAAATTATGTTAAAACGATTTTTGCGTTGTGGCAAGCCAAGATTTCTTAAAATATCACCTCCCTTAACTGATGACTGATAAGAGGTATTTACTTGAGTACTCTATGGTGGCATATGATGCTATAAGTTATTTTAAAATAGTCTTCAAAGATATTTATGTTCATCTACTATTGATTTATAAAGCTATAAACAAAAGAAACCTAAAATTTCTTTCTTGCAGTTGTACATGTAATTAAATTTAATATTTTAAAATGATATTCTTAAGTCTACGTTAACATAGTAATGAAATACATTTCATCAAAGAATGAGCTTTTATATGTATATATTATATTTATTACCTGTAATATAACTAAAATGTTATATAGATAGAATTTAATAAGATTCACTATATAAGGGGCAATAGGCCTTGGTTGTAAAAAGAATCAGCTGTTTTTATATTTCATGATTGTTTTTCTTTAAATTATCATGCATTTAAAACCTTGCACGAAAAATGGCACATTTGAATAAGAATTAATAAAGAAGCGTAAATACAACAAAAACTTTCAAATAATGTTATTGTATACCTGTTAAGTACATATTAAAATATAATAATACTGAAAAAATGTAGACGTGGCATTTATTAGGGGGCTTAAAAAGTGTACACTAAGACACTTTTTAAAAGACAGGTCTACACTTCATGATTCAGTATTAAAAAGTCCTCTTATAAAACAACTTTTAAAAAGCAACTATAGCTCGGACGAGCTTTTAATAAAGAGTTTATATTATTTTTATGGTTTAAAATCCTCTTTTTTATTTAACTAGCATTAAGTTATATTAGGTTGTGCTAAAGCACTAAACAATTTAGCATTTGTTTCTTTTTATTTCCATGGAATATATAATTGGATATAAATTCGGTAAATTATTAAAGTAGAATCTAAAAAGCAAACAATAGCTTCATAAACTTTTCCGTCTCTTTTGAAGCCCATTAAAATGCCATTTGAATGATAAGGAATATCATTATGCCGCGTCCTGGAAGGGCGCCAAGGCGTTGATGTAGATATAAAACTGATGAGCTCGTTGCATACTAGACAGTCCCTTATGTACAGTCCCTCCCACCCTCTGTCTACGTGTACTTGCATACCCCTAGCAGCCACTCATTTCTTAATGTTGACTGTTATATTTTATACTGATTATAAAAGCAGGGTTAAAGCAATTCTAAGGTTAAACTCAATGTTTCACTTTTATTGTTAACAATTTACTTTCCATAATCTGAATATATCCAAACAACCTACCATTATAAAGAAAAAAAGCACTCTCCATTTTCATACTTTAGAATTGCTTTCATGAGTACATAATTATCGATTGAGAAGAATATTTTATTAATTAAATTATATCAACTATTGAATGCATAGATTTAAATATATCGTATTGAGCGTATCACAAAACGGTGTCTTCCATGGTTGAGATTTTGTTGTAAAACTAGCATTTTCATTTGCTATCAATTAAAAACAATCATTTCTTATATATGGTGATTGCAGCTGACTTTAAATTAAAACATTAACATTTTTCTTTATAAAGCATGAATTACAAAATATTTGAAAGGCTAACCAAAAACAAATAATCCAATTAATTAATGAGGGAAATAAGTTAAAGAAGTAAACTAGATAAAGAATTTGCTAGGCTTTAATTATGGGTTTCATATGAATATTTTTATGGTATTAAATGTTTCACGCTCTATATTTATATTTCAGAGATTTTAATATTTCTACTGACTGGAAATTAAATTCTAGGAGATGACCCTAAAAAAATAAAATTCTATATTTCATAGAAAGTTCAAATAATTTAACTTTAAAAACTCATTATTTTTAAACATTCCCATTACATTTAGTAATATTTATAAGAAATTTAAATTTCAATATTTAAACTCAGCTTGTAGTATGATGTTACCTGTCCTGGTCATTGTTTGAATGTTTGTATACTTTGATATTATGATTGTTACAGGTTTTAGTGCTAGTTGTAAAAGTACCAATATTTTATTTGCTAGCGATATTAAGTAACAAAACAATTGAATATAAGCTAAAAATCTAACCTTAATTCTCTTGTTTAAAATTCTGCATTTAAAAATTAAGAAAGTTCCCAGGATAATTATTTTTGGTTATATTTGAAAGTAATATATTGAAAGATTTCTATTTATTTTTTAAACTAAGATTTGAAATATATATGCAGGGCGAAATTATAAGTGAAATCAAAATTATGCAGCTTAAAACATAATTACTTACTAAAACCTTATAAAGGTTTTCAATACAAAAATATCAAAACAGATTTAGGTTAAAATTTTTTTACGGTACAGTAAAAGTCGATTAGTTATCCTCTACACATTTCCAATGTGATCCACATAAAAATGTTAAGCTCGTATTTTATTTAGAGAAGCCGGCTATAAAATATGGTTATACAAACCAATAAATAAAGTCGTAGTAAAGTTAAGTAGACTCATTTTAGTAAGTGAATTTTGCTCAACGAATCCATATCCAAACGAATTAGGTAATATAGTCGGGTTGAATAATTTTGTAGCAGGTTGTTTTGTGTATATGATTGTTTGTTTGGTAAATATGTAAATAAGAAGTTGGGGTGAAAACACGTTGTTATGAGCACTTTGCGACTCTCCCACCCCTGTAGCCAGTCGCGTATATTTAGTAGCAGTTCCTAAGGAAATATTGACAATACTGTTTGTTTAATAATAACGTATGTATTATATTTAAAATAATTCAAACATGTTTATATTAAGTAAATAGTTGTTTTGTAAAAATAATTGATGGGAAATGGATGGTTAAAATAAAAACTACAATAACGTTAAACGTGTTTCCTTTTCCTTTTTTTGTTAATTTATGTACTTTGATTGCGATTAAAAATAAATTGGTTTTTACTTAATTTTATGAAGTTTTTCAAAATATTGAACGTTTTACTAAAACTATTGGTCATGAAAACATGATATGTCTCCAAGTGTCAAAATAATAAACTTACAACATTTAGGGACAATTGCAGTTGACCCCTCTAAGTGTTTAGTTGAATAGGACATTTTTTAAGCTATGTAAAAGCTAATAGCTTTAAAATTGTTTAAATAGCTTGTGTAGAAGCACTGCATTCAAAACTAATAGACATGATATTACAATATTAAATTGAAATACTTTAATCATTATTGGGCTGTCCCCACCTCCAGGTTGACGGCGTTGGTCCAATTATTTAGCGAAGCCTGGGGTCGAATCATTCCACTTGTCACATCAAAAACGCAAAAGAACATTGACGATGACACTCAAAACATAAGGAAACCCCTCGCCTGAAACAAACCTGACGTTTTGGAAAACAAAAAGGTTTTTCGTTATCAAAGGTCCTGGAGAAACACTTGTCTTCATTATCTACAAAGCTTATTTTTCGCAGTCGCGGTCAATCGAGCCGGACGCCTAACAACGACTGCATCACCCAAATGTGGGACGGGGGGTCAGCGGACCTGTTTTTTGCGTAACTAATAATATTTGATTGTTTTCTTTCTCAGATAGGAATTGTATTTCTTCCCTATCAAGCCCATATAAACAGGACGTTTCCACAGATGGCCGGGAAATAGGGTGTTGCTCTCCTGCCATAAACAGAGAGAGGCTCCGTTAAATTTCGCTTCCTCCAGTCAGGTTCTTTGTATGGCAAAACATATCATGTCCCATCTCATAGTATAACCCGTATCAAATATATGCTCACATATTGTCGAGCAAGGTAACTCCTTGATCCGTGTGCTCTGTGACAAGAGGTTAGGCCAATATGATTACTCTCACTCTAACAAGGGATTTTGCTTACCACATTCTTATTATTCTAGCTCTTATTAGTAGGTTTTATTTTAGTACCCCTTATTGTGCCAAAATACCCTTCGTTGTCTTCGACCTAAATACTGGAATAGTGTTATGTTTTGAAATTTTTCGCCTAATTTTTTCTGATAAATTTGTTACATATGGTATGCAAACGCTCCAGTTTTTTTTCTGTCTTATCCTTTTCTCTGTTACCTACCTCTCGGCATACACAGAGTTATAGATTTTTCTTCTCGCTCTTCTCCTCACGACTCATGGTGGGAATAATTTACTTTCGTCGAACAAGGGCGCATCTGACTTGTCAAAACAAAAACATTTGATGAACTATGTGCCGCATGAGGCCTTATAAGAACGGAGTTGAAACCAAGGCTGAAGAAAATTCTTTAGCCTTGGTTGAAACAAGCAATGCCGAACGCACCCAGTATACTTTCGTATTATCTAGGATTGGATTTGCCCCTGATCGACGATAGTAAACTTCCACCATCACTCGCTAAAGCCGATCTCGAGTTTGTTAAGTGATCAGAATCGAGAACAGAGGTTGTAAAAGCTACCACCTATTACTGTGTTTTTATTTTTAAAGAGGGCCATGGCTTCACTTGACCATTGTGCTGCAAGGCAGCAGAATTAGCTTATTGTGAGCCCTCTGGAAACAGGCCTTCACTCTCCGTCAAATCCCAAGGTCCTTAACAAACTTTGAGATCTTCTTGACGAAGGTACCTGAACGTTACAGCGCTTCTGTATGATAAAATTGCTTAGAGCCGCGGCCGGGAGTTGAACCCGGGCCGGCTGAGTGAGACCTCAGAACGCTACCAACTAAGCTACGGCGCTGTCCACCGTGTATAAAAAACTATGTAAAGCAAAATAGAGTTGTAAAGTTGACTTAGGTAATTCTCAAATTGAAAAGAGTTATAAACTTCTGTAAAATAGTTTTCTAAACAGTATTAATAAATTACATGGCCAGAAAAATGGTCCGGAGCCGCACCCTGTGAACTGAGAAATGCTGGAGCGTGTGCTCCGCTCCGGTGTGCTCCGGTATCTTAAAAACTACCGGAGCTGTGCTCCGGTGTTCTCCAGCTGAAATTAACCCCCGGTCTGGTGTTTTTTGTTTGTATGTGTTGTTGTGTTGTATGGCGTTTATTTATACGCTCACTTATTTTCGAGCCATATAACTCTTTATTCTTAACCTTTTGATGCGCTTAGCCAAAAATGTTTTGAGGCCGATTGCTAGTACACTATAGCTGCAGCAGGGGAAGCTAGCGCAAAAGTGAACACGGCCTAGACATTAAACAGGGGTCATAAACGTCAAAAAGACGCCAAATTTGTTCGCAGTTCAATAAAAATTCCGGGGGAGGGCCCCTGGAACCTCCGTCCTGCTGGGGGGTTTTCAATACCTCCCGGCCCCCCGGTGCGCTATAGCTCCGGGAATTTTTTATTTAGAAATTAATTAAGCCCTGCACCAGACAGACACGGGGCAGAACCCAGCGAGCCCCACATAAGAACACCAATACTTATATGATAAGTACTTACTATAAGTACAACATAACTACTAATCATATAAGTATCAGTGATACTTATATGATCAATATCATAACTGTTGTCAAAATAGTTCGATCCTTATTAAGTTTGGCGCTCACGTTCAAAGTGATTTTTCGGACTAGTTCGAAAACCATTTCAATCAGTCCACCGGCTGGAGGGGGCAAAGGGGGATGAAGCTTCCCAAAATTGTTTTTAAATTAGGATTTCACGTAGAAAAGGAAAGAAAATATAATTTTTCCACCTCTAAAATCATCTAAAAAAACTGATTGTATGACTTGTTTTAGAATAGCATTTGACAGGGTTATAACAATTAAATTAATTAATCAAAATCAATATTCAAGAAGGATAACACTATTTATTTTAAGCACTCATGTAATTTGATAATCATCTTCTATGACAAATATAAATGCCCTTTTATATAACGATTAGAAGAAAGAAAAAAGTTATAACATTCACCACTCGAGAAACTTTTTACATTATTGATAGTCTGAGAAAAATCTGAAAATAGAACCCAAACTATTAGTTTCCCGTCAGTAAACTAAAATTTTCAATATACGAACATATTCTAAACGCATTGTGACATGTGGTAAGAACATATATTGGTTTTCTCCATTCAGATGATTAATTGTATAAAACGACGTTATATGACATATAATAAGTCTGTCGAGTAACCCCTTCAATGTAATCGATTCGGACTCATAGCGATGGATTGTCTTAGTACCTATTGACCATTTCTTTCGCAACAATCATGAATGTAGAAGATAGATTTGCTAAATTGTTTGATCTTATTCCGTTTACGTACCCGAAACTGAAATCCAGGAAATATAAAAAAACTATACAGAATGTTATTGTTTCCCGCTAACCTGCTTTACTCTGGAAGTTTAGTTCAGTATATCATGAGAGTGACAGAGAAAAACATAATGACCTTGTTTCTCAATGGTGGCTCTGTGTGGCATAGTACTAAGTGCTAAGAATGTTTGGGTTTTGGCCGCCAAACGGGACACTCTGGGGTTTTCGGAAGAACTTCAACAACTTGATGACTTTCTCAGGATTGATGAGAACACTGACCACAAAACTCTCCTCACGCTAATGTTCGGTGCAATAGTTACTCATGCTGTTCCATACTGTCATTTTATCTTCAGTGAAAAGGACAATTTCACATCGTTCATCATGAGAATCTTATCAATGACCTACCAAATGGCATTTCTGAAAATGCTGGTACATCGAAGACTCAAAATTATTACAAAAGAAGAAAGCAACAGTGAAAATCCTTTGGCGAATCCTCTATTCGCAAGAAAGAGCATTCGTACCACTCAAAAATAAACCTATTCTACAGTTCGAGTGCCTTTTCATATTTCCTCATGGGTCTTCCGGTGCTTATAGTAGGCATGGAAATGTTTTGGGAAATTCGTGGAGCTGGAAAAGTATCAGTACCTTGGTCTTTCCTTGCGATGTTTGCTCAAAGTTTCGTTCTTCAGGTGCTGGCTATTACAAAGTAGCACCTGAAGACACCCTCGCACCCTAGACTTTAATGAAAGATTAGGTATCCATTTCATTAATATAATTATATACTTAGTTTCAAATCGATTGATTTATTCTTAGAGAAAGTCTTTCAAAAGTCATTTCAAATAAGTTTATAGGTAACAATCTAATAAGTTCGCAATTAAATTGACGGAAAACATAGAAGAAACATGTGGAAAATTGTTTAAACTTATTAAATTTTAATAACTGAAACTAAAATCCGAAAACAATTAAATCTACGTATTTTTTCGTTTTTTGCTATCCTGTTTAATTTCTCAATTTAGCACAGTTTATTATGAAAATGAATAAAAGACATACGGCCCTTGTTTCTTGATGTGATTGCACTGAATGGCTGCATCCCATTTTTGCACTCACTTCATATTTTATTTTTAACCATGACACGGCTTTTTCATCGAGAGCTTTAGTGACTGTTAACCCTGTAAATGAAATTATAGTTAGTTTAAAAGTGTGCGTTTTGAATTGCCCGATTGATATAAAAGTTGACTATTTTCACAGGTATGCAAAGTCCGATATCAATGTACTCATTATTCAACCAGCTCATTTTGCTAAACCTTATCGTTTCTGTCGTAATTTGACAAGAATACAACTTTCAAACGTCCCAGGTGTCTCAAATCGGATTAGGTTTTTTCTGGCAATGCTAAGAATCTTGTGGAGATGTCCGTGTTCAACAGAAAAAACTCCAACACCGTGCCTCACTCAGGTCTCGGGGGGTTGCCATCTCCAGCACTATGCATTATGAATAAACCCCCCGGTGCATTATGCACTGTGCACGGTGCACCTTGCTGCACCGTTGTGCAGCGGAGTATTTTATGAATGATTTCATAAAATGCACCGTCGACCAAATACAACAGCAGTTTTGAAGTTTATTTTCAGTAATTGATTTGTAAAGTGCATTCAGTACAAGTGATGAAAATTAATTAAAGCTTTTAAGTGAGCTGAACTGTTTTTAAAAGACTTTATTGAAAATTCCTACATTATAAGAATAACCTGAAAGAGGTCACATTTAAGAATGGAGATGAAAACCATCTGTGACCGAACTTTGCGAACTGTATTCGTTTGCTAAATACTAAAAAATGAAATTTCGATAAGCATTCCTAGTAATGAAGAAACCATAGGCTTAATATAAAATTTCACGAAACGTAAGAATATATTGTTGTTGGTGAAATAAGAGTGGTTATTGAAACTCAATTTTTATAGCTTTAGTTTGGCTCTTGTTTTAAGCCAACAATACAATATTATTTTTTTTGTTGATCTAATATATTGCATTATCATTGTTTCCCTATGGTGTCGTTTGACTAGATATTTTAAATATTTTAACAGTTAATTATTTATCAAAACGAATGCATTTCTTTACAAGTGTTGGGTTGAGTAAATCAGTCAAAGAGTCGTTGAAATGTGATTTATTAGGATTATGATTGTGATCAAAATGACAAACAAATAATGAGTTTAAATAAACATCATACATTTTGTACAATATAATATATTTGGTCATTAGATTCTATAAAATAGCAATTATCAAATACAAAATCGAACTACTCCGATAACCATAGGTACTGATTAAAAAGTCGAGAAAATGATGCAAAAGCGAAATTCAACCGACTTATTTTTAAATTTAGCTTTAAACATTTTATAACATTCCCAATTAAAATTCATAGTAAGGATAAGCATTTATATTAGATTTAGTGCCGCTTATTTTGAGGTTTCGTTAATTTTTTTGTTTCAGTCAGTGTTAAGCATTACGGAGCCACAATTTGTTGTTTTACTATTTTTGATCTAGAATATTTGCTTTATAAAAATGTAAACTTTAATTTCAAACATGAGGAAAATTAAATAAACTGAACTCTACAGACCAACAGCAGGCTACAATTCACATGAGGATACAGGCCTAGGCTTATAGGATCGACTGTAAGATATGTAGTGCAACTCGCACATGCACGTGTGTGCCACGCGCACTAGGTAGGGATGATATTATCCTTCTCCATACAACCTACATCGTGTTGAAATATTCAACCAGTTTCACTCAGTCCTCTTAATATTTTTTCCGTAAAAATGAAATGAAATGAAAAATCGCTTTATTTCCAAGTAATTAATTACTAGTTTACAATTGATTTTAGTAGAAATAAACAAAAATGATATTACTTAACCATATGCTATCTTAAAAATCTACATTTGAATATTATTTTTTGTGTATATTGTTATCAATACCTACATTGCCAAGGGAAATGGCCTGCATGGGCAAAGAGCCTGTGCGCAGACCAGAGCACCTATCCAACTGACGATGGCTGTAAATTAATTTCTATTCAAAAAATCTGAAAATGCTAGGAAAAGTTTTTTAACTAATTATTAATACTTTTTAATACTGATTACGATTTGTACTTTATTTTTATACAATGACGCTCCCAGTGTCAAAGCGCGAAGTATCAGCTGTGGTAAGAATAATAACGAGCTAACTATTGGACATAGTGCAGGACTAGCCGTGGTGCTGAGGGGTGAGGAGAGGGAGGGGGGCGACAAGTCGCCGTCGTCGTCGTCGTCGGTGGTACATGGTTCAAGGGTCAGGGCCGCCGGTAGCCGGTTCTGATTATCATTTCCGCCTCTTCTATTCCATTTCTTAATAACAATTCCAAAATATTCTTCTTAAAAGATTTTATAGAATTACAATTAAAAATATTTAATTCACTAAAGTAACGGCAAATATTACTGTACAAAACGTGAGCGATATAAAAAGAGTTAGTTAATTCAATAGACTTGGCTATTTGTAAAGGAATAATACCGATATTATGAGAGTAACGTGTGCTATATGAATGTGTAATAGATGAAACAATTGAATTTACCCGTTTATAAATGTGAAGCGAAAGAAATTTCACATACAATTGTCTGATTGTCAGTACTCCACTCTCTTGAAAAAGATTAACCGTAGGATACCTTTTACATTTTTTAACATGATTTTTAACAGCGTTTTTTGAAGTATATTTAAAGGTTGAAGCGTCGATTGCAAGGCCCCGCCCCAAGCTACTATACCGAAAGATAAAATAGATTGAATATATGCAAAATAGGCTAATTTAACATATTTTTCGTCAAGTAAGAGACCCATTATGATTCATCCAGAGCGTATGGCTGGTTTATATCCAGATACACCCGAGTGCAGCTGTGCCCTGTATATTAAATTAGTTCGCATTGACGCATTTACTTCCTATTATTAAGCTTTGCTTTATTACGCTGTTACATATTTGTTTTCTACTTAGTCCAACACTTTGTTCACAATTTAATTTATGCACGACCTTTCCTTGAAAATGTATTTTCGTTTTAATGTTTTAAATGAGTAGCCAACTTTAAAAAGTTTTTTCAAGAATAATGCCATTTATTGTCATAGATTAAATAAAAATATCTCTGAATGTTTTCGAGTTAAATTAGCAAAATATATGTATAGGACTGGGATTGTTTTAATGTTGCTTTGTGTCGATAGTTGCAAAATGTAAACTATTGACGCAATTTTTCAACTAGATCGCAAATAAGAAACCTTTTGGAAACCTTACCTTTTTCTTGAAATAAAGATATATAATTTTAGATATATTATTCCATTGGTGTGGCAGGATCCTTAGATCCGCTATGTCGAATAAATATTGATCTTCTAAATACTTTAAGTGTTATTTTTAACTTTTTAGGTTTAAAAACATTATAAGTTACATCAAGTAGTTTTACAAATAGTTTGAAAAAATGTAACAATATTATTTTCCAAAAATCTCAAATTTATTCTCATCTCCAACTAAATCCACAATATAAGAAAACTTATTAATTTGCGGGCAGTGAACCTTGCTTGGTACGTTTTTGAACTATACAAAGATAGTGTTGCTTTGAAAGAAAAAAACAAATAAAAACCCCACTTGTTGCCGCCGCCGCTAACTGCCTCACAACAGTTATTTGATCTTCCCTTCTCCTGCTCCGACCGCACTAATCTCTCTCCCCCCCCCAAAGTAATCCCCCATCTCACTTGCCGCTAAATACAGCCGCAATATCCGTAACTTAACGGTTAAGATTAAAATGCCAACTGTTACGTCAATAGGAACATTGAGATCACAGTTAAGTTTTCAGTCCTCAGCTTAAAGTAAATCTAACATAATAATACGTAAATAAATATAGGAATATGTTTTAAATACTGCAAATAAAAGACAGGGTATTTTTTACGCATCCCGATTCTTTTTTTTTATCAGTGAAGGATTACTGTCTTCCAAGATCCCCAAATTTCACCCCACTTTGTTAATTCCTTTTGTAATAAAAAAAATTAAAGCCTTCGAAAACAATACACAGGATATGCAGCATCTCAAAACAAACATAACACATTTAACACAAGAAATTCAAAGAGGTCATTTGCAAAACGTGTTTAGGACTTTGATGGATAGAGCCCAACATTTTATAAATGTCAATGGCGGACCGTTTGAACACCTAATGTAAGCTAAATGTGATCCAACTTAAAAAATAGGTTGTATAAACTGTAAAGATTAACAAAACAATACTCATTTCATATTTATATTTGCATTATTCAAACTTAAAAATGGATGGCGTTAAAAAAACACCCTGTATTATTTTTCCTAACAGCTCCAAACAATCCATTAAAATTACGTGACTCATAACAGTTAAAATTAACATTATCATACCTTTACTGGCTTTTAAACTTCTCTCATTATCATTATTCAACTCCACACAGAGTCAATCTCCATTGACATTAAAAAAATATGGCCTAGCCCGAAGTAATGTGCAACACTGGTCCGGTCCATACCGTGGTGTTGAAGGGGGTGATTAGTCAGTAGTCCAAGGGGCATTGAACCCACGGGAGTCCGGCACTACAGAGGACAACGAGCCTTCATCCAGTGTGCGTAAATGAGTTGAACTTCCTACTAAAAAGAGGAAAAAAATCTGTCATCAACGCGCACGAAAATTACCAATTATTAAATATTTACTTCCAAATATCAAATATGAAGAAAAATAGAATATAAACATGACTGATTTCATCGTATATCTACTGTAGCTAGATTAATACTCAATAATTAATAATAGTGTCATTAATTCTTTGTTTGAAATTCATTGTTGGTGATGGTGATATTATATTTTGATTAGGATTTTTGCGGACATTTGCCATCACTGATTAGTAAAAAACTAATTAGTTTTTTATTAGAATTAGTTTTTATTAGAATTTTTTATTATAAATGTGAATAAGTAATGTTTTTTACTAATCAGTGATGGCAAATGTCCGCAAAAATCCTAATCAAAATTAAAAAAAAAAATAGTGTCATTAAATCTTTCAGTACTGTAAAATAAATCACAAGAGCTGTTAAAAGGATCACTCTAAAGAAGCTTACAGTTTCTGAGAATATCAAGACGTTATCTCTCATGTTGTGATCCGGTTTATTCCCTTAATTGTTTCTTAATTGTTTGCAAAACACTTCAATCATTAACGCTGATTGGTGATAAGTATTTAAGCTTTCAATATAAGGTGGTAGAACCTTATTTATTCATTACAGTATATTGCGTCTAATTCTTTTTATATTTACATTGTAAAAACACTTAAAGTACAAGGTAAAATATAAAACTAATATATGTATCTTTTGAAGGGTACCCATATAATAAAAAATTTTAAAATGTTTAACCATATGGTAAAATTGTAATGTTTTAAGCAAAAACGTTTGATTTAAGTATAAATAAATTTAAAACAGGGATTGCAAAAAGTAATACTAAAAGGATATAAAACCTTGCAGAAGTATTTAGGAGGTGATTCCTATTGTAGAGCTGAAAATTTATTTACTTGTTTTGTATTAAAAAAAAAACAAAGAATTGGTACTGTGAATTCCTAAAGAATATAAGCTTATAAGCTGTAAACGCTCTCCTTAAATTATAAGCATTGACCATTCGTAAAATTACAAAGTTAAAGCTGAAAATTAACATTGAAAATTCAATAGTTATTAGATGTTGAAATGTAATAATATTTATAATTATTGTATAGCTGTAGTTTTTTAAATTTCTTTCCAAGAAGGTGTAGATTGTTATGCAGTTTTGCAAGTGAGTTCTTCAATATTAAAGCAACTACCCAGAACACCATGGCATTGTTCCAACTAAAATGGGAGGGAGCTCGTGGTCAAGATACACTTGTTCGTATGGAGAAAATTACCTTTACTTTTAAAAACCATTTTAACCAGATTTTTTTTAAATTATGTATGAAAAATAACACCTCACTAATTGTTAAAACGAGTGATTCAAAAAAAATTGCGACGGATCGTTTAGCTCTTTCCTATTTTCTAATAAATAAACATAAATATAAATCTACAAACTACCAAAATAATATCTAATAACCATTATTACCACGTTTTGATAACTATATCTAATAACTATATTATCTAATAATAAAGTAACATTTTTGGAAAAAACATGGGGGTTAATTTGTAATGTGTAGTAAAACTACTTTTACTTGTAAAAAAAGTATCTGATATTTTATCGTTACGAGTTAAAAATAAGCCCTCCCCTCGAAAACTTAGAAAAATGAGGTATATTTAAAAAAACATCACGACAATTCCTTTGCTCTCTTTTTTATTTCTGCAGTCGCAACTTATTAAAGATATATAAAAATGTATTAACCATCGTCAGTTAAACTTTTAATAAGAGTGGTTTGGGCCAAACAAAACTGGATTGTATCTGTTCGCGACATTCAACCAGCATTTCAATACTTCCGTTCCACTGAGAGTTTCCATCTGGAAGGCCGAGTTTCTCAAGTGTTAAGCTAGGGCGCAGCGAGCAGTCCGAGGCACCGCTTATCTCAATAAGAATTAGCTTTGTTTCAGAATTAAATTAATTTTAATAATATTTTTGCATTGCTATTCAAAGGGGACATACTATTTTTTTTTTTTTTTGAAAAAACACTAAATAAAAAAACACTAAACACTAAAAAACTATGAATTTTGATTTATTCTTAATAACAAAGATTTTCAAATAATTGAACATTTTGAGAATATTACGGTAGCAATTAATTTTTAATTTGTAAATCAATTTACCACACAGTGTATCTTAATAATATTTGTGCAAACACACATAAAGTTTATATATTTCATTAAGGGACCTCCTCAAGCCTCTGTAAATAAATTTCAGTAGCTGAAACCTTTACATCAGGGATCCCTTAAACCTTCACATATATATATCTAGATATATATATATATGTGTGTGTGTGTGTGTGTGTGTTTGTTTGTTCTTATACTAATATTAGTAATGAGGAAACCAATTAAAATATCGAATAAACAACATAAAATTACCCTTGAGCTAGACAAGCCCATGTGCTGAGACGTGTGTCCCAAGATTGGAAAGGTTCCAATTCCCAGAGTGTGTTTTTATGACAAGGACTGATTTACTTCCGGAGGAAACTGGCCCCCTTTCTTAAGATTAACAATAATTAAACCTAACTGTTAAATAACATTTTTGGAAAAAAGCTTGGTCATTTATAATATTGAAATTCCTATAAAGTTAAACTATGATTTAGTTTTTTTATGAATACCCAAGAGCTGCCGTAAAAGTGTTTGTTTCCGACCTAAAATTTTGTAATAAATATTTCGAGTGATAAAACCTGACAAAAACTTGTTCAAAGAAGAAAATATAAACGCACCGACCAGTCTTGCTTCCTTATTTGCTTGAACGACAATGAAATTCCATTTATATTCAGTACAAAATCATATAAATCCCAGGACTAAATACACCTCTATTACGAACGCCTAGCAGTGTATTGTCGGAGGGCTTATACACATCCCTGTACAGCTGCTACTTGTATATTAAATCAGTCCGCATTGCTGCTCCTTTTCCCTCCAACGTCTTGGAACTTTTTATAATTTACCAATATGTTTATAGAATAAAGTGGTGTGTTTTCTTTGTCAATTCATAACTGCTTATGGTGAGTTTATGTTTTGATTTGGATTTTTTTGGAAATTAGCCATGAATTTTGGTAAAAACAAGTCTTACGACGTTTTGAATTTCAGAATCTGATCCCTTCTTCAGGTGGAAAATAATCTAGAACATATAAGATTAGTGACATACAGCTAGTAGGGTCTAGACTCTGGACAACAAACAGAGCTAATACAATGAACTGTCAAATCACTCGAAAACACTAAAACTTAAAACAACACGAGAACTCACTATAACACGGATATTTATAAAATGTCCCATATTTTGTGTTTTACGGGATGTGGTATGTCAATATCCCTTGGGAGATGTCATGATATATCCGTAGAATTTCTCATTCTAACGGGATTAAGATAGTAGTAAATACTTTGTAGTAAGGGATTGTTCACGCTCACCTGTGATAAACAAACATACATTATCAGTGGTCGTTAGTAAAACAGATAATTGTAGACAAGGGTTCTTGAATTTAAATTATATTTCCTCAAAAGTAAATTAAGAAACCATTAGAAACACTCAGCGAAGCTCGTACAAAAATAGCTTGCAAATAATCGATTGTATATGCAAAGGGACACAACAATTTTAAAATTGGGAAGCCAGCGGAATCTTATATTTTATGTGGCAAAGAATTTTATGGAGAAATTTGCTAGATAAACACATTGAAGGACGTTAGTGATAATACAAAATAAACACTGTAAACATTGTTATAGAAGAAAGGATAAGGTTTTTAGGGGGGGGGGGGATAAATAAGGCATACAAGGCAACAAGTGTTATAGTTTTATGACGACCACCTGTACGAAGTCAACAAGATTCGAAAACAAAATGGTTTGGCCAGACAATATAGTGATGAAAAACGTCATATTAAGATCATTACCACTATAACTAATGGCTGCCTAGGTTTCGTACTTCTTAAACCACTAAACATTATGTTTTATTTAATCGTAAGTATTTATAAGCAGATTTTTTCATTACTAAATCTAGATAATCTAAAAAAAGTACTGAAAACATCAATAGCTCATTGCAGTTGAAAATAAATATTCTGAAATTTTACTAGCAATCTAATAAAACCATAAAAAACAACATATCTCTTAACATTTTCAACCTACTTTCAAAGAAACGCAAAACATGACGTAAATCAATTATGATATTGCAATTGCATCAATTATAGTATTTTATTCATTTTGACCCACTTCAGGATAGCCCTTTAACTTTAAAAACGAGGTTGGTGTTGAAAATGAATTGAAAAACGAAGTAAACGATAGTCTTAAGTGGTTTAAATCCTTATAGCTTTTGCGGCTAACCTGAATCATACTGTACTACAGAATAAGTATAGCTTTACTTCATATTCCAGTTTTGGACATCAAAGCCCTTAGGTGGGACGACCACAGTTTGGTTTGACTTCCTTTGACTTCATCGATTGGGCTATATTTGGTCATCCACTCATGGCTCAATACTTCAGATATAAAATCCAACTTTGAAATAATATATTAGTTTATTAAAATGTTATAAATTTATTTTATAACTAATACGATTTCAATAAAATACTGCTCCCTTTTTATTATTCAAAATATATATTTAATATTTAACTTATTGTTAAGGTTATCATAACAAACGTTCAGTTGGAAGATTCAATGTTATTACTGTATTTAACAAGGAACAAATTTATTCTTATCGCACTTACAATAATTATCTACGTTTAAGGCAATTACTTAGAAGACTAAATTTTAATATCACGCCTATTAACTTAATGAAAAATAATCAGAACCCACATACCTACGATATCAGATTTTTATAATCGTTACTAGAAAGAGCTATCAAATATTACTTTGGAGTTTCATGTCTAAAAATACTTTTTATTTTTGTTATTTACGGAAATTTCAGATGGAAATTTTCTATATTATTTTATGGTTTACATCAAAATGTCAAAGAGCAACTCTGAATCATAAGTCACACTATTTTATTCTTCCAACTCGCTTTTTGTATCACAATTGGCCTCCTATTTCTGCAGATTCCATTACGGGCTACTAAGTCAATTCACGGATGAAAAACAAAGAGAAATCAATCAAAATTAATACAATCACTTAATCTATAAGCAATTAATTATATCGAAAGGGGATATAATTGTCATTCCTCTAATTATTGTAATTTGGAAATCCTCTAAATTAAAAATTCCTGATAATTATTTTTAACAAATTTGAAATTTTAAACTGTACAATTTGTACACTTATACTTATATCTATGATTTGGTATATTTGACTGTTTTTTCATGTACAGTCACAGAACATTGAATTAATCTACCAAATAATTGGCTGAATCAGAAGAAACGATCCAGGACATTAGTTTCCTCGCTGCATTAAAGCAGCTCAGCTGTGTACAGCCAACTTGATTGCCTACGATAAATCTGTGCATTATGCTGCAGTCAGACGCTTGGCGAACTCATGAATATCTTATCCACTGGAAGATTTACGTTAAGTCTGCAATTTAACGAATTTAAAGGTAAGTCACCAAGAATTAAGGTTTTGTATAATTATGAATATTTTGCATCTCCAAATTATTATTATATATTTGAGGTATTCTTAATGTTTGAGTTAAAATTAATGTACACCTAAAAATCTAAACTCTAAACCATTAGGTGTTAATCATGTGCATTGTATGTTGCAATGTGTAAAGAATTAGGGCTAAAATTGTGTACTACCTCATGAAAAAGTAGTACCAAAAGCCAAGTAACTTTAATTTTCACAATTTTTATAGAACACCAAATATTAAGAAAATTAAATTATTTTGGTTATATTTGGGTTTATTAGTTTACGTTGGTATATGCTATTATAACACAATGAATAAAATTCAAACCATAGCCTAATTTGAAAAATTTGATAGACTGTTATAAACCTGCGAATTCGGCTTATAATTTTGGTTTGATAGCTTTTTCCAATGTCAACATCTTTCATTAATATTAACTAAATAAGATAATAAAAATATAGCATCATATAATGTCTCTAACTGACCTATAAGACTTACTCATACATGTTAAAACATGATTAATATTATAAATATCGGTCCTAAAACCCCAAAAAGTGTGCTTTATAGACTATTAACTAAAATTAAATCGAGTATCCAACACTTACGGGTCAGTTTCAGCATGTGCCAACGTTGGCACCGCTAGTTGGTAGTCGGTAGTTGGTAGTTGGTATGCGCCGCGGGCATCACATTTTGCTCTGTCACGCCGCCAGACAATCCTTATGGTTATAACGTGATCGCTGCCGCCGATGGCTTTATTGATATATTTGACACCGCGGTGTAAGTGAGAAACTACGCTAGCTGAATATATATTTCGTATAAAGTGACAAAAAATGTATTCAAAACTTTGAGCCACGCTCTTTTTCCAATGTCCTTACTATTTTTTCAATATATTCAATATTTTATCATAAAAGGGACTAAAAATAACACTTCAGCCGTTATGTAGTTAACGTTTTATTAACTTGTAAATGATTTATTTGTAAAGGAAGTTTATTATTTTTTGCATTTAAATCTAAGGCGACGAGAACAAAATAAACCGAGATGTACCAATATCAGCGGCTTGCGAGATCGCGTTCACATTATAGTATTAAATTTGTATTGTTTGTAATAATTCTTTTGGGCTAAACACATAATAATGTAAAATAAGTGAAACAAAATTAACAAAAGTTTTTCCCAGATTCAAAATATTTATTCCATTTAGTATACAAATTCACTACAAATCGATTAGTATACAAATTATAGTATACACTTCCATTTAGTATAAAAATTCACTACAAATTTAGTATACCAAATCACTACAAATTCCATGTATTCCATTTGGAATACAAATTAAAAATATGTATTCCATTTAGTTATGTGATTGTTTCATTTTACATAACTTTCTTTAGGCCAACTATAGTTTACGTTGTCCTGTATCGGATTCATACAGAGGTTAAGCCTATGCTGTGAAATATATTTGTTTGTACCGCTCATAAATACAAAAACTTTTGTTCTGCGAGGCGTCTCCTTCTAGGAAACATTATTGTTTACAAACTATCGCTAGCTAAGATATATAAGTGGTATAAATGATGACCCCCAAGGGTAAAAAATTAATATTTTGCAGCCTTCAGCTTCGTTTCAGGTGGTAAAATAAATAAATTCTCACTTAAAATGGTTGCACTCCCTACAAACCTGTTAGTGGGCAATATAAAAACAAGAAATTACTAAGTATAAGAATTTAATTTACTTTAAACTATTAATCAAATTTAAAACAAACCATCGTTGGGTTTGGGCTGTCGAGGACACTGTAGCAAGACGACGACGGTTCGTAATATTCGCTCGCCCGATGGTAGTTACATCAACACTTACATTCTGACGTCGTTCCGTCGGGACGTTTCGTCCTTTTGCTTTTGCTGAATCAAAGAAACTTTTTGGGTAAAATCCCTTTGGTAGTCAACTTAGTTGACACCTAATGTTATATATTATAACAAGTTTAATAAATATTATAATGTAATTTAAATTGGTTTCAATTCTAAAGTATTATATTACTAACTATTGGGCCTCTACCCACCTCCAGGTTTAAGGCGATAAGTCCGTCCGTCCGCTCATCGATGATTAAAAAAAATCTCTTTGTCAAACACTTAAAAAAACACTAAACATAAAACAAGACATGACGCGAAAAAAAACCAAAATATACACCCGACATTTGTATTAACAGTCTACAAATCTTAAGTATTAATTGCGATTTGTAGTGTAATGGGAGTCTTTACCACCTTCTTTAATGAGAAAACTATTGAAGCAAAAGTCTTTATCTATATATATTTGTAATAATTATAAGCTTGAGCACCTTTTAAATCGACACGTGTTTCGGTCATTATACCATCATCACGGTGAATGAAAACTTAAATTAACTTTGTTTATTGTTACTTAATAATAACATATTTATTATTATTACAAATATTTTTAGCAGACCAAAGTTTTGAATTAAACCATATATATATATGTTTATTTATTTATTTATACTTATATGGAGCAACTGCAGGTAACAATTTAGAGAGGATCCAGACCTGTAGGCTTATAGGATCAGCTGCAATATATGACTGAACCTACGCGTGCATGAGCAAATGAGTTAAAAGGAAATCCGTTTAATAAGTCTGTACTAAGTAAAATGAGTTTTTGATTTCCCAATTACAACTTCTTACGTTACAATTTTATGTCATTTTTAAAAATGTAAGAAAAATGTATAGCTATAAATCATGTAGTTTATACTATAATAAATGTACTAAGAATTCAATATTTATGAACCACATTCAAATTCCCATTTAAAATTTACCAAAATATGAAACGAAGTAAATGTCTCATTTAATGAATTTAATTACATCCTAATAACAAAGTCTAAACCAAATAAATACTCTTATTAAATGTACTTTCTGTTTCTTTGTTTTCAATTTTAAAGATTAATGTACGTAGGAAAAGTCGAATTATAAGTTTAGTACCTGTGACTTCTCCATCTGAGTTTGACCACTATAATATTTTAACACATACATATCATTGATTTAGGGTCTTGCAATTTCCATTTGCAAAAATTGCCATTTTTAAATTTACTTTAGTAGTAAATATAAACTAAGCATTTAATTTAAAAAGTAATTAGTGGTTATCTGCAGCTGGCCGCAGGGCCGTGGCGTCCAAACAATTACGCGCTGTTTATAGTGCGTCGCTCCACTGGTATGGATGATCCCAATAACGTTATCGTTATTTAAAACTAGTTAGACAAATTATCTCTGTATATTTAAGTTCCATTTAACAACTTTGCAGTTTAATTTTAATTGCGTTACTATTTATTTCATGTGTGCAGGCATGTAAAAATTCCGTCCTTTTTACAAATTATGTTGAAGTCGTAGTCAGCTCTTTAACAGTGGAAGACATGTTTCAATCAAGCGAACGACTGAAAACAATTTTTATAACTCATATTATTACACAAAATTTTTCATATTACATAAACGCTACTCTTGTGTTAACCTGTCATCATGTACCCAGTAAGAAAATCCTCTGTTTTCTTCAGTAATCTTTTAACTAGACATTGAATAAATGTGTAGTAAAGAGGAATGTACGGTTTAAAAAAATTAAGTAAAGTAGCTTACAGCTTACGTTTTGAATCATTTTGTACAACTACAATTAGTAAGCCTGAAGAAAGTTCAAGAAAAATCTTACAAATGGATTATATGAACTTCATACCAATCGGAGGAGCAACGCACAAAACACGAGAGCTTAATTGTTAAATAAATACCAGTAACAGGCCAAACAATTCCAGTTTTTATTTCGTGCGTTGAACCTCTGGTATTTATCCTAACAATTGCGCTCTTACGTATCGTGAGTTGACTCTCTGGTTTTTATCCTAACAATTACGCTCTTACGTATCGTGTGTTGATCCTCTGGTATTTATCCTAACAATTACGCTTCTTCGTATCGTGTGTTGATCCTCTGGTATTTATCCTAACAATTACGCTCTAACGTATCGTGCGTTGATCCTCTGATATTCATCTTAACAATTACGCTCTTACGTATAGTGCGTTGATCCTCTGGTATTTATCCTAACAATTACGCTCTTACGTATCGTGCGTTGATCCTCTGGTATTTATCCTAATAATTACGCTCTTACGTATCTTGTATTGATCATCTGGTATTTATCCTAACAATTACGCTCTTACGAATCGTGCGTTGATCCTTTGGTATTTATCCTGACAATTACGCTCCTACATATCGTGCGTTGATCCTCTGGTATTTATCCTAACAATTACGCTCTTACGTATCGTGCGATGATCCTCTGGTATTTATCCTAACAATTACGCTCTTACGTATCGTGCGTTGATCAACTGGTATTTATCCTAACAATTACACTATTTTTAACCGTGCGTTGATCCTCTGGTATTTTTCCTAACAATTACGCTATTACGTATCGTTCGTTGTTCCTCTGGGATTTATCCTAACAATTACGCTATTACGTATCATGCGTTGATCCTCTGGCATTTTTCCTAACAATTACGCTCTTACGTATAGTGCGTTGATCCTCTGGTATTTATCCTAACAATTACGCTCTTACGTATCGTGCGTTGATCATCTGGTATTTATCCTAACAATTACACTATTTTTTACCGTGCGTTGACCCTCTGGTATTTATCCTAACAATTACGCTATTACGTATCGTTCGTTGTACCTCTGGGATTTATCCTAACAATTACGCTATTACGTATCATGCGTTGATCCTCTGGTATTTTTCCTAACAATTACGCTCTTACGTATAGTGCGTTCATCCTCTGGTATTTATCTTAACATTTACGCTATTACGTATCGTGCGTATATCCTGTGGTATTTATCCTAACAATTACGCTATTAAGTATCATGCGTTGATCCTCTGGTATTTTTCATACCAATTACGCTCTTACGTATCGTGCGTTGATCCTCTGATATTTATCCTAACAATTACGCTCTTACGTATCGTGCGTTGATCATCTGGAATTAATCCTAACAATTACGCTCTTACGTATCGTGCGTTGATCCTCTGTCATCATCCTAACAATTACGCTATTACGTATCGTGCGTTAATCCTCTGGTATTTATCCTAAAAATTACGCTCCTAAGTATCGTCTGTTGATCCTCTGGTATTTTATCCTAACAATTACACTATTACGTATCGTACGTTGATCCTCTGGTATTTATCCTAATAATTACGCTCTTACGTATCGTTCGTTGATCCTCTGGTTTTTATCCTAACAATTACGCTCTTACGTATCGTGAGTTGATACTCTGGTATTTATCCTAACAATTACGCTATTACGTATCGTGCGTTGATCCTCTGGTTTTTATCCTAACAATTACGCTCTTACGTATCGTGTTTTGATCCTCTAAAATTCATCCTAACAATTACGCTATCACGTATCATGGGTTGGTCCTCTGGTATTTTTCCTAACAATTACGCTCTTACGTATCGTGCGTTGATCCTCTGATATTCATCCTAACAATTACACTCTTATGTATCGTGCGTTGATCCTCTGGTATTTATCCTAACAATTAAGCTCTTACGTATCTTGCGTTGATCCTCGGTATTTATCCTAACAATTACGCTCTTACGTATCGTGCGTTGATCCTCTGATATTAATCTTAACAATTACGCTCTTACGTATCGTGCATTGATCCTCTGGTAATTATCCTAACAATTACACTATTACTTATCATGCGTGGTTCCTCTGGTATTTATCCTAACAATTACGCTATTACGTATCGTTCGTTGTTCCTCTGGGATATATTCTAACAATTACACTATTACGTATCATGCGTTGTTCCTCTGATATTTATCCTAACAATTACGCTATTACGTATCGTTCGTTGTTCCTCTGTTTTTTATCCTAACAATTACGCTATTACGTATCATGCGTTGATCCTCCGGTATTTTTCCTAATAATACGCTCTTACGTATCGTGTGATCCTTTAATATTCATCCTAACAATTCAGCTCTTACGTATAGTGCGTTGATCCTCTGGTATTTTTCCTAACAATTGCACTATTACGTATCGTGCGTTGATCCTCTGTTATTTATCCTAACAATTGCACTATTACGTACCGTGTGTTGATCCTTTGGTATTCATCCTAACAATTCAGCTCTTACTTATCGTGCGTTGATCCTCTGGTATTTATCCTAACAATTACGCTCTTACGTATCGTGCGTTGATCATCTGGTATTTATCCTAACAATTATACTATTTTTTACCGTGCGTTGACCATCTGGTATTTATCCTAACAATTACGCTATTACGTATCGTTCGTTGTTCCTCTGGGATTTATCCTAACAATTACGCTATTACGTATCATGCGTTGATCCTCTGGTATTTTTCCTAACAATTACACTATTACGTATCGTGCGTTGATCCTCTGGTATTTATCCTAATAATTACGCTCTTACGTATCGTTCGTTGATCCTCTGGTTTTTATCCTAACAATTACGCTCTTACGTATCGTGAGTTGATACTCTGGTATTTATCCTAACAATTACGCTATTACGTATCGTGCGTTGATCCTCTGGTTTTTATCCTAACAATTACGCTCTTACGTATCGTGTTTTGATCCTCTAAAATTCATCCTAACAATTACGCTATCACGTATCATGGGTTGGTCCTCTGGTATTTTTCCTAACAATTACGCTCTTACGTATCGTGCGTTGATCCTCTGATATTCATCCTAACAATTACACTCTTATGTATCGTGCGTTGATCCTCTGGTATTTATCCTAACAATTAAGCTCTTACGTATCTTGCGTTGATCCTCGGTATTTATCCTAACAATTACTCTCTTACGTATCGTGCGTTGATCCTCTGATATTAATCTTAACAATTACGCTCTTACGTATCGTGCGTTGATCCTCTGGTAATTATCCTAACAATTACACTATTACTTATCATGCGTGGTTCCTCTGGTATTTATCCTAACAATTACGCTATTACGTATCGTTCGTTGTTCCTCTGGGATTTATTCTAACAATTACACTATTACGTATCATGCGTTGTTCCTCTGATATTTATCCTAACAATTACGCTATTACGTATCGTTCGTTGTTCCTCTGGTTTTTATCCTAACAATTACGCTATTACGTATCATGCGTTGATCCTCCGGTATTTTTCCTAATAATACGCTCTTACGTATCGTGTGATCCTTTAATATTCATCCTAACAATTCAGCTCTTACGTATAGTGCGTTGATCCTCTGGTATTTTTCCTAACAATTGCACTATTACGTATCGTGCGTTGATCCTCTGGTATTTTTCCTAACAATTGCACTATTACGTATCGTGCGTTGATCCTCTGTTATTTATCCTAACAATTGCACTATTACGTACCGTGTGTTGATCCTCTGGTATTCATCCTAACAATTCAGCTCTTACTTATCGTGCGTTGATCCTCTGGTATTTATCCTAACAATTGCACTATTACGTACCGTGTGTTGATCCTCTGGTATTGATCCTAACAGTTCGCTCTTACGTATCGTGCGATGATCCTCTGTTATTTATTCTAACAATTACGCTCTTAAGTATATTGCGTTGATCCTCTGGTTTTTATCCTAACAATTACGCTATTACGTATCGTGCGTTGATCCTCTGGCATTTATCCTAACAATTACACAATTACGTACCGTGTGTTGATCCTCTGGTATTTATCCTAACAATTACGCTCTTACGTATCGTGCGTTGATCCTGTGGTATTTATCCTTACAATTACGCTATGAAGTATCGTGTGTTGATCCTCTAAAATTCATCCTAACAATTACGCTATCACGTATCATGGGTTGGTCCTCTGGTATTTTTCCTAAAAATCACGCTCTTACGTATCGTGCGTTGATCCTCTCGTATTCATCCTAAAAATTACGCTCTTACGTATCGTGCGTTGATCCTCTGATATTCATCCTAACAATTACGCTCTTACGTATCGTGCGTTGAACCTCTTGTATTCATCCTAACAATTACACTATTACGTATCGTGCTTTGAACCTCCGGTATTTATCCAAAAGCATACGCTCTTACATCGTGCGTTGCTCTATTGGTATGTGGCCAATTGAAGTATATGAATGAAAGTTTCTTGAACTATGGGTCCTATTATTTTTACTTTTATAAATTATTTATAAATGTAAACTCAAGGTTACTTTTCTTTATTTTTTCCCATTAACACCATCTTTATTTCAGATTTACTTATTGACAAGTTAAATCATTACTGAGGAAATCTTAGTGTACAGCAGTGTCAAACATTGTACTTGATGACAGATTTACACTAAAGCTACGTTCACGTAATATTCAACGGTATGCAATAAGTTATACAAATAAAGTTCAGTCAAAAAGCTTGATTACAACATTTCTCTCAGTGTTAGAGGTGTCTACGACTTGAAAAGTAATTTGTAAAACGATGGATGGCATTCCTCAAGGTTTGCACATTAAATAACTTTCAAGGTAATTAAAATTTATTTGCAGTTATTTAAAAGAACTTTTTAGAGGTTTTTTGAAGGTTTTTAAAATGGAGCATTGATAATAATGTCAGTGATAATGATTTTAGAGAAGCAGAGATAATAGGGAGTTTTTGCCATCCACGGAAAAACAATACGATAAATGTTAAACTTTAAATGTTTAATGCTGTGCTATATTAATAAAATCACCTGATTTAACCATTTAACGTTTATCGTGTTGTTTTACCATAGGCTGCAAAAACTCCCCATTAAGTAACAAGTTTTAAATTGCGATAACGTTATTAGGGTCATGTATTACTGGAGGCAATTTATCCTTCTTTTGTTGAAAAACAAAAGTGATGGGTTTATGGTCAGTGAAAATAGTACAAGGATGAGCTTCTAAAATATGTCTAAAGTGTTTAACAGAAGCATAAATTGCGAATAACTCTCTATAATAAGCTGGCCAAGTGGTTTGATTAGGTGTTAGTTTCCATTTTACTCGGGGTCACCACTATAGGTACTAAGACCTATTTAGAAGAAATAAAATATATAGTAGTTGTTGATAAACATAAAATGTAGAAAGATTTCACAGAATAATACATTTATTATGACAATAATTGTTGAAAATTAGAATTACAAAATTTAATAATATTGTGAAAACCTTGTTTTACTGAGAAGACTTAGTAACTGATTAATTGTTTTTCTTAATATTGCCTAGCAACTTTTAGGATTTTATACCATTTGTATCAGTTCATTCACTACATGGTGGGGCAGTCGGTGGTCACTACAATGGCTTTATTAATGAATCTAAGCCATTTAAAGTGGTCTGAAACTTAGCTTTGAATCCCCAAGTATACATCATTTTCAATATTTCAATTGATTCTATTCTTAAATTAACTTATAATTCTACAAACTTGCTTTAGTCAAAGTCATTTGATTACTACATCTATAAAAGGAATAGTGGTATGGAACTGAATAATGAGGTACAAATATTACACTACGAATAGTCTAGGCAATTTAATATTAAAAATATAAATGTTCTTCAGTATAGTCCCGTCGCGATAATAAATACCCAATGAAAATATCAGTTCCTAAAAAGCATAAAATGTATTATTGTTTCACAATTTTTAAGTAATATGTTGATGCTTTATGAGTCAAGTTTGCCGAGAGGGGTTTTACTCAGTGAGGCCCGGTTAGGCTACTGGATATGGTTTTGACAGCAGCATAAACTTCTCATTATTTAAATATTTTTTTCAAGAACAAATACGAAATCATTTCTATTGGATTTATATAACCGAGTTTTACATTCTTACAACGTTCCAACGAGTCCACGGTAATCTCTTATGTTGGTCGTTTTAAGATGACTAAATTTTCGCATTCCAGTGCTAACGGTATACAAAGTTTGTTTCCGTAAGAAGATAAAGAAGATAGGAATATTTTTGTTTCCTCAGAAAAATTTCGCGATTAAACTTGGGATGGGTTAATTTATTGTCTAATAATGCGATTGTATGTAAGGAATTGAAAAAACATTATGGCAAATCTAAATATTGTGTATATTAAGTATTAACTAATTAAATTCAATGTTTCATACATCTAAAGCATAATATCTAAAGCAAAATTATTGTTTATATCAATGACTTGCAGTAACAACACACCCTAGCTCCGTAACAGCTGGGGGATTTCGTATTGTTATCAATTAATTAAATCAATCCACAATTGGCCTCTTCCAGTTGACATTATCAACACAGCTCCATTTCTGTTAGTCCCAAGCGAAATACAAGCAGTTCGTGGTTTGCCTAACATGTTTTCAAGACAGCCAAATGAATATAAATCAAATTTTATTGCATATACTGAATTATTTTCAGATAAAATGTACAATTTTATTTAGAACTAACATTTTCCGTTGTAAAATTTGAAATTACTTGGGAATTCAACGGTTTGATAATTGTTTTTTAATATTTAAAGTTTTTGAATTCAGGTTTTCTTTCCGGAATCAATTTAAGTATACTTGAAGGTTTTTGTGAGGATTTATTAGAAAAGTTAAGTGAACAAAAACTAAAATTGAGCGCACAAATTCATGAAATGTAAGTGAGGGCGTTAGAATCGGAAGGACAGTGGGTGCGTTTACAATGCTAGCCTTATCATGTTACGGTGAGATTTTCGTCGTGAAATACTTCACAAGGCCAAGAAAAAATTTACGTTGTTTTATAAGTTTACTGGTCAAAATCATTGGAAGAAAACTGTTTCACCCTCAAGTCTTCTAAAAACTTTCGTAATTAAATAGCTGCAAGATCATTTTTGACATAATATGTTGTTCGTTGTAATCTCGTACAAAATAAAAACAATCAATTAAAGAAAACTTTCATGTTTATATGTTTGTAGAAAATTTATATTCTACAGAGCTTTTATATATAAACAAATTTTGGTATCGTAGGTGACATCAAAATATAGTTAACATTTGCAGTTAGCTAATAACTGCTGAAGTTTTTCAAACTTGCCTCCAATCAAACAGCTTCTAATTGAATTTTGAGGTTGGGTTTCACTTCAATAATAGGATTAAGTTCATTGGTAACATTTCGGAATATAATATGTAACCTATAACTTTTTGTCCTAAGCCTACAAATTATTAGCATTACAACCAATATATTGAATTTATTTGCGATTAAGTAACGGATGGTTTTGCTCTTTATTAGCTGTTAATTATTAAATTACTACCCTTAAAAGATTAATGGGCTTCAAAAAAGCGTATGCTCACAACTCTTTATTGAGCTCTTGTGCATCATTTTGAACAAAGCGACTTAAATATGTACTAATAATACCAACGGATGTGCAAAACCTATGGGTCGTCTTTCTGCCCAGACCTTCAATCTTTCCTTCTCTTCTTAGACCACTTAGCAGCCACGCCTTCACAAGATGTAAATACAATACAACCTTTGCCCAATCGAAAACGAAAGACAACTTATATTATATTTAGGTGATGTATTTTGTTCCAGTTTAAACTATTTATCCGTATATGGATATGTTAGTGATATTAGTTTTTTAAATGAGGAATAAATTTATTTTAAAAAGGAAATAATAAAGAAAATCAAGATGAAATAGTCCTTGATAACAGAATACATCCAGTTAAATCCCGTGTATGATTTGTTTGACGATTAATTTTTACAAAAGATTCATTCGTTAAAATTTTTATATCATTTGTAGTAAAATACAGTTTTTATCAGTAAAAAAGAATTACACATTGTGATAAAAGTCTCGATCCAAACTAGACCGTATGTTTTATTAGAACGTGGCAGCAATATAAAGGTTATCTTCGCATATCAACAGATGGGTAATGAACGCCAAGAATGCGGGTTTTCCAATACCGCTCGCCGAGAGGTCGCTGTTGTTTTGCTGCAAAGATTTCTTGATAAAATCAATATCTCATTTATCAGGTCGAGGCTATTTAACATAGGTTTTTGTTTCTCGAGCAAGTTAGTTTTTAATATTGATGATTTTTTCTTCAGGGCTACCAATTAACGTTATCAATATCTTATCAATCTAGTAACAGTTATTTTGTTTGTTGGACAAACAAGTTATTTTTGAGATGAATAATTACTTTCTTGAGGGCTACCAGTTAAAATTATCATTATCTTATCAATTCAGTAGAATCTGTTTAAACATGTTTGTTTTTGCGGTGGGCGAAAAAGGAAGTTTTAAGATGACAAATTCATTTCTTAAGGACTACCAATGAATCGCTATAATTGCTTGATATAAACCTACGATTGAAAAACAACTCAACGTGCAGATAAGAACATGAGCCGTAGAAAGTTTCCATATATACAAGCAGTATCTTAGCTAAATAACGACTTAGGGTAAACAAAGATAAAAAAAAATAACGTCAGACGATAATCAGTGTTTCTTTCAAAAATCTATTAACCAATACATTTAAATATATTACTCCTAATAACTAATTATTCAACTGAATATTACGTTATCACATTAAATAAATATTCTCACTATACTACTTTGAAATCACCTATTTTTGCAGTGTTTATTACCTGTAATAAATCATGATTACATTGTTACCCATGCAAAAACAAATGTTTACCATGCAAAAGTAATGTTTACTGTTTTTCAATTTTTTCGCAATAAATAAACATTTGTAATTGTTTTATCAGCTGTGTTGCGAAAAGTACTGTTCAAAATACGAGTGAAAGTGGTTTAAATATATTCGACCGTATGACATACTCAATAAATCTTGCACTTCAAATACGGTCTTCAATATATGTATTGACCTACTTTCCACTCTTGTTATTAAGTATATTGTTTTCCAACCACGTGGCTAATTATAACTCATGTCTATAACTAGTCAAATGACTATTATTTTTCATGATTTGTTTATTATAGTAGATTTTAAATATCATAAAGTAAATATTACTAGTTTGGATTTCTACGGGTAATATAGATCAATTGTCAATATTCGATCTATTGTTAGTGGGTATTAATTATTTTATTTAAAATCATCAAGTGATATTTCAGAAGTAATCATGTTAACAAACAGAACAACCTGTGTAAGACTCCACCCATAAAGATTGTTTTAATCATGATGAAAGTCTGACTAGAGTTGATTCTCAGTAGGGATTGTCGCCCCGCCATCAATGACCGCCGACGTCAAGAGACAATATCGCCCTTAACGATGCAATACCCTGGCAGCATGTGGCGGTTATCTCCACACTTACACCCGGATATCACTCGGCCGGGAGCTCCCATCTTGTTCTGCTGACTCCGTGTCGTTCGAGCATGCAAAGTATTTTACAGACTATCCTGGAGGACAAGGAGTTATATTTTATTAGAAGACCTATAAATTCAATATTATAGTCTGGTTTGAAAATGATGACTTTAATCAAGTCTTAACATATTCAAATTTCTATTTAATCTATCTATGAAGATTAATTATTCGAATTATTTTGTTTCATAGAGTATATATCATTATTAGTGGATAAGTAAATCACAACTTTCATTGTAGGCTAGCAGATAGCAAATTTAATGCGGGCTTTGTTTAGAATCGGAGAACATATGATAGTGGGTGTCATTTATGCTTACCGGTATCTAAATTTATTAAATTTCAAATATTCTAGGTTACGAACCTTCCAATCAAACAGTTCTATAAAGATTTCAAAAATATGTACATATTTTAAAGATTTAAAAACAACTCTTATTGCAAGTTAATTTATTTGATTTTTTCTCACATTAATGTGAGCATCCCCGGGAATGCTATTCCCCGGAATTTACGCAGTTTTGGAAAATTTGTAGATCTATTTGACTGAAATGTACGTAACGTACAATATTTTCATGTAACAGTTCAGGAAGCAAAAGAATAATGAATAAAGTAGGCCTAATTTTCAGGTAAATTAATGGCTTAACCCAAATTATTGCTGTGCTTTCTTTGTAGTATGACACAACAAAGAATGTACCTGAATTTGTTCACTTTTATTTTATTTTAGTCGAATTTTTATGTAAAACTGAAAGTCAATATTCATTGTTTTTCAATATATACCACGATAGTTAGAAAATACTGACTATTAATCATAGTAAAATATGAATCATATAATTCATGGGCTAGGGTACTATGTTTAGTCGGGTTTAGATTTGTTGAGTATAAATGATTTAATTTTGATTGAAGAAGCTCTTTCCGTGTCGTCCAAAATATAAGCATTATTTATGAACATTATTGAATATGCAAAGAGTTTTTGAACAGAATTACATTTCATTGTAATTTAATATTTATTACGTTTAAATATTAAATTACAAACGTTTGTAGCACTTTATACTTTGTAAAATAACAATAAATAAACCATTGCAATGTTATTATAAGCGTAATTGCAGCCATCCCCAGTTGATAACGGAGCGTGAGGTTGGCTTGGATATCTCAACAATTACGGGTTATGAGCATCACATGGGCCATTTGCAGTAAAATGACGCCACTCATATGGATTGAGATATGAGGCATTCAATTCTGTACTAAAGTAAAAACCGTTTCCACAGTAATGTTTTACTGCTGCTTGTATTATAGGTTACATAGTTTGATGTGTAAACCACCCCCTGTGGTAATTATTTAAAGTTTCAATGTCCAACTATAGGGAAGATAATGCAGTTGTCGTAGCAACCTAATGAAGTGTGATATATTTAATGGAACATTGAATCATAATCCGAGGAAGATTTTCAGTTTTTTCACGGGTGAAACCGGGTTGTTCAGTTAGTAAGATGTATTCCTTTTACAGTCGATGTAACATAATGATATTTTGCATACGGACTAAATCATTTTTGACTTTGTTATTAATTAACTATCGACCTTCTGTGACCATCAGTATAAGTAGGACCTTCAGAATTCATTCTACTGTATTTTACCACCCCAGGACTTATAACATAAAATCGAATCAAATATCCTGGAAATGTCCCGATGATTTTATTGATCCTAGATACTCTGAGCTATTTACAACCACACATTTCAAATTCAACTATTATCTACATGTTGTCCTTTGTTTCCCAGGTGAAACAAAATTAAAACAGGGCCACTTGTTGCCGCCGCCGCTGACTGCCTCACAACCGTTACTTGATCTTCCCCTCTCCTGCTCCGACCTCACTGATCTCTGCCCCCCCCCCCAAGGACGCCCTCCCCCTCACATTTAACTGGCTCTGATTACAGCCGCAATATGAATAGCTAAATAAACTGAGGGTACAAAAACAAGTGCTACTAAGTTTTGAACGTCAGTAGGAGCGCACATGTTTGTTGGATGTTCTCCTAAAGAATACTGTAATTAAATTGTGGGTTTCTTTGTTAAAATAAAATATTACTCTATTCGTTGATAAAATCTTCAGTTCTCGCTAATGATTGCGGGATTAAAGCATTAAAGAATTGCAGGAGGAAATACATTATGAAAACAAGTAAAAAAGCATAGCAATATTTAGTTTGCAATTTTTGAAAAGAAAATATAAAATTGTAATCATAACAAGTGTATGACGAACAGAAAAACAATAATTTTTATTCTGATCCAAGATTCATCTTTAATTGAAAACTTCTATGAGAAAAACAAATATCATTGAACTACTTACCAATGAAATAAAAACTTTACATAATTTTTCCACTCAGTAGTATTTTTAAATTTTCATGAGGTCTGTACACTTTAAGTGACCGTCTTTGTAAACTTTTCTATTTAAGGAAGAATAATAAAAACAAATAGCTTGACAAGTGTATGACAAAATACAACAATACTGTAGGTTAATATATAGGACCTTGTATTTTATGAGGATACTCTAAATCAAAACAGATCTAATGAAGACTACCTATACTCTTATATCAGATTAAAATGATCTATTCAAGATCCAGGAAAATAATCGGTATTCTCGTAGAAATAGTTTGGGAATTATATTTAACCATACATGTTAAAAATAACAGAATAAGGACTAAAGTCCGATGTTTAAAGGAATTCGAGTAGTGCAGTCAAACAGAAGGACGCTGTCACCGCCACATACCTCTGGGGCAGACTGACAAAGAGGAGCAGGAAACTTCAGTACGCGCTGTTGAGGCAGTTCTTCAGAATGTTTAGCTGCCTGTTAGTCAGATTGTACACAGTAACAGCTTCGAGTACGTAACGATGGTAGACGGCGTTTTTGTTACTCATACCTTGGTTTCAATTACAAAGTGGTTAAAAAGGTAATCATCCATTTCCATAGGTTTATATTTTCAAAAGTAATGATCTTATGGATATGAGGTTACTTTTATGAAAGGGTAACTAATCAAGTTCTCACAAACCATTCCCAGGTGCTCAATATGACCCCTTAGATGGCCCCAAATGTCTACACAATACTCAAATTTGCAAGGCATCCTCAAAGATAGATCTTGCTAATAAAGTAACTCTTGGTAACCACAAAAGGTATAAGAAATCGTCTTTAATTCAGGAGTTTATTCATAAAATAATCAGAAATGGAATGTTGTAATAAATGGATAGGCTACATGGGATCAACACCGCCAAGTCACTTAATTTATTAATTTTTACGTTAGTTAAAAGATTTTACATTAAATTTGTAAGCTTTAAAACCATGATAACTATACTAGTCTAATGTCTACGCTCTTACTTTTTTCTTTAGAATATTTCAAAAATGTAAAAATACTTAATTTATTTTTAGTTTCAAGATAAGATGAAATAAATTAAATCAATGCAATTTTTTGTATATTTCTTAAGTATTTTCATCTTTACTTTTTAACAAATGCTTTTCTAACCTATAAATAATGAAAAATATGAAAAAATAATAAACCAACCATTTATAGTTGATTAAAGCAGATGGATAAGAGAGTAAAACATCGATTCCATTTTATTTAGAAAACTATTCTCATAAACGGCTTTTAATTAATATTCTTATTAAATTACTAGGCCTATTCCACTTTTAATCATACAATGAAAAATATGTTTTCCATGAAAAGTAAATTCTAAACAAATTCAAGAATTTCTAGTTCCTCTCTTTCTTTAACTGCACAGTGTTGTTTTGTACATGCTGCCTTTGTTCTTGCTGTAAGGCCCAGATTTGCCAAGCGTCTGACTGCAGCATAATGCACAGATTTATCGTAGGCAATCAACTTGGCTGTATACAGCTGAGCTGCTTTAATGCAGCGAGAAAACTAATGTCCTGGATCGTTTCTTCTGATTGAACCATTTATACTTGATTAAATTGTTTTCTTCTATACGTAATTAATTATTTATTTAGTAAGTAATAAATATCAATCTCTGGCGAAAAGCTGAAAGATGTTCTTCAATCAAACATATATATAAATTTTAGTTAGACGGCTCTTTTACAAGATATCAACTATTAACATATCTACCTTGATAATCTATTTATACTCAATATGAACAGAAAAAGCAGATGCTACCGTAACTAGCGATTTATCTTTTGTTGTATTCACGTCTAAATCCAGCTTTAATTTCTGAACTAAAAACAAATGAAGGAAAAGCATTTTACGTGTACAGAAAATTAAAGTGTCTATGCCTACATAAGCTGGTCAGTGATGACGGTTAAAATAGAATCACTTACATTTGTTCTATTCATCTCGATCTTTACTCACAGCGAAATTATCATTAACGACTTATTGCTTAACTATACAATATTATTTTCCTTAAATCTCCAACACACTCCAACAAACGAATTACGAAAAAATAAGCTTTTTTTACTAACTTCAGTGCAACCCCAAGTCTATTTAGACCTAAAGAAATATATTATAAGTAATTTTTTTATGATTCTTAATTTTTGTCGTAATTTTTCAAGGTCTTTTTTATTAAGTCTTTATAGTGAAAAATATACATAAGAAATTATAAGTAATCAAACGTGCAAGAAGTATGATTTAATATGCCTAGTTTAGTAAAAGCTCCAACTAAACAGTTATTCAACAATAATCAGGCTTTGAAATCTAAATAAATTTAAACCATTTTACCTCTTAATCCTTTAACAGCTAATTATTTCTTACAGATTGTTAGAACTACGTTTACACATTTACGAAATCTCTAACAGATGTTCTCATTCAACTATAAATAGAATAACGAAAAGGTAGCGCTCTGAAAAATAAAGATGTTTCTAAAAACTCCGCTGCAACACACCAGATAGTTTAAACGTGTCGCATCATCACAGCAATCTCATGAATAAAAGATGCCGATGCGAGTTCTATCCATCGTGTGGCGCGGAATTGAATTGCAAGTGCAGCTAAGAGAATCATTTCTCTATTTCCGATGTACTGACGCCCCACAGATACCAAATTGGGACCAGTACCTTTTAGTTTGAAATTTTGTTGACAAGACTGCAATTAATAAGAGTCAGCCTTTGGATGTGAGGTAAAACAACTTATAACATTTTAATAACTGGTAATAATAACTTCACTGGTAATAAGACATACGCAATAATCTTTCTTGATTTGATGAAGTACTTATATTTTTATTTAATTGATACAAAATGTCCATTTATTTACTGAACTAAATTCCTTAAAATTTCTATTACTATATCAGTAATGGTCGTGTGACAAACTCACTCTATCCCCACTATCGCCGTACACTCGGGCTCGTCTGAAAATTACCAAAATTTAATAATACAAGGTAACTAAAATAATTTTATCCTTATGTCTTTTAATTTCATTTAAAACATGAAAATTTAATAAATATGACGTAACAATTTACAATTCTAGCAGAAAACATTTACTTTGAAACATGAGCAAAATCCTTGCAAACTTATACTTGAAACCTCTTTACACAAAAATTCTCAAAGTACATAAATTATAAGTTGTTATGTTGAAATTAACAAATTGTATCACATTAAGCAAATTTACATCTTGGAAATTCAAAATAAACTATACATACGATACTTGATTATTTCATTTATACAAATAATATTATCTTTAACTTACTTTTTCAACGAGCAGTTCTAATTTTGAGGAATAGTGCAAGAGTGAACTTTATCCTAGCTCATAATTAATGTTGCCTCCAAATCACGAGAATGCACAGGAGTGCCAACAGGTCAGTCTTGAAAAGTAAAAGTATTGTAACTGAATATACTATTTTATACATATAACTATTTGTTTGAATTTTTTAACCTGGTTTTAACTTTATTCAGTTTTAAAATAATTCAAAATTAAATTTAATACAATTAAATCAGTACATAGAAGATGACTGTAAACCTAATAGATTTATTAAGGATTTACCGAGTACGCCGTAGAGTGAATACAATACCAGTATCTGTATTGTATTTTAATTTGGATATCACTTTAATTTAATTCTATTACGTGTATTGATGTTTTAAATGACTTTTGTCGATGATCTCTTTTAGAGTTTTTAATTAAGATTAAATATTGAGTGAATTGACAAATCTCTAAATACACTGATTTCAGATAAATATAGATACAGTGTTTTTTTTTAACGCAACCCATTTTTAAGATTGAATAATGCACATATGAAAATGTAATGAGGATTGTTTTATTGCTCTTTACATTTTATACAACCTATTATTTAAGTTTGATCACATTTAAGTTACATTATGTGCTCAAACAGTTCGTCATTGGCATTTGTATAAAGTTATGCTCTCTCCATCAAATTCCCGAACATGTGTTGCAAGGTACCTCTTTGAATTTCTTGCATTACATCTGTTATGTTTGTTTTGAGGTGCTGAATATATCGTGAATTGTTATCGTAGAATAATACTACCTAACATGTCTGTGGCAAATTTCATTCAGATCGGACCATTTTTACGCGAGTTATCGTGCTTAAAGACACACACATGAAAAACGCAGCCCAAAACTTGACATTATCGGTGAAGGATTATTTCCCCCCAATATCCCTGATTTGACGCCACTATATTTTTATTTTCTTTGGGGATACATACAAAGTAAGGCCTAAAAAAACAAGTCACAGCATATTCAGTACCCCAAAACAAACAAAACAAATGTAATGCAAAGAGGTATCTAGCAACACGTGTTCGGGAATTTGATAGAGAGAGCATAACTTCATATAAATTCCACTGGCGAATTTTTTGAGCACATAAAGTGAACTAAATGTGATCAAAATAAAATAATAGAGTATATAAAACGTAAAGAACCATAAACCAAAACTTATTTCATATTTATATGTGAATTATTTAATCTTATGAATGGGTTGCGTAAAAAAAACACCCTGTATTTAATCAAGGTCGATTGATCAAGAAACTTCAATCTTTAATTAAAAAAATTACTTTCTTTTATATGTACTCATTTTGACTTATTAATAAATAAGTTTGCGAAAAAATCAGTTTTAATGATCTAATACACAAAAATAAGACGCTTTATTTTTTAACAGTGCCTTTTCAATACAAGCTATATTCCGTTTTTATTGTTAATATCTTCTCCTTGAGATATTCGTTCAAGATAGTCTTCTTGTAATCTGTGGGAGGGGTAAAAACCATCTCAATACCACTAATTAATTTCTAAATACATTTCCATTGTCAAAATTAGAGCGGGGTGGTATTATACGGATATTAAAGGGCTGCAAGCCATTACAATGCTAACGAAAAAAAGCTAATTTAGTTTTGAAATACACATCCTCGAGTCTGGGAGCTGAGATTGTAAATACTGCGGATCCATAACCAGATGACTCGATGATCTGTGTTTGGTGTGGAAAGTCAAACACTGAGTGGCCGCCACGCGCCCCCGGCCGCGCTTTGATACGACCAACTTGACTTAACTGACGTTTGTGCTTTTTTTCTCCGATGTTTCAATAGTTTTTTATTTACTTCATAAAAATATATTGAATATTTATGATCATGATATTTTCCGTGTATCTGTGTTAGTGTTCCCTGGAATTCGCAAACGCTTCTGAACCAAATGAAATTTTATTTCAGTCTGTTTATCGAAGTTTTTGAGTAAATTTTACTCAAAGATGTATCATGTACTCGGCCAAAACCTAAAGGCCAAGACCTTTCCGGTCCTTGTAATTCTTTAGGACTAAGTCTCGTGAACATTAAAAGCTCAATTTTTTACTTTCTAGAATAATTTAAATAAAGAAATATTGTAATGTATACAAACAATTCAATTGACAATAGAAAAATGATCTTTGAATATTGTGACGATAAAGAACGTCAAACTTTGTAAAGGGCCATGGATTGCCATCTTCAGCTACTCCTACAGTAGCTGACTACAACAGCTTACAGTAATATAAGTGGACTATAGCAAACATGTAAGTGAGAAACAAAAAAAAGTAAGTTCAAATATTGTCTCCATTTCAGTTTCAGGTATACAGTTAGAATAAGATCAACTACTTTGGAAATTTATCTTCTACATATATAATCACGGTGAACTTAATGGTCACCTAGGTACTGACAATATCGATTGATAAGACTCAGAATCTTATTATTTTAAGAGGCGGTCACTCAGCCTATCATGTGTTATCTAATGTCGTTTTATTCAAATGATCATCTAGATGAAAAAAATACATGTTATTACTTCCTTCACAATCTGTTTTGGTAAAAACATTATCTGTATTAAAAAAAATTTACTACCGGGAAACAAGTAGTTTTTATAAGATTTTATATTTTCAGGTGAATGCTAGGTGCCTTTTTTGTGGCAAATCTCTTGAGTCGCAACACTCATTTTGTATAATTGTGCATTCAATCTGTGTAATTTATTTCTCTAAACATAATGCCAGAGCTGCACAGTGAAAAATTAAATTCAAACTCCTAAATCCTCACCCTATATAACATATCGCGTAAAAACTTAAAACTTAAAAATAATTATCAAAGTCTTTTTACATTTTTATTGTTGCCTGTACAACTATTTTCCATATTCAATGTTTTTTTCTATTTTATGAACTGGACAAAAATCATTGCTTTCTTCGTGGCAAGGTCCAACACCTGAAACAAAAATGCAAATAAATTATTTTTCATCAATGGATTGTTTTGTTCGGACGGTCAATTATGAACATGCTGATGAGTACAATAACATCAAGACAGAATGAAAATTAAATACATCCTTACCTCAGTAATGAATGAGTTGTCCACAGAAAATAAATCCAAGCCTGTCAGATCCACAGGACAACGCCCGAGTTCCAACATGAACACTGCCAACTGAAACATACACTTGTTTTACAAGCCCCACTGACACGTAGCAATAGGCTACAGCAGAGCCTCACAAAAAGGGAAATGAACTAGTGTATGACTACAGGCTACATGTCTGTGCAGGATATGAACATAGATGTATGCCTGAGACTGTGAATATTTTATGAACTTCCTGTCTTTAGGTGTTTTAAAATTAATTATGTGTCAGTCAAGAGAAATAGTTTTAAGAGCAATTAAACTACTAAGTTAAAAGCTGCAAAAAAGTTCAAAGTATTTACCTTGAATCTTATTTATGAGATTTGTCAAGCTCAGTTAAAATTTCACATACACACACTCTGAGTTAAAACGCTGACACGCATTAGTTTTGGTAAGATTAATTTACCTGTTTCCGATACTCCAGATCGTAGCCACCCAGGATGATTGCTCTGTCCAATTCAAACATCATCGTCTCCATTTAAAAAGTTTGGGTAGTCATTTTCTAGGTGCTAATGAAATATATTAACTAAATAATGTTGTGATCGGGTGTAATCAAGCAACATAGAAAGTCATCAACCAGGGAACAAAAGTGAACATCTTGTCAATCATCTGTAGTCCAGTAAAATTGTCTTCAAAAAACCCCTTCACGAGAAAGTTTTGAATTAAGTTTGATTTTTGTTTTTCTTATGTTTTTTGGAGCACTGAATCCAAATCCGATGTTTGTTAACAAAATTTCGTGACGGAACATTCTCAAAATGCAAAATAAGACAAAAATTCAGATTTTTCAACGTATTTTTGATCATAACTCATGAAACTTAAATTTTATGTGATGAACATTGATCTGCGAAAAGAAATAACATAAAATTTCCTACAAGATACACTACTTGTTTTTATTTCTATGGCAAAGTCTATATGCAGCGCTGCAAATTGAAAATTGTCAATTTCTTTCAAACAAGCTAATTTCCCTATAAGGAATAATCTATTGCAGTGTGAGTTATAGTAAAACATAGGCCTCAAGGCTACTAAAATTTTTTATTTTGATGTCCCCGACCCCAAAAACACCATCCGTTCGAATTATTGTACACATACATACAAATTAATATCATCAAATTATTATTTTTCAATTTCAATGCAAACTTTTTAGATCCTTACCTATATATTTATTCTATAATACCTTTAAAGAGAATCACTCTAAGAATAAATCAATTGATTTAAACCTAGATATGTAACTAGGTTATGAAATGGGTACCTCGTCTATTATAGAAGTCGAGGGAAAACTTTGCAACAGCAGCACCTGCAGAACCGAAGTCTGGCAAAATAAACCAAGGATAAGCCATTGTGTCTCGAGAGCATCCATGTCTCTTCCTGCTCCATGAATTTCCCAAAAAGTTTCCATGCTTGCTATGAACGCTGGAAAACCAGAAAGGAAATACGAAAAGGCACTCAAACTGTAGAATCGGTTTGTTTTTTGAGTTGCACGAATGATCTTCCTTGCCGATAGAAGGTTTTCCAAAGGATTTTCACTATTGCTTACTTTTTTTGTAATGATTTTGAGTCTTCGGTGTACCAAAATTTTCAGAAATGCCATTTGATAGGACAATGATAACATGATGACGATCATGAATGCGAACTTGGCCTGTGTGTTGAAGAACAGGTAAAAGTAAGGAGCAGTATAAGCAACCATCACACCGAACAACAGCGCGGGGAGCGTGTTGGGGCCAGACTCGTCGTCGCTTCACAGACAGTCGTCCAGTTGTTGTAGTTCTTCCAAAAACCCCATGGTGTCCTACTTGGCAACTAGAATCCACGCATTTGTGGCATTTAGTACTACTCCATTCAGAAACATCATGTTGAGAACAAAGGTATAAACTTTACTGCATTTTCACAATAAAACAGGTTAGTGAGGAAAAAAAGATTCTATGTAAGTTTGCATATTTTCTTGATTTTAGTTTTGGGTATGTAAACGGAATAAGATCAAACAATTTTGCAAATGTATCTTCTGTAGTCATCGTAAAAGAACAGTCAACCAGGTACTAACGCAATCAATTGCTAAAAGTCCGAATCAATTATATTGAAAGTTGTCACTTATTACGATTATGATGTGTCACATAACGTCGTTGATACAAATAATCATCTAGATGGAGAAAACCAATATTTGTCTTATTTCCGGTCACAATGTGTTTAGAATATTATTTTTCTATGTAACAGTTCATTTATTAAAGGGTAATGAATAGTTTATCTTCTATTTTAGACAATTACTAATACTGGGGTTCTTGAGTGGTGAATGCATAACTCTTTTTTTAATTTATTCGTTTCATATAATAGGAAATATGTTTTTGTCATTGAAGCTGAGTTTTTCAAAATTAAATAATGGTAATTTAAAATAAATAGAAAGAGTGAATTATTTCTATAATAAGTATGTTTATTTTTCTACATATGGTAAAGTCCAACTTTTTTCTCGTATTATGAAAATATACTATTAAGTTTTAAATAAACGATATTATATGAGTTTTGTTATCAAAATTTAAATGTTTGCTATTTTATCATCATGCCAACTTTGCAAATGTCTATGCACGCATGCATATCCGCAGAGGGTTGTAATGAGCTTTAAGTTTTTTTTTTAGGAAAACAAACTAGCACAGTATTTTTAGATCCTATTAAAAAAGTTTATACTGTATATAAAATATTACAGTGACTAAGACGATAAAGATGACAAAACGCAAGGAAGGAACGCTAATTTTTGTAATCCCCTGGGAAATTGTTTTCATTTGGGCACTTTCTTTGCTCTTTGTTAAATATATTTGCTTTGAAATGAGCCCAATAAATAAAACACACCCTAAATATATTTTCGTAGTTTTGTAAAGAGAACTAGAATGAATATTTCCGTTAATCTTAATAGTTAAAATTAAATAACACTTGATTCAAAATATTATTGGTGATTTTAGTTGGATGTTTAAATGCAAATCAAAGTTGTCGTTGTACGTTAGATTACAGACGAAATCACATGAGTAGACGTCATCCTTTCTACATAGTTGATTTTATGAAAACAGATTGATAATTATACATACATGTTAATTGTAGATCTTGAGAGTTGTGTAAGTATGATTTATTAAACTGTCCTTAAAATTGGCGCCCAATTAAAGAGAGCAATTTCATGTCATAAAGTGTTTCATGTATTTGTCTTTGGAAATGCTTTAGGTTTGATCTGTTTATATCGAGATATTTCATTTTAAAATACTTAAATTGTTACCAACAGAATGTAGTACTTCCTAATCCAACAAGAAGAAAACAATTCTCCCAATAAATACGTAAATGGATGTACGGTTTAGAGTTACCTCAAAACATTATGACTATAGAACTTTTTAACAGTAAATATTAAACCGTTTTAAAATTAGGTGATAAATTAAAGTAGGATTATATCAATTAGTGTTCCTTGTTCAGATTAAAAAAGCACATAGAAAAGGCAATGGAACAAGAGGAGTTACAGACAGCTTGATGCTCACTGTTCACCTCTGATGTTTGAGTTGCCTCAATAACCACCGTGGTTGACACGTGTTGACTACACCTTCCCTCACTTGTTTACTTTGTTCTCACTTCAACACAATATATTTTGTTTTCTTGAAAAATATTTTTGTTTGCTCTCAACACTACAAGTTTTATTAGTGAGATCGGTTGAAAAATTATTTCGGCGAATGTTATGGTGTGATCTTAGAAGACCAGAGAGCCAAGGTCAGCTGATCGTTAAGCGTTATGATAAATGAGCCCAGAACCAGTTTGGTATGCTTTAAAATTAGGCATTGACTATTTAAGTTTATACGTTAATAAACAACACAAATACACATGATTGAAAATAACATGAAAATTCTGGAAATTTTGCCTAATAGTCCCGTCTGAAAGTCATTTGAAAAGTCCTTAAGTATGGGGTGTGGGCTCGAGAATACAGTTTGTTCCAGATATCGGGTTTAAATCTTTTTTGTTTTATAGATCCACAACAAATACTATAACGTTTTAAAGATAAAATTTTTATAGCTAATTCATTTGATGAAAAAAGAACTCTATTACATCAATGTTTTTAAATGGCCGCCATTTTAGAGATATCCTTACATTAATTGAATACGCAATACTAAGTTAATCACTTGCCTTTGAAATTTCACTTCAAACTTAATATTTTCAACAAAAAAAATAGTGAAATATTTTTTCAAGATACAATATGACGTGTCATTTGGTAGCAAAAGCTAAATAAAGGTTAAAGAGCCTTTAATTATGGTACACCCTCTACTTCTTTTCGATCGAACCCTAACCTCGGACACTTCGTGTACGACATTCAGATGGTTACAAGGAACAATAATGTCAGCTTTCAGCTTTCTGGCTCTTTTCCCTTATCTCAATTTTTATGTCAAATTCAATCTGAATTCCCTATATAATGTACGGTAACTTTCTTTTAGTGACTGCAAAAACATTTAACTACATTAATCAATCACAATACGCCGGCGCCGATGTAATGTCATATACATATTGTTGCATGGAAAATGACTTGATATATAAATATTATTAGTAATTCACTGGATGATTGATAACTCGAGATGATTTCATACATAGTAACTATAACAAATTTCGATTAAAAGAAAATAAACAGTTGTTATAATTACGCCTCTTCTTGTAGGAAAAAATCAATCTTCAACTCACTGCACGCAGAATTCAATTAAGAGTAAAATCAGGAAACGAAAAAATCTTCGGTATCCAAGAACAACACTGTATAGGTGTGATGCTTATTTCTACCAATTAATCACTATTGGAATCATTAAATTTTCTACCAGTAGATCACTAAATTATCCATCGCCCCTAAGTGGAAGAGAAAATAGTTGAGAAGAAGAGTAAATAACTCGCATTGGTAAAGTAGAGATTTATGCCCTTCTCAGCATAATCTGGAGCTGATAAGGGCGCGACCAGCTGCAGGGGCTCTTAACAAGGGGAGGTTTAGGCGGGTAATTGAATTGTTTAATTCATTGTCTTCCTTTAGTTACTATTCTGACATAAGCCTCGATTACCAATAGATTTTATAACTTATTATAGAATGGTTTGAGCAAGCTATTCATTTAAGAAAGCTTCTTAGGTAATATGAATGAATTAAAACTTGATTTATTCTTCAATAATTCAGTAATATATATAAGATACATACATACTGTTTGTAATCATACTAAATATTAAATAGGAACTAGGAAGACAAAATATGTAAATGAAAATTGTCAAAATATGCTGCTATATAACTAAATCTTCCTGACAATTTAAAAACCAAGGTGCAATCCAAATCATGAAAAAATACAGTTAAAAAAAATTACAACTGGAAGACGAATATCAAGTCAAAGATTAATGTAACAAAGTGTAAATCTTAGAGTTCTAATTATTTTTAAGTTTACATATTCTTTACACAATCAATGTAAATTACATTTTACTGTGAGATAAATATATAAACAAACTCATTCTACATTTTATTTTGTAAAGACATTATATACACAAATTACAGGGCGATAATTAATAATAAAGTTAATGAAGAAAGTAATTTAGAACAAATTGCTAGCCTCTAAGACCATTTAAGCAGAGAAAGGAGGAGGGATAATAAATCAGAGGGAAGTATTCGTTCATTGAGCCTGGGCAGTTTCAGTCGTAATTTCCTGCTCTGTAGAAGACATTTTGTAAGAAACATTACAAACATCGGTATATTGTTTGTGTCTTTGCATGTGGAATTTTAGATATTTTATTTTAAGATCTGCACCTATTCGAGTCAGTCTGGAACAAATTCTAGAACCAATTCGTGTTATAGTAATTTTCTAGAACCAAATGAAAGTAATTCTGATGGTCTATTAGAAAAGTATATTTGAGAATCCTAATATTTATGGCTTAAAAGTATTCATTAATTATTATTCATAGCTTTTACACAAGCTCCTAGCTAAATCAAAATATAACAGAACTAAATACAATGTACAAGTTTGAAACTATTCATGGACCACTATAAATATAAGCTGATGCAATATATAATTAGTTGATTATTATTCATGCTCCTGACATGAAAAACACTAGTTTTAGAAGTATTTCATGGGAGGACAAATATTTACGTATTGCAAAACTCGAAAATTTTTCAATTTATAAAGTTTATTATTTTATGTATTGAGAAAATTCACGCTTTCAAAGTAAATTAAGAAAATTCATATTTTGCTACTAGCAATGCGAAGACTCGATGGGCTTCGCAGTTTTGCCGCTCGCCAAATCCTTGGGATTTGGCAGGAAATATGGGAGGAATTAAAAGCTAATCCTATTAGGCAAATTATATCTTCGCGGCAGATAATTGTACGGTTAGTAAATGGGTAAACAAATGCCATGATACAAAATTGTTATTGAGAATGTAAGAAAAAAATAAAATAAACTATTTTTCGTCATACTGCTTCAAAAACAGCTGCTTTTGACACATGCGTTGGGATTCAAAAGTTGTTCTTTTTAGTCCTTGGATAATAACATATGATTTGATGATCATTATTCTCCTAGGACCAAAAAGATCATTGTTGATGATACTTTTCATTCGAGGTAAATAATCGAACAATATTCATTCAATTACAAATAATCGAAACATTCATCGTTATTATCAAAACATTCATTGTTGCATTCTTGTCGGTTTAATCAATTTGTGAAACTCGCTCATTTCACCGATCGATTATTACATCGATAGTTGTTCATTGTTGTCAGTTTAACCGTACACAAATGCAACATACAATCAGCTGATTACTTCAAATAGCAAGAACAAGATGGTAGCATCTTTGGGGGGTATCTTTAAAGGTAAACAAGCTGTAACATTTTGGTTATCTTAAGTAGTTTACGTGTTGTATTGAGCAATATAACGAAAAATATAGTTCATCACACGGGCCTAAAGCTGCTTTTCGTTACTCGGTCATTTTTCAACCTCGGCTTACAGCCTCGGTCGTAAAATTTGACCTTGTACGAAAACCGTCACTTTAGGCCCTAGTAACGAAATATACTATTAGTGACACAAGACGTGATACATTTTCATAACAAAATGTGGTCATGATTAATGTATTATGTAAAAGATTTTTCGTTGAAAGAATCGGCTATTCATCTGCAGACAGTAGACAGTGATACCGAGAGAATACTTCGTTCCGATGAGTTATTAAAGGCTTTGGGTCTCCCGGAAAAAGTTGCAATTTGAGAAACGGGTCAAATAAACGTGCGGAGGAATATGTTTCGTTAAAATAAAGTTTACAAGTACAAACCAGTTACAATTACCAAATCAAGCAAACATTACTCATACTTGACTTGAGGCATTTTATTGTTTAACTATAGTCACTCACTTGCAGACAAGCTATCAAACATTCACGTTCATTTGACTACCACATAGTTCGAATTATACTCAAACAAGAAGAACCTAATGAATTTCTTATAGGATTTTCAAATTTGAAGTATTGTCTTATATTGTTTTTCAAATATATCTCCAGTTTGAATCGAGGTACCTGATAAGTTTTGATATTGAAATACTCAGTAAGTTACAGGCTTTCACATTAGATGGATATCCTAGCAATCTGAATTTTACTCAAATTAGCCTTTAATTTGAAAGCTTTACGTATAATAATTATGTTACCTGAAATGTTGTTAACTAAGAACCTTCAGTGGAGTAGCAGCTTTAATTTGAGCCATTAACTATAGAAATTGGACTAGTCTCAAACAACGAACGTAAAGTTTATTTCTTCCGAGATTTCTCTTTAATTATCGCTTAGTAGCTCCAGTAACCCTTAAGTGATTATGTACGTTTTGGTACGATCACGTACAGGATACAGGTAATATTCCTTAACTAAGCTGCGATAAGGATTAATTTGAATGGTTTTGTGAATAAAATATCAATGCGAATTGTTTTTTAAGGACAAAACATTAGTAAGAACCACCTTTATTGTTTACACTATTATAAATTTAATGTTAGCAAAAAGTTAGAATGAAAAACCTTTGATACAGTAAAATAAAAGCTATTTTCTGCTCCTCAGTATCATGGACGTTTTATTTAAAATTTTAAACATACAATTTAATCCTACATTATTATAATTTTTATTCAGCTTTAACAGCTTTAACAGCTGTTGTAAAGAATAAAGCTAGCCCTATAGTTGAATGATTTCTTAACGATTTAATTTGTTTTTTTATTGTTTACGCTGTTTATTTGTTACTGTTTATTTTTTTAATTGGTTAGTTTTTGTGTTATTTTTAGCCCTTGTAAGCTTTGTTTTACTATTTTAAACAACTCGTTTTATCGCGTGTTTTTCTAATGCTCCGTTTGACACAATTTGAGATAAGTATGCGCTAACGGAACTTTTTAAACGTAAATACTAATTAATTCAAACGGGCCTAATTGGCTTAAGGTTTTGACAAAAACTGGGTCAGAGACATAGAAAAAACATAACATACAAAAGCTGTCAATAGCAAAACAACCATCATTTGTGATTGAAAATTTGTTAAGGGAGCATACGAATTTGTTACTTATCCTTATCATACGAAAATGCCAACATGTATGAAGTTTTAATGTAAAGTTTTATTCTAGAACGGCTGCATCCTTTTGATCGTCCATGCCTTGACTTAAATAAGAAGCAATATAAGAAGTAAAGAAAGCATCTTTGCTTCTTAAATAAGAAGCAAAGAGGCCGCTATCCTCTAAAAAATATATATACATACATATATATATATATATATATATATATATATATAAAATATAAATATACATTCATTAAATGGTTCTAGACATTTATAAGAAAAAATAAACTTCCAAAATGTATAAATAACATTGTCAAATTAAAGATTGGAGAATGAGTGGTGATAGGACTAACTAGACAACCAGTGTATTCGTTTAGACAGTAAACAGTTTGGACAAAATCTTGAGCGAAGAGTTGAATTATCCGAGCTGACGGAGTCAATTTACCAGGGATTAGAGGCGCTTGGATACTTAACAAGATGAAGCGCGGCCGTTGGAAGTTATTCCCTGCTATTGTTTGTTTCTCAAATGAATGCTAATTTGATTTTAACACAACAGAAAGTGTTAAACTTATTATTTCAGGCAGTATACACACATGAAAGATTTTTATTTCTGAGTTTTTATTCACGGATACGTGATTAAAAAATGCATGTTAAGTATGATAAAACTTTGTGTTAATTGTAGATTATTCTTATAAAAATAATATATATTTACGAAGTAAATATTAGGGGCTTTTGATTAAAAATACTAACTGATCTATTACGGTGATATAAAATATTTAAGGTCACAAATATGATATCCAAGACATATATTTATTTAATTTTAAAGTTTTTACCTGTCCTTATGAACGAAATAAAAAGTAAAATATAGTTATTTGTATTAATAAAAGTGAATATGACAACACTTGAAATATTCCATGAATAATTTAATCTATAAGTATAAAAGAGGATGTTGGTATATATATATATACAGGGTGTCTCACCTAAGGTGTCTCAAATGGATTGCGGACGAAATAGTAGTCCTACATAGATGAAACAAAATCATTCCCCACTAAATCGACCACAAGGAACAACATAAAAATATTTTTAAGCTTTTTAAAATACAGGGTGTTCCAAAAACCGGGGGTCATGGGTTCGAATCTCAGAATTTTTAAATGTAAACATATGTCATATCATGTTTAAGATTCAAAGCTGCCGAAAAAGCCAAGGGTGCCATTCCTTATATCGTGCCCCATGATCATCATCAGTGCAAGCTCAGATACCGTGCGTTAAGCAGAAACGACCATAAATTCTTCTCGGTGTTTGTCTTGGGTGAGCCAGTCTCTGTAAATTTGCTTCTTGAGTGTGCGAGCGCAATCCTCTTCACCTGATAGCAAGATCGACTGGACAGCCGGTACAAGCAAACAGCACTTGCAAGAGGAAGGACCGCCGATATTGGTCATGAGCCTACCCAGGGCAGCAACACCATTTGGGGCTTTATCGGTGGGGCGCTTTTTTCATATAGACAGGCACTTCAGGCAGGAATAGAATACCCCCGTCGTAGAAAATGCGTACAAAGAGCAAATTTCTAAAAACTTTTTTTGTTTTATGGAAGTACATTTGATATGTTTAAAGAAGTAGATTTTACAATAAGAAAAATAAATGGGAAAGCAAAAGGATATAATTGATGGGTGGTAGTGTATGTTTAATTTTTATCGTGAGCGAAGCCACGGGTTCTTCTAGTGATATATAAGACAGATCGAAACAATTATGCATTGTTTCATCGAATCTTCCTAATTGAATATCCAAAAATTCGGTTTTTTTTACCAAGTAACTGATTTAATCAGAAGTAACTATTCAGGCAGGACATTAGTTTCCTCGCTGCATTAAAGCAGCTCAGCTGAGTACAGCCAAGTTGATGCCTACGATAAATCTGTGCATTATGCTGCAGTCAGACGCATGGCGAGTCTTGAACGATGGAATGTGTTTAATCAACTGTTTTAAGGCGTTTAAAAGCCAGTAATTTTATTGGTAGTCGTAAATTAAAATCGATTAATAGGCGATTTAAAAGCCACAAGCCCTATCACTTACATTACTTGTTTGTTAAGACTGCATTTCGTATCTTAAAGGGCAACGAGTTAATTTAGGAATAACGTGAATAAAAAAAAATCATAGAGTACCCAATTTATGTCGTTGCTGGAAATTCTAATGAACATAATAGCGTACGTAATATATTGTTGAACTAAGCCCTGCCATTGATTAAATAGATTAATTACCAGTTAAATTTTAAATTTGTAATCCAAACAAGCAATAAGTACAGTCTGTTAAAAAACCACTTCTTCTTACTGTATAGAAACTCGTTTGAATACCTACTCAAGTATTAAATGGTCACTGGTGCATATGTCGGTACTATATGTATCCATTTAAACGTAATTACATACTGTACATGAATTTAGTAATCATGTTAAGTAAGTGGATCCAGAAATTGGCAGGGACACGTAAAATGTGGTTGACGTACCACCAACTTTAATTTGCTATAATCCCATGAGGTCAAATCGTGTGTCCAATGACGAATAATGATGTTTTGTATTTGATCGCCTTTTCATAAAAACATCCGCCGGTTTTGTTTGGATGGCCACAATCTTGGACGTCCTCCAGCCAGCTGGCTAACATACGCTATTAATGTGATTTTACGTTTCCAATATTCACCATCGTTGGTTATCGTATATTTTAGATTAATTTTCAAACTCAGCAGTTTTGCATTAGAACTGATACACATAATAAACTAAAAATAATTATTCCCAACAATTCTAACAAATTGCCTGTTTTTGGTATGTCTTATCACCAGCGAAAATTAATGATTATTTGTTTATTAATGGAAAACAATGTTTGCCATGGGAATTTTTTGATTAACAAACCATTTTATGATTTTCATAAGCAAACAAATATTTATCATTGTTTCATCAACTGTGTAGCGAAAAGTATCGTTCAAACAAGGGTAAAAGTGATTTACATGGTCTTGACCGTATTGATAAATCTTGCACTTCAAACAAATGGTCTCGAATATACAATGCCCCACTTTCCACTTTTGTCATGTTGCTTCAGCTGTATTTATCATTCTATAAATATTCATAGGATTGCCTGTTATAGCTTGTTTTTCCTCGGGATTAATATATTTAATAATTTGTTTGTTATTGCTCAATTACTATAAATCTTACAATACGTTAACAGAAGTTATATGAATGTGTGAGTAAACTTAATATTGTTTCATTTTACTCTTGCTTTCTAAGAAAATTTATATTGAATTAATTATGTTTCAGTTTTATTTCTCTTGTTTTATATGTTGTCAGTTAAGTCAGTTATGCGAAAAACATATTTAACATTATTTGAAGATAATCGAAAAGCTGCTGGTTCCGTCTCATGAAAACAGTAAATTAAATCACAAACTTACAATCGATCTATAACCAGCAGATTTAAATATAATACATCAACGAGCATTTTATATTTTCATTGGACCAATTGAACATTTAGAATCTCTCACTTAATTCTATTTATTAGCTTTTTGTGTTCAAAATTCCTAATGTCAGTATTTTTTATACTGTACATCTAATTCAGAATAAAACCGAATTAGTAACGTGATTTGTTAAAATATGCAAAATAAGCTTTGTAGTTCAAGTCTTAAGGAAATATAAATGAAAAGAAGAGATGATTCGGTAAGAGATGTTTCAGAAACTGTTGCTTCCAAGTGGTTTCACTTGAACAACTCTAACTTTGTCTCAGAACTAGCCTCATTTTGTAAAACACGCTTCTCCTATACAGTAGTTGAAATATTAATATTTATTAGAAGGGAATATTAGTTATTAAACTGTTTTTGTGATGTGACGGACTACAATCCTTTTAATCGCTCAAAATTCCTTCATAAAGAACCAACACTAGGACAATTATTTTTGTTTTTAGGTTATTCAACTTTCTAAAAATTCTATTTGTATGAAGGCTAGATAAACAAGATGTATAACTATAACTTAACGTACTACAGCTAACTTTAATACACCCAATCCTTTATTTGTATCAAGTGAAAATATTTATGCATTGTGTTAATGATTATGTTCTCGAAAAGATGGAACAAGAAAGCCAATAGAAAGCATTTTGAAGATGATAAAAGAAAGGTTCTTTATATTTGTGACATAAAAGCCATATTATGTGAGGATAAAGCTTATTTGAATGTATTGTAATAGTATTGAATTACTATTTCTTCAATAAGCTGTTTAAATATGATTTACATACTTTTAATATTTAAATGATATAAAAGTATATAAAGTATATCATCCGTCGAACAAGTTTTTGCTTGTCAATGTTGACTACTTAAGTTGCAGAATTAACATTCCATCATCAGGTCGGGTACGTGATTAATTTATTCTCTTCATTTATTTGTGTAACCTGTTGAATTTTAATATTTTGACAAAATTAATCTGAAGATTAATTTGCTGAAGACATCAAGTACCCGACCTGATGATGGAATGTTAATTCTGAAACTTAAGTAGTCAACAGTGACAAGCAATAAACTGTTCGACAGGTAAGGTATGTAACCTGGTTTTTAATCCTTACAAAAGTTTTGGAAGTATATCAATATGAATAAATTAAATAATGTTCTTGGATAGCTATAAAAGGATGGTATATTTTATCTAATATTTTCCTGTATAAATAATTAAGTCCACAATTAAAGAGTTTTTAATGAAGCTATGTATACTTAACCATGAGCATTTTTTGCAAGTAGTCCCTTGCAAGTATCTTTGAGTTTATCAATCGAATAAGTAATTAAGCATATAAGAAACGATTCAGGGCAATAGTTTACTTGCTGCATTAAAGCAGCTCAGCTCTGTACAGCCAAATTGATTGCCTACGATAATTCAGTGTATTATACTGCAGCCAGACGCTTCGTACTAAATGCTCTAAGAACTCGAGAACCTTCCAACGATAATATGTAGCATATATTCATTCGAAATAAAATACGATTGTGCTTATTTCATTCTAGCTGATTCGTGTATGTTTCTTCGTTAGCGAAACATATTTCATACCCGTTGTTGCTTTTAGTAGAGGAACCAATTTGCAATCTGGGAGACTAAATTAATTGACCACAAAACTTTGTTAAAGGGAGAAATTAGTGGATACAATGGTACAATATTAATGTTCAATATCATGCGCTGTCGGCATGGTATATTATCTTTATATTTGTTTCGTCACACAATCAGAGAAAACAAATACCAAAAAATTATGACCCAGTAACCACTTTTCTCTCTCTGTTTTTACCGATTTTCTGGCTAAATTAATTTTAAACTTTAAAAAGTCTTCAATATCAATATTCTAGCAAGGAGCACAGTGTATTAGAGATTTTCTGGTAAAGCATTTCCATAAGCTGTAAAAATGTTACATACACGACAGATTCAGCAGGAAGGGGAATGTAATAAAATGTTCAGCATTGCAAAAATATCCTCGTGAGGCTGGCCGGCCGAGAGTGAATAATGGAGGCGCGAGGTCCGGCTCCGTGGCGTCGGATTGTTTAATTTGGGCAAGTGGTTATTGGGTAAGCACGTGTTCGAAGCTACCTCCACACTTTTTTATTATAGCATTTATCTTTTCCTAGATTTTCAAATTAAATATAGTTTTCGGATATTCAATTCAATTGTAATCAAAAACAGGTTTATTACTCGAGCTATGTCGCATTCTGTTAGAAATATTTTAATACAATCATTAAAAACATAAAACACTAAGGATAAAATTATCTTATGCTACCAATATTAATGATTATAATTGAACTAATATATTCCAAGATTTATAATATTAACACACAGTAATAATTAAAATATTTAGAGTCTCGTTGTGTCATAGCGAATTTTATACTTGCCTTTAAGTGACATACGTATCTGTTACTTAAGTATCTGTTCCATTGTATGTTTTGCGAGGTTCCTTCATATCTCGTTAAAATACTTGGTTTCAAAACATGTTTTATTTCTTTGAGTTCATTCTTATGAATTCAGATAACTATCAGTAATTTATGATTCTAAGAAACATTGATAATTATAGAGCTAATAAGTGAATACCATATAAGTAAATCAGACTAGTAAAGCTGCCATGTCGTGGTATGTCAATAGCACATGTTGTGGAGCATTATATATAAATCAGTAAATAAAGGTCATGCATATCGGGATTATTTGCAAGACATCTGTATTCTGCAACTACACTAGAATTCTATAACTACACCTGTATTTTGCAACTTACCCTGTATTCTGTAACTACACTAGTATTCTGCAACGACACCTGTTTTCTGCAACTACACTAGTATTCTGCAACTCCAACTGTATTCTTCAACTACAGTAGTAATATACTACTACACCAGTATTATGTAATTACACCTGTATTCTGCAACTACACTAGTATTCTGCGACTACGCTAGTATGCTGCAAATAAGTTGTATTCTGGAACCATGTGTATTTTGCAACTACTCTTAGAAAAATTATTCCTCATTTTGAATCTTACCGTCAAAATAAAAATGAAAGGATGCTCTCTCCTCTTTAAATCAACCTCATTCTGACCCGAGTTAAAAATTAAGTGTATTCCACTATGGAAGTTACAAATGCAGAAAATGGCAATAAAAATATCATACAGCAAAGTATCGTATAAATTAATTTAGCTTATGGCCAATGAAAATTCCTAACATGAAGCGTGACCAATAATGACGGATTTTAATGCATCGCCTCTTCATCAAAACATCTGCTGGGTATGTTTGGGTGGTCGCCATCCTGGACATGTTCCAGCCTGTATAGCTAAACACAGGCATTACAATGAAAGTTTACGTAATTTTTTGGAATTTTTTTATTTATTAAGCTTTTAGTTATTGTGTAATTGTTATGAAATCTATAGTCCAGTAACCCCCGAAATTTAAAACTTAGTATTTATTTACCTCTCTCCGGCTTACATAACATAAAAGGTTTAAATTTTTTTTTACATTCAATAAACCCCTAAAAATTTCATTTGTCTTACGAAACAAACGAAATAGTTCTTACTTGATCTATTATTTCCCATTATGAATAAGGGTATTAAAAGGAATGATTTTATTCATGAATAGAAAAGGATTATTTTCTCATGACAAGTTCATTTTAATTGTTTCATTATTTTCGTCTAAACTTTGCTCATACCTGGTTTGATTATTTCTCAAGGTTCTAGAAGTATGCATTTTATGTTTGATTATTACTTTATCCTTATTAAATCATAAAAAAACTTAATTGATAATTCTTTTAAGTATACACTCTAAGCATCAATTCGTATGAATTAATGCATGATATTAATCATAACAGTTTTTCTACTTGGGGTACGAAAATATAAATCGTTGCTGATATAAATTTTCGTTTAAAGCTTGCAAATGGCAACAACTTGGAACGTATTATTAAACGTGTAATTAATCTTAGAAGGAGGGTTTTACACACACAACTTGTTGCTGATTGTGGCTTTTTAATTTATAACCGTGTATTAAAGAATTAGAACTGCATACACATTTCATTTCAGGGCAGTAACTATAGGCTTAGTAAAAAAATAGTTTTGTTATCTGTGCCAGTCTGTCACGTGATTCTGATGTTCTCGTGTAAACCATGTCAATTTATTTTGATGCTATTGTGTTATACGTATACACAATATTATCAAAATAAATTAGGGAGCATCAATAGCTATCTTTTGATTGTGGTGCTCTTTTATTAAATTTTGGAGTACGTCTAGTTTTTTCCGTGGTTAGTCGTTAGGGGAATAATTGTACTATCTCCTCAATTTCGTCATGTTTATTGCATTATTTATATATTTACTACATTATCCATCAGTACTGTTCTAAAAATAAATTAAATTAAATACAGCGTGGACTAGAATTACTAAAAAGATTTTTCATATAACAATTATAAATACTAATTTAAGTTTGAAAAAGTGTACTTGAAACGCTTTGTAGGGTAGTATAAGAACCCTACTATTTAAGATACTAAAAATAATTTAAAATTACCCAATATTCACATATAACACAAATTCAGTTCATTTCGATTATTAAAATGCAATGCAATGTTTGAGTAATTTACAATGAGCATTGACATAAATGTTTCTTGAAACATGTTTTGATAAATAATATGCTTAAAATATATTTTAAATATCTAAATTATTATTTATCACACAAATAAAATATATTGTACAAGATTACTTTTGCAGCTTCGCTTGCAATCAAGATGTCAATATAAAAGATTTTTACTGGTGAACAGCCGTAGAAAACATTTAAATTCTGAGGAAATTCGATAATCTTACGCATTATCCACTTTGATATGACGCATACATCTTGAGGATTGGTTTAGAAGACACTCAAAACACAGACTTTTAATGGCGTAATAGTATATAGAACTTTTCTTATGACAACTATAAGTGGTAATAGTAAAAATCTATCGTTTCTTTGGAAGAAATTTTACAGACATATTTCCTAAGAGGCAAATTTAAAAAGGTATTTCTTCAGGGAAAGCCGTAAAAAATATCCAAGTCTGGCAGCCATTCACATTTCACAACCTTATACATAATTCAGAATTGAAAACTCGAGAAGGTGTTCGCATGTCTTTGAATAACTATGATCCTTGCGTCAAAACCTGGTAAACTGAAGCTAACATGGATATTGTATTAAAAAATATTGATATGTAATTTATTAAATAATATTAAAACATTGAAGATATTCCTTTAGCTTTCTTTAACTTTGTAAGTGTATCTAAAAAACGGATATTTCAATAACTTGAGGATTTTTGGGGTATTTGAAGAATGTTCTTGCATATGGGGTATTTGTTAATTCTTGGATTATTTTTTTGTAGTTTTTCAGCAGAAAACCAATCAGAATAAGGTACGTTTTTTAAGTGTATTATAGCGATTAGTGCTCAGTGTAATAATATAGATTGAAACAGATACCGATGCACCTGTTAGTAGGTCTAATACGAAATATGTTTTATATATAAGTTCAAGTTAATCCCCATCAGTTTTTATTTACTGAAGCGTATATAATATTTTAATTGTCTAGAAAAGTGACTTCCTGAAAAAGTAACAAAAAAGTCTTAGTCCGAATACAACTTTAAAGTACAAATTTATACCTAGAAATTGACTGAAGATAGAAATGATGTACCAAGAATGACTGAATATGTTTGAGCCTTAACTAAATAAAAAAATAAGAGTTAAGTTTTGGTGTACATAAAAATAAATCAGGGACTTTTACCAAATGTCTTTTGCGCAATTAATATCCTATACGTGTACAAACGGGAGTGATATTAAATAAATATCTATTGTAGCAGTGATAATTTTGTATATGGTTAATTTTACAAATTTTGCATTATTTGGATTCTACAAGCCTTTAATAAGTAAGTGTAATTAATCCATTTACCGGGGAAATATAACAGTGAATTTGTGATTTTAAAACTTAATAAAGGAGGTATTTTGGAACAATATTCAAGTTTCAAAACTAATTTCGAACGAAAGATGGAGGAGAGCAAATAGATCAGTGGCGCTGGGAAAGTATTCATTTAATAAGTCGAGGGCGATTCCACCCTTTCTCATTTCCTCTCCTCTTAAATTAAATTGTGCGTTCCCACAAAAAGTGTAAATGTTGTGACTTTTTTAAGTTTCAATTATTACGTACAATCAATATTAATTTTTAAATATTTATTCATTAAACTAACCTATTTGTATTAAACTAATCATCACGTGAGAAATAAAAGATAAATCTAGTAGTAAATCAGTAAAGGTTTGAATTCTATTGTAGTTTAACGCAAAAAAACTATCTTGATAACATGTGGAAAACTGATATTGGAGAAGGTTTTTGTTAATAAATAAATAAATATTAGTTAATATTGTTATTTACCTAGTTTGGTCAGCAAATTATACTAATTTAAATATTATAATTACATTTAGATGACTTAATCTAGTAAAATACTACAAACTGTTTTACTTAAACTAAAGTAATCATTTTGCCTTTCGAGGCTGTAAAATAGAACAGTAATGTTAAGGTCAAATCAATTAACACTAATAATAAAGAATTTGTTGAAATCTCATAATTCATTGCTTTCTGCTCAAAAAATCCAAAGCAATAATAGACTGGTCAGCTATATTTTGTTTTCTCTTTCAGAGTAAAAATTAGCAGCCCATCGTTTTTAATGTTACACTAACCAAACAACAATAGAATAAGTGAAACTACATTTTAATTAGGAAATAATAAAGTGCCTGTTGGAGCAAAGTACGAAATTAAAGGAGGATATTCTTCGAACCTTCCAGCTCGACACATAACTTTCGCCATCAACAGAGCTGTAAAAGGTTGACTGACTCATAAAGGTACAGGAAAAGGTTTAGTTTTAATAACCATAAGTCAATGTCCAAACAGGAAACGATTCAGGCCAAGCAACCGGTGAGGAGGAAAATTGTTTTCTATCGACTTGAGAACTTTAGCTGTATTCATAAACTAGCGTTTTTATACTGTCCGGAGGGTGTAACTTGATCGATTATTATCAACTGAAATGGTACAAAAGATGAATTATTCGGACGTTATGTGTAAAAATAAATGAGAACATATCCGAAATTACTTACCGACTTGTAACTGACAGGTAACAATGTGTACGTCTATAACAAAGTTATTAACACACTCACTACCCACAAGCAGTGTATCACAGAGGTGTGACATTCTGTTGTCAACCTGTTAGTAATGAATGAAGTAAAAAGTAAGGAGTCGCTATTTCCTCACTAAGGATATCATATTTATTGGTAACTTGTTAGTCGACCTATACGGACTAATACAGGCTGGGAATCAAAAGGCTACAGTTTTGACTTCAAATTTGAAGTTTTCTAGTCCGATACTTCTTTGGTAAAGTCTAAAAATTTTTGTATCATAAGGCAAGGTTTGTTCTATATGACGTACAAGATGTATTCTTCCTACATAAACCAGAACTCTGCTTTAAACTGGGCTAAATATTTGGCATATGTTGTTCACCGAAGTTTACAAGTTTTTTTACTCAGTCTACCTCATAAGAGTATTTACTTGCAGCATAATAAATATAAAAAAAAACATAAATGATGTCATTTAACTTCAAACTATCCTTCACACTATTTATACAGATTGAAATAAAACGTCAACTTTGATTAGTTAATAAAAAAGGAAATATTAAAAATATTATAATTTACAGTGAAATAAATGGTGATTACATCAGAATTTTCCAGACTACAAAAATGTATTACTTCACTTGCCACATTGTATTAGACTTTTTCTTTAAAAAACTGTTTAAAAGCAGAAAAATATATTTTAGTAATAATTATAACTGAAATAGATTATATTGTTATCGGTTTCTTACGTACAAAAAAAAGAATAGACATAAAACTTAAACGCAGATAAAAATTTGGTACCATCGTTAAGATTTCCGAGGTAAATTATGTATGTTCTGTATAAATAACCAACTAACCTGCCGTCATAATATTTTTGGCAATTAAAAATTATTCTATTAGAGCCATAGTTCGTTATTAAAAATCATTTCCTTACCTTGTCCCAGATCAATTTTATATGATTGTATTGATCAGTAGTAAGACAAAATTCATGCAATTCTCCTTAAGAAGTAAGAATAATGTTAATAATAATTTATTCTACAAATGTGTTAGCTGTTTGCCAAATCCTCAAAGTTCGTGTGATATTTGCTTAAAATTCCAGTAGGTTAAAGAAATTAAATACCTTGGTTTAACAATAGATGAAAATTTTAACTGGAAGTGCCATATTCATAATGTAAAAAATTATTTATTATCATGTTTGAGGAAATTTTACCTTCTAAAGTCTGTTTGTCCAGTAAACATATTAAGAATAGTTTATTTTGCATTAGTCGATTCCAAATTGCAATACGGAATCTCTTGTTGGGGAGGTGTTTATCTCTCCAATCTCCTTCCTTTAATTACATGCCAAAAGAGGATTGTGAGATTGATAATGGGTGTTAATCGTTTTGATCATTCATTTCCTTTATTTCAATCACTAAAAATATTTCTACTTAGATATTTATTTGTTTTCAGGGTTTTTTATATTAAGTCAGGCCATTTAATGGGAAACATACGGGTTTATTCTGATAGGTTGAGGTCTAGAAAATTTGTAATTACTCCTCAGCCATAAAATGAGTTTTTTAAACGAACTTTTAAGTATTGTGCCCCAAAATTTTTTAATTTACTTCCAACAGAAATTTGTTTGTGTCAAAACATTAAATCATTTCTAATTAAACTGAAAAATTGGTTGTTTACTGTTCCGGACATTGAAGTGTTCTTTTTATAACATTTTTAATTCTTCTGTTTTTTTTTGTTGAAAATTGTTTTGTTTGTGATATTTGGCTTACTTGGACTTATGCGTGATTTTTAATAGTTACTCCTCATTGGTTAATTCCAAAGGGACATTGTTATTCATATTTCAATTTAGATTAGGCCTATGTATTTTGTTAAAGTATATTGTAGCATTATGTATTAATTTGTATTGTTCACAGTATGTCTGTTATAGATTGTGTTGGTACCTCAACACGAAATAATGAGGTACCTAGCTATTCATTCATCTATTTTATAGTGCCTATGTTTCTTATTACAAGAAGATTGTGAATGGAATCTAACCAGAAATGTAATGTTTGTACTGTTTTTTTTAATGAATAAAGATTTTTTGAATTTGAAAATTTGAATTTTGATTGTGTAGTAGAAAGCTAGATAGGAACACTTTTACAATTTACAGTACAATTGATTTATTCTAGTGTATTAAAAATTGAAATAGGCCCCTAGAGCAACTTTAAGCAAATAAACATAATCGAAAAATAATTGTTTGCTTTAACAATGTATACAGATGAATATCTTATTCCAAGAATCAATTATAATCTGGCAAGATGAGTAATGCTAGTGCAAATTACGAAGCCTGCACCAGATATTGCTGGTCCACTGACAATCCACTCTTGTATTACTGCAAACCACGAACTGGCAGGTCCACTTAGGTTTATGCAATCTAAGATAATGAATCTAATAAAGACAATTTTAAAATTCAATTGGGTTAATACAGGGCAAATAAGCGATTTGACATGTTTTGTAAGTAAGAGAAAATATTGTGTGTCCCAAAAGTCCCGGACCGGTTCAATATCTTTTAAAGTAAGCCAGATATCAAAACAATATTTTGCAAACCTTTTAGTACTAAAAAAACTAATTTTTGATGTATGTGTCATTTCTGCCCCTGCTCCCAAAATTGGATTTTGGGGGGGCAGCCCCAAAATTTTAAATGTAAACCCCCATCGTGCGACTGCTTATTTTAAAGGGTCTGTTAAAAGAAACACAATGCCGCAAACCGGAGGTCGATATCATGCTCCAGTCCAAAATGGTGGCCATTGAGAATTTAAAAATGCCACGCGTCAATTAAAATTGAGTATTATGTGTGTTCAACAATTCATATTTAAATCGAATAAAAACTTCCAGAACACATATTAACTACTTAAAAGATACAAAAATAATAATTTCTTGTTGTCATCACCAAGGTTCAACCCTCCAAAATGGTTTGGGGGGGGGGGGGGGGTTGGTTTGTCCAACCAACTCCAATATCAACTCACATCGTATGACCACTCGTCATATGCTGAATGAGTAGAAAAAATAGTCCAAAGCTTGTTTAATAAAATTTCAAAAAAAATAGTTATTTTTGTGGAGAATATTTGGTACTTCACGTATGGGGGTTTTCCTAAATGATAACGCATAGACGACCCTCCGCAAGTGCTGAGCCAAAGGCCGCATCAAGGCGGATATTTATTAGTAACTTTTTTAACTAAATTGAGTATTTTCTGTGTTCGGCAATTCACATTTAAATCGAAAAGGAATTACCAGAACAGATTTTAACTACTTAAAAGATACAAAAATAATAATTTCTTTTCATCATCAATGCTCAACCCTCCAAAATAGTTTTGGGGGGTGGGGAAACCCTACAAAATTTATAAGTATTAGGTAACTTTTTTGAAATTTCATTAAAACAAGCTTTGACTTATTTTTTTACTCAGCAAATTAAAATGAGTGGTCATATGACGTGAGTTGATATTTGAGTTGGTTGGACAAACCCCCTACCCTCCCAAACCATTTTGGAGGGTTGAACCTTGATGATGACAACAAGAAATTATCATTTTTGTATCTTTTAAGTAGTTAACATGTGCTCTGGTGATTCTTATTCGATTTAAATGTGAATTTCCGAACACAGATATTACTCAATTTTAATTGACGTACGGCATTTTCAAATTTTTGAATGGCCGCCATTTTGAACTGGAGCATGATATCGACCTCCAGTTTGCGGCATTGTGTTTCTTTTAACAAGCCCTTCAAAATAAGCAGTCGCACGATGGGGGTTTACATTTAAAATTTTGGGGCTATCCCCCAAAATCCAAATTTGGGGGCGTGGGCAGAAATTACACTTACATCAAAAATTAGTTTTTTTTTAGTACTAAAAGGTATGATAAATATTGTTTTGATATCTGGCTTACAGGTCCGACTTTTAGAACAGAGGAAAAGCAGGTAGTAAATTTAACTAAGGTTTAATAATATATGGAGATGTTTTGGCTGACGTAATGAAATATGTTTTCTTATATTGCACACTGAAAGACCTTACCAGGTTAAACATTATTGTAATTGTAACAGCACATTTCATTACAAGAGTGAATTTATATTTTGCATAGACTACATTTTTGAAGTTTCATATTTATCGAGCACTTCATATGGTTAAGAATACACAAAACAATTTCGCCCGCGTTTTGGAATACTTTTCAGTATCCAAAAACACTAAATACAAAAAATTGTTTGTATTAAGTGTTTTGGATGTTAATAATATTTAATATGTTTTGGATACTAAAACATACATGTATATTTATATATCCAAAGATAAATATCCAAATGTATCTTTGAATTAAATATTCAAATGTATGTTTTTTATAAAAAATAAATATACATGAAAACATACTTTAAAATTAGCTTTATTCGTTTATTTTTTCATAGCAGAAAAAAATAAAAAAACTTTAACATTCCTTTCCTGTGGTAAACATTAGTTTTTCCTTAACAAAAAATTTAATTATGACTTTTTGTAGGTGATTTCATAACGAACAAATCTTCATATACACATATCAAAACAGGATCTTTCACAGTATTGTAGTAAAAAAATATGTAAGCACCACATAAACAGACTTATAAGACTTATATCAATATATACAAAGCTAATGATAGCTGCTTCCTGTCAGTATTCATTAATACAAACGTAGCTTGCAACGTTTTTCAATCTTAAGGTTGGCGCAAAATTAATGTTACAGACCAAATTTAGCTATTAACATTACTCTGCATAAATAATTTATCCAACAGTTAATTTGAGTATAATTTCATTACAGCACTTACCTTACTTTCTACCTCAGATTAAAATATACTAGCTGACCAAATAAAATATAAAATTTAATCTACTTAAAGGTGGTATGACAGATATCCGTATTTGATAATACTTATTCATAATGGCGACATATAAGCTGTTATTGCATTGCATCGAGCGGTGCAGGCCAAAGCGCGTCCACCAACACTGGCTTATCCCCTACACGACCTGTGCATTTATCTACCTGCACACGGATATCGAGTCCGCCTGGAAGCGGCTGGAGGAAAATCCGATTTCCATTGTTTTTAATCTTTTTATAGACTTTCTAAATTAATACGTTTATCATTCAAAGAATAAAAACAATAAGACCAGAATAGATATTTACAATTACATTATTATTAAATAAGTATATAGAAATTACTTGATTGTAAACCAACCGTAAAATCTGGCAAAAAGAAAGAGTAAGAGGTATTTAATTTAAAATAAAATAAAATTATATTCTATATTAAATTTTTATCTCTTAGTTAGTATGATACATTTTGCAGCGTAATATTATTTTCAAAGCAATGATTATGATGTTTAGTTCATGAAAACTCTAAATAGTTTTAAAAAATCGAGATTAAAACATCATAGATCAAGTCATTAAAAAGTTCACATAAGTTTTTAAAATTATAATTTTCATTTTACTACAATTTAGGTTTATTTCGTATTATTTTTAAGGTTTTTATTTTAAATAATTGTATTCAAACAAAGCATGAGTATTTTAAGTGAGAAAAGGATATACCGCATTATTATCTGAAAGGCCACAATTTGCTCACATAGTATCATTTCATATAAATAAAGAAACAACAACCAATAAAGGAATTACTCGTAATACTTCTTATAAATTTACAGTTTGGTAAATATTACATTAACATTTTTATAGCTTGTACATTGAACAGTAATGTTCAATTTATATGAAGATGTAATTTTCAGGAAACGCTTAACGTCTTTAACTTGAAATAACTAGATAACACGTAGCTCGAAATCGAGCAAAAAACATCATATAGTCAAATCATAAGGAATAAACAGCCTACTTATATACTTTTTAAGTTTAATTAAAGGGTTGAATTCAATGATAAAACTATGTTTAAATTACTAAATCTTTTAAAGTTCATTTGATCTATCGCAGGAGTTTCCGGTAAATATTTTTTTGGGATACACCTGCATTTTCCCACGTTCTCTTGTGTTAAAATGTAATTTAAATAATGGCAAAAGATCGAGCTCTGCTTATAGCAACATGTAGCTGACAGAGAGCTAACACTGGCGCCTTGAGCAATGACCTTTGTTTAGGGACTGCCCCTGCACCTCATTTATTCATTATTATCGTCAAAACAGAAATTATAGGGAACGGCTGTCTTTATATGAAACCTCTCCTTTGTGGCAACAACACGAAAATGACACAGTATCTCTACCAGTTTTTTCATTCTTGAAATGCAACCCACCGCGATGAAAACATTTTATGTTCATTAGTCTGAAGTTGAAAGTAGCATCAAATTAAATGTTAAATCGGGAGGGTGATGCTAGCAGTTACGATCGTGTTCTCTCCGACTTCTCCGACCGGTCAATGTCCGTCTTCCCATCAATGGCATTATAACTGCACAAAATCCAAAAATAAATCGGCTCAAGTTTATAAAAAAACATTATGCTGGAATGTATTGAGATATCGTAAACTACATTGTAAAACTGGTAACTGTTTATCCCTTTGAAAACACTTCAAAACATAACCTAAACTAAGTAATTTTTTTTAAAGAAAACTGTTGAAAACAATTTGTTTTCACGTTCTAGAAGCCAAAGCAGCTGTGAAAATAAAAACCGCTCTTTTCAAAAAGTCAATTATAAGTGCTGCAGTCTTTGGTTTACCTAAAGAACTATTTCAGAGCTTGACCATATGTTCAGATTGTAAACAAAGTGAACTGAACTTGCTCAATTGTCGATGAATAGCGCCACTGTTCCGAAACTTCAGCCCTTTACTGTACTTTAGTTACGCCCTTTTTTAAAATTCTGAGACTTGTTGGCAAATCTACATAAAAATCCCTTTAATTTGATACCTCAAACGTTGAAATCCGCCCAGCCGTTATTGCGGTTGGACTGTGAAAAGAAAACCGCTTGCGTATTAATATATAGATAAGTTTAATGCCAATAATACCAAAAATAATGCTTCGCAGCTTTATTTTTTGTATAATTAATGGAAAAGTTTACTGATATCGTTGTATCCATTTTAACAACTCTAATAATCACGTTATATTGTAAGCCGTCCGTTTTCTATTATAGGTTTCCTAGAACTTGCCGGTACCATGAAAAATCAATTAGGTCATGTTAATAACGACATTTGAGTACTTAAAAGTTCCTTTAAGCTGAGTTGGCTGCAAATTACCGATTTAAAGTTGACCAAGAGACAACCTAATTTCCTTCCAAATATTTCAACTTACCCCTTTCACAACAGTTTCTTTGTTTATCTAATCAAAAACACATTATTAATATAAACCTACTTAATAATGCATATGATGATGTGTTTAAAAATAGTGTTTAAGGGTTTAAATTGAGGCTGATTCCAAACACATTTGTCTGTACCCTATGTATCCAAAGGCCAATCTAGCAGAGTGTAGGCCTGTCCAACACGCGATTATCACAGAAATGTGACAACAGCTGCAGCCGATGCAGCGGGCTCTGATGGTTATGAGCTTTGTCTTGGCGAGCAGTGCCTTCGTTGTGCTTGCGGACAAACTTGTGGTTATTGTGTTTTGTCCATATTTTTTAATGCACAATGTAAAAATATTAATAATATTTAAAATATTAAAATTTGAACACTAAAGTAAGTTTTCTGTTTTCTGTTAATTCTCTAGGCTGTTTAAAGTAATGGCAAAACTATTTAATAATCGAAAATAAATTAGAAAAAAGTATGAATACACTGTAAAAGCATTAAGACGAGAAACTAACTAAAGCTAGTCAAAGACTTAAACCAGATCAGCCTTTATTTTTATAGTAAAGTAAGCTTAATTTATCGGGCTATATACGAATTGTTGAATATTCTGAAATATACGCCTGCATACTCAATCGCTAAATATGATATTTTGATTTGCCCACCCAACTAATTTTTGATAAGTACACTTTATCTTACATTATAATAAAGGAATTTTGTGTATTAAGACGACCAACACTTTAATACACGATTGGATTCGGTTCTATTAGTAAAAAAGTTCATCACAGACTAAGGTTGAAATATTTTTTGAAACCTTGACAAATGTACGATATGCTTAACGCAAATTATATGTATTTTTAACAAATGAAATCTCTTTTTAAAGTATGCTAGGGTGTTTTATCAAATTAAAGAAGAGAACATTATGACTGTAACGTTTTAAATAAGTTTGTATTAAAATTATTTAAACAGGTTTGTAAATCGAATAACGAATCATTATTATGGCGATCATGTTTGTATATGTATTTGATCTGTTTCTAATAAAAAAGGAGCAAATCATATTTACGTTATACGCTTATTTTTAATTCTAGTAGTACAAACCTTGAAATTAAAATCGCTCACAGCCTTTTAAATGTCAATCACTACGATTTAAATATGGCTGTTAGTGCAAGAAACAAGTTATTAAGCTGCATTGGCGGGGTGAGGAGGGAAGAATATTTTCGGTTTTGATAATTATCAACAGCTTAAGTTGGAAATCACCAGAATTGATTTAAATTACTTGAAAGTTTCCTGTATCACAAGCAGTTAATGATGTATATACCTATGTACAATACTCATATATTCGAACAACCCAATTTTCCATAATTATTTTTAAATATAATGTAAAATTTACATAATATTTGCATTGCTAAAGAATAGTTATTTTGTCAACAATTTATTAAGAAATTGATTTAACTCTCCATTCCAACCTATTAGCATATACAAAATAATTTTCATATATTTAAATCACTTTAATTTTTATAATTCTTTTTATCCGTTAATGCCGAGAAATATATTTACTACCGTACCAAACCAAAGTCACATGTCATGAAATAGCTTTTTTGGCTTTTAATTTTCACCTTTAACTTGATATAAATTCTTAAGAGAAAGACTAAAACTAAGTAACAGTTTAGTTTATTTTAGTTGTGCAATAAATCTATATTTTAGGCAAATACATTTTAGCTTATTATAATATATGTATGTATGTATGTATGTATGTATGTATGTATGTATGTATGTATGTATGTATGTATGTATGTATGTATGTATGTATGTATGTATATAAATGTGAATATTATGCAAATACTTTCCGTTATATAGAGTACACTTGCTTCACAACAGTAATACTCATTCTTAAGCCGGGTTTACATTGAGTGCATACAAACATACCACAAATAACATGCTGAAAAGGTACTACCGTTATAAGCATTTGATATAAATTTAAAAAAAAATATTCCTAGTTTATAATATGTAACAAATTTCAATACCATTTAATGTATGTATCATTGTTTAAACATGTGTCGTAAAAGGTATATGACTAAAAGTTATGTAGAGCTAAATGTACATGTTTTGCAACACGGTGTAAATCCAGCTTTAGTTTTAATAAGCATATCCAAGTAAGAAATTTATAATGCTCGGCCCGAGCTCTGGACATAACAATGCTCTTACGAAAAGAAAGCGAAATGTGAGGAGCACGCAACAGTTCCAGGAACGCTCGTGGTTTTACAGTTCTGTTTTACAAGTTTTTCCTTTATTTAAAGGGATTCTGGGAATATACCATCTGAATACAAGTGTGCTTGCCTGTAGTATGTCAGAATGAATATATGACTGTGTAAGGTTGTGTGCATGCTAGACGAATGTAGGTGTTTGTCTGTGGCTAAGAGCATCCATTTGCATGAAGATAAATTATTTACAACGCTGCACTATTAATATATTCATTTACTATGGTGTTCCGTAATTTTTCCTCCTCACAATTATTAGTTTCATGATTCATGCCAGTTAGATTCATAAATAATGCCAGTCCAGTTAAGTTTTTATTATTTTTCAGTTTATTTATTAATTAGTCAACCATTAAAGTCACCATTAAGAAACTGATGTATCTCTGTTACCAAGAGAGACTGATGTCTCTTGGCCCCCGCACACATTTTTACCTGTGCGGGGACCTTTCTCTTTTTTTGAAATTATATTATTATGTAATGTTCTATTTCGAAAAAAAATTATTTTGACTTTGACTTTGACTTTAAAATTTTTAAACTAGTGCCATGATTAAATTCTCATGATACGGCTTATCTCAGAGAAAAAAAATTACACATTATTGTATAGAAGATGACAATTAAGTCTTAAGACGACTTTATGACATTGAAACGAAAAGAAATATCACAACCAAATTAGGTTTAATGTCACTAGTTAAACAGCTTTTCTGTGTACCAGGTGATCGGATGTCACCTTTTGGGGACGGCACGTCGGAAGTAAAACCATAGTTTAACCACAGTTTAAATCTATGGTTTAAGCCATAGTTTAAAACTACAGTTTAACCACACCTTGATACGTATATCAATTTGAAACTCAAGTTGGAAATAATTGCTGTTCAAAGTTTAAAAAATGTTTAGTTTATTACATTATGATTATAAGTAACAAAAACTTTCAAGCTGAAAACAATAATCACTGATCTTTTTTTATTTCATATCTCCATAACAGGCAACAGTATGTTTCTTTCGATGGTTTTAAATCAGAAAACTTTAGAGTTTGCTCGGGGGTTCCTCAAGGTAGCAATTTAGGTCATTTAATGTTCAATATATTCATAAATGACTTGCCAAATCATCTTAGCAATGAGGTGTTAATGTATGCCGACGATTTGAAACTTTTTGCGGTTGATAGCCTAGATAATTGCTTATCTCTTCAAAATGACTTGAGGCTTTTGGATGTTTGGTGGGATTCGAATAGGTTAAAATTAAATCTCTCTAAATGTATGGTGATGTCCTTTCATCGTAAGAAAAATCCGATTTTATTCCAGTATACACTGAGTGGTGTTGGTTTGGAAAGAATACACGTGTTTAAGGATTTAGGTATTCTTGTTGAACCAAATTTATCCTTTAATCGTCATATTATATCTTCAGTAAATAAAGCTTATAGTATCTTGGGTTTTATCTCTCGAGTATCTCATTATTTTAACGATATAAATACTATCAAGTTGCTTTACATGTCTCTGGTTCGATCAAGACTGGAATTTGGTTCCATTATTTGGTCTCCCAATTCATTTTTGTACGTAAATATGATTGAAAAAGTGCAAAAGCGAATCCTTCATTATAAGTTTGTTGGTATTCCTAATCATCCAATTTGGTTTACTAGGCATAAGGAAATGTTGGAAATGTTTGGGTTTCAATCGCTGGAGATAAGGAGGAAGGTAGCGTTGTTGTGTTATCTGCGTGATGTGGTGGCTGGGGACGTAGACGACCCTGTGACCTTGGCCGGTGTATCGTGGCTTGTGCCGCGGTACGGCGGTCGGGTTAGCCGGGCGATCTACCAGTCATTTTATAGAACATCTGCTCATGCAAATTCACCCTTAAATGAGTCTGTCCGTCTGTACAATTCTTTGCATAACAATTTAGATTTTTCAATGAGTCGATCAAAATTCAAAAAATTGTGTCAGCAGCTTTTGAGCCAATAAATTTAGTAAAATTTGCAATTCTCTCTGCTCTTAAAGTTGGTCTTTTTTTGTTCTCAACTTTTGATTTTATTTTTTTTAATGAATGCATTGTAGATAAAGCTTATTTATTTTTTTTAGTCCAAGGTTAAATATGTTAATACAAATATTTGGTCATGTTTTTCTCTAAAAAATATATCAAGCTCCCCCTATAATTGGGCAGATGTGCCTGTTGGGGAAGCCTTTCCAGGTCATAGGTTTTTATAATAGCATGCAAAATTTTATTTAGTTTTTACCAGTTGTTTTAAGTTATTATATGTAAATGGAATTTAGTTTTGTTACATTATTTATAAAGTTGCATGTTATGTATTTTATTATGTATGTATACCTGCAATAAATCATTTATTTATTAATTTATTTATTTATCTTCATTGATAGTAGGTGTTCAAATTGCTTGCCGTTGGTCTTCTGGCAACATCCTAACCGGTTATAAAAGCTGCGCACCGTACTGCATTTTGTATGTATTCTCGTGGAATAGATACAGATCCAAATAATCTTAGTCACAGGATAGCGCAGGGAGCTCAACCTACTGCCCAACAATACATACAAAATGCAGTACGCAGCTTTCAAAATCAGTTAGGATATTGCCAGGAGACCAACGGGAAACAGTTTCAACACCCTCTTCGAATGGAGTTCAATGAGTAATGCCTTCAGCTGGTAAAATTCTGTTATTCATAAGTACAATGTCTTAAACATTTTTAAAACTTTCAAAAATACTTACTTTCAACTGACTCAACCTTTGAGGTCCGGTTTGCAGCTTTGTTTTTAGATCAACTAGACCTTTGAATTAATATACGTATCAAGGTGTGCTTACATTAAAGATTTTTTTTCTTTCTCCCAACGGGCAGTGTCACTCCCCCAAAAGCGACATCCGATCACAATGTACACAGAAAAGAAGCTAGTTAATTATTACCAGTAACGGTGTGCCAACTCAGTTGTGATATCTCTTTTTTTGGTTTCAAGACTGTGAAACTGTCCTTAGACTATATTGTCACCCTGTAAACGATTAAACGATTACAAGGTTAAAAGGTTGTATCAAATAAAGCCTTTCCAATACCAGTAACCATTAGAGTTTTTTATAATGGTCAAGTTAATAACCAGTCTTATTTTTCCAATTTACTCATTGTATTGCCCCTGAAGGGATAAAATCAATTAAGTGCACGTCTCCTGTTCGTCAATCGTTGTTGACTTTATTATTGCGGTTTGACGTATCTGATCAATCTATTAGGATAAATTGATTATAGTAGGTAGCATACAAAAACTTGATCAATAAGTATAAAGTTGTTAACGATCGGAATAATCACAAGGACAGATATTGTAACCGCTATAGTCGTCTACGACTGTTTCGATGCTGTTTTTCGGTCATTGCAAGTATCTTATGCCAATCAAGTTTCTTGCATTTCGGTTGAGTTTCAGTCATAGTTTTATAGTTAAATAGTCCAAACACAATACACACACATTTATACAAGGAATTTTTTGTTTTTAAAATTTTCAAAAACCAGTAGGCTTTACTACTAAATGTACGGTCACATTATGTTTTTTTTAATTCCTACGCAAAAATAGCTTCAAAAATTAACTAGTAATATCAACAACGGTACTAGATACATGAAAGGCAATATAAAACCACTTACTTATTGTTCCAACTTAGACGACAAAAAAGGTTTAAATCCACAATTTTATTTGATAAAAACTTCCCCCTTTCTCTATATTTATTTCGATCAGTCTGAATGCTATAATAATTAGGACATGTTGAAATATTGTTTTGATTACTCCCACACTATTACATGATAAAATTCTTTGAAAAACAGGATAAATTATCAATTTGATCAATTATTTTATGGTTATTATGTAAGTTGGTCGATAAAGATTAGGTTTTGGGACAAAATAAATCATGAACTTTTTATCGATTCCTTATAAAGATGAAATATTTCAGAGAGATAATTTAAAATTAATCTATAATTTTGCTACATTAGGCAGTAGGAGAACTGAAAATTGTTCCAGCTCTCTATCTCCACCCGTGCTCTGCAATCCTAAGAGGACCCTCGATGTGTCTAGGGCGAAATCTCAACACAAGGACTGTTTTCTTGATCCCCTCTGACAACAGTTCTGGAGTGCCTCCTCTCACTCCGGCCTCTCTACTAGAATATTCTCTTTCCTCTTTAACTTTTAAACCTACCATATTAAAAATTTTTCTTTTGATCATTTACCCATAAGGGATTGAAAATACAAATGTATAGAATATGAAATTATTGTTTATACATTAACGTGGAGGATGTTCATTGAGTCAATAGCTGATAGATTTTATCATGCTGTAATATTTTCCGTTATGTTATTTTGATGGAAAGTGAATTAACTATTCTTTAGAAGCGAGAATACTGAAGGTCACTTTTGGCATGTTATCATATGCGTTTGGTCCGTGTATTTACTACCTTGTAAATCCCTGAGTTCTGATTCCTATGCCGTTAAAATTTACTATATCTGTCCTTGTAAATATTCAAATCATTATCCATACTTATTGATCAAGTTGTTTATGCTACCTATAATCAATTCAGCCTAATAGACTGATCGAATGTGTATATTACTCGGTTTTGTGTCAATTAATACATTTTGTGTCAATCCGTCAAACCGCAGTTGTAACTTCATATAAGAACCATTTAAAACTAAGTTTTATTTAGGAATACACCAAAGGTCTTCTTTTATTATTATTGGCTACGAGAAATCGAGTTTTCATGTATGGGTCACCTAATCCTTAATATTGACTTACTAAGAACATAATTTTTCAGAAAGGTCAAATTACATTTATTCTGTAAAACATTAACGGTAAAGGAAGGTAATAAAATACAGGTTTTAATGTTCGCAATGGCGAGTGTTTAAAAGTGTGCCACTTGAGCAGCGCGGATGGTGTAGCCATAACTAAACAACCAGTGACCACTTGGTGTTGGAAACAGTCGGGCATGTTTATAGTTTAGTGCCACTTCAATGTTCTATGTTTCACAAAGCTGGACACTTCATTCTGTGACTGTAAAAATTTAGCCTTAGTAATTGTATTAACAGTCTAATTTGGGTACAAGGGTATTTTCTTTAGAACAAGAATAATTAAGTTGTTGAAGTATAGTTAGTGCACGTGATCATTAGGTTTGTGGGGTTAAAATTTTAATTGTTTTTGGAGATTCCAGAAAAGAAAATTTTGTTGACTTTGATTGCCGTTACTACCAAGATTTCGGTGCTGGAGGTTTAGTACAAAAATCATCAATGGTAATGATCGACAACTTGACATTATGAATACCAACCTTACGGATAAAAAAAATCTCCTTAAAAAGAAATTATTAAATTTTTTCTTTGATATTGACACAGTAGTTTGTAGCAACAAAAATGAGGCTATGTTATTTAAAACGTTATTTAAATTTTATGAATTGTGTAGTTTAGTTTTTATTTAGATTTCATGTATATTATAAAGATGAGTTGGGTTTTTATCGGATAGAGTTTTCCATCGAAAATTGATGAAGGAAAGGAAAAACTAAAACGATATACGAGCAGATGCGGTGTCAATGTCGGGAGTGATATCCGGTTTGGAAATTTACTGAAGATTTCCTTTTCCGGGGGAAAAGTTATCCCTTCCCCCTCCTATCCTGAACTCATCCTGGTGGTGTTGGGTGAAGGTGAAAATAAAACAAGGTATCACGCCACACAACTAGACTGCATCGGTTTTATTTCTGTGCTTTTGATTTTCTGGCTTTGTATTTGTTTAAATATTTTCATTGAGATCTGGGACGTTAACACCAATGAACTTCTTTACAATTGAAAATAAGTAACCTTTGTATTTAGGTACATAGTAGAACTGTGCTATACGGAGAATGAAGTCAGTCAAATAAGGCGTGATTCGAGTTTTCTTAATAAAAAAACTTAAGGATTATTATTTTTTTATATTATATTGCCAAGCAGTTGAGTAAAAAATCGCATGATTGTTAGCAAGATGTTTCTAGCGTAATATAATATAGTGTTATCATTATCTTGATGTGGTAACTGAATGTCTTACGCTCCATTTTAAGATTTTTTCTTATTTGATGAAGCACTGGTAAATAGTTTGTTTTGTTCAGGAATAAATCATACAACAAATATATGTTTATCGTTCAACATTTCGTACTTTTCTGATTTTTAACTGTTTTAAAATATGCTGTTTACTATACATTCTCTATATGAGATTAAAGGAGGTATTTGCTTGCGCCATTATACGTGAATCATGAGAAGGAATTTATCGCCCACTATCAGGCATTTCTGTGGTGCCAACGAGTTTTAACGCAACGCATGCTTATTTTTAGTAGTAGACTTATGACTGGTTTCATTTCTCTCATGAAAAACAATAAGTCATGTATAATAAATAATTTTGAGGATAGCTTATAAAAATAAACAGTTTGAACGTATTCAATAGAATATGCTAATATTTTGTTAGTTTTTGCATAATAAAATTAAATAAAATTTTTCTAGAGAAAATCAAGTTTTGATATGAAATATTTATTTATAGTTTCTTATACCATTACCGTTATTTTAAAAATATATTTAGTTTTTGCATAATAAAATTAAATAAAAATGTTCTAGAGAAAATCATTTTTGATATGAACTATTTATTAATCGTTTCTTATACCATTACCGTTATTTTAAAAATATATTCCTTTAAGGTATATGTAGCTTTATAAATTACCTGGTACTCATTTATTACCAAGTTTTGAACCAGTAATGACTTATACTGACATATTCTGAAAATTAGATTGACATTTTTAATAGCTCCTTAATATAACTTCCTGAATATAACTTCCTAGCTGCCACTGTTTGCATGAACTGTTATTGTTATGTTATGAATTATTTATTACTTGTTAATATGTTACGATGTATTTATTATTTGTTTATATATGATAGGCATTTGAAGTTGCATTTTCCAGTTATACATTTTTTGCTCCAGTATTATTTATTTTATTTATCGTAACTAATTAAGTATACACATAAGATTAGGCCGCTGTGAGATATTTTTTATTGTGCATTTTATCAAGATTTTGAACTTTTGTATGGACTGAATCCTCCACTGATTTATTGTTTATGATTGTTATGTTGATTGTAATTATAATTGGGAATGACCTGTTATGGAACATTTTGAAATAAATAAATAAATAAATAAATATAGAAATAAATAAATGAATAAATATTGTCATACAACATTGTCATTTAATTTTTAATGAAGACATGACGAAAAGTTTTTTTAACGAGACAAAAAAAACGTAAAATAAGTTATCGTGTCCTTCTCAACAGCGAGTGACCCTAGCAATCCGCTGCCCCCAGTCCCTCGCAGATGACTGATGGAGGGGATCCCCTTCCCAACTACGGCGACAGGAAAACATACTGAATCACTGCTCTCACTTTATTTTCCGTATGGGTTTCTTTCGTGTTTCGTTACGGTGGTTTAATTTAAAAAGCATGTTGTATATAACAGTTTTTATAATTTAAACTACCGAACTATTATGAAAGGAACTTTTAATAAATTATAATGTTTTTCATTTTAATCTGTTACAATGCATAACACAATCTATTATAGGGCCTTTACGACTAATGAAATAAAATATCAATTATTGGGAGGTTTAGAGTGATATTGTTGTCTTTATAAGTACAGGAGGTTTCCGTGTACCTCTCGCTCCGGTTGAACGGAAAAACCGCTTTAATAATTTCACTAACATTTTAGGCCCACAAAAGGTAAATGACAACTTAACAGGAACATTTAAAACATAACAGCTCCTGTAACCCCTGCAGTAGAGAATAGAATGAACACTGCACTCATTTTGCGTCTCGAATCCGCCAGGCGCTAGACGAAGTTCTATTCTCCGCTTACGACGAATTGTCGAACAGTGAGTTGAAAATCAAAGCGATTTGCTTTAAATAGGTACTACTTTTTTGTCATGAACCGATATGAAAATTTTGAAAATTAAATAAATTTAAAATTGTGTGAGTAAGATATGTAGGTGTGCGAGTGGGTATGTAGGTCTATATTAAAATCTGAGTTACATTAACACCTATGTAAAATATTACGACGGGTTATTTAATGTTTGCTATGAATAATTAAAAACACTACTTAAACATTTCAAAAATAAAACAATTGTTGGGGGAGAATCAGAGGTCTTAGTAGAAAAGAAATAAATGTACTATTACATACAATATTTTTTTAAATAAATAAAATTATTTTTTATATAAAACGTTAACCAGTTTTTTAATTTTACAAGCGTTTATCGAAGCTAGGATTAGATAATCATTTTCATTTAATTGGTAATAGAACGATGCCGATTAGAATATCTCAGATAAAATAAATTAAAGGTAATTTTCCAGCCAGTACTCAAACATTTCAAGTATCGGAAACCGGTTATGGGAAGAGAATCAAGAACTTTAATTAAAATAATATATAAGTAATAAAAAAAAATAAATCATATTTGTTATAAATAATGTAATATCGTTGATCTATTAAAACGTTAACTAATTTTAACAATTTATAAGCGTTTATCAAAGCTAGGAATGGATTAAACATTTCTCTTCAATAGTTAATACGACGACGGTTATTTGAATTTCTCGGATAAAATTAATTAAAGGTAAACATAATTGACCGGAAACAAACAAGATCAATCACGGAAGTGGATCAGAGCGGTGGCGATAGCTGACTCAACTATCCCTGCCCGGTGTCGAGCCCAGCATCACATTAGCCTACTGTGTTTGAGTAAACATGAAGTGAAAGGTAATAGCAATTATTGGAAACCTTTATGGTTTTTTAATTTTTCCCATTTCTACGTTAGTTTACAATTTTCTTATGTGTAGCTGAAATTGTTCACAGGAAATATCAATAAAAGATTTTGTAAAATCTAATATAAATAGGATTGCTAGGTACGTAATAGATGGTCCCAATGTTGCAAACCATTGAAACCTGTCAGTTCTTATCAGTCGGTCGATGCGGAAGGACGTGTGCCCTCTGACCCGCTCCGTGTAGCCCGTTCTGCCTGTCGCGCGTCGTGCCGTGTCTTAACCTGTGTTCGGCTCACGTTTTTTAATAAATACACAATATTTATTACGCTTTTCGATCTGAACGGTATTCGGTTCTACAATGGCGTCGTGTGCAAAGTGTGCATTAACATTTTCTAGTAACAAAGACATTTTGGTGTGCGCGGAGTGCAAATTGAACTTTCATCCGACCTGCACGCGTGTGGAAACAATGGAAAACTTTAAAAAGTTTAGTGTGCAACGCAAGGCGGCCTGGAAGTGTGATGGATGTGCCACCCCAACTCGATCGGACGTCGACCACTCTGCTCTCGTCACGATGCTACAGAACATGGACACTAAGTTAAGTGATCAGATCTCAAAGGTTAACGATAATGTAGAAAGTGTCAAGAGTCAAATAAATGGTGTCAATGAGACCATAAAAAATATGCATCAATCCCTAAGTTCTCTCATGGCTGATAATGAAAAACATAAATTAGAATGTAAACGCTTGAGCGAAAAACAAGCAACAGCGGAGCAACAAATAAGTGACCTTGATGTGCGTGTAAGAGACCTTGAACAATATTCGCGCAAAAATAATGTGGAAATCGTTGGAGTGCCTTTTTCCGCAGGGGAAAACCTGTACGAGCTTCTCGACAAAATCGCCAAACTTATAGACATTAGCTTTGAGCGCGCTGAGATTTCCACGGTACATCGGCTGCAGGTGACCAAGGACCGTCCGAACCCTTCAATTATTGTGAGGTTTGTTTGCCGCGACTACAAACACCTCTGGGTGTCAAAAGCCCGGGAACACAGGAACCGTCTCAACGGCGCGGGCCTCAGCGACTCCTGGGCGTCATACCCCATCTACGTGAACGACCATCTGACCATCCACAACCGAGCGATCCTCAGCCGTGCCAGGAAGCTTGTGAAGGAGAGGAAATTAGCACGTGCCTGGACCAGGGACTGCCGAGTTTACGCCAAAAAGACCGACGACCCGCAGTGCCGCCCTTCGCTGCTCAGCACCTTGGAAGACCTCGATAAACTCTTAGAGTGATAGATTCATATAAAAAAAACTTGAGAAACTTTATGTACAAACATTAATATTTTTTTTTTTTGTAGGTAGGTTAAAGATGGTATTTGTAGTGTGGCTCAACGTTTTGATGCGCCTCTGAGTGAGTAATATATTTAGTTTGCAGGATAAATTTATATATTTTACTTAAATTTGCTTCTATTGTCACTCAATAGTAACATTCCTTGTTTGAGCTTTCTATACACACATTTTCGTTGGTGAATTCTTATGATTTACTTTACTGAAGAGTTTTAATTAATTATGCTGAAAAACGCTATGTAAATTATTTTAAAACATTTTTTATGTTAATGTACACTATTAAATATACATTATTACTTGTGTGAGTTTCCTAAACAAAAGATTATACACTTTCATTTACAAATTCTTATGAATTATGGTATTATAAGGATCTGGATTTAGTTATGTTGAACACCTCTTTACAAATTTGTTAGTAATTTTATGTTTTCATACATTATAAATTATACAAACATTATACATATTTCATACATGATTAACTATGCATACATTTTAGTTTAATAAAGCAAACTTTATACTTTTATAATACATTTTTTCCACACCACTTATCATGTCCTTCTCTGAAAATATGAAATTAATAGTTAAGTACTTAAAATGCCTTCCTATTTCACACAACATTCATTTATTATTATATTTTTATATTGAATATATTATTTTTAAGCTCTCCCAACTATAGTTAAGTAATGATATAAAAGACAAAAATTGTTTACTATCATATACAATCGATTTCCATTTGCTGCTATGACCCATTTTAAACAAGCCTAAATTTAATTAAAAATATTTTTTATTTCAGTATGTCAGATTAATTGCAATGAGATGGGAAATCCAAGCATATACTTATTTTAAGGCCTATTAAATATTTTCAAAGATCAAATAATACAAGATACTTCATTACAAAGGTTTTTTTTACAAATTATTATTATTTTGAAAGATGCAGTTCTGAATATATTATTATTTTTATTTTTTATTCTTTTGCCAATAGAAAATCCATCTTATATGACACAAATTATTTAATATTAGAATAGCGAATTTATTTTAAAAGGGGTTTCCCTGCCAAGATAGCACAGTAAGGGTTTATTTAACAACCCGAATTTATCATTAGTTAACTGACGAAGTCTGAACTTAGTTACCTGAAACTTTCTCTTTTTTCATGCATGTCAGTTATATCTCAAACATACAGTTCTTGATAAATGTTATTATTTTCATATTTAAATAATTTAAGTCAAAAAGTCATTTTTTGTGAAAAATTCGCTTTTAGATTTATTAATCTACTAACATTAAGCCCCTTGGGTCTTGAGAAGAAACTCATAACAAATTTCTGCATCCTGGAAATGAGTTGGTGACTTTTAAACTTTTTTTTAATCTTATTAATACAAACTCCAACTCTGTCGAAATTAAATTGGTGGAAAAATGTAAATGGAATTGCTAACAATCGATATTTTGCTTTACTAAACGACCCGACGCGCGACCGACTTGACGATGGACGGAGACAGGGACAGACTGGGACTTGACAGCTACAAAAACACTGATTGTTTAGAATTTGAAAACCACGGCCAGCTTAATGACTTCTTTAATTTAGATTTACAGGAAATGTGTCTTAAAGTTATTCATCTAAATATTCGTAGTTACTATAAAAATATTGATAACGTCCTAGTGTTACTGGAAAGTCTTAAAGTTAAATTTGACATAATTGTTTTTACTGAAGCATGGCTTGAAGTGGGAAATGGATTTGTTACTCTAGACGAGTACGACATTTTTTTCTACTGAATTACACTGGAACAGGAATGACGGCGTCATCGTTTACTGCAAATCAGACTTATACGCTACATCCCAACAGATTACTCTTGGCGAGGCAACCGGACTGCAACTGGACTTTAATACTGATAACAGACACTTTAACTTTGTGGCTATTTATCGTAGCCCAGCGATGAATTGCCAATCTTTTTTATCAGACTTGAAAAACCACTATGAGAATACAGCACGTAATATTACATATTTCTTTATCGGTGACCTAAATATTGATACTTTACCTGAAAGTCATATAACTGCCGATAAAGATAGTTACTTAAATATTTTATACGGAGCTGGTTTCACAGAATACATAGACAAACCTACAAGAGTGACAGATCGGTCTAAGACTTGCATCGATCACATTTTTGTTAATCATTTTGATTACACCGCTGTCACTTCTGGGATACTTAAAACCGACATTACAGATCACTACGCCATTGTGGTTAAACTAAGATACTGCAACGGTAACCGAGACCAAACTAACTCTGACGCTACGGATAATGTTACTTACTTAGACTTGAAGGTATTTCGCGGGCTGATAGAGCGACAGACATGGGATCATGTCCTGGCTCTACAAGATGTGAATGCTAGTTGTGATTTATTCATCGAAACAATTAATAACATCAAGTGTTTAGCGACAAAATCAAAATTAAAATCTAGCAGGTATAGAAAACTTAAGCCTTGGATCAATGTTAATATTATTAGAGGAATAAGAGAAAGAGATAAATTAAGTCAACGAGTAAAAAAACAACCATTCAATCAGGAACTTAGACGTAATTATTGTGAATACAGAAATTGGTTAAATAAAGAAATCAAATCCGCAAAAAAAAGTTTTTTCAAAGAAAAGTTGTTGCGATCCACTGGAGATCCGAAAATATTTTGGCAGGTTGTGAAAGAGGTTAGTGGTGGTCAAACAAAAAAAGAACCTTTTCCTATGAAATACTTCAGTCAAGACGGCAGTGGGGGTAATGTCAGGGCGGTGGCGGACTCTTTTAATAATTTCTTTTCGAATGTAGGTAAAAATTTAGCAGAGCGTTTGCCACCGCCTAGCGGACCTCCGCTGGTTAATGACTCCGATCACAGAGCCAGGCATGAGTTCAGGCTAGAGCCGGTCACCGACAGCCAGATTGAATCATGTATTAAAGGGATGCGTGGTGGCTCTGCTCCTGGTATTGATGAAATTCCCCCTCACATTTTAAAGTTTAATATAATTAACTTCATTCAACCTTTAAAGCACATTGTAAATCTCAGCATATCTTCTGGAATATTTCCTGAAGCTTTTAAAGTAGCTAAAGTGATTCCTTTATTTAAATCAGGGGTGAAAAATGAGTTGAATAACTACCGTCCAATTTCCTTACTGAGTGTAATATCTAAGATCATTGAGAAATGCATCAAATTACAATTGCAGTCTTATCTTGAGGGTAACAATATCTTATCACAATGTCAGTTTGGATTTAGGAAAAATAAGAATACCAGTGATGCACTCTTCTTAATGAATAAATACATTACCGATTCTTTAAATGTAAACGAAAAAGTGTTAATAGTATTCATTGACCTAGCGAAAGCATTTGATACTGTCGATCGAGGTGTTTTACTTTCAAAATTAGACTGCATTGGGGTTAAGGGGACTTCTTTAGGTTGGTTCAAAAGCTACTTAGAAGGGCGTAGCCAAATTGTTACTATTAATGGCACAAACAGTAATGTAACTAAAATTGATTATGGCGTCGTTCAAGGAAGCACCTTAGGTCCGTTGCTTTTTTTAATATACATCAATAATTTAGATAAGCTTCCTGTAACGGGAAAATTGTTTTTGTTCGCCGACGACACTGCTGTTATTTTTAAGGGGAAGACATGGGAAGAAATATATAACATCGCTGCAACAGAGTTAAGTCTGATTCAGAACTGGTTTTCCCAAAACATTTTGACTATTAACATTGGAAAAACAAAATACATGCCAATAGCTTTACGACCAAGGAGCGAGCCACCTGCAGACCTTAGACTGATTTTGCATGAATGCAACAACCCGCCCGGTTCCCGGTGTGCTTGCCAAGAGATTGAAAGGGTCGATCATTATAAATACCTAGGAGTAATTTTAGATTCTAAATTGAGGTGGGAAAAACACATAAATTCTGTGAAAACTAAACTTAGAAAACTAATATTTGTTTTTAGAGAAGTTAGGGAAATTCTGAATGTAAATGAAATTAAAATTGTTTACTTTGCTTACGTACAGTCTTTACTACAGTATGGTATCTTAGTCTGGGGAGGAGCTAGTAAAACTCTCATTCAACCCTTATTTGTAATTCAAAAACTAGTAATAAAAACAGCTTTCCAAAAACATAGACGTTACCCAACTGAACTGCTTTTTGCTCAATCTCAAATTCTATCCATCCGCCAGATTTTTATTAAAACTGTTTTAGTATACCTAAACTCACACAAAGAACTATTTCTCACTCCCGTTTGTCACCAACATCGCACTAGGAGTGCCGTGAGCGTTGGCCTGCAGGTACCTCGAGTGTTCAAAACAGTTAATTTGACTAGTGCATTTTATATTGCAAATTTTCTTTTTCGAAATCTTCCACCAGACATAAGAGACCTGCAGGTATCGCATAGTGCGTTCAAGCGTATAATTAATAACTGGCTGTTGGGGCTCGGCCTTGACCGTTCTGAGCTTCTTATCGGCTCCGAATACCTTTGACTTACATCCGCACTCGACCCTCGCCCACTTACTATCTACTACTGACTAACGTACTTATTCTTCGATGACATAACATTTACGTTTTACATGGACAATTTACAATTTGTTTAGTCAACGGCCCCTAAAACTAAAACTAAAACTAAAATTAAAACTAAAAGAACAAAATAAATCTAATAGCGAATTTTCTTTTTCTAAATTCAAATCTTGATGCTGTGCTGTGGTATGTATTTATTTTTATCACCATAATATTTATGTTTTTACTATATTCTCTAATATCTAAAGCTGTCTTAAATTTTCCGTTTTTTAATCGAGTTTTAAAAATATTTATAATAAAAGTATAATTTATGACTAGGTTTTCTTATAGTGGATAAGAACTCGTACCGCGCACAGGCCCTTCATGGCCTATGCGGTACTATTTTTCGTACCTAAATCTTTAATAATTGTATTTTGTAATTTAATGAAATAAATTTGATTTTGATTTTGATCTGTAATTCTTTTAGCTATACTCTTTATTCTCATGAAAAATGATACGTATACTTTAATTACATTCTTAAGTGTAATTTCTGATGATAAATGTCCATATAATTCTTATTGATTGCAACATTTTCTTAAGCTTAACATATACAGTTGAAAGCTCACTAGCGTTGATTTTATGACTACCAACATATATTATACCTGCTGATAAGTCTATTAAAGTCTTTTAAGTAGCCAAGTCTCTAAAGCTTAAAAAAATAAGTTAACGTAAACATATTACATAAACTCATCAGACAAAATCCTCGATATTAAGATTATGTTCAGATAAACTACGCATATACTTAGGGCACTTGTGGCAGGATAATATATAGATAGAAAAGATAATCATATAAACATGCAATGCTCTCAATTCCTGGAGCCTTACAGGGATAACGTAAATATACCTGGAATCCGTACTTGAAGGTAATGCAGTGCTCATGTCTTCCAATAAATGGCTCTTATTATTTAAAACACAGTGCAACGCAATGCCAGGTTTTTTTTAGTCAGGTAAACTGGTGACTATATAATCAAGAATAAGATTAATAATTATTATTTTCTCCACAAATATTACAGATTCTTTACACTCACATTTTGTAATTTTTTTAAAAATAAATATATTTTCAATAATATACTAGAAAGTCTTCCAAATAGACAAATAATAAATGTCAACAAATGTCTATACACTTCCGGCAGACTGACTTGAGATAAAATAACACTGTAACAGATAATACACATAAGCTACTTAAACTATTATAAGATTAAAATAAAACATATATTTAAAAAATGGATGTACATTCTTCTGTCCATTATACTTGGAGAAAAAATAGGGCCTCCAAGGTTTAGCCTGATTTGAGGTTCCTTCATTTCAATTTACAAATGCAAACAGCGATCATATAAGAATTATATACAGAAAACAATAAATCGATCTCTTAAGGTTTAGTGTCAAAGTTTAACTTAGCAGAAATTGATAATATGCCAAAATTGTAATTATTGGAAATCCTGCCAATGCAATAAATAATAAACCTATATATACTTTAAGATTAAGAACAAAAATAATACCTCTTCCAAACTAAAAAGCCATTTCTTTAACCTTTTCACAAAAATATTTGTGCTCCTGGATTACTTTATTTCATCAGGCAGCCTATTAAAGATTCTAGAAGCTATAAAACGGTATGATCTTGAGAACATCTTTTTTTGGTTTAGGTTTACAAAAGGAAAATTACAAAAGCATAACTGATTAAAGTAAAATAATACATCATAAGGTAGTTAAATATTTTTGCTGCGGTATATAAAACTATGGTTGTGAATAGTGTTCCATACATTCACAATTATTACGTTATAATATAAAATTACTCATAAAACCAGTATGGGTTAGGTTGTTTGGTTCAATAAAAAAAAATAACTTTTTACATTTATTGAGATGCTATTTCAAACAATGAGCCCAACAAATTACGCGTATTCTCGCTACATTTCCATTCTAAAGTGTGGCTCTTTTGTCAGCGCCAAAATTAAAAGAGGATCTAGACACATCAATCGTTAACAGGTTTATCTGATGAAAACTATTAAAAGCTGATAAAAACTCTCATAGTAATGTGGTCTTTATTGTCACTAATAGTATCGTGTCTCGTACTATTGTAGACTTTATATAAGATACAGTTTTCTATCTAATTAAGGGGCATAGGATATTTAATTTATAAGCTTAAAACAAATAGTTAAAATAATTAGATACACAACCCTCTATTGGTAACTACTCAAACTACGTCTACTTAAAATCCTAACTTAGATAGAAATATATATAACCGTGTGTTAGAGGTGAACAAGTATTACATGACCATTTCGTTGGTTGAAATATGGTAACTTAGTTTTATGAAAATTAAAGTATGACTTTAAAAAATTCGCATAACGGGTGAAGAAAACAAACATTAAAATTATTTAAGAACTGTTTTATCGGAATTTTAACTATGCCGAAATTTCAAAATTCAAAAATTTTTTGATAGCAATGACATAGCATACTCATGTATAGATTACTATTTTAATGTATACATTTCAATTCAAGATTGTTTGATATAAACAAGCTTATGTTTTCAAACTATTACATCTAGGAAACTATTCACTTGTCTAAATTCCAGAAAAAGTTTAACAAAATATTTCATATACAAGTAAAAATTGAAGAGAAAATAATTAAACAAAACCTTACACCCGCAAACATTACTTTCCGCTGTTTAAAGTCAAGGCGAATTCGAGTTGTGATCAAAACAGGAAAGTAATAAAATGTTTCATACTTCGGTTTTTAGTGGTGGTGAAGATATAAACAAGGCAAAAATGCGGCAATCTTAAGTTTCGAAGATTTTTAATCTTTTGTTCACTCAAACGTTATATTAAAATTCCCTTCGTTCATAAACATATCATTAAAAATATATTTAATGGCTACTATTATTAATTTACTTATTGACATGCCTTATAAATTTTTACCAGGCGCAATCACCATAAAATAATTTTTATTGAGAAAAATTAGAACGATTATGGATAAAACCAAGAAAAATTTATAAGAAGGACAATCTATTGCAAAGGTCTGAAAATGATGGAGCCAATAAATGAAATAATACTTATAAAACGAACTAAAATGTATAGTATAACCTGCTAGCTGCAAATAACCGTTCATGCCAGATAAGTTATAACCAGAGGTAATACAATTTAGAATAAATATAAGAAAATACTGTGATCAACAGAAATATCTGCTGGTAAAATAGTTGTGTTGTTAGCCAGGCGAATACAGAAAAAATGTTGAAACATAACAAGTATCACGAGTTATAGCACAATTAAATCCAAACTGCTCTCAGTCGACCGAACTCTATTTTCCTCCTCACTGGTTGGCTGTTGGCCCTGACATTGACGTTCAGCTTTTATACTAAGTAATCTTAAAATTTCCGTTTTTCAATTACAGTTTAGTTTTTAGATTTCATTCTAATGATTTGCTGTATTTCTATACTTTAGTACATTCTATTGTTTTTGGAAAGGCTCATGATTACAGGAAGGGGGAAGTGGAGGTGGTGGATGTAAGGTAAGTAAAAACATACAATATAAATTTTAAAATATTTTCTGAAAATAAAAATAGATTGCATTAATAATATTTATTTGTTATATTTCAAGGGCTTTAAATTGGTAAATAAATCGTGATAAAGATAAAGGGCAACATTACCTTAGTATGAAATAGTTTAAAGTAAAAAATAAAGAAGCGTAATAGTACATTACGTTATTAGGCCGGGAAGTACTGTTTTGCCGGACGAGAATGGTAGTTGATGATTTTCATGTGAGTACGGCAAAACTTCCCAGCCGTGTAACGTACGATATTTTTCATCATACTACGCAGAAAAAAAACATTCTCTCAATCATAATGTAGTCCTTGCATAAACATACTTCTCATACCTTCAAACCTAACCTATAACAAACAGAACACACATTTATTTGCTACGGATGCAGTGCTGCCACTTCATTCCTTTGAAAAGAAACCAATAAACCACTAATAAACAAGCATTAAACGTCGGTTTGCTGAAATCTGCTGATTGTTTACTTCCGTTTCATCCGGCCTAAGCCGGCAATGGGTGGCTTTCCAGCCAACAAAAAGGAACTGAAAACAGATGTTTCTGTGTTAGAATGATGAAAAAATTAAAAAAATCCTTAAGATATTTAAATATCATTTTGATATTTGGTTATAGGAGATGAGCAAAATATACTACGGTTTTAATTGATGACAATTTTATACACTTTTGCTAATGTACCCCTCTTTTATCTGCAGGATATTTGTCCAGGGGAACATTCTCCACAATACAGTAATATTTTTATAAACCCAAAAATGTTTCCTTTCTTAAGAGGTTAGATGTTGGAATCTTTAGTTTTTAGATAATATTTATCTGTTTATATTTTCATAATTTTTCCAATAAATATTTGTGCAAATTCAAACTTTCTGGATCATCTGGCGGTAGGAAAACATTTTTGTACCTAGGTCAGTGAGTGAGTTGCACGTGCGATATTTAGGTTGTTTGGAATAAAATTTAACCTTTAATTCTAACATAGCTTAAAGCATTTATAGACAATCACTGTGTATTTTCGGTGCTTAGCTAAGAAGAAACGTTTTGGGATCGTTTTGCTTTGTCTTAACAACTATCAATAAGGAACGATAGTGGCAACATCAGAGATATTCAAATAAACACAAAGACCTCCTCAAGTTTCCTCCTGAATTATTTATAAGGGTGTGAATGGTTGCCAAACATCGGCTGTTTTGAATAACTTTATCTCAATATAAAATATTGTTTCGTGGTTCCTTGGGAAAAATAAAAAGTAAGTCGTTTGGAATTCATCAGCCAGCCTTTTAGAGAATGTAAAGCTAAAATAGTTTTTACTGGAAATATTTTTTATAAGAATAAAAAAGTAACAATAAATAAGTAATGTGCCACATAAATTCTCTCTACATTATTTATCAACCATCATCAATAAATGTGATGCTGGATAAGATATAGTGACCTAAATTCTGTGATAATGTGTAATAAGTTATGTCCATATGGTATTCCAGACCATTTTGATTTTGTGTTTAATCCAACGTTTAAAATACTAAAACAAAAAAATTATGTTTTTATATTTCTGTCGAATATTCATAGTGATCAGTCACTATACACTGACAAAGATTATGAATTTCACATTTTGATGGTTATAAAACAACGTTTTAGATATCAAAGTTATCAAAAAAAGTTACTTTAATTTTCATTATGAATTTTGTAATAGTCAGGTTGGTGTACCGATAAATGAATAACTCAAGTGAAAACTATTTTGCAAAACAAAAATATATCAAGCATATTTTATTTTGCTTAGCTTTAATTTGTAGGTTAAAATGCAGGTACTTATCGGTTAACGGGAGGCCACCCTTATACAGCGCGCTGCGGCGGTTATGTTAGGTTTGGTTATCATAAATATGTTAGTAAGACTTTCCTCGTTTCGTTACGAATCGAACGACATCAAATGAGTTTCATAATTTTGCCTGCCAAATTCCGTTGACAGCTGATGCGTGCACTACGGTCAACGACCTGACCTTGGTTGGCTTACTTGAAGGATATTTGGCGAACTATATTGGCGATGACGCGTTCAACTCAATTCTCATTAATATCGCTGCCTTCTGGGAGACAGATAACAATATCCAATTTTGACAGTAAGTCAATTAAAGTATGTTCTTTCCAATTATGTAGATATTTTTGGTATCCAGTAAAAAAATCTTTTAAAAATAGTGGCCTCTATATAATACCAAAGTACCGAAACGGCTTCTCTCTCGGTTTTGGGCAAGTCCCATATTAGCATACGATCACTAATGTTCGGAGAATCAACGCACGACAAATATAAGGTATGCTCAATGCGATTGTAGAATGAAATGACAGTAACTCGACGACAAAATCAATTGCACGATATGATAAGCGGCACAGTGCGCGGAGCAATGACCTTTGCCCGACCTTGACCTAGTAACAACAATGCAGGCTGGTTTTTGAGGGATACCGATAGTCAATAATCAGTTTGAAAATCCGTAGTTGAGTTATTCTCCTACGCTGGCTGAGATGAAGCTCTGAAACTGAGCTCGCTGTAGTACAGTGACAGCTGGAATCTGCTGTCTATCTGTACCTGACGAGACGAAACAACGTCGAAACAGCTCGCCACGTCGTCGGCACATCTCTGCCTCATGCCTTTTACATGCATAGCGACGAATAGCGCTCACCGTAAGGCGATGCCATTCTTTCGCTTCCATGCAGAAGTAGGCCATACCGCTTGAGTAAAGATGGCAACCACCAGTCTTTAACACAGCGCTCACCAATCGATGTTTTCTCTTGGCGATGCCATGTTATGTTACATGTGGAATGCCCTCTTAGCGGAAACGGGCTCTAGGCTTGCCAATCGCTGTAGCCGGGTAGAACCGCACAGCTAGTCGCACTGTCCGCCCTTCAGGGCTGAGACAGTACTTGCGAATTGGCTGCCCAAGTGTGGCAGAGGAAATGCTGGAGCAGTAACCATTGGTCGGTTAGTAGACCAAGCCCCCGATCACTTAGCTCGGTAGCAGGTTCTGCCACTGGATAACACGCCCAGATGGGATGTCGTCAGCTCGCATTTTCCTTGAAGCGTTTTGAGATGTCTGTCTCTCGTCAGGTGCGCGAAGAAGCGCACGACGCTTGTCACGGACGGAGTAATCCGCGTGATTCTGTATCTTCACTGTACTACAGCGAGCTCAGTTTCAGAGCTCCATCTCAGCCAGCGTAGGAGAATAACTCAACTACGAATACAATTCCTGGCTAAGAAAGATCGTGGACGTACAACTTCGTCCATCTCAAGTTTGAAAATATTATCTTTTGATTAAAAACACTAGAAAACATATTTTCAACAATTTTAGATCGTTTAATGGGTGGTACTTATCCCGTTAACCGATAAGTACCAAAATGCAGCATTGGACATTTATTTAAAATGTCAAAGTGTCTAAGGACCTATAGTTTGGATGTTATCAGCAAGCCTAGTTTACATTTATTTTGTACCTGCAAACTATTTCCAAAATGTATCTTCATCAAGAGATAGTTCACATGTTACTCTTGAATTCTCAATACATTTAATTATATACATTACACGTAAACACTTGGTTTCGCTCATCACGAATTGCGATCCCTTGATCATTGACATGGTTATAGAAAAATAAAAAAAATCATCATAATTCCAATAGGGAAACAATTTCCTACTCATAAAACTTAATCCTTATACGACAAACAAGCTTTGGAAAGTGTAACGGATAAATATAAAAGAAATTAGCGAGTATAGTTAAATTAACAAGACATCTTGGCCTTAACAGTCATTTACTGGTGCACTCACCCTAATTGTTCACTGATTGTCCCACACATATACGCCACTCAGACCCACAGAAAAACCTAAAGCCACAATCATAAAAACCAAAATATTTTCCATATGTTTTAAAGCACAATGAAATCTATAAGACGTAGTCCTTTAACAAATTTTTCGTCACTGCAAATTATAAGTGTTTTCAATTTTGTATTCAGGCACAAACTATTACTTATAAATCAGAAAAACAAAGTTTTTCACATTATATGTTTTCCCAATTGATCTATAGCTATATCGATCAGAGATTAAGATCAGGGCCGAAGTAGCAGTCGAATATGAAGAACATGGAGTCCATCTGGTTTGCCTTTGTCTGGATTTGACATTAATAGCCTGCAATGGCACGTTCTGTACTCGTTCGTCATCAAATTTAAATTTAAATTCAAAGTTGTTTAATAAAATAAAATTATAAACCGGTATAAGTTATTTCGAAAACTCATGGATTTCTGATTTGGTGAGAATAATCGGTATTGAAAAATTCAAATATATGTCTTAATAGTTTAAATATTGAATTATTCGAATTTTCTAACTGAGCCATTTAAAATAAGTGCAAAGACTTTTAAAGAAAGTTCACTTTACACCTATAAATTATTTAGACCATTTATATTAATCAGATTGAAAGTATAACTCTGGATTTATAGTTCAGTGAATTTATTCTACCATATCATCTGATATATTGATTGATAATGTATTTGAAATGGATTCACTTTTCTCGAATTCCAGGAATGCCCTTGATGCTAAGCTGATAAGTGGTGTAGATAAGTGTTTCGACCATGTACTAAAACATGGTCCTTTAGAACAAACTGTCAGAAATTTCCATGTTTTTATTTGGAAAAATTAAAGTTCCTCCGTTATTCGTAATCCGATCATCATAATTTTAATATCAGCGTTAATTGGATTTTTCACAACTTTTTTGTCTCTTGTATAATTTTTCTAAAATTTACTGTTTTTAAGATATTTAGCTTTGAAAACAAAAAACAGTCGCCATTTTGAAATGGTACAAAGTAGAAATTTGATACTACATACAAAAATAGGTCTTAATAGTGGTCATCCATGTACCAAGTTTGAAGTTTGTACGTTAAGAGGTTCATGAGATATGATTAAATATGTAAAAATCACAAACAGACACACAGACGGAAAACGAAGCACTTTTGGACCTATGTTTATATGAACTTTTTTTCTTATTTTTACCTGTACTTTCATATACTAAAATATTTTACCATAATTTCGGGACACCCTGAATGTATAATGTCGATACATACATTGTAAATAAACTAATCTACAATTATAATTGTTCAACCCTGAGTTTTCATATTACGGCAATGGACTATAATCATTAAAAGAAAGACAGATTATTAAAACCTACAAACAATATGATGGTGTCAATTTCAGTTAAATTCAAAATTTTCACAGCAATATCCTGTAAAAATTTAAGGTAACTCCATAGTAGGACCTGTATTAATAAGGTATAGTTATTAAAGATAAAATAAAAAAGCATTTAAATTTAATATTACGTGATCAAACTCAACTTGTACACTATATAGTTTGATCCAATGTGTGGTACAACAGTAAGTCGTCAGAGGGCCACCGCACTGCCTCAATCTGTGTTGAGGCCTGTGTAATTTGCAAAGTCATTTCTCATCTTGCCAGCTTATAATTAGATCTTCGTATGAGAACGTTCCGCTCTGACATCGATGTAAGCATTGTTGAAACAGAATCATTAACCCTGTTAAGATTTTTGTCTGGGGATTCAAACAATAGTAAAATATAAATCGTATAAGTAAATCTTTCTCAATAATTTAAAATCACTCAGGCTATAACATGTTTAATGTTAAAACTATTTATTTCACATTCACGTAGATTACTCTAATATAATGGTGAGTATAATTTTATTAAGAATGTAAAAAATATATCTATTATTTTGACACACGCTTCCAAGACAGAATTTTTCTATGTCATGCCTTATCTCGAAATTCTAAATAAGTATCGAAAAACATAATATGTTCAGTTTAATTTAATACAAAATAATTTATTAATAGAAGTCAAAATAGAGTTTAATAATTTTATATCCAAATTGATTCTCACGTAGCTTTAAACAAGCAACACAAATTAAATGTTTGCATTATTAACTGATTACTCTTATCAAGAAATCGTTAAATCGTAATTCAATAATCAGTACAATGAACCGTCCTTTCTTATTACAATAAACCAGATATCGAAAAAATATTAAATTTATGTAATGAGCAAGATTTAGTAAAACAAGTAATGTTCGAAAAATTTACATATTATTAAGTTAGGGTTTGCTTAACTGACCAAACTAAGCTTAGTTAGTTCTAGCCTACTTTTAAACGTCATCATTTTTACATTTGTCTTTCCAGACACTAATTCTACTTGTGATAGCAAATAAAATAAAATTTTCTTCGAAACACCTTTAACATACATTTCATATTACCTTAATAATATTATGACCAAACAAATTCTAAGTCCAGAACAAAGAATATTGATTTTGTTAATGCTGTAGGCCAAAAAAGCAGGATGCTAAACTGAGCTACCCGAGCCCGCTGCCACTGTCACTGTTATTTAATTTATTTCCTGCGATCGAGCCTGCGTCGTGGTGGGGGAAGTAGAATATTTATTTTTACACTCTCTCTCATGTGAAACTTGAAATACAACATTCTTTAGTACCAGGATAAAGATTTAAATTTTTTGGTAGATCAATCCCAACAGTACAAAACCCTATAACGGTTTGTGCGATATTTTTTCTATCAATACGACAACACTCTGAACTCTCAATTATAGTGGTAAATTGCAATTTCAAATAAGTTTTTCAATTAGCATTAATATTCTATACGTGTCAAACTTGTTTCGGGACAAAATAATAAAATAAAACGTACAAATATTATGATAATTTGATTATAATAATCAGCGAGTAAGCAATTGGGAATTTAACGCAACTAGCAGGGGACGTTCGAAATAAGCAATGTACAATTTAATCTAAGAGGAGAGGAAATGAGAAAGGGTGGAATCGCCTCGACTTATTAAATGAATACTTTCCCAGCGCCACTGATCTATTTGCTCTCTTCCATCTTTCGTTCGAAATTAGTTTTGAAACTTGAATATTGTTCAAAATGCCTCATTATAGACTTAATAACACTTTTTTATGTTTCTTTAGTGAGAAAAAATACTTAAATTAAAGTAAAAATATTTGGACCTGGAATCAATGTAAATAGGACAAGGTCTCTTGGCTTCCTGAACTTTTAGGTATTTTTCTGCAATGTCTAATGCAATCGGCTGACCTATCTCTTCTCTTAGCTGAACGGTATTAATGTTTAACAGAATAATGTCAATGAATTTACACGGGTTTTTTACAGTCGATGGGTTTGAGAGTAAGCTTAAAATTGAAGCTGAATCGCAACTATTCCTACGAATATTTATCATCATACGTAACGAAATTTTCAAATGATATAATAATAATAATTTATTTTAGGAGATTAAATATCCAATGTAATAGTTACAGTAAAGCAAATATTACGTTATTGTATTTCCTTTCAACTAAAAAAACTTACTTTTGCTGCGATTTATTTACAAAACATTCCAAAAGTAAACTAATTCACACATTAACGGTTTTTTCCATTATTATTTTTTATTTTATTTTTAACAAATTAAACTTAATTAATGATTAATCTGAACAGGTATCACAACTTATATCCCCTGTTCTTCATAACTGTTTTCCTAATCTGAATAAAACCAACTATGAATTACTTATTGTTCATTCAAAATTTTATAGTGATACCGGTGTTTCGTGATTAGTCTATTATATTAATTATTATTTAGTTCTGAACGTTTCAATTCAATACAGCTAAAATAATCATCGACATTGAGCATCCAAAAACACCTACTTTTAAGGCTTTTATACTTGTAATCTTCGTTTACATGCTTAGATAAGAAATAGACGTTACACTCTAGTTAGAGTCAAAGTTATACAAAACATTCACAGTTTTGTGGCCATTCACACTCTTATAAATAATTCAAAAGAGAAAACCCCCATGCCAATGTATTTCTTGATAACTTCGTATATTCACTACACCTGTTCAATTCACTTTTTTTCACGTATATATTAATGTATTTCATAACACTTCATTTTTACGTGAAAAGATACATTAATTATTTATCGATTAAAACTTCCCAGTCTATTAAGACGAAATAACAAAACGTTTTGCATAAAATGTTTATTAAATATTTCACTATTTAAGGTAGCCAAACTACACTATAATAGTGGATCACTTTTGTTTACTCTCGGCATTTTAAAGTAAATGTATAATTTCGACAAAAATAAAAGGGCAAAGAAAGGTGGGGTCTAAAATAAACATTATAATGTGAATATTTCTGTCACCACACAGAAGTTGTATACCTATGTCCTGATGATTATGATAAAACAAATTTCACCTACTAAAATGAACTTAAAGGCCTACAAGAAATGATAACATCTTTAACAGAATATATATATATACATTTAACCAAATATTGGTGTACTTTACTAATTCAAACTTCATTAATATATTTAATAGTATCTTAAATATCTTTAATAATCGCAGTACTGGAATATTATTGTATAAAACTATCATATAACACTCAGACTTATCACATAAAATTAAAACAATAGGAATATTCTTGTAACTGAAGGAAAGAGAAATTTTCAAATTGAAGTTAATAAGTGAACTAGGAAATCAAGAGGCAAAGTGACGCGGATAACACGAGGACTTCTCCAGTAAATGCCTTGTAATCTCTCTGAATCACGCCAAGTTGGTCAATCCCTGCCATTCTACTGCAGGCTGGAGCTGTGAAAAGGAATACTTGTAAACAAGAATTAACTAGAGAAAGTAATTAGCTGTTATGAGACAGGAGATTACATCGGTCCTGTGTTTGAGTTATTGGAAAGACAATGAGTCCATTAAGGCACCTTTGTCCTGGTCTGCGATGATGGCCTGCCTGCGGGGGTCGACGATGACACAACCCAGTCTCAGGGGGAGTTGACTGAGAGGAGGTACGAAATTCATCTTGTACTATTGAAGAGCTAATTGCCTGAGCCTCAATTGTCCATTCCCTTTCTAGTTTTTGCAATAATTTTAATTGTTTGAGGCTTGTTTTTTGTCAAATGTTTTTTGTTATTTATTAATTTGGCCTTTATTTACTAAGGGGTGTAATAGTGGGCTGGTTGATAAGTTTAATAAGTTCGCTAAAAATCAACATCGCCTTTGTTGATAAAACTGTTGGTAATTATATTTGGTTAAATCACCAACAATCTACAGGTAAAAATCGATTTAATATTGAATTATTATTTCAAAAACGTACAAAAACAAGCTATAAAATTTGTTGGTTAAAGTCATTCTCACCATTTTAGTATTGTCTAGTTCAATAATTGTGACTTCTGACACATGGTTTCAGTTTGTAACCTTTTCTTACAAACATTATTTATTTATTTATTTAGAAATACTACATACCAGGCTGGTGCCCAATTACAATGCAGTACATAATCAATTATACAAAAAAAATAACAGGGAAGTCCATACTAGAATTATAAATAAGAAAATGATTTACTATAATCTATAATATCATTGGTTTAGAGCGTAGAACCACATTATGAAGCGCGTGTTTAGCTATGCAGGCTGGAACACGTCCAAGATGGCGGCCACCCAAACATAACCGGCAGATGTTTTGATGAAGAGGCGATGCATTACAATCCGTCATTAATAGACATGTAGTTTAATGTGAAGAATTTTTATATCGGCCATAAACTACATTTAATTTGACTCCTCAGCTAAATTTTCAGAGAACTGAAATAGCTTATAGTTAGTTTAGTTACTAAGAGTATTACATGAGGAGCAATATAGTAAATGAATAAAAATAACTCAGGTGGTTTTCGGTTAGAGGTGTTCGATAAGAATCTACAGTTTTATAACTGTCGCCAATTCTTGGGGCCCACGCCGACCATAAGACTAATGTTAATTTTAGCATTGGTCTTATGGACGGCCAAAAATTGGCGTCAGTTAATTAATATACTAATAATTAATATATTAATAATTAATAATCACCTTTTTGCTAGAAAATATCCTCCGATTATTAAAAACCACACGGGGAGATTAAACAATCCAATAACAAGTGGATATCCGCACCTCGCGTGTTTCATTACTCATCCTCGGCCAGCCCGCCGCCCCGGCGATGAAAGTTTTGCAACGCTCAACATTTTATTGCATTCCACTTCCTGTGGAATTTGTCGTTTATGTAAGGTTTGCTGAATTACAGAGAGTGCATTCGACGAAAAAATATTAAAACTTACCTATGTGTTTTAAGACAAAATATTTACCATTAGAGACACATATTAGTTTTTACTTGGATTATCTGCTTTTTTTAACCACATGTGTCTTAGTTATTTCTGTCAATATATAGCCTGTGAATTTGTGAAGGACACCTTAAGAATAAAAATTCTTCAATGACTTTAACGTTATGTATCTTAAATCGCATTCTCCCTTATACATTTATATTAGGGTAGAAGGGTATAGTTTGTGGGATATTGAATATTGAAATATTAACCAAAATTTATTTAGTAACATACTCTGTTTGATTATCTATGATAGGGAAGACCACAAAGAGTATTTGCACTGATATTTGTCAAAAAAAAAGAAAGTACGACATGCACTTACAACAAACAACCTTCCTTTAACCAAGCCAAGCATAATGTAATTGTCTGAGCTGATGGAATAAATTTAACAGGGATTAGAAGAGCTCCAAGGCTTCTAAAAGATAAATGCTGCAGTAATTTATAACTATTTATACTTTGGTTTTTGTAGACGTGGTTTTTTATAACTGTCCTTTTTTAAGGCTTATTTTATGTTACTTGTGGCATACACAAATTCTGCTAACCAGATGATTAGGAAAATGAGTAACTTGCCTTACGTTAGTTAATTTGAATAACTGACTGTTTTTAAAACTAAGTAGATAAAATGTCTTACTTGTAACAGTAGCGTGACACTACATCAGATATAATGCGTGCAAATTATGAACGTATTCGTTCACTAATAACTTAATTGAATATTAAACCCATTGTGATGATTTTAGTTATTAATATCATTATCTAGTTATTTTAGTTATTAATATCATTCTGGCCTAAATAATTAAAAGACAATTATTTATTCCTTCAAAAACAAACACATATTTAAATGGACATCGTCATTAATAAATAATAATAATAATTTATGATATACTCAGAACATGCAGAGAGATGAAAAGAAAAAGAGCTGAATCATAATTATGTTTTACCTCGTCGTCTAACTGTTGTGCTCTACAGAATTTTTGACGACGTTCATAATATTGAATGTCTTTTTACTTATATTGCATTCAAAAAAATATTTACAGCAGATATTAAAATTAAAATTTAACTTCTTAATGACTGAAAACATTAACAATAGACATTTTTTAACAAGTACATTCTAAAAAAAATCTGAAGATATAAAAAAATATTCTTACAACAATTTTAGCATTATTCATTACCCCAATCAATGTTTTGGGCATTTAATTCAAAAATAAAGTCAAACTACATATATGAAATAGTGTAAGGGAATAAAAACCCGTATTTATTTGCTTTCGCTAAAAAACAAACGAATGTTATAACATTGTGTCTTATCATTATAAATAGTAGAAGGGAAGGTCAAGCATTGGTATTGTTAATGTACTCGAACTTGAATTATAGGACAGACCTGAGTAATCAAATCCAAGATAATCTTTCACAAATGTGATTTCCTCTTTAAGTCTCTAAATATATCATTTTAAGCTAAAAAATTAAGCAGTGTTTACGGCATAAAAATATCATTTTTAAAATTCAATACTGTTAATTATGGATAAGGGTTTAACAAATGAGATTAAATATTTCATGATTATGAACCTCCGATATTGTAATTAATACTGGCATTGTGTGGATGCGTTGTTACCCACTCGGGGAACAAACAATAGCAGGGAATAACTTCCAACGGCCGCGCTTCATCTTGTTAAGTATCCAAGCGCCTCTAATCCCTGGTAAATTGACTCCATCAGCTCGGATAATTTAACTCTTCGCTCAAGATTTTGTTTAGAACCATTTGTTTTCCTAATTTTTTTATCTAGTTTTCACTACTTATTACTAAATTTGGATCTTTTCCGTTATACGTATACCACTGTTTCGGATTTGTTTTTCAAGCTTGATTTGTGTAAACTAGGTTAGATTAGGTTAGGTTAGGTTAGGATAGGAAAGAAAGTTAGGAAGAAATAGAAAAAAAGACTAGGACAAGTCTTGACTGTCAGTAGCGATAGCGGATATTTTCCGTTATACGTATGCCACTGTTTCGGGTTTGTTTTTCAAGCTTGATTTTAGTAAATTAGGTTAGGTTTAGTTTAACCTAACCTAAACTAACCTAACCTATCCTTATCTAACCTAACCAACTGCAAGTGGTACTGCTAGACGGCCAGACGCTGGCTTATCGCGTCTAGACAGAGATAACGGTAGATAAGGTATCGAAACCGCAGGTAAAATATTCTTACAAGGGATTTCCAATTTAAAACGATTAATAACAATTATCTGGCCTACTTAATGGTGCTCGATCAAAAATCAAGTTTGAAGGGTAAATTTGGAATGGTGGTATACGTATAACGGAAAAGATCCCTATATTTGTCTCACTTTTAAGTTTCTTGCGTCGCATAGTTTCATCGTTACCAAAACTAAAAAACTATTAAAAGTATTGGCAATAATTTGTAAAATTTTAGATTTTAGGCATTAAATATTTTCCTGTTTTTATAAATACTGATTATCGAGTAATATACTGTTTAACAACGTAAAGCTTTTATTTTGAAAAGTTAAGTAAAAAGAAGAAAACTAATTTCCTTTGTCAAAAGCAACCCTTACCAGATTCTTATCACGGTACCACATCGTTGAGAACAATAAGGCTAACACTATTGATTATACTTATTACCTGATTATAATTACACTAACAAACTGCTATAGTATACTTCAATTTTACAGTTTTTTGTTAATTATTTTTATGCTCTCGGAGGAAAGTTGAGAGACTTCGGTAGTCTAAACAGCCGAAGCGGTAGGTAAGGTCCTCTGAGAACTATTAGATACAGACCTTGGCCAGGAGGTTTTACGCTTAATTGTAAAGTTAACATAATGAGCTGATTTTTGCCCAACTAAGATTTATGAATCCTCTCACTCAGTCCTGATAATATCCCTCCTTTTAATATTAGCGTTTTATTAGATTTTATGGAAAAAAGAAAAGGTTGTTTATTTTTGTACTTAATTCTTCCAATAAATATAAGTAAATTGAACTCTCTTAAACATTATTTTAACTTTATGAATTAAACAGCATTTTTAGTAGAAACACATTTTATAATAGCTTACTAATTTCTTAAAAACAATTAAGTTGTGGCTAATGCTTATAGTTCAGTAAATATTAACTTTATTATTTCTTATATAGTTTTAAATCGTCAACTAATCTTCATATAATAAGATTATGTATAATCAAGATTATATTGTGATAGTATAATGAAAGTTACAAAAGAGAGAACTTATACTATATTTAATTTATATCAGAGCTCTTTATAAATTAAAAGAGAAAAGAGAATTTAAATACGTTCTCTTAAATGTATTTAATTCCTCTCTTCTCAACAATTCCTTAATTCCTCTCTCTAATAACAATGATTCTTTTCCTTAAAAAGCTTATATAGTAGTTTATCAAGGAAAGCTGAGTATTCACCCGTATATATTTTATAGCTTATAAGGTGCATTGGTTTATGAGATATAAAAACGTATCACTGAATTCCAATACGAATCCTCAATATACTTACTTTATCCTTCAAAACCCCAAGGAATAAGGTCGCCACCCAGGTGTTTGGTACAGTATTATTCTCTTGAGTTTGTTTGTTTCATGTGTGTCAAAGTATGTACTAGAGATTAAACAGTACTGCTGCGTACTGTTCAAAACCAATTGTTGTTTAACTCATCATTGTTATTCTCAATTGATATTTAAACTGAGAAGCGATAATGTGAAAAGAAAAACTATTCAGCCACACAATGCTACTCATACATCCCAAGACACACATACCAACAGCCAAAATACTAAGAAATTATTTTGTTAGTAATAAGACCCATTTTGAGCGAAATTATTTTTCATTTTTATGAAAAAGATAACTGTTGTCCTTCAGGCCAAAAAATCTTATATTCCTGACAATAAAAAATTTAGTACATCATTAATTTAAAGTAAATCCTCCTCATAACATATTTGGGGATTTATATATAGCATAATTATAGTCCAGGGTATATGATTCTAAATAATATCAGTAAAAGAATTATACATTATCTTTGGTGTATTCAAGACTTCAGACTACAAGGTAATTGTCAATGAGAAAGCTGGAGAAAGATGAATTTCTATATTGTTGTTGGTATTCGCCATGCGCTATTCCGACGGCGCTACGATGTATATTATTGATAAAATAATTGCACTTTATTTTTATAGTTTTTTTAATATTCTGTTGATGTGTATCAATCATTATGTCTGTTGATTATGATATAATGACAACGTCTTGTTGACGATAACATACGAATGGATAGTCGGTTGAATTATTGTGTATATCAGTTCGACAGCAGTGGTTGTGCTGCCAGTGACACAACCTGTCTTACTGGATAGTCGGTTGAAGTATTGTGTATATCAGTTCGACAGCAGTAGCTGTGCTGCTACTGACACAACCTGTCTTACTGGGTAGTCGGTTGAAGTATTGTGTATATCAATTCGACAGCAGTGGCTGTGCTGCTAGTGACACAACCTGTCTTACTGGATAGTCGGTTGAAGTATTGTGTATATCAGTTCGACAGCAGTGGCTGTGCTGCCAGTGATACAACCTGTCTTACTGGGCAGTCGGTTTGAAGTATTGTGTATATCAGTTAGACAGCAGTGGTTGTGCTGCTAGTGACACAACCTGTCTTACTGCGTAGTCGGTTGAAGTATTGTGTATATCAGTTCGACAGCAGTGGTTGTGCTGCCAGTGACACAACCTGTCTTACTGGGCAGTCGGTTGAAGTATTGTGTATATCAGATCGACAGCATTGGCTGTGCTGCCAGTGACACAACTTGTCTTACTGGGTAGTCGGTTGAAGTATTGTGTATATCAGATCGACAGCATTGGCTGTGCTGCCAGTGACACAACCTGTCTTACTGGATAGTCGGTTGAAGTATTGTGTATATCAGTTCGACAGCAGTGGTTGTGCTGCCAGTGACACAACCTGTCTAACTGGGTAGTCGGTTGAAGTATTGTGTATATCAGATCGACAGCAGTGGTTGTGCTGCTAGTGACACAACCTGTCTTACTGGGTAGTCATTTGAAGTATTGTGTATATCAGTTCGACAGCAGTGGCTGTGCTGCTAGTGACACAACCTGTCTTACTGGGTTGTCGGTTGAAGTATTGTGTATATCAGTTCGACAGCAGTGGTTGTGCTGCCAGTGACACAACCTGTCTTATTGGGTAGTCGGTTGAAGTATTGTGTATATCAGTTCGACAGCAGTGGTTCTGCTGCTAGTGACACTCAATTTCCTTACTGCAAATGTAGAATCGAAGCCAGTGCAGTTGTTACAGATCGCTTCCGTGTTTTTTATAATTTTCTCCACTGTAATAAAATTGTTATAATATAAATATTACATAAAATTTCTTCTTTTACATTATAACTTATTTATGTTGATTACGTACAATATAATTTACAATGTTAGATGTAGACACACTTTCTGGCTATTATTAACGTTTACTAAATATACACCTACGCCCCTCAATAATGTTTAGTAATTTTAAACATTAATTGTGGATTATTGATAAATATAAACAAATAATTTGTATAAGATAGTATTAAAAATAAATATACTATTACGTTTTAGTGGAAGATTGCGATGGAACTGCATTTAAAAATATTTAACCTTAACACACTTCAGTATTATAAGGATTCTATCAATATTCTTCATTCAAAATAATATTTATTATAAGGATTTTATCATTATTTCTTATTATTCATTGAGGTCAAAGGGCTTCGTCCCCTTGGCTGTGTTTTTCAACAAAGTTTTACGTGACTTGAAAGTAATTTCACACCTTAATCATCAAAATTATCAAAATTAGTTTACGATAAGCGCCTGTTGAGCTCACAAAAAATATATTCCTTACGAAAAAAAGTAAAAATATTACAATAGTTATAATTATTTTTAACTTTATTACGTCTTTTTTTGAACCGATTTTGATAATCGAGGTGTCAAATAACTGGAATTTTCGATAGGATTTTATAAATATAATTGATTATTCATTGAGATCAAAGGGCTTTGTTCCATTACTAATGTTTTATAGAATCAAATTTTACATGTATTACTTATGACAGGGGTAAATAGAATTGCAACATTTTACAATAAATATTAATAACGTTAACAATTATTTTTAACACCTATTGTAATTGTTAAAACTCATTGTATTGGAATCTTTTTTCTTTGCAAAAACGCCTCTTTCCCTTTTTATCTCTTATGATTTTCTTGTAGATTGAAACAATTTTTAAAGAAACACGGACCAGAAATGTTTTCTATTTAAGTTGGTAGCTGGAACACAGCAGGGGTGTCCAGGGAGTTTTGTGATTTTAACTAGGATGCTTTACTTTACATCTGTGCAAATTTTCAACATGGTCATGATTTGTCAGGTAGATTTTCTTGAAATTCCTGTACTGTGAGAGCTTACTATAGCAATAATGAATGGCACACGATATCGACGGCCAGTAAAGCACTTTTTTTGTAAAAAATCAACGCTGTTAATGTTGTTGGTGAATATTAAGACTGGGGCAAACAATGCGGGTACTCCATCACCACGCGACGTGCGGATGGTGTTTACCATTTCCCCCTGAAAGAGGACCAACTTTTAACAAGACTTTTGATTAATGAGTTTTTAGTAAGTATATTTTCTAAGTTCTCAGCGATTAAATTTTGTTTCCAGTATTTCTTGAAGTAAACATGGTTTTCATATTCCACAATTTATTGACCTAATTTTATTAAAAATGATAACTGATTTGAGATTATCTATATGAACTAAATTAGCATGTCGATGTAAAATTCCTACTCTTTCTGACGTGATCCTCCTAACATTTTAATTAGTTTGTTGTATTAATTCATTATAGGAAATTTCAACGTTTCATAGCACTTTTTTGATCACTGTCAACTTATCAACCAACGAACGATCAATTGCAGGATCAACAACAGTGTTGTTTTCAACGATAGTTTTGTTTCCCTTTAATGAATCATTCTGCTTACCTCTAGCCAGTGTTTACCTTTTAATTGAATATTATTAAGTTTTCGAAGCATTCAGTTTTAGAATAGCATTGGAAACACTGTACGATATAGTTTGATAAAATATAAGCTCTAAAAAGTCGATGAGGTATCAACGTTAGTTAAATTTGATCTGCAAAAATAGACAATAATAATATTGATAGTGTATTAGGTCTCAACAGAACTATAAAAGAAGAAGTCCAAATGAAAATCCTTTTTCTGTTCTGTCATCAAGTAGATAATGCAGTTATCTACGAGCAGAGTACAGACAGTCATGACAGAGATCACCTGTTTTTTTTTCAGGAATCAATTGAAAATATGAAATTAGAATCGGTAGTCCAGCTTTTTTTAAAGTAATAAAAGGTAGGTTTTGGTTAAGGAGATTTCAACTGTCTACAAAGATACTCAAGAATTTAAAGCTTGGAGAGTAGACCAATAGGATGTGAATGATAGATTGTTATTGTTAGCAAATTACAGGATGAGCAAATTACAAGACATTATGAGCAAATTACAATATGTTATTGTTAACTTACAACCTGATAAATGTTTGCAAATGACAATGTGAGCAAATTACAAGACATTACGAGCAAAATACAAGATGTTATTGTTAGCTTAAATCATCAGACCTACTGATGACAAGTTTTCTCCCGGTACAAAAATACATTTCCTATTGTAAAAATAACATTAGCAAATTTGCATAAAGTTATTCATCTATATTTATATCCCCAGAGTATTACTACAAACTAGACATAAAATTCACTGAAGTAAAAACAAACTTATTTAAAACTTTATACACATAACCTTGCAATAAAATTTCTGACAAAATAGTAAAACCATTTATCAAGAAAAAAGTGCAAGCAATGATTCAATTCGCTTTCCACAGTGAAAAATGTTCTGTCACCAGTAGTTGGCAACATGATCCATTTGGTCATCAGTCATGACCGAGGGTGCTTGAGAGCGACCTTCCAGTGGTCATATGTTGTTCAGAATGAGACCTAAAGTGGCATTTGTTTATTTCCAGGTAATACCAGCAAGCAAATTTTTTTCTACCTTTCAAACTTAGCAACGTTACAAAATATTTATTCATACATTTCAATTTAATATTTATCACTTTGGAATTAATAAATAATTATGATTTAAATAAAACTAGGCTGATTATAGTGTGAATATTTAAAATATGTTTACATTATATTATTCTTAAGACTAACACAAATCACTATGTCCAGCACAAGAAAAAAACGTGTTCACTATATGTTTTTTTTCTAACCTAAACATATTTCACTTTATTTTGATTTATAGAATATTTTCTAAAATCACATAGAGGTATATATTTTTTAATTACAACTGCAAAGAAATTACAAAAGTGCATCCGTTACAGAAGTAGTAACATCCGGTTATCATTGAATTTTGTGGTGTATTGTTAGTCTTAGTTACTCATACGATTTTTATTATAGAAAGAGATAATTAGATATATGAAATAGTCTAACACCTTAGTTCCCTCGTAGTTTTATTTATCAAAACTAAAGAATATCAAAAAAATTCACTAATTAACGAAGCGTGAGAGGATGGTACAACATTTACAAAGGATCTAGTTGGAAGGCGCACTGTGTAGAAAACAGTACTGTTGTGGCAATACATTGTTTTAGTTTCCAACCAACACTCATTAGTTTTGAAGCGCTGATTTGAGTTTGACTGTACACATTTTGTAGTACAATCAGCCCTAAAACTACGGCTGATTTGTACAGAGTAGCAGGATTGTAACGTTAATTAATCTAAAACCTGTTGATTCTCTCGGGATAACCGATCTAATAATAGTTTGTGAATTAGAGTAAAAATATTGGTTTAGCTGACTAAATATTAATAACATATCGTACATAAGAGATCAGAATTATTTTGCAAATAGTTTGCGTCGGGAATGCAATGCAAATGGAAAGTTATTTTGTATTAAATGAAGCTATTTGCTAAGAGAATTATTAAACTACTTACGGATTGAATAGGTAGCCAAAACTCCATATTGATGGGTTGGATAACATTTTTCAATCGTAGGCCTATTGTTGACTAAAAGGCGTTATATGGACAGTTTTAAATTTAAATTGCCAAATATAAACAACAGTTTTTTTGCGAGTTCGGGTATTGAAAAACCATAAGCCTTATATTTCAGATTCTCCTTGAATATTATTGTTTGAATCCAATAAGAGGCATGGAATGGCTGTTTTTATGACAACGCTATTTTTTATATTTAGAAGTAAGTACCTAAACTTACTCATCGTTACGTTAAATTTTGTACGCCTTAATATTGTTATTAAATCTATTTATTGATCATATACAAAGTTGATGGTGTCGTACATAATTCTGACTTACTTGACTAATGAATATTACTTATTCAAAGAGGTAAACAAAAGCAAGCTTCTTAATTACTAAGACAGTTGTTTCACTGTATATACAATAGTGAGAGGTGGAATCGTAATTTAGAACCGTCAGCTCTAAGGTAATTTAGAACCACGCAATTACTGCCACGTAAGTTCCTTAGATCGATCACAGTGTATATTTTGCCTAAATATGTCTCCTTATAGTATGTAATATAACAGTGTATCCAAGTATATGTTACAAACGACCAAAATAACCCATGTAAAATTTTGTTCAGGTTGGAGTATAAACACGGCAGTTGCAGGAGTTTCCTTCAGTAGGTTCTGTACCGCAAATGATGTTGACCGCTGCGGCCTCACCGCCTCCCTACAGGTTAATGATCTCGCAGTAATAACTAGAATGAACTGGAATCACTACAGAACCCTAAAATATATTAAATATCGGAACCATGTACCATGCGTTTTTTATAGCTTAATTATTATTTCCTAGTGAAACGTTTGTCTATTAAATACCCAATAAGTAAAATATGAATGTACCCTGATATTACACACATACTTTCATAGGCGTAAAAACGTAAAGGTCTCAGATCGAAATCAAGCTGGTACAGGAAAAGTTATTCATTTCCGGCGGAAAAGGAAATCTCCAATGAATTTCCAAACAGGAAATCGCCTCCTGCCAGTGACACCGCGAGTGCGATCGTACACCCTTCGATTTTTCTTCTCAACGGATATTGTGAACACTATTTTTAAGAAAAGAAAACTGTGTTCACCTAGATTGAAATACAGTACCGAGAACTAGAATTACAAGGTAATTGATTTGACTCCTGTTCTTAGACGACATTGAACGTCGGCTTCATTAATTCTATGTGAACGTGATTAATGTTGTCTCTGTTGACAGGTTACCTTGACTTTATCAAATTCATGTTATATTGTTATTACTTAGATTAAAACACGTGAAATATAATAAATAATAATATTAATAAATTAGTTAATTATACTATGATGGTACCTTTTAAAGTTCAAACTATAATTGATATGAAATGTATAATTACCTTTTACCTTTTGCTAACAGTCTACTGTTCGGTTTACAAAAACATTTTAACGTTACTTAGAAACATACTAAAAATACAGTATGTTTCTAAGTAACGTAAAAACGTTTTTGTAAACAGAACAGTAGACTGTTAACAAAAAGTGAAAGGTAATTATACATTTCATATCAAAAATCCTTATTACTACTTTTAGCCCAGTCACTTTAGGAGATAACATAGACATGAAAGATGTAAGTCTGATTTTTGGTATAGTGATAGAGTAGTATAAGAAGAGTGTTTTCTGAAAGTTCCCCGAATTTCCCCCCCTTGCTTCCCCCATTTCCCCCATCGCAACCGAAACAAGGCTCGAAAATGTAGTGTTTTCCTAAATCGCCTTTATCTTTTGACCTAAACAAGTTATTAGGATATAATGGTTTTTTTTAGATTCCTCATAAAATTTCCTATCAGAAAATGACCTTACATGTATTATTATCTCATTCGGTTTAGTTCATCATAATGATAGGGTAGATACAACATATTATTTAACTTTTACCATAAAAAATGTATATAACGTCAACCGTTATGGTTTAGGTTGATTTGACGACATAACGTTTGAAACAAAACTTTTTATATATTTCATAGGCTTTACAACCATATATAAAAACCTTTATTTGCACTTAATTTGTTATCGGAAAAGCCATCTAAATGCAGGCTCTACAGTAGTTGCGGCATTAATTCGGCGTATCATCCCACATTGGCAAAAAATATTATAGTATAAAAATAAATGATTTTAGAAGAATTGCTTTGAGGTTGTTTCTGTATTTTTCTGTCATACTTTACGTGCTTAACAACATACTAAACGTTAGACAAAGTTTGACCACCGGAAGTGCCTTGTTTTCAAGATGGCGCCCAAGATGGTGTCAAACATATTAAAGATTTAGTAAATTAATTGATATCAAAGTATGCAAGTAAATATGGTGCTATTATATCATCACCTATAATTGAAATGTAGTAAGAACTTTACTTTTGACTGGGTGATAATGTTTCGCCGCCATCTTGGATCCGCCATATTGGGTGAGGTATTTTTTTCAAATGCAACCACAGTGCTGTGACACATCATTACAAACGGTATTTTCACGCTGATTTCAATGCTAAAATCATTTTTGAAAATATCAGTTTCTTTGACTCCTCCACATCTTTCATGTCTAAGTTCGCCCTCTTTTTTATCTAAAGTTACTGGGCTATATAGGAAAAAATTTTTTAAAGAAAATAGAACATAAAACGGTGGTATATGTATCTAGTTTTAACCATCAGCAGTTATACAATATATTGGACATTTAAAAAGTAAAATTAAACAAGAAAAATGCAAAGCTTAATAGAGTGAGGGACGAGGCACTCCAGACCTGTTGTCAGAAAGGATCAAGAAAACGGTCCTTGTGTCGAGATTCGGCCCTGGACACATTGAGGGTCCTTGACTGACTAGAGAGCTCGGGTAGTGATTGAGAGCTGAGTGGGGGGGAATTGATGTGAGACGAATGAAACAAATATAAATACTTAAATTTCAAACCGTCATAATCGACCAGCTAATGTAGACGTTCACTGTTTAAGTTTCCTTGATTTAATCGCTTTTATTACATTCAAATGATGGTGTATAGCATCGCTGAGAAAAAGCTAACAAGTAATTGTAAATAAAAATAAATTCATCAGATTATTAGCTCTTCTCTTTATTCTTGTACCCTAAAGGTATATTTCACCATGAAAAAACTAATGTTTCCTGGGATTTTCTCACCGGGACCTAAAAATTCAAGTATGGGGTTGAGGGGATGAGGTGATTTCCTTCAAAGTTAGGGAAGTTTGGGCTTAAATATATAGGTATTGGAAATATTTTCAAGCATTCATTAAAATTATTAGTATCAAGGGATTTGCTTCAAAAAAGGGGGAGCTCCGATAAGGCCACAATTATGTCATGGGACTAGGTTTCTGATGTTGAACTTATTCTAAGAAAGCTTGTAGCGTCGATACCCTAACTTTTATGTTGAGTTTAATAGCTGCCTTTTTCCCTTATGTCTGGGAACACATTCCGCACTCAGCCTATAAAAATGTGGAGATTATGAACACACTACCACCTTTCTTGTTCGCATTTAATTAATACTTGGTTAATAATAGTCATTAAATTACGAACAGCCACTTTCACGATGGTGAAGCAATGACATAATATTATATACCATGCTTTTGGCTTAACGTCGCCAAAATATGTTATTTCAGTTGCCTAACACCAGTTGTCATACTCATGAAGCAGATCACAGCGCGTTGCGTGTTCAAGCTGATAAATTAATTAGAGCAAATAACTTTTACAACCACTTGTATTCAGTGTCAGTCAAACTACGATTACCTTTACAAATACTTTCTTTATATATTGCAGTTTATTTTAATGTTGTGTTCATGTTTAAAAGGGGTTTCCGTACTCAACACCCACCTCTAACTGATTTAAATTCATAAAATTATAATAAAATAAGTTCATTTTAGATTTTGAAAAAGAAAATGAGGTTATATTTGTAATTAATCAAGTAATTCTGAGAATTGTTTTTTATTCATGTAAATCCTAAGGTATGACATTTTACTTTTCATCCTAGGAGAAGTATATGGATTGAGTTAGAATATTCAAATTGGATTTTATTTCATTGATTCAGCAACGTAACTCTAAGAAAACCCCCGAAATTAGTTTTCACTTTGACTCCCCCTTTAAACATTAAAGGAACTTTCGTCTGACAGTCGTGGAACAGTAGTTTCGTTTTGTGATGGGGGAGGTGGGCAAAGTAGTTGAGAGTCAAATGATAATTTTCATGATGCAACATTATCTTCAATTTATGAGGAAAACTTGTATTTGCATTATGAAGGAAATTGGCGACAATAATACCCGGAATTGCTTTGCTGGGGAATGCCCCGAGTCGCTTTGAATAGGATAAGATATGAGTAAAGTAAACGTATAATAAAACCACGCGCGCCAGAGAATATTCGTTTCCTTTTCAAAAGAAACATCGTAATCTTCTAAGAAATGTGATTTATAAATTACTGTTGAAGTAAGAAATTAATATTCTTTCTTATATAAAATATAACTTCGTATCATATCATTTTTTTATTCAACTCGTATGATTGCAATAAATTATCACTCTCTTGATAAGGACAATGTGCAACAAGATGTTGGTATTCAAAATTCCGATTTTTGTTTGAACCATTGAATTCAGCCAAAAAATAAACAATTTAGATTTTTGAATCATTGCTCTATGTCCATTGGTTTCCGAGATACTGAAATGGTAAACAGAGTGCATTGTCTCTTTGTTATGATTATGGGAAATAGGATAAATTCTATATCTCGTTCATTTATCGACATATTTTGATAAAACTTGGAATATGGCTTCTTATAATTCAGACCCACTTGACGTTGATTTAAACTGCCAAAGTTTTGCATACCTGTTGTAGCATATTCATTCATCCTGTTATTCTTATGGAGGAAATAAAAAAAGGTCATGTATCGCTTATGTTTTGTCGAAATTCGATTATAATCATCAGACATTCGTTGAATATGGAGGTCTTCCGCGACGGAGTATTTTAAAATATTTTTTTGATTATTCATATGCATGAAATTCATTCAATAATATTATCAGAGACGTTCATTTACTTAAATTCAAACTGGAGTATCTATATAAAAACATATGTAAAATGTTTTCCAAAGGGTGTTGTTTCTGTTCAATCTATTCAACAACATAAATTTTGAAAGAAATCATATTTTGAACATTTTTAATTACACAAGGCCATTGTTTGATTTTATGGGAAAATCTTAATTTCTTAATGACAAGAATACTGGGGTGAAACATAAACCATCTTCACCTAAACTGGTTATCGAAAACGAGAATTCACATTTGATTTGTCCAATTAATTGAATCAGTTTTTTTATTAAGCTTCACTGTTCTACACATAGATAATCAATCGTCATTTTTAAGTAGTGAAAGTTAAAATGGCTGTAGAAACCACTTTTATAACTTGGCAAAAACAATTTTGTCTAATCTTACAGTTTAATTCTTAGGGCCTTAAAAGTTAGATTTGGCCATGACGTTACCTTATATCATGTATAGTGAACTCATGTATGACGTAAATTTCTCGTTTCCTAAATATCTAAACCATAATAAAATTCAAAAACATAAAGGTGCAGTGATGTAACGATACATGATAATTATGTCGTTAATGATGTTGCTGCATCATTATTGTTCTAATTCCTGTACAGATATCTGAAGACGTAATATATTAGTTAACAAAATGACGTTGAGTATCAACCTCACCGCGGCACCGCGATGTTGACATTGCAAGGTGAGTTGACGCCAAACGCTGCGGGGAATCATTAGTACTTTCTCATTGAACGCTTTCAACTCTCAGTTATACAATGAAACACAATTTCTACCCCATCTCTTCTGGAAAAATGTTTGCATTGACTTTGTCCATAATGTAACAAAATAATTTTAGTATAAAATGAAAAAGATTATCGTTCCGATCTTTACAATTCAAGAATTGTATAACATTACGGCAGATTGATAGCTCCCTGCCAGAAGATGACATTGTTGATTACAAGCGTCAATAGCATGCAGTTGGTAGCCATGCGATGGAAGTCTGTTATCACGTATGTGTCAGTTCCTGGGCCTTGTACCGAGGGCTGTGATAAGAACATCATACATGGACCTGACGTCCTTGATGCTCTATGCACTGTCAACCACCAGTTTAAGATTTGATACTGTCTCTGATTCATATAATTTGAAAAATGGCTTTATTTTAATAAAATCTTAATTTTAATAAATTATTCATTCATAAATATGTCAGTATATTAAGAGGTTGTTTAATATTTTATTTTGGATCCTTGATACTATTTAAAATATTCACTATACCACTTTCCGTGAAATAAATATGCTAACTCTATTGAGCTCAAAATATATATGTCGTATGTACTGAATAGTAATGCTTTAAAATAAGAACAATCGATATTTTGAAAACAATATACTGTTTAAAATTTTTTCTAAAACAATTATGTTGCTGGGGTGATGTACTTCATTTGAATAAATAAAGGCATGCAACATCTTGCTTCTGAAAATTTATCACCCTCATTATTTTTCCCAGAAGAATTAATAAACTATTTAGTTTGAACGTCGCCTTTGTTGAATGGAACAGTTCTGTGAGACAGACAACGCTGTTGTAGACACGACAGTTGGAATGTCTTTTACAAGATTTACTGACATCGGGCTAAGTCGAGTCCAATACACAGTCAACCACTCGCATTGTTCTTGGATTTATTTCGCATTGTGTGAAAACTAGTGAAGTTCAGCCGGTGACATGTTCGCTCTTACTCGAGCGAATGTGTCGACTTAGTGCATTGTAGCTTAACATATATTAAACAGTTGAATCCTCCATAATGATGAATAAAACATTTCCTTTAAAGGGTGATTTGCCACAAAAATTAACTCCTCTCTTAACTCACACACTCTTAAATCACACACCATTAACTCCCTTACTCTTAACTCACACACTTTTAACTCCCACACTCTTAAACACACACTCTTAACTCTCACACTCTTAACTCTCACACTCTTAACTCACACACTCTTAACTCTCAAACTCTTAGTTATGTTTTTAAAATGTTCTATTTATTGTGTAGCCTATACTGTACTGACTTATTAGTACATTACTTGATATGGCGACCTACCCAGGTAGGTATTTTAAGCCAAGTGTGAATGACAGATGATTGAAAGATGATTGTGGCGCGATCTTGTAGTCTTTTTACTGACTAAAGCCGACTTGTTCCTTATTGACAGTACGATAGTTCTTAAGGACAGGTTATTGAAACCTCAACTTCAGTAGGATATTCCTTAATTTGTAAATTCCAGTTAGCAATATTTATTTATTCCTTCCTGGTTTATTGACAACCAACATCCTTGATTTCACCATGCAAGGATAATTTTGCATTAATGTTTAACTTTCTCTCTTCAAACCCTTGTGAGTAAAATGACTACAGACCAGTTATTACCAAAAAATAAGTGTTAAGTGAAGCGGCCAGGCAAGTCGGGTCCAAGTTTGACGGCCAAGTGACCGCGTGTTCCGGAACGCCGAGACCAAAACATGACAAGTCCATTAATCACGTGACTGCCCCCCCCCCCCGCCGCACCGTCAGTCCGGCTTGTGGCAGAGAGAAACTGAGTTATGTAGTCAAGGCGTTCATGCGTGCACAGGGTTTTTCGAGTGCCCAACTATGGACGAAACTATCTTTAATAATGATTTATTGTTACGTATAAGTTGCGAATTACCTATATTTAAGATATTAGAACTGATTCTAAAAAGCCACCCTAAGAACAACCGATTTCTTAGCAGTTGAAAGCGTAATTTTGTGTTCATTTTTGTTAACTAACTCAAGTAATATATAATCCCTGTAAAGAATTACAGTTTTAATTTCAAACTAGCATACATTATGCATGTTTAAAAATTTATAGTTCGTATCGATAATAATAAATAATGTATAGTTATGATTATATATATTGTAATTAACATCAGTAAATCTTTGTAATGTAATATGACGTGTTCAAAAGTTATTTTTGTTCAGATTTACATGAACATAAACTTTTGGTGTGAGACAAAAAGTGTTATAGAATGAAACAAAAAAGCTAGACAAAAACAAATAACATGTACATTTAAATAGACTCTTTACTGTTGATTCGTCTCCTACTGTAGGCCTTAAAAGAATAGTTGTAACTTTAGGTAGAAGTAAATAAATTAAAGAAGGTGTATACTTTTTTATATGTTTAATTGTTGTTTTATTGTTGCTAATTTTACAGTTAAACTCAAATAAAAACGCAAAGGAATTTCAAAATTTCAAGGAGTTTATTTTGATTTTAACAGTTTTGGATGTTAGTTATTTTTAAGTCTGTTGCATTTAAAGTTATAAATAGCGTTTGTTAGTATATTTTCCATCAGGTGTATGAGGGTTCCATCACATATTATTAGAATAGACGATGAAATTTCTACTCTCAAGTAAAAAGTGTTTGGTCATTACATGATTTTAAAAAAGAAGATCAACAAAGAGTTGGTTGTATAAATCTCACTGGAGCGCCAGGGGCCATTATATCTGACCAACTTTTGTAAAACTTTTAAAGAAACGTTTGTCTTCTAAAATACGGGTTTCATTTCTTTATATCCGAACTTTACAATTTAAAAATAGATACACCATATTTTATTTATTCGAATCCCTACAGCACTATTTAGGCGTAAAATAAAGAAAACCCCCGTTGCAGCAGACCTGCATACTCAGCGAATTTCAAATGCAAAAGAGCATATTTCAATCCAACATGGCGAGATTTGACATGTTTTTCTACGCGTAAGCACCATAAGAATAACATTGGGAATAAGTATGCAGGTGTGCTGCTACAGGTATGTTAAAATCGGTGAGCTAAGCTAGAATAATAGCTAGATCCGGACATGCACACGTAGTGAGGTACAACAAGGTTGGTTGTATTTAATAATTTAACAGTCACGGTCTGTATTTTCTTTACATCATGGTCATGGTGTAGTACTACCAAAAGGGAGGTTATGAAGTAAAACGTTTGCAGACTATACATCATGGTCCTTCTATTAATCTAGTAAATTTTCCAATACGTGTTATAAGATTTCATCACATATTATCCGCCAGATGGACCAACTACTACCATGCTTTATACCCTCGGGCAGCAACAGTTTATGTTAGTGGCTGAACATGTTACGATTCAGTTGTCATGTGCAATATAAAACTCTGGTCGTCAATTGTAACACTAACATTACTTGGATATATATATATAATAATATTTTCTATTTACTGATTTTCTTAAAAATGTTAGGTGTCAACTAAAGTTTAAAAATACTAGCTTCTCGTCTAAAAAATCGTTTTATGTAAATTGTATTCATGCGGTTTTAATGTAATCGAGTATAAAAATAATAAAAGTTATGTATAGATGGTGACGTCTGCCTTCTGTAGAGCCACCAGGGAGAGACAGTTCCACCTCACACACGCCGGCGTATCCTCAGAGGGACTGTTACATGCTGATACAGACTGGACCATGTGTAGATGGCGACGTCTGCCTTCTGTAGAGCCGCCAGGGAGAGACAGTTCCACCTCACACACGCCAGCGTATCCTCAGAGGGACTGTTACATGCTGGTACAGACTGGACCATGTATAGATGGCGACGTCTGCCTTCTGTAGAGCCGCCAGGGAGAGACAGTTCCACCTCACACACGCCGGCGTATCCTCAGAGGGACTGTTACATGCTGATACAGACTGGACCATGTATAGATGGCGACGTCTGCCTTCTGTAGAGCTGCCAGGGAGAGACAGTTCCACCTCACACACGCCGGCGTATCCTCAGAGGGACTGTTACATGCTGATACAGACTGGACCATGTATAGATGGCGACGTCTGCCTTCTGTAGAGCTGCCAGGGAGAGACAGTTCCACCTCACACACGCCGGCGTATCCTCAGAGGGACTGTTACATGCTGATACAGACTGGACCATGTACAGATGGCGACGTCTGCCTTCTGTAGAGCCGCCAGGGAGAGACAGTTCCACCTCACACACGCCGGCGTATCCTCAGAGGGACTGTTACATGCTGGTACAGACTGGACCATGTATAGATGGCGACGTCTGCCTTCTGTAGAGCCGCCAGGGAGAGACAGTTCCACCTCACACACGCCGGCGTATCCTCAGAGGGACTGTTACATGCTGATACAGACTGGACCATGTGTAGATGGCGACGTCTGCCTTCTGTAGAGCCGCCAGGGAGAGACAGTTCCACCTCACACACGCCGGCGTATCCTCAGAGGGACTGTTACATGCTGATACAGACTGGACCCTGTATAGATGGCGACAGCTGCCTTCTGTAGAGCCGCCAGGGAGAGACAGTTCCACCTCACACACGCCGGCGTATCCTGAGAGGGACTGTTACATGCTGATACAGACTGGACCCTGTATAGATGGCGACGTCTGCCTTCTGTAGAGCCGCCAGGGAGAGACAGTTCCACCTCACACACGCCGGCGTATCCTGAGAGGGACTGTTACATGCTGATACAGACTGGACCATGTATAGATGGCGACATCTGCCTTCTGTAGAGCCGCCAGGGAGAGACAGTTCCACCTCACACACGCCGGCGTATCCTCAGAGGGACTGTTACATGCTGATACAGACTGGATCATGTATAGATGGCGACGTCTGCCTTCTGTAGAGCTGCCAGGGAGAGACAGTTCCACCTCACACACGCCGGTGTATCCTCAGAGGGACTGTTACATGCTGATACAGACTGGACCATGTATAGATGGTGACGTCCGCCTTCTGTAGAGCTGCCAGGGAGAGACAGTTCCACCTCACACACGCCGGCGTATCCTGAGAGGGACTGTTACATGCTGATACAGACTGGACCCTGTATAGATGGCGACAGCTGCCTTCTGTAGAGCCGCCAGGGAGAGACAGTTCCACCTCACACACGCCGGCGTATCCTCAGAGGGACTGTTACATGCCGATACAGACTGGACCATGTATAGATGGCGACGTCTGCCTTCTGTAGAGCCACCAGGGAGAGACAGTTCCACCTCACACACGCCGGCGTATCCTCAGAGGGACTGTTACATGCTGATACAGACTGGACCATGTATAAATGGCGACGTCTGCCTTCTGTAGAGCCACCAGGGAGAGACAGTTCCACCTCACACACGCCGGTGTATCCTCAGAGGGACTGTTACATGCTGATACAGACTGGACCATGTATAGATGGCGACGTCTGCCTTCTGTAGAGCCGCCAGGGAGAGACAGTTCCACCTCACACACGCCGGTGTATCCTCAGAGGGACTGTTACATGCTGATACAGACTGGACCATGTATAAATGGCGACGTCTGCCTTCTGTAGAGCCACCAGGGAGAGACAGTTCCACCTCACACACGCCGGTGTATCCTCAGAGGGACTGTTACATGCTGATACAGACTGGACCATGTATAGATGGCGACAGCTGCCTTCTGTAGAGCCGCCAGGGAGAGACAGTTCCACCTCACACACGCCGGTGTATCCTCAGAGGGACTGTTACATGCTGATACAGACTGGACCATGTATACATGGCGACGTCTGCCTTCTGTAGAGCCACCAGGGAGAGACAGTTCCACCTCACACACGCCGTCGTATCCTCAGAGGGACTGTTACATGCTGATACAGACTGGACCATGTATAGATGGTGACGTCTGCCTTCTGTAGAGCCGCCAGGGAGAGACAGTTCCACCTCACACACGCCGGCGTATCCTGAGAGGGACTGTTACATGCTGATACAGACTGGACCATGTATAGATGGTGACGTCTGCCTTCTGTAGAGCCGCCAGGGAGAGACAGTTCCACCTCACACACGCCGGCGTATCCTCAGAGGGACTGTTACATGCTGATACAGACTGGACCATGTGTAGATGGCGACGTCTGCCTTCTGTAGAGCCGCCAGGGAGAGACAGTTCCACCTCACACACGCCGGTGTATCCTCAGTGGGACTGTTACATGCTGATACAGACTGGACCATGTATAGATGACGACGTCTGCCTTCTGTAGAGCCACCAGGGAGAGACAGTTCCACCTCACACAAGCCGGTGTATCCTGAGAGGGACTGTTACATGCTGATACAGACTGGACCATGTATAGATGGTGACGTCTGCCTTCTGTAGAGCCACCAGGGAGAGACAGTTCCACCTCACACACGCCGGCGTATCCTCAGAGGGACTGTTACATGCTGATACAGACTGGACCATGTATAGATGACGACGTCTGCCTTCTGTAGAGCCGCCAGGGAGAGACAGTTCCACCTCACACACGCCGGCGTATCCTCAGAGGGACTGTTACATGCTGATACAGACTGGACCATGTATAGATGGCGACGTCTGCCTTCTGTAGAGCCGCCAGGGAGAGACAGTTCCACCTCACACACGCCGGCGTATCCTCAGAGGGACTGTTACATGCTGATACAGACTGGACCATGTATAGATGGCGACGTCTGCCTTCTGTAGAGCCGCCAGGGAGAGACAGTTCCACCTCACACACGCCGGCGTATCCTGAGAGGGACTGTTACATGCTGATACAGACTGGACCATGTATAGATGGTGACGTCTGCCTTCTGTAGAGCCGCCAGGGAGAGACAGTTCCACCTCACACACGCCGGCGTATCCTCAGAGGGACTGTTACATGCTGATACAGACTGGACCATGTATAGATGACGACGTCTGCCTTCTGTAGAGCCACCAGGGAGAGACAGTTCCACCTCACACACGCCGTCGTATCCTCAGAGGGACTGTTACATGCTGATACAGACTGGACCATGTATAGATGGCGACGTCTGCCTTCTGTAGAGCCGCCAGGGAGAGACAGTTCCACCTCACACACGCCGGCGTATCCTCAGAGGGACTGTTACATGCTGATACAGACTGGACCATGTATAGATGGCGACGTCTGCCTTCTGTAGAGCCGCCAGGGAGAGACAGTTCCACCTCACACACGCCGGCGTATCCTCAGAGGGACTGTTACATGCTGATACAGACTGGACCATGTATAGATGGCGACGTCTGCCTTCTGTAGAGCCACCAGGGAGAGACAGTTCCACCTCACACACGCCGGCGTATCCTGAGAGGGACTGTTACATGCTGATACAGACTGGACCATGTATAGATGGCGACGTCTGGCTTCTGTAGAGCCGCCAGGGAGAGACAGTTCCACCTCACACACGCCGGTGTATCCTCAGTGGGACTGTTACATGCTGATACAGACTGGACCATGTATAGATGGCGACGTCTGCCTTCTGTAGAGCCGCCAGGGAGAGACAGTTCCACCTCACACACGCCAGCGTATCCTGAGAGGGACTGTTACATGCTGATACAGACTGGACCATGTATAGATGGCGACGTCTGGCTTCTGTAGAGCCGCCAGGGAGACACAGTTCCACCTCACACACGCCGGCGTATCCTCAGAGGGACTGTTACATGCTGATACAGACTGGATCATGTATAGATGGCGACGTCTGCCTTCTGTAGAGCCGCCAGGGAGAGACAGTTCCACCTCACACACGCCGGCGTATCCTCAGAGGGACTGTTACATGCTGATACAGACTGGACCATGTATAGATGGCGACGTCTGCCTTCTGTAGAGCCGCCAGGGAGAGACAGTTCCACCTCACACACGCCGGCGTATCCTCAGAGGGACTGTTACATGCTGATACTGACTGGACCATGTATAGATGGCGACGTCTGCCTTCTGTAGAGCCACCAGGGAGAGACAGTTCCACCTCACACACGCCGGCGTATCCTCAGAGGGACAGTTACATGCTGATACAGACTGGACCATGTATAGATGGCGACGTCTGCCTTCTGTAGAGCCGCCAGGGAGAGACAGTTCCACCTCACACACGCCGGCGTATCCTCAGAGGGACTGTTACATGCTGATACAGACTGGACCATGTATAGATGGCGACGTCTGCCTTCTGTAGAGCCGCCAGGGAGAGACAGTTCCACCTCACACACGCCGGTGTATCCTCAGAGGGACTGTTACATGCTGATACAGACTGGACCATGTATAGATGGCGACGTCTGCCTTCTGTAGAGCCGCCAGGGAGAGACAGTTCCACCTCACACACGCCAGCGTATCCTGAGAGGGACTGTTACATGCTGATACAGACTGGACCATGTATAGATGGCGACGTCTGCCTTCTGTAGAGCCGCCAGGGAGAGACAGTTCCACCTCACACACGCCGGCGTATCCTCAGAGGGACTGTTACATGCTGATACAGACTGGACCATGTATAGATGGCGACGTCTGCCTTCTGTAGAGCCGCCAGGGAGAGACAGTTCCACCTCACACACGCCGGCGTATCCTCAGAGGGACTGTTACATGCTGATACAGACTGGACCATGTATAGATGGCGACGTCTGCCTTCTGTAGAGCCGCCAGGGAGAGACAGTTCCACCTCACACACGCCGGCGTATCCTCAGAGGGACTGTTACATGCTGATACAGACTGGACCATGTATAGATGGCGACGTCTGCCTTCTGTAGAGCCGCCAGGGAGAGACAGTTCCACCTCACACACGCCGGCGTATCCTCAGAGGGACTGTTACATGCTGATACAGACTGGACCATGTATAAATGGCGACGTCTGCCTTCTGTAGAGCCACGAGGGAGAGACAGTTCCACCTCACACACGCCGGCGTATCCTCAGAGGGACTGTTACATGCTGATACAGACTGGATCATGTATAGATGGCGACGTCTGCCTTCTGTAGAGCCGCCAGGGAGAGACAGTTCCACCTCACACACGCCGGCGTATCCTCAGAGGGACTGTTACATGCTGATACAGACTGGACCATGTATAGATGGCGACGTCTGCCTTCTGTAGAGCCGCCAGGGAGAGACAGTTCCACCTCACACACGCCGGCGTATCCTCAGAGGGACTGTTACATGCTGATACAGACTGGACCATGTATAGATGGCGACGTCTGCCTTCTGTAGAGCCTCCAGGGAGAGACAGTTCCACCTCACACACGCCGGCGTATCCTCAGAGGGACTGTTACATGCTGATACAGACTGGACCATGTATAGATGGCGACGTCTGCCTTCTGTAGAGCCGCCAGGGAGAGACAGTTCCACCTCACACACGCCGGCGTATCCTCAGAGGGACTGTTACATGCTGATACAGACTGGACCATGTATAGATGGCGACGTCTGCCTTCTGTAGAGCCGCCAGGGAGAGGCAGTTCCACCTCACACACGCCGGCGTATCCTCAGAGGGACTGTTACATGCTGGTACAAACTGGACCATGTATAGATGGCGACGTCTGCCTTCTGTAGAGCCGCCAGGGAGAGACAGTTCCACCTCACACACGCCGGCGTATCCTCAGAGGGACTGTTACATGCTGATACAGACTGGACCATGTATAGATGGTGACGTCTGCCTTCTGTAGAGCCGCCAGGGAGAGACAGTTCCACCTCACACACGCCGGTGTATCCTCAGAGGGACTGTTACATGCTGATACAGACTGGACCATGTATAGATGGCGACGTCTGCCTTCTGTAGAGCCGCCAGGGAGAGACAGTTCCACCTCACACACGCCGGCGTATCCTCAGAGGGACTGTTACATGCTGATACAGACTGGACCATGTATAGATGGCGACGTCTGCCTTCTGTAGAGCCGCCAGGGAGAGACAGTTCCACCTCACACACGCCGGCGTATCCTCAGAGGGACTGTTACATGCTGATACAGACTGGACCATGTATAGATGGCGACGTCTGCCTTCTGTAGAGCTGCCAGGGAGAGACAGTTCCACCTCACACACGCCGGCGTATCCTCAGAGGGACTGTTACATGCTGATACAGACTGGACCATGTACAGATGGCGACGTCTGCCTTCTGTAGAGCCGCCAGGGAGAGACAGTTCCACCTCACACACGCCGGCGTATCCTCAGAGGGACTGTTACATGCTGGTACAGACTGGACCATGTATAGATGGCGACGTCTGCCTTCTGTAGAGCCGCCAGGGAGAGACAGTTCCACCTCACACACGCCGGCGTATCCTCAGAGGGACTGTTACATGCTGATACAGACTGGACCATGTGTAGATGGCGACGTCTGCCTTCTGTAGAGCCGCCAGGGAGAGACAGTTCCACCTCACACACGCCGGCGTATCCTCAGAGGGACTGTTACATGCTGATACAGACTGGACCCTGTATAGATGGCGACAGCTGCCTTCTGTAGAGCCGCCAGGGAGAGACAGTTCCACCTCACACACGCCGGCGTATCCTGAGAGGGACTGTTACATGCTGATACAGACTGGACCCTGTATAGATGGCGACGTCTGCCTTCTGTAGAGCCGCCAGGGAGAGACAGTTCCACCTCACACACGCCGGCGTATCCTGAGAGGGACTGTTACATGCTGATACAGACTGGACCATGTATAGATGGCGACATCTGCCTTCTGTAGAGCCGCCAGGGAGAGACAGTTCCACCTCACACACGCCGGCGTATCCTCAGAGGGACTGTTACATGCTGATACAGACTGGATCATGTATAGATGGCGACGTCTGCCTTCTGTAGAGCTGCCAGGGAGAGACAGTTCCACCTCACACACGCCGGTGTATCCTCAGAGGGACTGTTACATGCTGATACAGACTGGACCATGTATAGATGGTGACGTCCGCCTTCTGTAGAGCTGCCAGGGAGAGACAGTTCCACCTCACACACGCCGGCGTATCCTCAGAGGGACTGTTACATGCTGATACAGACTGGACCATGTACAGATGGCGACGTCTGCCTTCTGTAGAGCCGCCAGGGAGAGACAGTTCCACCTCACACACGCCGGCGTATCCTCAGAGGGACTGTTACATGCTGATACAGACTGGACCATGTACAGATGGCGACGTCTGCCTTCTGTAGAGCCGCCAGGGAGAGACAGTTCCACCTCACACACGCCGGCGTATCCTGAGAGGGACTGTTACATGCTGATACAGACTGGACCCTGTATAGATGGCGACAGCTGCCTTCTGTAGAGCCGCCAGGGAGAGACAGTTCCACCTCACACACGCCGGCGTATCCTCAGAGGGACTGTTACATGCCGATACAGACTGGACCATGTATAGATGGCGACGTCTGCCTTCTGTAGAGCCACCAGGGAGAGACAGTTCCACCTCACACACGCCGGCGTATCCTCAGAGGGACTGTTACATGCTGATACAGACTGGACCATGTATAAATGGCGACGTCTGCCTTCTGTAGAGCCACCAGGGAGAGACAGTTCCACCTCACACACGCCGGTGTATCCTCAGAGGGACTGTTACATGCTGATACAGACTGGACCATGTATAGATGGCGACGTCTGCCTTCTGTAGAGCCGCCAGGGAGAGACAGTTCCACCTCACACACGCCGGTGTATCCTCAGAGGGACTGTTACATGCTGATACAGACTGGACCATGTATAAATGGCGACGTCTGCCTTCTGTAGAGCCACCAGGGAGAGACAGTTCCACCTCACACACGCCGGTGTATCCTCAGAGGGACTGTTACATGCTGATACAGACTGGACCATGTATAGATGGCGACAGCTGCCTTCTGTAGAGCCGCCAGGGAGAGACAGTTCCACCTCACACACGCCGGTGTATCCTCAGAGGGACTGTTACATGCTGATACAGACTGGACCATGTATACATGGCGACGTCTGCCTTCTGTAGAGCCACCAGGGAGAGACAGTTCCACCTCACACACGCCGTCGTATCCTCAGAGGGACTGTTACATGCTGATACAGACTGGACCATGTATAGATGGTGACGTCTGCCTTCTGTAGAGCCGCCAGGGAGAGACAGTTCCACCTCACACACGCCGGCGTATCCTGAGAGGGACTGTTACATGCTGATACAGACTGGACCCTGTATAGATGGCGACGTCTGCCTTCTGTAGAGCCGCCAGGGAGAGACAGTTCCACCTCACACACGCCGGCGTATCCTCAGAGGGACTGTTACATGCTGATACAGACTGGACCATGTATAGATGGTGACGTCTGCCTTCTGTAGAGCCGCCAGGGAGAGACAGTTCCACCTCACACACGCCGGCGTATCCTCAGAGGGACTGTTACATGCTGATACAGACTGGACCATGTGTAGATGGCGACGTCTGCCTTCTGTAGAGCCGCCAGGGAGAGACAGTTCCACCTCACACACGCCGGTGTATCCTCAGTGGGACTGTTACATGCTGATACAGACTGGACCATGTATAGATGACGACGTCAGCCTTCTGTAGAGCCACCAGGGAGAGACAGTTCCACCTCACACAAGCCGGTGTATCCTGAGAGGGACTGTTACATGCTGATACAGACTGGACCATGTATAGATGGTGACGTCTGCCTTCTGTAGAGCCACCAGGGAGAGACAGTTCCACCTCACACACGCCGGCGTATCCTCAGAGGGACTGTTACATGCTGATACAGACTGGACCATGTATAGATGACGACGTCTGCCTTCTGTAGAGCCGCCAGGGAGAGACAGTTCCACCTCACACACGCCGGCGTATCCTCAGAGGGACTGTTACATGCTGATACAGACTGGACCATGTATAGATGGCGACGTCTGCCTTCTGTAGAGCCGCCAGGGAGAGACAGTTCCACCTCACACACGCCGGCGTATCCTCAGAGGGACTGTTACATGCTGATACAGACTGGACCATGTATAGATGGCGACGTCTGCCTTCTGTAGAGCCGCCAGGGAGAGACAGTTCCACCTCACACACGCCGGCGTATCCTGAGAGGGACTGTTACATGCTGATACAGACTGGACCATGTATAGATGGTGACGTCTGCCTTCTGTAGAGCCGCCAGGGAGAGACAGTTCCACCTCACACACGCCGGCGTATCCTCAGAGGGACTGTTACATGCTGATACAGACTGGACCATGTATAGATGACGACGTCTGCCTTCTGTAGAGCCACCAGGGAGAGACAGTTCCACCTCACACACGCCGTCGTATCCTCAGAGGGACTGTTACATGCTGATACAGACTGGACCATGTATAGATGGCGACGTCTGCCTTCTGTAGAGCCGCCAGGGAGAGACAGTTCCACCTCACACACGCCGGCGTATCCTCAGAGGGACTGTTACATGCTGATACAGACTGGACCATGTATAGATGGCGACGTCTGCCTTCTGTAGAGCCGCCAGGGAGAGACAGTTCCACCTCACACACGCCGGCGTATCCTCAGAGGGACTGTTACATGCTGATACAGACTGGACCATGTATAGATGGCGACGTCTGCCTTCTGTAGAGCCACCAGGGAGAGACAGTTCCACCTCACACACGCCGGCGTATCCTGAGAGGGACTGTTACATGCTGATACAGACTGGACCATGTATAGATGGCGACGTCTGGCTTCTGTAGAGCCGCCAGGGAGAGACAGTTCCACCTCACACACGCCGGTGTATCCTCAGTGGGACTGTTACATGCTGATACAGACTGGACCATGTATAGATGGCGACGTCTGCCTTCTGTAGAGCCGCCAGGGAGAGACAGTTCCACCTCACACACGCCAGCGTATCCTGAGAGGGACTGTTACATGCTGATACAGACTGGACCATGTATAGATGGCGACGTCTGGCTTCTGTAGAGCCGCCAGGGAGACACAGTTCCACCTCACACACGCCGGCGTATCCTCAGAGGGACTGTTACATGCTGATACAGACTGGATCATGTATAGATGGCGACGTCTGCCTTCTGTAGAGCCGCCAGGGAGAGACAGTTCCACCTCACACACGCCGGCGTATCCTCAGAGGGACTGTTACATGCTGATACAGACTGGACCATGTATAGATGGCGACGTCTGCCTTCTGTAGAGCCGCCAGGGAGAGACAGTTCCACCTCACACACGCCGGCGTATCCTCAGAGGGACTGTTACATGCTGATACTGACTGGACCATGTATAGATGGCGACGTCTGCCTTCTGTAGAGCCACCAGGGAGAGACAGTTCCACCTCACACACGCCGGCGTATCCTCAGAGGGACAGTTACATGCTGATACAGACTGGACCATGTATAGATGGCGACGTCTGCCTTCTGTAGAGCCGCCAGGGAGAGACAGTTCCACCTCACACACGCCGGCGTATCCTCAGAGGGACTGTTACATGCTGATACAGACTGGACCATGTATAGATGGCGACGTCTGCCTTCTGTAGAGCCGCCAGGGAGAGACAGTTCCACCTCACACACGCCGGTGTATCCTCAGAGGGACTGTTACATGCTGATACAGACTGGACCATGTATAGATGGCGACGTCTGCCTTCTGTAGAGCCGCCAGGGAGAGACAGTTCCACCTCACACACGCCAGCGTATCCTGAGAGGGACTGTTACATGCTGATACAGACTGGACCATGTATAGATGGCGACGTCTGCCTTCTGTAGAGCCGCCAGGGAGAGACAGTTCCACCTCACACACGCCGGCGTATCCTCAGAGGGACTGTTACATGCTGATACAGACTGGACCATGTATAGATGGCGACGTCTGCCTTCTGTAGAGCCGCCAGGGAGAGACAGTTCCACCTCACACACGCCGGCGTATCCTCAGAGGGACTGTTACATGCTGATACAGACTGGACCATGTATAGATGGCGACGTCTGCCTTCTGTAGAGCCGCCAGGGAGAGACAGTTCCACCTCACACACGCCGGCGTATCCTCAGAGGGACTGTTACATGCTGATACAGACTGGACCATGTATAGATGGCGACGTCTGCCTTCTGTAGAGCCGCCAGGGAGAGACAGTTCCACCTCACACACGCCGGCGTATCCTCAGAGGGACTGTTACATGCTGATACAGACTGGACCATGTATAAATGGCGACGTCTGCCTTCTGTAGAGCCACGAGGGAGAGACAGTTCCACCTCACACACGCCGGCGTATCCTCAGAGGGACTGTTACATGCTGATACAGACTGGATCATGTATAGATGGCGACGTCTGCCTTCTGTAGAGCCGCCAGGGAGAGACAGTTCCACCTCACACACGCCGGCGTATCCTCAGAGGGACTGTTACATGCTGATACAGACTGGACCATGTATAGATGGCGACGTCTGCCTTCTGTAGAGCCGCCAGGGAGAGACAGTTCCACCTCACACACGCCGGCGTATCCTCAGAGGGACTGTTACATGCTGATACAGACTGGACCATGTATAGATGGCGACGTCTGCCTTCTGTAGAGCCTCCAGGGAGAGACAGTTCCACCTCACACACGCCGGCGTATCCTCAGAGGGACTGTTACATGCTGATACAGACTGGACCATGTATAGATGGCGACGTCTGCCTTCTGTAGAGCCGCCAGGGAGAGACAGTTCCACCTCACACACGCCGGCGTATCCTCAGAGGGACTGTTACATGCTGATACAGACTGGACCATGTATAGATGGCGACGTCTGCCTTCTGTAGAGCCGCCAGGGAGAGGCAGTTCCACCTCACACACGCCGGCGTATCCTCAGAGGGACTGTTACATGCTGGTACAAACTGGACCATGTATAGATGGCGACGTCTGCCTTCTGTAGAGCCGCCAGGGAGAGACAGTTCCACCTCACACACGCCGGCGTATCCTCAGAGGGACTGTTACATGCTGATACAGACTGGACCATGTATAGATGGTGACGTCTGCCTTCTGTAGAGCCGCCAGGGAGAGACAGTTCCACCTCACACACGCCGGTGTATCCTCAGAGGGACTGTTACATGCTGATACAGACTGGACCATGTATAGATGGCGACGTCTGCCTTCTGTAGAGCCGCCAGGGAGAGACAGTTCCACCTCACACACGCCGGCGTATCCTCAGAGGGACTGTTACATGCTGATACAGACTGGACCATGTATAGATGGCGACGTCTGCCTTCTGTAGAGCCGCCAGGGAGAGACAGTTCCACCTCACACACGCCGGCGTATCCTCAGAGGGACTGTTACATGCTGATACAGACTGGACCATGTATAGATGGCGACGTCTGCCTTCTGTAGAGCCACCAGGGAGAGACAGTTCCACCTCACACACGCCGGCGTATCCTCAGAGGGACTGTTACATGCTGATACAGACTGGACCATGTATAGATGGCGACGTCTGCCTTCTGTAGAGCCACCAGGGAGAGACAGTTCCACCTCACACACGCCAGCGTATCCTCAGAGGGACTGTTACATGCTGATACAGACTGGACCATGTATAGATGGTGACGTCTGCCTTCTGTAGAGCCGCCAGGGAGAGACAGTTCCACCTCACACACGCCGGCGTATCCTCAGAGGGACTGTTACATGCTGATACAGACTGGACCATGTATAGATGGCGACGTCTGCCTTCTGTAGAGCCACCAGGGAGAGACAGTTCCACCTCACACACGCCGGCGTATCCTCAGAGGGACTGTTACATACTGATACAGACTGGACCATGTATAGATGGCGACGTCTGCCTTCTGTATAGCCGCCAGGGAGAGACAGTTCCACCTCACACACGCTGGCGTATCCTCAGAGGGACTGTTACATGCTGATACTGACTGGACCATGTATAGATGGCGACGTCTGCCTTCTGTAGAGCCGCCAGGGAGAGACAGTTCCACCTCACACACGCCGGCGTATCCTCAGAGGGACTGTTACATGCTGATACAGACTGGACCATGTATAGATAGCGACGTCTGCCTTCTGTAGAGTCGCCAGGGAGAGACAGTTCCACCTCACACACGCCGGCGTATCCTCAGAGGGACTGTTACATGCTGATACAGACTGGACCATGTATAGATGGTGACGTCTGCCTTCTGTAGAGCCACCAGGGAGAGACAGTTCCACCTCACACACGCCGGCGTATCCTCAGAGGGACTGTTACATGCTGATACAGACTGGACCATGTATAGATGGCGACGTCTGCCTTCTGTAGAGCCACCAGGGAGAGACAGTTCCACCTCACACACGCCGGCGTATCCTCAGAGGGACAGTTACATGCTGATACAGACTGGACCATGTATAGATGGCGACGTCTGCCTTTTGTAGAGCCACCAGGGAGAGACAGTTCCACCTCACACACGCCGGCGTATCCTCAGAGGGACTGTTACATGCTGATACAGACTGGACCATGTATAGATGGCGACGTCTGCCTTCTGTAGAGCCGCCAGGGAGAGACAGTTCCACCTCACACACGCCGTCGTATCCTCAGAGGGACAGTTACATGCTGATACAGACTGGACCATGTATAGATGGCGACGTCTGCCTTCTGTAGAGCCACCAGGGAGAGACAGTTCCACCTCACACACGCCGGCGTATCCTCAGAGGGACTGTTACATGCTGATACAGACTGGACCATGTATAGATGGCGACGTCTGCCTTCTGTAGAGCCGCCAGGGAGAGACAGTTCCACCTCACACACGCCGGCGTATCCTCAGAGGGACTGTTACATGCTGATACAGACTGGACCATGTATAGATGGCGACGTCTGCCTTCTGTAGAGCCGCCAGGGAGAGACAGTTCCACCTCACACACGCCGGCGTATCCTCAGTGGGACTGTTACATGCTGATACAGACTGGATCATGTATAGATGGCGACGTCTGCCTTCTGTAGAGCCACCAGGGAGAGACAGTTCCACCTCACACACGCCGGCGTATCCTCAGAGGGACTGTTACATGCTGATACAGACTGGACCATGTATAGATGGCGACGTCTGCCTTCTGTAGAGCCACCAGGGAGAGACAGTTCCACCTCACACACGCCAGCGTATCCTCAGAGGGACTGTTACATGCTGATACAGACTGGACCATGTATAGATGGCGACGTCTGCCTTCTGTAGAGCCGCCAGGGAGAGACAGTTCCACCTCACACACGCCGGCGTATCCTCAGAGGGACTGTTACATGCTGATACAGACTGGACCATGTATAGATGGCGACGTCTGCCTTCTGTAGAGCTGCCAGGGAGAGACAGTTCCACCTCACACACGCCGGCGTATCCTCAGAGGGACTGTTACATGCTGATACAGACTGGACCATGTATAGATGGCGACGTCTGCCTTCTGTAGAGCCGCCAGGGAGGACAGTTCCACCTCACACACGCCGGCGTATCCTCAGAGGGACTGTTACATGCTGATACAGACTGGACCATGTACAGATGGCGACGTCTGCCTTCTGTATAGCCGCCAGGGAGAGACAGTTCCACCTCACACACGCCGGCGTATCCTCAGAGGGACTGTTACATGCTGATACAGACTGGACCATGTACAGATGGCGACGTCTGCCTTCTGTAGAGCCGCCAGGGAGAGACAGTTCCACCTCACACACGCCGGCGTATCCTCAGAGGGACTGTTACATGCTGATACAGACTGGACCATGTATAGATGGCGACGTCTGCCTTCTGTAGAGCCGCCAGGGAGAGACAGTTCCACCTCACACACGCCGGCGTATCCTCAGAGGGACTGTTACATGCTGATACAGACTGGACCATGTATAGATGGCGACGTCTGCCTTCTGTAGAGCCGCCAGGGAGAGACAGTTCCACCTCACACACGCCGGCGTATCCTCAGTGGGACTGTTACATGCTGATACAGACTGGACCATGTATAGATGGCGACGTCTGCCTTCTGTAGAGCCGCCAGGGAGAGACAGTTCCACCTCACACACGCCGGCGTATCCTCAGAGGGACTGTTACATGCTGATACAGACTGGACCATGTATAGATGGCGACGTCTGCCTTCTGTAGAGCCGCCAGGGAGAGACAGTTCCACCTCACACACGCCGTCGTATCCTCAGAGGGACTGTTACATGCTGATACAGACTGGACCATGTATAGATGGCGACGTCTGCCTTCTGTAGAGCTGCCAGGGAGAGACAGTTCCACCTCACACACGCCGGTGTATCCTCAGTGGGACTGTTACATGCTGATACAGACTGGATCATGTATAGATGGCGACAGCTGCCTTCTGTAGAGCCGCCAGGGAGAGACAGTTCCACCTCACACACGCCGGCGTATCCTCAGAGGGACTGTTACATGCTGATACAGACTGGACCATGTATAGTTGGCGACAGCTGCCTTCTGTAGAGCCGCCAGGGAGAGACAGTTCCACCTCACACACGCCGGCGTATCCACAGAGGGACTGTTACATGCTGATACAGACTGGACCAAGTATAGATGGCGACGTCCGCCTTCCGTAGAGCTGCCAGGGAGAGACAGTTCCACCTCACACACGGCGGCGTATCCTCAGAGGGACTGTTACATGCTGATACAGACTGGACCATGTATAGATGGTGACGTCCGCCTTCTGTAGAGCCACCAGGGAGAGACAGTTCCACCTCACACACGCCGGCGTATCCTCAGAGGGACTGTTACATGCTGATACAGACTGGACCATGTATAGATGGTGACGTCCGCCTTCTGTAGAGCCGCCAGGGAGAGACAGTTCCACCTCACACACGCCGGCGTATCCACAGAGGGACTGTTACATGCTGATACAGACTGGACCATGTATAGATGGCGACGTCTGCCTTCTGTAGAGCCACCAGGGAGAGACAGTTCCACCTCACACACGGCGGCGTATCCTCAGTGGGACTGTTACATGCTGATACAGACTGGACCCTGTATAGATGGCGACAGCTGCCTTCTGTAGAGCCGCCAGGGAGAGACAGTTCCACCTCACACACGCCGGCGTATCCTCAGAGGGACTGTTACATGCTGATACAGACTGGACCCTGTATAGATGGCGACGTCTGCCTTCTGTAGAGCCGCCAGGGAGAGACAGTTCCACCTCACACACGCCGGCGTATCCTCAGAGGGACTGTTACATGCTGATACAGACTGGACCCTGTATAGATGGCGACAGCTGCCTTCTGTAGAGCCGCCAGGGAGAGACAGTTCCACCTCACACACGGCGGCGTATCCTCAGAGGGACTGTTACATGCTGATACAGACTGGACCATGTATAGATGGCGAGGTCTGCCTTCTGTAGAGCCGCCAGGGAGAGACAGTTCCACCTCACACACGCCGGCGTATCCTCAGAGGGACTGTTACATGCTGATACAGACTGGACCATGTATAGATGGCGACGTCTGCCTTCTGTAGAGCCGCCAGGGAGAGACAGTTCCACCTCACACACGCCGGCGTATCCTCAGAGGGACTGTTACACGCTGATACAGACTGGACCATGTATAGATGGCGACAGCTGCCTTCTGTAGAGCCGCCAGGGAGAGACAGTTCCACCTCACACACGCCGGCGTATCCTCAGAGGGACTGTTACATGCTGATACAGACTGGACCATGTATAGATGGCGACAGCTGCCTTCTGTAGAGCCGCCAGGGAGAGACAGTTCCACCTCACACACGCCGGTGTATTCTCAGAGGGACTGTTACATGCTGATACAGACTGGACCATGTATAGATGGCGACGTCTGCCTTCTGTAGAGCCGCCAGGGAGAGACAGTTCCACCTCACACACGCCGGCGTATCCTCAGAGGGACTGTTACATGCTGATACAGACTGGACCATGTGTAGATGGCGACAGCTGCCTTCTGTAGAGCCGCCAGGGAGAGACAGTTCCACCTCACACACGCCGGCGTATCCTCAGAGGGACTGTTACATGCTGATACAGACTGGACCCTGTATAGATGGCGACAGCTGCCTTCTGTAGAGCCGCCAGGGAGAGACAGTTCCACCTCACACACGCCGGTGTATCCTCAGAGGGACTGTTACATGCTGATACAGACTGGACCATGTATAGATGGCGACGTCTGCCTTCTGTAGAGCCGCCAGGGAGAGACAGTTCCACCTCACACACGCCGGCGTATCCTCAGAGGGACTGTTACATGCTGATACAGACTGGACCATGTATAGATGGCGACGTCTGCCTTCTGTAGAGCCGCCAGGGAGAGACAGTTCCACCTCACACACGCCGGCGTATCCTCAGAGGGACAGTTACATGCTGATACAGACTGGACCATGTATAGATGGCGACGTCTGCCTTCTGTAGAGCCGCCAGGGAGAGACAGTTCCACCTCACACACGCCGGCGTATCCTCAGAGGGACTGTTACATGCTGATACAGACTGGACCCTGTATAGATGGCGACAGCTGCCTTCTGTAGAGCCGCCAGGGAGAGACAGTTCCACCTCACACACGCCGGTGTATCCTCAGAGGGACTGTTACATGCTGATACAGACTGGACCATGTATAGATGGCGACGTCTGGCTTCTGTAGAGCCGCCAGGGAGAGACAGTTCCACCTCACACACGCCGGCGTATCCTCAGAGGGACTGTTACATGCTGATACAGACTGGACCATGTATAGATGGCGACGTCTGGCTTCTGTAGAGCCGCCAGGGAGAGACAGTTCCACCTCACACACGCCGGTGTATCCTCAGAGGGACTGTTACATGCTGATACAGACTGGACCATGTATAGATGGCGACGTCTGGCTTCTGTAGAGCCGCCAGGGAGAGACAGTTCCACCTCACACACGCCGGTGTATCCTCAGTGGGACTGTTACATGCTGATACAGACTGGACCATGTATAGATGGCGACGTCTGCCTTCTGTAGAGCCGCCAGGGAGAGACAGTTCCACCTCACACAAGCCGGCGTATCCTCAGAGGGACTGTTACATGCTGATACAGACTGGACCATGTATAGTTGGCGACGTCTGCCTTCTGTATAGCCACCAGGGAGAGACAGTTCCACCTCACACACGCTGGCGTATCCTCAGAGGGACTGTTTCATGCTGATACAAACTGGATCATTTTTTCTTTCAAAATCTTCCTCGGATATCACCATTTCCGTACAAAAAATGTACACCACATATTCTAGTCCGTTTTCAATATAATTATCTTCCAAAGTGGCGTTTTTTTTACACTATACTTCCATATTTATTTAATGCAAAACGTTATGGGAACCGGTATCCGTCGGGTTTATTTAATTGGTTATAATATTTTTTGCATTGTTTTATTGTTCTTATAAACATTTCCAACATCCATATAAAAACCTGAAATCTTACACCTTACATTTTTATTCTCTAACATGATTTATACTTTATCATTTTCTAAATAAAAAATGAACATGCATCACAATTTTTTAACATAACTTTTATGTCTGATGTGTTTATTAACTAGTTGATTTTAAAAACTAAATATTTCATTGGAAGCGCGGCACAGAAATTTTGTATTAGATGATTGGCGATACAGTCTATTGTCCAAGGCACAAAGCGCCGTTAAACGGCCAAGCTTCAAGATATTATTCACCAATAACAATTGCGCCAAAATTGTGTTGTTTTGCAAACTTTAACACTGAGCGATTCTAAAAAAAACTTATAGCATTAAATTGGAGCAAATTAGCTATTAGCAATTTCAATAATAATGTACTTATACAATTATTTCAAATGTTTTATAAGAAAATAAGGAATGTTTCGTTTACTAAGTTCATATTATATCAATCCAAAATATAAAAAAAAAATGTTACTTTAATGGGAATAATGTAAGTAAGGGAGATGAATGTTTTTGGATTTATTTCTGAATATTCTTTACAATAGTAAAAGTTTGATAGTACCGGAATCTTTCCTACTATTGAAATTTAAAAATTATAAAGTACTTTTAAGTTTACACCATCGTTTAGTGGAATTATCGATAATACTATAGAATTTGTGTTGAGACAATCCCATGATTACAAAAAAAATATATATATAAATAAATAAATAAATAAATATATATATATATATATATATATATATATATATATATATATATATATGGAGACGGAAAGAATCTATATTAATATTGAGAGACAATATATCACTGACAGCAATTTAAAAATGTTAAGCTGAATTTTATGTTCATTTAAGTAGCTAAACTCTGTATTACAATATAGGTTCAATATTTACCTAACATAAACTTTTAAAACAATTTATCCATCCATCAATAGGTAACGTTTTATGTAATAGAATAGGTGTCTAGAACACAAATATTCCATTTTTCTGTATGCTACATGATTGGGCCATTTTCAATTTGTAAGTCTACATGATTTCCATTTACTTTTATAGACAATGTGAGCCATAAGTACATTTCGAGTTATACATAAAAAAGTATTCACCACCTAAAGGTGTATGTTAATGTGTATGTATCACCGAAATTTCAAATGAAAGTGCTTAGGTCAATGTGTTAGAAAACCATTTTAATACAGTTAGGAAAAATATGTATAGTTTTAAGTAGCAACACAAAATAAAAATTGCAGTATTTGTATGGATACCTTTCACCTAAAGTAGTTATCTAAGTAATAATTTTTAAAATGCTTTGATTTTCTTAAAGTGAAAAGGGCTTCTTATTCAGAGCTCATTAATCAAAAGTCAGGTTGAAAGTTTGTGGCTGTTCTCTTTGCGTTGCGTAAACACTATTCATGCCACGCTGTGATAAAGTGTCTCGAAAACTAACCTTACATTAAAAACATAAATATATATGTCAGTCTAAACGAGAAAGTTACACTAAAAATCATACATCCAACATAATCCAAATAAAAAGCTATACATTGTTCTACGATAAAACATATCTATGAACTGAGCTGTTTACTTGCTATTTTTACACAAATTTCCTTTTGTTTGATTTACGCCTTCCTAAAAATGTTCTGCAAAAATTGCCTGTTGGATATATCCTTCCTAATGCAGCCTTTTATATAAAGGAATTGAGTTTAGCCTTTCAAAGAATCTCTCTTCAATGGATACCAATGTAAATATTATCAAGTCTTTGTTGTGACACTAATGTAGATTCCGGTTGGAATATATTAAGCTTATGTGATTCCGCCTTCTCCAGTAGTTCATACCTTCCAAAATACGAACCTATTGCTTTAATAGTTAAAAGAGGATAGAGTTAACCTGACCAGACAAAAAGTAAGCGCCTTATCTTGTGCCGCGATAGCTATTTTGTGAAGCACAAAAAAAAGTTAACAAAGAGAACTAGAAGAACTGGAGAGAACTAGTTTAGAAGAGAATGTGCTAGCATAGCATGCTTAGCTGACATATACTGATGGTTTTTAATTATTAAAAAAATGCATAAACTGTGTTTTCTTTATATCAGGAGAATGGATTCTTAAAGATTCAATATACATCTAGACAGACTGTCGGTAGTTATATCATAAAATTAATTATAAATTTCAATGATGTCCTAATACGTTATTGATTGAAATTCTGCATTAACATTTTAAAAATAAATTTTTTGCCATACATTAAGTTCACATTCGTTTGATGATAAAATAATTGCTATTTTAATTTCTCAGCCTCAGTCAATTTTAACAAAAAATATCCATACTCAGTGATCATAATTAATGGTTGTAACCTATGAAAATATATGATAAGGTCTATATGGGTATATCAAAATATTTAAACTTTCATGACCTGAGAAGACTGATGGGTCAAAGCACCAAACGATTGCTATTTTATCCTTTTTGCGATTTAAGAATTTGAATTTTACTGTAACAAGCATGCATTAGAATGCTCTGTTTAATGAGTGTCATTTTATTTTAATGATTACTACGAACAATTCAGTAATTAGACAAAATTCACCTTTCACAAAACCACCAAAATTTAGTAAAAATAATTTTAACCGAACATTTTAAAAGCCAACGTAGGTTACAGTACCTAGCGTATAATCTTCTGTTGGAATTCTTGGTGAAATTAGGGTTAAAAGTGTGTTTAAAGATTTAATTAAAAATCTACATCAGCTCGTACACTACCCATATTCATATCCTTCTACCTCATCTTACAAAAGCAAATAACGGCAAATTTTTTCTAAAATTTACGAACATTATGTAATTTTAGTCCTTGGAATATAAAGTCGAGACGTTCAGAAACTGATAGAACAAAAAAAGACTTTCCTGTCCTACTCATTGGCTAAGTTTACATTGATAGATGTAGCATCTACTTTTTTTCGAATATGACTCCGTTTCCCACCAACTTAAAAAAATGTAATACACATCTTAAAAGTTTGAGCTTAAGAGTGTGAGCGTGTAACACAAGAAACATTGTAAGCGAAGACAATTTGCCACTCGATAACGATGAACGATTACAAAACAATAAGTCATTGTCAAAACAACGAATGTTTGGGAAGCAAGACAATCGGGCGGAAAATTGGGTTTCCTGCAGTATTGAGGAAACTTGTTATTTGTTACAGCTTGGATAAGCACTAAAACTATATAACCATGAAATAGACGGGTTTTCATTACAATTTTTAAGCTCGAGTAGTGCCACAAGATTGCCTTAACGTATTTATTAGGGATTTGATCAAATATCTAGTTTTTATTTGGATAAAAAATGAAGATCTTTATTATTATTATGTTGTAATTTAATAATAATTACTGTCAAAGCTATACTTGTTTTGTGTACAACAGATAAAATACCAAAGTTGTAACACAATTAGTAAATTACACCAATATCACAATTTACTCATAGTCACACAAACGCCCACTAACAGTGCTTATCGAAAGGCCCCCTAAAAATTCTGAAATTCTTTGAGAAAGGACCTTATTTTTCAAGTACAGGGTGTTTTTTTTAACGCAACCCAAAACTTTATTTTATCAGTGAAGGAATATTTCCCCCCAAGATCCCCGGATTTGACCCCACAATATTATTTATATTAGGGATATATAAAAAGTAAGGCCTATGAAAACAATTCACAGGATATGCAGCACCTCAAAACTAACATAACAAATTTAATGCAAGAAATTCAGAGTGCCTTGCAACGCATTCGGGAATTTGATGGAGAGAGCACAACTTAGTACAAATGACAATGGCGGATTGTTTGAACACATAATGTGAACTAAACGTGATCAAACTTAAATAATAGGTTGTATAACATTTGAAGATTAACAAAACATTACCCATTTCATATTTATATGTGTATTATTCGATCTTAAAAATGGGTTGTGTTAAAAAAAGACACTCTGTATGAAGGAACAAACTGATAAACAGTTCACAGGCATATCTCTTTCTGACGGAGGAAGTTTGTTAGCCTTATCTTATATCATAGGCCCCATCTTAAAATGGACATAATTGGATTGTTACATTAAATACTTTATTTATAACCCAGCCCTTAAGAGTAGATACTAAGAGTGTATAAGGTACTAATGTTTAGAACCTTCCCCAAGCTTCCAATAAAACAACACGTCTGGCTGTTTTTTGGTAATATTTTCAATTTCGGGCTTTAAAAAAATATGAATATAAAATGGTATTGTAGACTACAGTGAAATATTCTATAAATTACTTTTACAATCGTAAAAATATTTACATAGCGTTTCTATTATGATTCCTTGTACAACAATTTCACTATATACATGAAGTTAAATGCGTTTCACAAAAACTGGTTTTATTCTTTTTACATTTAACGAAACTATCAAGATGTATTTAGATAAAATGAATTACAATTAGAACATGACGCGTATATCTTTTTTCTTCGTTTATTATTTTTCGTCCCTCGTCGGTCCTTTGTTTTATAAATGTCAAACCAGGCTGCAATTTGAGATTAAATTGTCATGTGCTTATCAAAGATCATTCCCACTCTCAATTTGCTTTTTCCATGTACTTATATATCAGTTCAATTTTTAAGAGATGAAAACTATTTCATCTTAAGATCACTACCTTCGAGGAAAAATCCCCGAAAATATACCAAATACCATACAGCACAATCTAGTTAAGTGTGGAAAGTAATACGTCTTTTCCCTTAAGTATCACCGGGTAACCAACATCACAATGAAAAACGATCCAGTAAATTGGTTGCAGACAAAACAGCTGAGCCGGACCGCAACAGTGATTGAGTTCTTACAGCCTTCGGTGGTTCATGTTAATTAAATACTTACAGTCTGGTTAATTGACATATTTAAATAATTCATAGTAAATTGTAATGTATTATTGAAATTTATCGAAATAGCCCTAATAACCTGCTTATTTATTTGATTTGATATATGTTTTACATAAATTATATTTAAACTTTAAATGATTAAGTTTAAATAAACATATTTTACTATCAATTATCTAGGAAATCATATTTTTATTAATTTCTGTGAATACAGTTTCATTTTTACTTTTAATTGTTAATATTGATTAATCTTTACTCAAAACAATCTTGGATTCTGGAGGGTGAAAATTTGCATGTTAACAGTAAAGAAAACACGTCAACATTTATTTATTATTACTCTTACATATAAAAAGTAACGTGATTCAAGAAAATAATACGGTGTCAGTGAAGAGTTATTAAAAGGTAGTAAAACTATCCAAATGTCTTAAATGTATTTATTCTCATAATATGTATTCTTTCAAATCGACACTTTAAGATATTAAAAATTTGTGAACCAGAAATTCATTAAAGCTTATTGGAATTTGAACTCCTTGTATTGGAATTTATAAAACTTGTAGGCAAGTTTTATAAAAATGGCCCGACTTCCTCGACCTTGGAGGTAAGTATTAAAAGGCCACACAAGTTTTGTAACATCTTTAACAACAAATTTCAGAGCATCAACAAGGGTCTTATATATGTTATTTGACGCGAACAGGGAAGTTGCAAGCAATTAATGTATTTTTCAATAGTTAAAATATTTAATAGTAGTTCAACTAGAAACTAGAACAGTTTTCGTACGAGTTGGGAAACAAAAGACCAGAGTATAAACTGTGTTGGGTTCCACGCCATTACACATAAACTGCAGACATAAACCACTGGGCATTACTAAAGAGAAAATAACTATTGTGAAAGTTACTATTAGTTTATTACTAGTTTGTTTTGAAAGTTGCATAAAGAACCTGGTTACGTATTTCAATTATATATTTCAATCTTATAGGTGCTCCTCAGTAAAAAGGTTTTGAATCAATCAAACTTGTAAATACATTAACTAATTTTAAGGGGTTTCTCAAGAATTTTGCCAATAACGTGTGTTTTGGAATTATAAAAAAAAAATGAAAATAAACAATAATTTAAGAACTGGAGGCTAGAGACTTAAATGTCTCAGTTGAGACAACTCTTAGACCGAGTAAACTAAGGGTTCAGAACAAATTAGTTTCAAAGGATGTGAGGATTATGAGCTTTTTGAGTAAAAAATACCACTCTATAGTATCTTCAAACTACAAAAGAGAAAGAAATAACCAATTCTATTCCAATGATTTATGTTCCAAACATAATGAAAAATTAGCATAATATTATGCTAACTTAAAAATACGAATTGACATAGATGACATAAACAAATAAGACTGAATGATAACTTACTGCTGAATGAGTGCATGGTTAATGATTGATCCCTTCGAAAATTACTAATTTCCAAGTAGATTACTTAATGGTACTATGGTGTTAGCAATATTTTTGGATAATTTAGGTTATGCTTTAATATGTAAATGATCCTCATTGTTTCACTCGAGTTTTCCAGTACTTCGTGAACAGTCAATGAAACATATCAAGTACATTACCACACCTTTATTACCACAACAGTACCAAAGTACTTCAACTACACTAGCCATTTTACCCTTAGCTTATTTATGATCCAAAAACGTGTTTCTTGAGATTATGAAATCTGATACTGTGTAATTTTCTTAGCTATAACATTAATATGACTTGCTTTGCTTTGATCCCAGGAATATTTTACGAAGGCCTTGTAAGTTAATTTACGATAAAAAAATCTCTAGAAAAGTAATCTAGGCTGGAGAGATTTTTAGGAAAATAAATTATAGTTTTTAATGTTAAAGTTGTAACAAGCGGTCTTATCATAAAAAATCTATATTCACAAAATTATTCGGTCTGTAAAAAATCCCTAGTTTATCTTACTGTGACCTACTTAAATACTGTTACATATGTGAATCAGGTTTTTAAAAACCTACTTACTATATTAAGTAATCATTGAATTGAATCAAATGTTTTGAAAATGTTGATATAAAATTATCCAAAGTGGTTCTTGCTGCTTTTGGGACACAGTTTCTTTTTTTAAACCCAATTGATTGAATGTAAATAACGTTTTTTAACCGTAAAAGAAAGTTTTAAGTATATGTTGAAAACGCTCTAGGACAAGGGACATTTAAGTAACAGTTATTTAATTGTATACTTTTAAACTCGTCTGACGTACTTTCACACCACCGAGTAAAGTCAGGTGTATGTAAATAATGAAGAAAGAAGACTTATTGCCTAACGCGCTTCATGAATAATGAAATCTCTTGTTTTAATGTCAGCTTGGCTTGTTTGGTAGAATAAATTACTGATTGGCTTATAAAAATATATTTCAAGAGACTACATAATTGTTTAATTATATATTAAGTAAAGTATTATAATAATTAATATATTAACTAATTACTTATTGGTTAGGTAAATTAATTTTCTCTATTAAATTACGAAGTTAACTTGTTGCAAGAGAGACATTAATATATTTTTGAACTTTGTTTCTTCATTATCGTCTTGTATGTTTGTACGACTGGGCAAAGGAAAATGTTTATGTTTTCATTTCTCATCATCACTTAGCTATCCAATTCTTCATCGGTGTATTAATTTTAACTATTTAAATTTTTTATGTAATATATTCTGTTAAATGAGACTGTTAATGTAATGTCAAAGAGTTAAAGGTAAAGGTGAGGTTAAAGTGCTTGGTACTCCCTATTCTCTAAGTATCCGTGACGTGACGTGATCGTGAGGTTCCAGTGGCCGGGTCGGCACACTGAGGCTGTTTTAGGGTTTTTCCCTCTTCAGCCTTGGAGAGGTGGGTTAGGTTATCGCACAGCTGCAGGAGTAATTACATACGAGAAGAGTTTAATACGAATGCCTGCAGCTGTGCTGGTAGTTGGTTGTTGATGGTTGGGTGTGGATTTCGGAGGGGTTAGTGAGAGTTGGGCAGTGGTGAGTTGTGGTCGAGTGTCATTGTGAGGCGTTTGGTCTGGTGATGTCGGGTGGTTGAGTTTGAGTGAGGATGGGGCGTTGCAGAAGGACTTTGTAGTTTAATACGAGATTAAGTTACATACGAATGCCTGCTGCTACGCTGGTGGTGTGGTTCGGAAGTTGTGTGTGGTTTTCGTGCGAGGTGCAGTGATGTGGTGTGAGTCGGGGGTTGGCGACTTACAAAAGGTGGGCGATGGTGGGTGGGTTGGTTAGGGTAGGGTCGCTTCCAAAAAATCTCGGTACGGTCGCAGGCCTACGGCCTGTACCGTACTCTGTTGGTGTTGGTCTGGAGGGTTATGGTGGGGGTTGAGGCGGTTGGGGTGGTTGAGGCGGGGGTAGGTTGTCGAGGGATACGAGGTGGTGAAGTGTCAGGCTAGGCCGGTCAGTGAAGTAGGGTTGGAAGAAAGGCTGCAGGATATCTGAGGAGCGGGCTCGGTCAAGGTATTTGGAGTTGAGTTGGGTGATGAAGTCACGGAGGGGAGGAACAGTGTGGGCGTCGTAGGTCGTTTGGTTTCGGGTCCAGGGTGGGAGATGAGCTGCCAGACGAAGGGCACGCCTTTCGGTGGCCTTAAAGCTGGAAATGAAGTAATCTGGGGCGGAGAGCAGGAGAGGATGGGCGAAGGTGAGCACGGGACGGATGACGGAGGTGTAAATCCGGGATAGGGTCGTTTGGGAGCAGGGACGGTGGCGGTTGTTGAGGTTTCTCATGGCTTTGAGGCGGGCTGTGGCTCAATTTTTTGGTTTGGCGCAGGTGGGGGAGAAAGGAGAGTTTGGAGTCGAGTTTGACCCCGAGGCAGGTGCAGGTTTTTTAGAGGAAGGCGGACTCGGTTGAGAAGGATGGGATCGGAGTTGATGCGGGCGAGGCGACGCGCATGGAAATTGAAGAAACAGAGTTGGGAGTTTGGAAGTGTTGAGGGAAATGCACCAGTGGTTGCAGTAGGAAAGGTAGTCAGTGTTTGTATGATTTTGCGGATGAGGTTGTCCTGTCGTCTGTCTGACACCCAGAATGCGGTATCGTCAGCGAACTGAGCGAGACCGCACGAGGTGTCTGTGGGGGTGCGTGGGACGGGGGCAGGTAGGTCACGGACGTAGATGAGGTAGAGAAGAGGAGAGATGGTGGAGCCTTGGGGGACGCCGGCTTCCAGGGCGAAGGGGGAGGATAGGGAGCCACGGAAACGCACCTGAGCGGTCCGTCCGTCGAGGAAGTGGGAAATCCAACGGATGACGGGGAGGGGCAGTTGGAGGTGGGGGAGTTTGGATCGAAGGCCATTGTGCCAAACGGTGTCGAAGGCCTTCTGGACATCCATGAGGGCTAGGATTGTTGGGCGGTAGAGGGAGTTGTTTGTTTGGAGGCATGTGACGACCCGCAGAAGCTGGTCGTACATGTTGACTCCGGGACGAAAGCCGGCTTGGGTGAGTGGAAGGAGATTGAGTGAGTTGAGATGGCTGTGAAGCCTGGAGGTCAGGACTTTTCGAAAAGTTTTGAAAGGGAGACTGATTGGGCGGTAGATGTTTGGGTTTCGGGGATCCTTGTGGGGCTTGGCGAAAAGGATGACATGGGCGTGTTTCCAGGAAGGGGGGAGTAGCCGAGAAGGAAGATTGAGGTGAAGAGTGTTGTCAGAAGACGGATGAGAATTGGTGGAGATTGTTTGATGAGGATAAGTATCCTTTTGCAACGGTTAGAAAGGCTTCATCTGCTGGCCAAACAGAATAAAGCCCTTCTTATACGGCGACGAACTTTTACTGAATAAAGGCAAATAATTGCTAACAAGGCGACTTCTTCAAAATAAGACAAAGTGTATTAAAAATTTTACTTTACAACGTAAAAAAACAACGCTTTAACAAATTAATAATCTTAAAAATCGCAAGAAAATACAAATGAAAAGCGTGGAATCAAAAAAGTGATACTTTATACAAAACGTATTAAGCATTTAAATTGGAAACGTTATTGAAGTGAATGCGATGCGTCATAGTTTACTCCAAAATCTGATAAAAGCTTTCATAATCCGGCCATGACGGATGGGTCCGTCATTTCGTGACATTTACTGGGGCAGAAAGGAACGGGCATTGCTGATAAACCCATCACACAATGGGCCACTCTCCATATCAAACTTTATTTATTATAAATCGGTTTTAGGGAATTTACTTTTAAAAACTTAATCACAGGAAATAAGTATTATTTTTTATTATATTTTCTTATAGTTAAAAAAAATAATTAACTATAGTTAAAGTACTATAGTTACTATAGTTTCTATAGTTACTGTAGTTAATAGAGTTTTTATAGTTACTATAGTTCACTATAGTTAACTATAGTTAAAATAAATAATTTAAGCCCACTGCCCAATTTCATGATTGCATTTCAGATTGTCAATACTACGGTGTTGTTATTTAACAATAATTTTTTATTCTTCAGGTTTATTCTAATAGAATAAAAGTGGAAAATCTAACGATACCAAGTAACTGTTTATAATCATAAAACTAAATTTTAAATATCCTATGTCGATTTTAATGGGGGGTGTGGGTGTAAAATGATCAATTGAAGTCCTGCAATTGAAGTTCTCTTCCTAACATCAGCCAGCCCTTTTACAACTCGATATACATTTACAATTTGGTCACTGCCATTATACTGTGCATGGATCGAATATATATCGATGAAAAATGAGTTCTAAATTTTTTTTAATTTTGTGTATAACCGTGATTTTACCATTTTCATATGTTTTAAATTAAATCCAAAAATTTCATATTTTCATTCCGTTATTCATTTTTAACCTTTCTTCCCTCTAAAATTTTCAGTAATATTCCTCCATATAGCAAAATGGTAAAACATATTATGTGAATTTAATATTAGAAAAATATATTTACTAACTCCGAAGCCTATTAAATACAACATGAACATTGTTTAGCCGATTGCACGTAAATCACAAACCTGGCGACAAAGTCAAACATTGAGGTGAAACACGGACGGCGGACAAACCGTTTATTTACCTGCCTTGTGGTCCATCCTCAATACCTGCTGTGACATCCGACTGAAAATGTTTAGTCCAATCCTGTCAACGATTCCAGTATTAAATGACCTCACTTTAAAGGCTTTGTATTTTTCTAATAGCATATAATTTTACTTCTATGGCAAATAACTTGTATAACCTTTTTATAAATATTATCATTTAAATTATTTGCAGTATTTTATTATATCCAAACAATATTATGGTCAGTAATTAGAATCATTAACATTTTTATGTTATTCTAAGGTATTTGCATAAGTTATTACATAATTTATTGAAATTTATATGTTAATAAAATCATCCCAAAGCCAATTAACAAACATTTAATAACCAGTTGTGTACGATACAATTTTAGAATTGTTAAAAGTCAGGTTCGCTTCAACTGATTAAGTAATTGGCGAAAAATCGTATCACTCTCTTTTAGTAAAATTTTATAATTTTCGCAGTAAATAATTCAATGAGACTTCTATAGTCATAACTGAGAATCATTTGAAATAAACTACTACCTTATTTGAGAGGATTCTGTATTTGGAAAATGCGCTTTTATGTTTTCTGAAATATCCACTTTTAGTGGTTCGTGATAGTTAGAGGGAACTATGTTCCATAAACTTTAATGAAGCATAGTTATTAAGATTGGTTAATGAAAAAACTAATGGAAGGTAAAAATTACAAAGCCGAGAAGCTATGAATGCATTAGAGGCGTGATTACACCACTGTTTACCTGCTGGGATTAGTTTGTTCATTTGGAATTTTTTCCATCTCATTTACCGCCCCATTTTTCTTTTTAATTCATTCTTCTATCAGAACCTAATTTATTCTACTAAATTCATTTATGTTCAGTTCTTCAGCTGATACATCTATCCTATCATTTCACTGATAAATATATCCTGACTTTTATCTCTTTTCATAAGTTTGAATAGAAAAAAAGTAATATTCAGTGATTGTTTGTTGTATTAAAAAAACGTATCCGTAAGGAATAGCAGAACTGTAATCGGATACCGAGTTTATGAGGAGTCTTGCCCCAGCGTGGCGTTCGATACTTTGAGATACCTTTTCCCTGTTTTGTTATGTTCTGTGGAAACCCTTTATTTTACTTATAATAGAATATTTAAAATATAAGTATTTGGAGGGTGTTAATGAGAATGCAGAATGGCTTATACCTAATGGCTCTCGTTTTGAGGGTCTCTTTTGATATGTTTTGGCCTCAATCTCTGTGTCTCGGATCCTTTTAGCATGATTAAGAAAATGAACAATATTATTTTAAATATATCAGTTACATTAGTAATGAAATTATTTAGAGAATACTTAAAAAATATATAGTTCTTAACTGTTTACATAATTTATTATACATAGGTTATAACATATGTAATAATAACATTTATTAAATAATTTTAGAGCATATAACTGGTTTTTTAAATTCTATACCGACGATAATTTTGACATGTTGAAGTCAAAACATGTGAAAGTAATAATCAAAGTAAAGCAAACACAATTAGTCAATTTTTTTCTTACTGTTTGAATACGAATCATAGTATAAATTTGCAAGAATGTTTTCTTTAAGAAAAAAAATTCTTACGAGCTCAGTTTTTGCTCATAAATTTAATTTCCATGTGTTAATACAATTTAAATTACAATTTATACTTTTAAATAGATTATTTTACATATTTTAAAACCATAAAAACTATGCTCAACTATTTTATATATCTTATATGACTTTTACAGTTCTAACAAAATAAAAGTATTAAATGTATTAGTTTGGTTACTACTTTTATAAGTATTACAGTACGTAAATTTCTTATTAAGACTATTGGTTTATCTCACAAAAACTTTCCCTACCATAGGGAATAGACGCACATCTTGTGAAAAACACAGATCAAATACGGGAAAAGCCAATGGAGCTAAAATTACCAAGGATTAATTAAGTAAGGAATATATTTTTGGGAGCTCACTGACACCTTAATTTAAAGAAATGTTTACTATTGAGGTGTGAGATGATTACATGAAAATTATGACTATTCCCTGGAACCAATAGGATTTGTCTAATCGGGTATTTTATGCTGTATAGTAAAATGTACGTTATGCTTCCTTCAGGAAGCAATAAGCAAATCAAATCAATTTAGCACGGCAGTGACAGTCCTCGACGACCCACCTCTCTCAGCTTGCAGCAGGAAACACTTCACTGACCTACTTGGAAGTTCCTGGGCGAAATGTCCGACAGCAATCTCGACTAGGAGACCACTTACTCACCTGGAGACTGGACTTTCCGCTCTTTGCAATATTGCCTTACTTGGTAACAAAAAGTTGTCCAAACTGGTTTACATCGATGCGATGGAATCTCATCTTCCATGTTCAACAGTTATATTCAAGTATTCGGTCCCTCTTTTCCTTCTTTAATCAGTTTAAAAAATCTGAAAGTGCACTCCTTAAAATACGATTCATCCCATCTTGTATTTGAGCCTTTCTGGGATGAATATATGTATGAAGCAAATTCATAATTTTGACAATTACTGGTAAAATATCAAAATATCTTGTCTTATTTATGCGTACCGACAACTCTTTGTTGTCGGTACGCATAAATTCAACAAATGTGTTGAAAAACATTCACTGGTAATATTTGATACTGTGGTGGCCGTTACCATATTAGGAATTTTGTAACTTTACTTACAATGATCATTCGGACTTTAAGGAGGAAACATTTTTTTGTAAAAATTAATCTTAAAATAGTGACTTTTATACCCAATTTGTACAGTTTTATTTGATGATCCAAGCAAAATAATGACGAATATTAAATACTCCAATAATAGGATCAAAGTGAGGTCCATCTTTGCTGGAGATAGTCCAGAATGGAATAGATCCAAGCCCCGTGGTGAACCGTTCGTTCATGATCTATAAAGCCTACTCATTTCACTGAACCAATCAAATCCAACCTTTATAATAAATCGTCGCTTGAGCTGAAATTTGACTATAAACTGTGTATGCCATGGAATTTAATTTCCAAGTCACCAAATTAATAATAATATTGCATCTTTATTTTTATTTCTGACTTTTAAATCGTATATAATCTGTGGTAAACATGGATTAGTTTTAGTGACTTGTTAAAAAATGTGTTGAGTTACCATAACTTCGGGTAATGAAAAAGTCTGATTTATTCTGAAGGAACATCAATATTAATTACTTACATTAAGATTATGCAATCATCTGTAACACCAATACTGGCATGATAAAATATTTTTATTTTGGATTTTAATACTATTTTTAAAGACAACTTATTATTGCAACTTCCAAAGTGTTGCCTTAATAATAATAAAAACTGATAAAAGGTTTTTGTTACTTAAAATAAGAGCAACACAATTGACTCCAGGCTGCAGGTCTTTGCTGAAACGCCTTCCCTGAACAGTCATTCCACTAAGAGGATTTAATCAAAGGGTTTGACAACAGAGAAAATGATCCGCTTGTGTGTAGAATTCCACATTTGGTCGGAACCAGATTTGTGTCTTAATTGCTTATTTTCAATCGCACGCTTCTCAGATTCTTTATGTAATAAGAAAAGGTACATTATACATCTATAAAGCATTATACATGAAATGTTTCGTTCTTTTGTAACTATCGCAGATGAAAAAAAAATAGGTAGATACATAAGTGAATTAAGGTTACTTAAAAATAGTTACTTGAAGGTGAGTTAAGAATTTTTGATTAAAATAGGTTATAATACCTTTATATTCAGCTTTCAAAGATTCAATCAATGTAGGGCTTCTATGGTTTGAAAAAGTGAATTTTCATCATCAGGTCTGATTTCAAGAGCACACTTTGTCGTCAAAAGGTTGAAATTGTTACAACACATAACACGGAACGAATAAATTGAAATTAAAAACAAATACAGTGCACTGCAGCGCGTGCCGGCCGGAAGGTGAACGCCGACAGCGGAATATAAGAAGAATTGTTAATGGCTGATTCGTTGTCTCATGAATTAGTAGTTTCTTGCCACTAACAAAACATGTTCGCGGTTTCACCTTAATGAGCCATAAATAAAGCATTACGGATTTTACTAGCTTGAATGTAAATAAAGAAAAACAAATTAGACCTCGGTATCTTTTTAAATTAGACTCAAGAAATGCATACATTGAAATAAAACTTCCAAAGCAGTTGCACAGACGAATTAGATAATTTGTGGCAGTTGGATGGATTCGCGTCTTATCTATGAGCTGCAGGCTTCGCAGGTAGGGTTGCTATACCCTGACACTTGTCTGTGTGTTAACAGTTTCACAGCCTGCTGCTTGAGGCAATGGCTTGTATGATGTTTCAGTTATCACTAAAGTGCAGCTTATAATGTTATATTTAACGATACAACATATTCTTTTTACTCCCTAGCAACTATAATATACTTTTGGTGCAGCTTGAAAATTTAATAATGCGATATAACATCGAAATTAATGTTAAATACATGTTTTAAAAATATTTTTAGTTATACTGTAAAGAAAACAGCTGTCAGCTGTTGAACGGGAAAAAGCGTTTTTCAGAAAAAGCTGGAAAAATCAGCTTTATACTTTTTCCACATTAATACGTAATTATTGGTTTTGATTTCTGACAAAATTTGCGCTATAAGTAATTCTTGTAAAATCAACCTGTTAATGTATTATTAGCATAGTACTATGAAAAAAAAAATTTAATAAGTATTAAATTACTGTAAATAAGCTCTTATTCCGTGCTCTAAACAGAATTCCGAAAAATTATATTCCATGGCGGACCAGAAACTGCTGTTTCCCCCATCTGATGAAATGTGCCATAACAGGATCATGATAATTTAAGAAAAATGAAAAAATACATATTGCATTTTTTAATCTGAGTGAATGTGTATTTAATGATGTAAACTACTTGCCTATATAACACATTATAAAGGCTACAAAATATAATAAAAGAAAATACCCCCGTTGCAGCAGACCTGCATACTCAGCGAATTTCAAATTCAAAACAACGTATTTCAATCCAGCATAGCGAGATTTGACATGTTTTGGAAGCTCCATAAGAATAACATGGGGAATGAGTATGCAGGTCTGCTGCTACAGGTAATTAAAACTGGATGGTTTTAATTCAATATTTAGTAGATCTGAACTAACAGAAGCTATTTACCAAGTTTTATCAAGATATGTTGAGAAATAACCGAGATATAGAATTTTACTTATTCCCCATAAGGTTAACATTGGGACAACGTACTGTGTTTACCACTTTCAGTATCTCGGTAACCAATGGACATAGAGCAATGATTCAAGATACTAAATTGTTTGTTTTTTCGAGCTGAATTCAATGGTGCTAACCAAAATTCGATAAAATTTATTTTTCTATGTAAAAAACTCATAAAACCCATTTTTGGGGGGGTTTATCCCCCTTTACCCCCTTCTTCCGGTGGTCCGATCGGGCTGGTTCACGAACTCGTCCGAATAATTACTACTTTACACGCCTGTGCCAAATTTCATTCCGATCGGACCATTTTTGCGAGCGCTATCGTGCTTACAGACACATATATATATATATATATATATATATATATATATATATATATACATATATATATATATATATATATATCTAGAAATTTGAACGAATGGTGTTTTTTGCTTCTGGGGGCCCCAAAACGAAAAGTTATCATGGTTTCGGGCTTAGGTCTTACCATGAGACCTACGGTAATAGCTTCCTCCCTATAGGGGAAATTCGCTAAAAATAATCAAATTTAAGTATTAACTAGTTGCGCCTATAACATTTACTTTCAAATATCTTGAAACTTATATTGTTGAAATATTTTATAACCCACTCTACAGCATACAAGCTCGAAGAAGTAATGCTCGCATTATCATGAAGCTGATAAGTCTACACGTATCGTTAAGTATTGCACTTAAATAAATGTTATTGATTCCTGTTATTTTAATAATGTACATATTTTTTTAATTCTTTAAAATATTTGTGGGAAAAACAACTAGCAACTTCATAACAAAGGTGCATTACCTTTATGTCCTGGTAATAGACTCTTATTATAACATTTCTAGTATTATTCTTTATATGAAATATTGCGTGTATTTATTAAATACAAATATTCCGGACTCTGAAAATAAATGTATTTTTGCACGTACTCTTTTATGTATGCTTTTATATATATAGTCAGTCTGTTTGCATATTCAATTAAATAAAAATTATTCATAAATTATATCAGTTGTTATTATTGATGTTTAGTTTATTACATATTATCCTATAAAAATACACAAAAAATTATTATCTTAAGAAAATTCACCAATGAAACCAGGTGGCCAATGAAATTATGTAAAATGATGTAACTAAACTTAAGCGATAAGTATTCGTCGGAGACTTTCAAAGACGGCTTTACAAATTACTCTTAAAACAACTAATATTTTACTAAACCATAGTTTGACTGAAGAATTTTAATAGTTTCTCTGTACCAAATAGATTAGTACAAACTAAAATGTTTAATGTGCATTATTGTAAATTTTTAGCTAAGCGTTTAAATGTAGTGTTGTGAAATCATACATATATAATTACATATAAAAAAATACTAAGTCCGGTTTTTGATTAATAGAAAAAAATACACATTCATCCTGTATATGAAAATCTTACACTTATTTGGAATAATATCGTGATAATTTTGTTTTAAACATCCGTCTATTATCATTACCGATCCAAATATAGAAGACAGTTTCAAACTAAAGTAAGCTTCTTAATAACCCTCAGATGTACGTCCAGCCGAAATTACCCTCGAACTCCTAGTTCGAATGTCACATTGAAACCTTACTTCATGACTACGTTTTGCATTCTTTGAGGGACTTGAAAATAGCGTTAAAACATGCTTAACTGCCTTTTTGATAATCATTAAAAAATAATTATTTTAATAAAAACTTTTACACTGCTAGTTTGTCAAAAATTACAGATAAAAATATCATCTACAGAATTGACTTACCGCAAAATAAAGAGAGTCAGTTTCATCCCCTCTCAACGACACACGGAGCGATGTTTGCCGCCAGCCCCCATCGCTGTCAACCCTCAAACGGGAAAGAACCCTTGATGCTGACAAAGATATCCTACACGTTTGATTGTGAGGAAACCACTATTTATAAAAGAATATAGCAGTTCTGAAGAGATTAATTTTATAGGTGTTGTTAAAGCTATAAACATATTTCTTTTGTAAATATCATTAAGTTAGAATATTTGATACACTCATATGGTTTATATTGTACTGTCGAGATATTACTATTTGGAAACAAATTTTTTTAGGCGGTTGAACGATTACTGCGATTTTATTAAAAGGTCTGCAACAAAAAAGTATATGCAGAGAAAAGACTCTGCTAACACAGTTTGAAACAAAGAACGTAAACTTTATTGTCCAGACGGAGACAATTTCAATGGGATTATTGGGGCCCAGAGTCGCAGCGACTGCAATGCACATCAAAATGTGCCAATTTGTTAGGTTAAAATTGCTTTATTAAACTTTGGGCCATTTCTCACAGAGACTGTTTTCCTTCTTTTAAATTATATTTTCAATAATTTAACATAATTACTGCGAGCCTAATTTCATATTAATTATAAAAAAACCAAAAAATTTTGAAAGTAATGATAAATTTTACTATACAATAATTGGGTGTATACAGCATAGGGTACATACTACATTGGATACATAGGTTGCGCATAGTTCATAGAACCTCATGGACTTTAAACAGCAGCAAACATTTTAACAAGGCAGATCGTTATCTATGTAATTTTAATTCCACCAATAATTGTTTTCAGCAACATTGTCGGCTTGTGGTGATCTCTTCGCTCCATTTCCATATAATTGTTTTGTTGTATTTAGATAGAAATTGTCTTCATTTTACAAAAGTAATTGAATAATTTACTCTCATTGCATATTGAATACGGAGAATTCAGTAAAGTTGAACAGGTAATTCCATACAATCTAAGTCAGAAAAAAACACTTCATTATCTTATATATTCTTTTATTCCTTTAAATTAATTATCCTTCTCCGTGTACTCATCTTTCGACATGGATTACTGATCTTGGCTTCTTATTTTATACTTTATTTTTGTTTGGCTTTGAATCTTTGTTTTTCGATCAACTCCGACTGCGTCAAATACTGAAAATATTTTATACATCCCCAAAATGTAAGTATATATTGTTAAAAATATAACTCAACTGTAACACTAGCTAAAGGGCAGTTCCGCTTAAGAATAGCCAGTTTAGCCGTATGAGAAGGAAAGATTCAATTACAGATAACTGCAGCGCGACCGTGGTCTGGGCACGTTGTATACAGTATAACACTTCCGACACGTTGCTTCCACCGAATACAGCTTTTCCGTATTCTACTGGAACCATACTTTTCCACACAAAGAGAATTCCAATTTAATTTTCTTTCAAGAAATGTTTTATATAAAACTTTTCTGTTGAATTATTTGGAGACTGCCAAAGTGGAAGGGTGGTTGGATTATACCTTAAGTTTGACCCCCTAAAAGTTTCTTTCTTGGAAACGTTACACTGATATTTTTCTATCTATAGCCAAATTCATAGATAGGCGTATATTTGAAAATATTGATGGATATTAAACACCAATCCAAAAATACTTCAAATGAAAAAAACTTTCAAAGTTTTGATCATGGAAGGTTAGCTGTGATTTATATTTCATTAAAATTCACCTGTTGAAAACTTAAATAGATTCCAATAAGTTACGATAGTAATTTTGTTCATCTTACATTTTTGCCGTATATATTTGAAACCTGGAAATAAAATTATTCAAACAGCTGATATTGCCATTCAACTTCTTATGATTTATTCAGTGGGAAACTTGAGGGAGGTATAACGTTGGAATAAAAGTCGCAATCTTACAACACTCAAGTTAACTAAGAAGCTTAAATCTGCTGCCGATTTTCTAATATTATAACAGATTCAGTGAATACGGTATTAGTTCATAGAAGTATTTAATTTAAATTAATTTAATAAGTTACAGTATTCTTGCATTTAAAATAGACAAACAGAATTACAATAAATTATTGAAAGTGTAAAAATGGTAAATATAAAAATATAAAAATATATATAAATATAAAAATATAAGATATTATAATATAGCAATATTTCCTTTAAAGTAATATAATGAATTCCAGTATTATTTCATTTAACATAGATGTTGCAGCGAGTACTCAGCGACTTTAAAATTTATAAGAACATTATGTCAATCCAGCATAAAAAAAAATTAAAAATTACTTTTTTTAATATGTGGAAGCCATTCGTATTTAAGAAAATTACGCTGAATATAAGAGAGTTCTAACCTTCTCTCATATTCGCCTTAACATTCACCGTGGTGTTGGGTGATTATAAAAGTGATGTTATGTATTACAGTCTGTACAAAGATCAATAGATAAATAAACATAATATCATGATTATTCTAGTATGGTCACATGAAAATATATTGTATTGGTCTGTTTTAAACTTTACTTTTGAACACAATTTAAACAAGAAGTAAATATTGTATCTATTTCCATTAATATTATCTCTTACTAATATTGCATATTTAATTGAATGTTTCAAGTAATTGTTTTAAAATGCATTGTTTCATTCTGCAAATTATAGCAAATGATACACAACTATATTGTTGAGTTTTCAAGGTTCAATGGCAGTTCATAGGTACAAAGAAATTAATCATATCTATTTCTTTTGACTATTTCATAATACCTCTAAAAAAAAAACAACAGTTTTGATATGTTCATTGTAATAAAAAACACTCGTTATTCCTAAATTTGAGAGGCTTTTCACGGAATATTGTTTTGAAATAATAACTGGACAAACCGAGGAGTCCCGACACAACTCGTGGTACTCGCGACATTCAACATTTATTGCATTCCTCCGGTCGACGCAGGTCAACTGCCTGCATTCCAGGTGCTGGCTCGCTGAATATCAACTTGAATTTTGTTTTATTACATTGCTTTGGTTTATGCAGTTAAAAACTGACATTAAATTTGACTAAATGAACGACTACTTCAGTCATTTTCTTTTAAAATATACTTCTTTTGTTTGGGGGAAAGCTATATATGATAACTTTGTAAAGTTCACTTGCTTCATGTAATATACAAATACAATAGAAAGAAACCATGAAATAGTTTATAATGTATGTATCTTTCCGGCCGTCGCTACTTGACCATAAATAACAGGTGGCTAGTGCAGAATAAATGCATGTTTGATTAGTTTTATACAATGTTAGGGTTTTTCATTTTGAAGAAATTGCTATTTTATACCTTGCATGTATTGCAAACAGACACATGTATATAAGATATACGTCATTAAGTTATGTTTACATTGTAACCATTCAAAAGTTTTTACATAGTATAAAAAAATCTGGTACATCTTAATGTTTTTAATAAAAATAGATGGTTTAAGAATCATGCTAAAGGTTTCTTTTAAAAGATATCCTGGCACCTTCGGTTATTTTCTTGAGTTTGATTTTAACGCATTTAATATATGGCTATATCCTTTTACTATACAAAACTCAATTTCCCGTCGCGATGGCCAATAAACCTGTGCGGTTATCTGAAGACAGCGAGGTACCGTAGCGGCAACAGTCACATAGGCCAGCCAGAGTGACCGCTGGGATCGAACCAGCGACGTTTGACACATTGGGTCAGCGAATTGACCAGTGTGCTTTGCCTCGGTACTATTTATTTCATAGTTTACTATACGGTTAAAAATGTTTACGTCATACAAATATCCATTAGGGGAAAAAATAATATTTTATAGTTATTACCTCTTGTTATGGAAGTACATTACTAAACAAATTATTCATCAGACTCAATTAATCAATAATTTTTATGCTGAGCAAAAAAGATATTTCAGTGCATTCAACGATGAGGTACAACAATGCATTCGTTCGTTAGTCAGTTCCCAGTTCCGGGCTATAACGACCTCTGACACAACGAACATTCAGCTGCGAACAATGGCGAAGCTCGCTTCAATTTTACACTTCTATAATTAATTCTTTTACCTTTTAACACTAATGTTAAGGTGCTGAGGTGTGACGTAAACGTTTTTCATAGTGCATACTTTTAGCAAATTTCCCCTGTAGGGAAGAAGCTATTACCGTAGGTCTCATGGTAAGACCTAAGCCCGAGACCATGATAACTTTTCGTTTTGGGGCCCCCAGAAGCAAAAAACACCATTCGTTCAAATTTGTATATATATACAAAGCATATATAGCGCTTTGTATATATAGCGCTCGCAAAAATAGACCGATCGGAATGAAATTTGGCACAGGGGTGTAAAGTAGTAATTATTCGGATGAGTTCGAAAACCAGCTCGATCGGACCACTGGAAGGGGGGGTAAAGGGGGATAAACCCCCAAAAATGGGTTTTTTTGGGGTTTTTACATAGAAGAATAAAAATAATCCAATTTCGGTTAGCACCAATGAATTAAGCTCGAAAAAACAAACAATTTAGTAATTTGAATCATTGCTCTATGTCCATTAGTTACAAAGATATTTAAAGTGGTAATCACAGTACGTTGACCCAATGTTAACCTTATGGGGAATACGTAAAATTCTATATCTCACTTATTTCTCAAAATATCTTAATAAAACTTGGTTTGTGGCTTCATGTAGATGAGATTTAATGTATTTAATCTAAAATCACCGAAATTTCCAGTTTTGTGGCGACAAACCTGCATACTCATTCCCCATGTTATCCTTATAGGGGATTAAAAAAAATTCCATATCTTCATTATTTCTGAACATATCTTGATAAGACTTGGTATATGGCTTTTTCTAGATAAGATCTACTAAATATTGAAATTAAACCACCTATTTCTAACATGCCTGTAGCAGCGAACCTGCATACTCATCCCTCATGTTATTCTTATGGAGATTACCAAATCATGTCATATCTCACTTCATTGGATGGAAGTATTTTTTTGGCATTTGAAATTCGCTGAGTATGCAGGTCTGCTGCATCGGGGGTATTTTAATATTGCTACAGCGTTGATCCTATATTACTCACATTGCAACATAGGTAAAAAATAATACATAGTCAGAGCTATTGTATACAAAATAGTTTCAAATATACCCATCATATGCGATAGGGGTTGAATACAAAGTTGCTGATGGAGAGTAATAATCTTTATTTTTTGATAGTTTCAAAATGTAAAGATTTAACAGAGTATTTATGACAGAGAAAACAATTCTTATTTTTTCTTTTGTTCAGTGAAAGAAACTAAAAACACTACCCATGTAGTAGAAACGAAATTAAATTTATTGAGAAAAATTATTTAAATAAAAAATAAATGAGTGATTCGGTGGCGCATTTGGTAGCGCACTCGGCCCCGGTACTGTGGTGGCTGCGTCGCAGGATCGAGTCCCGATGATGCCGCATACTTTTAGCAGTACTGTTCATCCTTGTACTGTACCGGCTCACTCTTTGGGTTTGCTTGATAACTTCCACGCACAGGCTTGAGGCCCATGTGGGGGGGGCAAATGCAAGGTAAGAAGAGGCCGCCACCCTCTTAAAAAAATGGTAAGGAAATAGCAAGAGCAAATAGCCCAGACTGCATTGTACGGATCAGGCGACTTACAAGGCTGGTAAATCCTACATTAGATGACCGAGGTCAGGTGGAAAATGCTAGAAGGACTTTAGAAGGCAGTAATCTAGGAAAAGGCGACTTTGAAGATAAATTCATTTTTATTCAGACTGGGCAGTTTGGCGATGACCTGAAAATCACTTAGAAACAATTGCCGCGCATCCCAATCAAAAATCCTCAAGAAAAGTTGAAATATTTTGTTTGCCAGATTTAATGTCACTTAGTAAGGCATGACTCATCAGTAGGAGTGAGAGTAGCGCAGTTCTAAAATCAAAGTAATTTGTTATTAATGCAAGTGAGAATGTCCTCGCAAACATAATTCACAGTAATCTAGAAATTGAAAAGGAAACTTGCTCGCAGCCTTTCTTTTTTTCTTGTCCACAAGCTGCTTCGAATTGCTTTATGCTCATCTTTGTCATCCAGTAATTGCAACCTTGGACATGAGTAATTATTGCTAATTTCCTGTCACTCACGGCTCAAAACAATAAGATAAATTGACACGCCTCGTTTTATGCGAGGCACCACATGAATGCTGTGCAATATTTGACATTGTGTGTGGTATGAATACAGATCATACACTCCGCTGGTCGGCGGCTGTGAAGTTTGTGTTGTGGAAAATATTTCATTAAACAACTGGGAGTCTATATCTATCCATCTATATAAATATTTATATTTATACTATGTATAAAAAAGAATGAGTTTTCTAACGCACAATGAATCTAAAAAAGTACAAATTTCTTCAAAGGTATAATTTAGAATATCCACTCTCTTTGAATCATATATGCGTGGTAAGAAACGGTTAAAAAAATTAAGAGATCTATGCCCTTCGGTTCCCTAAAGTATCTTTAATAAACTATTAGAAATCTTGGCATTAAAACCTGGAATAGAATAATTTGAATGGAATGAAGCTAGCTTATGAATGAAATCCCGAGTCCAAGAAAATTTCCCATAGGTGAAATCGAATTGACCGGCAAGGGCTTTTAGCAAATAAAGCAAAAATTAAAAATTGTTCTTTTGAGAATCTATGCGGTATAAAAGGGCCCGAGGAAATATGTACACATATTGTCTGAAATCGCCAGTTAATAGAGTATGTTTTATAGGTAACGAGTTAAAACGTAGGCTAAAGGTAGGTTCACCAATCAGCAAGAAATCTAGAAAACAACATTTTTGGGAATATTTTTAAAGGGAGACCAGTAGGCTCCAGGTCTTTAGGAAGGCCTAAATTAAGTAGGCCCAGCGGTAAGTGAGGTGATGTACGTTGAAAAAAAATCGTGTCAGAAACAATGTGAGCATTTTCCGTTAATTATATCTATAACTAAAAGTAATAAAGCAAAGTTAGAGCTATTTACCAATAATACTGAGAGCTAAGGAATAGCTGGACCGGTAAATAAATCAATAACCCGCTCTCAGTGTCCATAAAACGTTCACTGGTAATATTTATGCTCATACCATCGCCGATACTGCGATTATCGATCATATTATACGGCCTTTGCATTGTTTGGCATGCAATAACCATATTTTAAATCAACACTAAAGGGGGACCTCTTGTAACAGTTTATTTGGAACAAAGGGACTGGGAGGGTAATGCATATTTAAAATATTGAATTAAGGTTTTTTAAATCTTGTTATTACAAATCATCTATGACTTATAACTTCATATTAGAAATTAAAGGAACATTTCGCCCTTCTTGAATATTTTTGAAACTACAGCTTTTGTCTTGTTTTGTAACTAAAAACAATGGATCAAACTCAAGTTGCATGAAGGTACGGTGCGGTTTCAAGAACGGTTAAAAGTTAAAAACTGTATACATATAAAAAAAACCTTAAACGTCGTCCACATTAGACTATTTAAATATTTCAAAAAGAGTTGGATGTTACTTTTTCCGCGTCAACGAAATTTTAGAGGACAAAAAGAATAATTACGAATTATGATGGCGAATTATTATTATTTATATTATTATTTTAATTTTGGTGATAGCAGTAAAACATTTGATACTTTGTATTTTCGGGCGTAGTATTACAATTCACTGAAAATCATGATAAATCAATTTAAAGCTACAGTTTTTTTTTTTTTTTAATTTCGTGACTTAGATCACAGTCTAATATATTTCAAGTTTAGTTGAGGATAAGAGTTTGAGCAAATAAAAATTAGGAGAATGAATCAATTAGCTTTGGTCTTAAAAATATAAAAAAATATAATAATTTACCATGATTTGAATGGTTCTTTACTTTATTTTTTTTAATTGTGTAAAAAACTACAATATGAGGAAGATTATTATTTTTTAAATGTTATAGCTTAATAATTATAAACATTATCTTATAAATAAAATGTAAAATATTATGAAGAATATTAATTTGTCTTTTATTAAGCATCTAAATTGGGCTTAATGATATTTTTTACGTTTTGCCGAAAACTTTATTTCATATATAAATTTACAAAATATATAAGGTGTACTGTAACAAAATCTCTTGTCTTATAATCAACTAATTTTAAGTATTATAATTACAGTACTGTTTATGTACGTAAACGCAATTTTTAACCTAGGCTTACGATAAAATAATACACATTTAATATCTTAAATGTTTTGTAACGTAATTTAATCACATGCACTTTCTAGATACCCAGAGAACGCTTTACGTGAAAATCTTCGCTATAAGTGAAAATCTTTGAAAACGCACAATAGATGTTAAGGCCATAAATTATTCCTAAATCATAGTTTGCGTTGTAACCTCCAACTAAAGTGTAGTTTTCAAGTCAACAAAATGAAAAATTCATGTAAAATTTAGTTTTTAAAATTAGTCAAGTATATTCCAGCTCCAGTCAAGCAACGACGAGACAACAACGCGTTGCCCGCCCGCAGTTCCGGCGTATAACGACCTGCTGGGACGAACAGTCAACAATTGAAAAAAAAAACTCGCCTCATTAGATATATTTTTATAATTTCTTTTGTATAGTTTAACCTTAAGGTATGAAGTGAGATTTTCTTATTCCCATATTAATGTAGACAGGAGGAATTTAATGAAACATAAAAATGTTATTTTTATTGTTAAGTTCAGATATTTTAGGATCGTGCATCGTAGAACCATTATACTGCCGATAATTATTTCACTGAATACTATATTTCATATATAAATTTACAAAATATATAAGGTGTACTGTAACAAAATCTCTTGTCTTATAATCAACTAATTTTAAGTATTATAATTACAGTACTGTTTATGTACGTAAACGCAATTTTAAACCTAGGCTTACGATAAAATAATACACATTTAATATCTTAAATGTTTTGTAACATAATTTAATCACATGCACTTTCTAGATACCCAGAGAACGCTTTACGTGAAAATCTTCGCTATAAGTGAAAATCTTGAAAACGCACAGTATTTATAAAGGTCATATTCTATTCCTAAATTATAGTTTGCGTGGTTACCTCCAACTAAAGTGTAGATTTCCAAGTCAACAAAATGAAAAATTCATGTAAAATTAAGTTTTTAAAACTAGTCAAGTTTATTCCAGCTGTGACGAGACAACAACGCGTCGCCCGCCCGCAGTTCCGGCGTGTAACGACCTGCTGGGAACAAGCAGTCAACAATCGTAAACATACTCGCCTCATTAGATATATTTTTATAATTTCTTTTGTATAGTTTAACTTTAAGGTATGAGGTGAGATTTTGCTATTCCCACCTTAATGCAAACAAGAGGAATATAATGAAACATTAAAATGTTTAATTTTAGTGTTAAGTTCAGATACTTTAGGATCGTGTATCGTAGAACCATTATACTGCCGATAATCATTTCACTGAATACTAGGTTTTTAATGTTGCGGATTATTGTTATATATGTAGATCTAATCAACCTTAATCAAATTCACATTATTACTAAATTGTCATGACTAAAAACCTGAATTTCATGCTTCTTTATTTCTATTTCTTTATTCTTGATTTGTTAGTAATTGGTTTTTATTTACTTTTATTATGGTTTTAGCTGTGAGAACCACCTATTTCTTTTACCACTTCCACCTACTTACTTCTTACTTTCCAGCTATTACTTATTTCTTTATTTATTTCCGAAACTTTGACTTATTTATAATGAAATCTCTCTTTGATCTATGACTGTTTGAACCTGCAAATTTTTCCTGGCTGATTTTACCCCTCGAATTCGTTTTACTTGTGAATAGGATAATTTTCAACTATTATAACCCTGTTCATCTAACCTAATCAATTGATTGTTTTTTAAGCTACGTAAATTTAAAAAGCTAAATATATATATCTATTTTATTATATTTCCCAATTTATCAATGGGGCTAGTTACTATCAATATCCAAAACAACTTTCCGACTTACAGCTTAAAATATGACTTATAACATTATTCCTGGTAAATTCAAATTCAAATTCAAATTATCTTTATTCATAGAATACATAATATGTACATTGAATGACGTCAATAAAACTAACCTAATAACATGTTACACATTAAAAATACAAAATAAAAATAAAAATTTGCAGTAGACAGTAATATACACATTAGGAGGTGGAAAAGAACACCTCCAACGAATATAGGGATCTACTTATCAGATAATCTTTTAGTTTGTTTTTAAATTTAATAGGCATGCAAATGGTATGATTCCAACCACTACCTTGTTGTTAGGTATCAAAATGAAGATAATGGAGGCCTTATATTTACCAGTTCGCAGTTTCTTTACTAGTAATTAGTTGTACTTTTTATACATTGTTGAACATAATCCCAATGGAGCTATCCTAGTGATATTAGAAGCGTCGAGAAAGCCGTCGACGTCGACGGAGCGCCACTGTACAACAATGCCTCGCTGTCCGTTTGTCGCCACTGTACAACAATGCCTCGCTGTCCGTTTGTCGCGCGTTTGTCGCCTGTACTTCCGGCGTTTAATGATCTCTGCTGCAAAACGAACATTCAACCGGCAAACAAAGGGCAAACTCGTGAAATATCTACCATTTTAACGTTTAAAACTTTTATTAACTGTGATATATCAGGATAAGACAATGAGTTGAATTTACATAAGTTGTTTTCAACGTAGTTTTCCATTAGTAAAATATATTTATTGCACTACCAAGTACTAAATCTCAGAATATAACCAAAATGAAAAAATGCGTTTGTCTACACTCAAATCGTAATTATGTTGGTTAAAAACTTAAATCATGGCTAAAACAATAAAAGCTTGTAAATCCTTGTTTTATTTGTTTTATGCTCTTGTGTGCTGTTAATAGATACAAGAACACGGTCTTAGTAACCCAAGCCGTTTGATATACGAAATAGCTTAAAGAAATATACACAATATTCACCTGAGTTTGGGTGAATTTATTTTGAATGAGAAAGAAAAACTAGGGACATAAGTTGGGGAGGGCTTGAGTTTAAGTTTGTTTCTCAGCAAACTGAGTAGAAGATCTTACAGTTGATTTTACTTTATTAACAAGCGTTAAGGACTTCACTTTTGAGGTATATTACTTTAAATATATCCCTTAATTAGATTATTTGAATTTTTGTTTTCATTCTTGCCAAGTTTAGAAAAAGGAAAACACAAAAATATAAAACGCATGTAACAACCACAATTATATTTTCATGAAATATATGAGTGAGTTGATGAACGAATCAAGATCTCACCCCCGTAGCCGTAATAACAATTAAAATATAATCCAAGTATTCAGTAGAACGTTTTTTAACATTAAATTTACTAATTTTTTCTCACACTTTAATGAATTATATTATTTGTAGATTAATCTTTTAGTGACAAAGAAATCATTTCTGAAATCAGTTTAGCTTTAGCATTATTTAATTTTAAATACTCAATAAAAACGTAACTACGCACTTTGTTTCTAATTTAAACTAGAAGCGAAACATTGATTAGTTCAGTTGAAGCGACGAAGCGTAGATAATATGTATTCATTCCACACAATGTCTCAATATTGCGCGGCATTCACGCGCCGCCTCACATGAAACGGCTGTCGTAAATTTGACTTATTGCGTCTAACCGAGCATCATACGACGCAGGGTGGGTAGGACTCAACCGAACATGAGACGACTGCAGGGCGGGTAAGACTCAACCGAGAGGGTAAGACTCAACGTTCATAATACCGAGCATCAGCCAACCAGGTGGGTAGGACTCAACCGAGCATGAGACGACAGCAGGTTGAGTAAGACTAAACCGAGAGGGTAAGATTCAACGTTCATAGAACCGAGCATCAGTTAATCAGTGGGTAGGACTCAACCGAACATGAGACGACGATCGGGTAAGGCTCTTTGTTCGTCAAACTGAGAGTCAGATGACTGCAGGCTGGGTAGGATTCAACTGACTATGAGATGACTGCAGTGCGGATGATAGTCAACTTTTAAGGCGAAAGAGTTAACAAGTGTTACGAGGCACGTTGTAGTGAATATTGCAGTCAATATTTTGCTTGGCTTTTAATATTGGATATAAAATTCAAATGGCCTAATATGAAGTATGATATTCCCAGAATGAGTGATTATATGAAATACAAAGTGTACAAAATGCTTTTAAATATAGTACTTTTTTAAATCTCACCTTTGAAAAAATTAAATCAAATAAAAGTTTGAATAGATCCAAGGGAAATTAGTTAGAATATGTATGTTTTATTTAATATTTTTTTACTGTGATACATTGCGATATTTTAATAAATATTCATTTTGATGATGAGCAATATTTTTAAAAATTCCAGAACAGGGATACTTGCTGATCAGACAAATCAAGTAAATGATGTGTAGCTAAAGGAAGTGATCCTTCGAACAGGATATGAGGACATGAGGGTTGGCAAACATTCCTTGTAAGCAGGAATCGGCAGAGGCAAACAGAAGTGCTTGGGTGTTGTTCTCTCGTGCTACGGGGAATTTTTATTTAATTCCCCACCACTACTCTTCTGGGCTGTAATTCCTTCAGTTCGTACGATAACACATTACTTTTTCCTGGTTCTAAAATATCGACAATATTAATAATTTGTATTGAGTTTAACATGAAAAAAACAACAGTCACTCTTACTATGCTAATATTAACTTTAATTTCCAATTCAGTTTATGTTGGGTAAAGACAAAAAAGCAAACAATGAGTCCATATAACGATTGGCATTACATCGATCGGCATTTACTTTGCCCTAGTGGTCACATAATATATATAGTAAATTTATATACTTGGCTATAAATACCTATCTTAGTAAGTCGCAATTTCATGAAAATTACCACAAATATTTATCACTATCAACACTATAAAAAAATAAGGAACTCCATAATTTGAATGTTAAAAAACATAGACGACGAATCCACCAAATCTTCGCAACCCCAGACAACTTTTTGAGCTCTTAACCTCATTTCAGTAATTAATAGATTCTTTCATGTACTTTTGTGTATGAAAGATCCCAGATAAAAATAATAATAATTAATTAATTAATCGAAACAAGGACACAAATAATATATCCAAATTCAAAAGAAATTTGAAAAAATACTGCAAGAAAAATGTTTTTATAATTTTTAAGATTGCTTCCCAAAGGACAACTAAAACTAAGTCCAAAAAATCGAAATTTTATTTAGCTTACAGCTTTTTTATATCATTATACAAACCCAGCCATGAAAATGCCAACTGGGCTTAAGTGAATAAATAAATTAATTAAATACTAAATAAAATTATTTTAATATTTTTGTTTTTAGGGATCATTTTGTCCCTATGAGGCTAAATAACTTTAACCATTGAAAACGGAAAGAATTATCACTACTTGGTCTTACAAGTGTTTGGTAATCAAAATTGGTGTTAGTTTATACCCTGTAACTGATAATGGTGAATGATACGTAGACCTAGTGTTTTTTTGTAAATATCCTTTAAAACTAGCAAGTTTTCATAGTGAATAAAACTGATCAAAGATGTTCCCCTTGGAGATGAATTTCATTTGCCACCTAATTGTTGGTTAGGTGACTTGTTTTATAAATTCGGACCGCTTAATTCAGTGGAAAGCAACATTTTGAGGATTTATTCTTCATAATAATTATATATTGCTAAAGTAATTTTTAACATACCTAATCAATTCTTTGTTTGAAATTCATTGTTGGTGAGGTGATTTTATATTTTGATTTGGATTTTTTGCGGACATTTACCATCACTGATTAGTAAAAAACAACGTATTGCTTTTACTAATCAGTGATGGAAAATGTCCGCAAAAATCCAAATAAAATAATATACCTAATCAATTATTCATCAGTCTTTTTTATGTTTTGAGTCTAAAGTGGGAAATTTTAGCCCTGGAATTGGCATTATCTCTATCATTTAAGCGCACTGCATGAGTATTAGTTACAAGATTAAAGTTATGAGACTTTTATGGATTACGTTATTATGAAGCCACGACTGGGTCTGTTGGGAACTTTAGGTTCAATGGTCACTTTCAGCTGATTTATGTTGGTCTCTGAGTCTTACTTTCTCTCCAGTCAGGGAAATATAAGTTACTGTTTTTCAAAACGCCTGCTTATTACATTTAAAGCACGTTTTTAATAACCTATTAAATTGATAAGAGTGATTAACAAATACATTCAAGGATAAATAAAGTATATTTTGTAAAAGTTTAATTTTCTATCATATAGTTCTGTATTGCTATAGCTGTTAAGTCTTTTCGGTGAACGATGAGTATTAAAGAAACAAAGCTTGTCTGTAAATGGCGAAAATATCAATAAAGTATGAATAAGTTAAGGTTGAGGAATAATAATAAACCCTAAAAGCAACCAACAAACTTTGCACAAAAAGCAATAAGATAACCTCAACCTTAGATCAACCTTGTGACATTGTAATCATAATGAACCTTGCACGAATTTGGAGGTTGATGTTCTTAGTCTTTATAATATTCCCGCCGTATTCATAACCAGCCCTGTGCTGGATGTCAGAGATAGACCCCCACAATGCACTTGTCCCAGTCACTCTTCATTGTTTATCTCCACTCACTTTGTTTTCAAGACGGTTGGATTGTTTATGGCTCATTACCCTGTATTATCCTCCTTTCAACGACGATTTACTTATACTGATCATCCGTAAACGCTGGATTAATTAATCAATTTGTTTTCTTGTGCTAATATATAAGTATTGTAATGTAAATTCTTGAATATTTTTGGATTTATTATTGGGAGAGAAATAGTTCAGGTCCAAATAATTTTTAACTATTAAAAACCAATTTGTATGTTGATAAATAAAAAAAATATTTAAAACAGAAAATATGATTAGTAGTTTACGAAAAATATCAATATGTTTTCTTAATGCTTACCATTTTTTGTCATAAATTTCTTTAATCTACAGCCTCTAGTCGACTCACATTGTTTGTATTCTAACATGGAATATTAATAATTAGGTATGACATGAATACTGACAAAAATAAACGCATTTGTTTACCTTTTCCTTGCGTGTAAACATGCAGCCACAAGCGCTTACTTGCAATTCCTGAGATAGTTCCATCAATGCAGCTCGAGTTGCACCAAAGGAGCTCGTGCTGCCAGATGGGGATACTATTTATGGACGACCCTGGACTAGACAACTCAATTTTGCTCCTCATCCCCGAAATGTTGAGGTACTGACAGAATTAAATGTCGCTCGATAGAGTTGAAGCAAACAATATTGTATTATGAAATTCTCATTGGTAAGAATATTGATTGTAACGAACTACAGAGTGTACCACTAGAGATCATCAAAGTTAACAGTGCAATTAGCGAAAACGTAGGTGAACCGTAAATAAATAATATGTTTGAACTTTTTTTGAATTCATTTTTGATATTATTTTTCTCTGTTTTAGTTTATAATTTTCAATAAATAAAAATGTAGTGTGATTATTCTAGTTTATACGTTTAAAGGAATTCAAAATAACATAGTTAATTATAGAGCTGTTTTTAACTTTATTGATATCACTTATAAGCTTGTGGTGTTATTTAGAATTTATCATTTACTTGTTGTATTGGGGGTAAGGATAGTTTAATGTCTGTTTTGAGTTGTTTATATTACATTAGATTAGGTTATGCTGGGTAGATGAGGTTAGGGTACATTATGCTAGGTACGGTTTGGTTAGGCTAAATTAGGTTAGACTAATATCACCACAGTATCAAAACTAGTAAGGACATCTAAATGAACTAAGGTGAATCATAACAAAAAATTGTAATGCGAATGCTTGTTAGTTGAAAATAAATTTATTATATTATTATTTTTCTTAGTTTTAGGTTGAAATTTTGCAACCCACTGTATAATAATTTGGAGTTATAATCTTCGATATTTTTATAGAGGGTTAAAATAATATGGAAAAATACAGAGCAGTTGGTCGCTCACTCATTTGTTGTGACCTTTAAATTTTACTAAGTATAATTAATTGAGGTTAGCAAAAAAAGCGAAATTGTATATAAACGTGCTGAGACATTTAATTTCGTAGCCGGTTTCACTAACAAGCATGGTCGAGGTTAGCAAAAAAGTGATACTGTATAGAAACGTAATGAGATATATTTAATTTCGAAGGCGATTTTTCAATTTTTCCAAGGTCAAGTCACCTTCAAGTATAATACTAGACTCAAATTAATAGGCAAGTTGATTTTAAATTTGATGAAAATATTTAATAAGGTCTGCAGCAATGTTTAAATTAATATTACTTACATTAAGATTGTGAAAACATCTATACATAAATTTTGGTATGATAAAATATTATATTGGATTGAATAACATTTTTAAAGAAAACATATTATTGCAACATCCAACGTGTTGCCTCAATAATAATAATAACTGACACAAATTTTATGTTACTTAAAATTATGAGCAACACAATCGACTCCGGGCTGCAGGTCTTTGCTGACACTCCTTCCCTGAAGAGTCATTCCATTAAGAGGATTTAATCAAAGGGTTTGACAACAGACAATGATCCGCTTGTGTGTTGAATTCCACATTTGGTCGGAACCAGTTTTGTGTCTTAATTGCTTATTTTCAATCGCACGCTTCTCAGATTCTCTTATGCAATAAGAAGATATAAATTATACGTCTATACATGACTTAAAATGGTTATTTTTGTAACTATCCCATGGTAAAAAATATATTTAGGTAGATACTTATGTTGCTTGAAGGTGAATTAAGAAATTGTAATTAAAATAAGTTATATTACCTCCGTCTTCAGCTTTCAAGTTAAATATCCAATGAATATCCGACTACTATGGTTTCGGAAAGTGAATTTTCATCGCCAGGTCTGATTTCCAGAGCACTGTTTGTTGTCAAAAGGTTGAAATTGTTACAACACATAACACAGAACGAATAAATTAAAATTAAAAACAAACACAGAGCACTGCAGCGCGTATCGGCCGGAAGGTGAACCGACTGCGGATCAGAAGAAGAATTATTAACGTATGATTCGTTTTCTCATGAAGTAGCAGTTTCTTGCCACTCTATCAAAACATGTTCGCGGTTTCTCTATATCGAGCCGTAAGTAAAGCATTGTAAAGCGCTGCTGCTAGGCGAGCCTGTTATTAGCATGAATGTAAAAAAAATTAAACCTCAGTATCTTTTTTTATTCGACTCAAGAAATATATACATTGAAAAAAAAACTTCCAATGCAGTTGCACAGACGAATAAAATCATCTGTAGCAGTTGGATGGATACGCGTTTTATCTATGAGCTGCAGGCCTCGCAGGTTCTGCTTGCGATACCTTGACACTTGTCTATGTGTTAACAGTTTCACAGCCTGCTGCTTGAGGCAATGGCTTGTATAGTGTTTCAGTTATCACTAAACTGCAGCTTACACTGTCGTATTTAACGATAAAACAAATTTTTTTCACTCCCTAGCAACTATAATATATTATTGATTCAGCTTAAAAATGTATTGTTGCGATACAACATCGAAATGAAATTAGGTTTTAAAAATATTTTTCAAGAAAATCGTCTATTGATGAATTATTAGCAGAGCTATATGAAAAAAATATTCATAACTTAAGACTAAGCTCTTATTCCGTACCTTGATCGGAATTTCGAAAAAGTATATTCCATGGCTGGCCAAGTATCTGCTGTAATGTGTTATACCAGAATCATGATAATTTGAGAAAATTAAAATACAATTTATTGCATGACTAAACTCGCCAATCTTTCTTGATAATCAAAGTGACTTTGTTCCTAATAAGGGAATATACTAGCCTACAATATAGTATAATAAGAGAACATCTTTTATAAAATTAATTATTTAAATTAACTAGTTGTAATTTACATCAACTAGTTTGCAATTGATATTGTCATAATTTCGTTTTGAACATTAGACTATTATTATTACCAATCGAAATATAGGCAATTTCATACCAAAGTAAGCTTCTTAGTACCCCTCAGAGGGACACTCCAACCGAAATTACCACAGATTCCCAGTTGGAATGTGACATTGAAACCTTACTTCACAACTACATTTTGAATATTCGGAGGGATTTGGTAGCATCGTTAAAATTGATTAACTGCCTTTTTTGATATTCATTAAAAAAATTATTATTTTTATAAAATATTTGACACTGCTAGTTTGTCAAAAATTACAGATGAACAATATAATATACAGAATTGACTAACCACAAGATAAAAAGAGTCAGTTTCATCCCCTCTCAACGACACACGGAGCGATGTTTGCCACCAGCCCCCATCGCTGTCAACCCTCAAACGGGAAAGAACCCTTGATGCTGACAAAGGTAATTTATACGTTTGATTTCGTGGAAACTACAATTTATAAATGAATATAGCAGATCTGAAGAGATTAATACTATAGGTGTTGTCAAAGATATAAATATATTTCTTTTGTAAATAGCGATAAGTTAATATTTGATACACTTATGATAAATAAGTTAATAATAACTTAATATTGGTAATATTTTTATACACTTATGTGGTTTATGTTGTGCTGTCGAACATTACTATTTGGAAACGAATTTTTCTGACGGTCGAGCAATTACTGCGATTTTATTAAAAGGTCTGCGACAAAAAATATATGCAGAGAAAAGACTCTGCTAACACAGTTTGAAACAAAGAACGCAAACTTTATTGTCCGGACGGAGACAATTTCAATGGGATTATTGGGGCCCAGAGTCGCAGCGACTGCAATGCACATCAAAATGTGCCAATTTGTTAGGTTAAAATTGCTATATTAAACTTTGGGCCATTTCTCACAGAGACTGTTTTCCTTCTTTTAAATTATATTTTCAATAATTTAACATAATTACTGCGAGCCTAGTTTCATATTAATTATAAAAAAGAACAAAAAATTGAAAGTAATGATAAATTTTAGTATACAGTAATTGGGTGTATACAACAAAGGGAATACATACTACATTGGATACATAGGCTGCGCATAGTTCATAGAACCTCATGGACTTTAACAGCAGCAAACATTTTAACAAGGCAGATCGTTATTTATGTAATTTTAATCCCACCAATAACTGTTGTCGGCAACATTGTCGGCTCGTGGTGATCTCTTCGCTCTATTTCCATAATATTGTTTTATTGTATGTAGATAGAATTAGTCTTCATTTTACAAAAGTAATTGAATGATTTACTATAATTGCATGATGAATACGGAGAGTTCAGTAAAGTAGGAGATAGGTAATTTCATACAATCCAGGTAAGAAAAAAACACTTTTTTATCTTATTCCTTTTAATTAAATATCATTCTCCGAGCACCCATCTTTCGACATACCACGGATTACTGATCTTGGCTTCTTATTTTCTACTTTTTTGGCTATGAATCTTTGTTTTTCGATTTTCTTACTCTAAAAAATTACAGGATTATAATCAGTATATAATGTTAGTTCTAATCAGTTCTCCCTCTGCCTCCTACTATCCTATCCTTCTCATTCTCTTTCTATAGCACTGTTTTCTTTTCTTTTTTCAACTCCGGCTGCATCAAATACTGCAATTATTTTATACATCCCCAAATGTAAGTATATATTGTTAATAATATAACTCAACTGTAATAATACCTAAAGGGCAGTTCCGCTTAAGAATAGCCAGTTTATCCGTATGAGAAGGAAAGATTCAATTACAGATAACTGCAGCGCGACCGTGCACTGGGGTTGCGTTGTATACAGTATAACACTTCCGACACTCTGCAACTACCGAATACAGCTTTTCGGTATTCTACTGGAAGATATATTTTTCCTCACAAAGAGAATTCCGATTTCATTTTCTTGAAACCAAAGTAATGTTTTGTATAGAACCTTTCTGTAAAGTCATTTTGAGACTTGTCAAAGTGAACGGGTGCTTAGAATATACCTTGTTTGACCCCCTAAATTTTCTTCCTTAGAAACGCTACACTGATATTTTTCTATCTATAGCAAAATTAATAAATAGGCGTATATTTGATAATATTGATGGCTATTAAACATCAATCCAAAAATACTTCAAATGAAAAAAAAACTTTCAAAGTTTTGATCATGGAAGGCTAGCTGTGATTTATATTTCATTAAAATTCACTGGTTGAAAACTTAATTAGATTCCAATAAGTTACGATAGTAATTTTTTTTATCTTAGATTTTTGCCGTATATATTTGAAACCTGGAAATAAAATTATTCAAACAGCTGATATTGCCATTCAACATCTTATGATTTATTCAGTGGGAAACTTGAGGGAGGTATAACGTTGGAATAAAAGTCGTATTCCTACAACACTCAAGTTAACTAAGAAGCTTAAATCCGCTGTCGATTTTCCAAATAATCAATACTAAAACATTTACAATGAATGCAGTGTTAGTTTAAGACAATATTTGATTTACATAATTGAATAAATTAAAATCATCTTTTATTTTAAAAATTTACAATAAACTGTAGAAAAATTTTAAATCATCTCTGTTGCAGCAGACATGCATACTATGAAATTAAAATGCATAAAAATATTATTTCAATCCAGCATTGTAAGACATGACTTTTTTTGATAATCGGAAGCCATTAGTATTCAAGAACCTTACGCAGAATGTAAAAGAGTTCTAACCTGATCGTTCACTCATATTCGCCTTAACATTCCCCCGTTCTGATGGGTGTTTATAAAAGTGATGTTATATAATGCAGTCAGTACAAAGATTAAATATATATATATATATAAAGTCATGATTTGCTGGAATGGTATTATGAAAATATTTATTGTTTTGGTCGGTTTTAAACTTTACTTTTGAACACAGAATAAACAAGAAATAAACATTGTAACCTTTTTCAATTAGTGTTATCTCTTGCTACTATTGCATATTTAATTGAATGTTTCAAGTACTTGTTATAAAATGCATTGTTTCATTCTGAAAATTATAGCAAATTACACACAATAAACGACTATATTATTGAGTTTTCCAGGTTCATACATAACTTTTTCAAGGCATTTCAGAGGTACAAAGAAATTAATCATAAATATTTCCTTTAACTATTTCATAATACTTATAAAGAAATGAATAGTTTTTACATGTTTATAGTAATAACAAATACTCAATGCTACATCAGAGAGGCTTTTCGCGGAATATTGTTTTAAAATATTAACTGGACAAACCGAGGAGTCCCGACACAACTCCGTGTCCCCACGACATTCAACATTTATTGCATTCCTCTGGTGTCGCAGGTCAACTGCCTGCATTCCAGGTGCTGGCTCGCTGAATATAAACTCGAGTTTTGTTTTATTACATTACTTTGGTTTATGCGGTTAAAATCTGACATTAAATTTGACTAAATGAACGACTACGTCAGTCATTTTCTTTTAAAATATCTTTCTCGTGTTTGGGGGAATGCTATTTATGATGATTTTCAAAAGTTTACTTGCTTATTGAAATATAAAAAATATAATAGAACGAAACAACGTAATAATAGTAGTAATTTATCCATAATAGTAGTTTATGCAACGATTGTATAATGCCATTAAGGCACGAGTGAGATTTCGCTCGTGTTCTAAATATCTCACGATTGGCTTAAAGGCATAATACAATCGTAGCATACACAAGTAGTGTAAAAAAAAACACTCAGCGAGCGCTTTTAGGTTTATCTACAACCTAAAATATACATGGTGTCCAAAAAAACTAATTAACTTACCGTATTTAAATTGTGACTGCTATATAAACTGTTCCCAAGCGGTCACCCATCCAAATAATGACCCCGCTCGACGTTGCTTGACTTCGTAACACAACAATTAATTTTTTAGGTTAGAAACAAAAACATTTATTTTTCTTTTACTGAAAATAACCATACAAAATAGGTGAATTAAAGATAAGTGAGCTAATTAAAATTTGGGAAGTGTTGATATAAATAAATAACTAACGTATTAAAGGACGTTTGAGGCTAGGTACCATAGAACACTAAAACCGGAATCCTATGTAGGTCCGGAATCACTACACAGCTGATGAAACCATAACAAATATTTGTTTGTTTATGTACGAAAAATAAAGATAGTAAACATTACTTTTGCTTCAAACATACAGCGAACATAACGTAGTAGTGTAGCAAAAATATTTGTACACCTCAAACGCAATAAATCATACAAATATCAATTAGGCGAAAGAATAAATTATATTTTATAGTTATTACCTCTTGTTATGGAAGTACATTATTGCACAAATTATTCATCAGACTCTATCAATAAATAATTTTTATGCTGAGCAAAAAAGATATTCCAGTGCATTCAACGATGAGGTTCAACAATGCATTCGTTCGTTAGTCAGTTCCCAGTTCCGGGCTATAACGACCTCTGACACAACGAACATTCAGCTGCGAACAATGGCGAAGCTCGCTTCAATTTTACACTTCTATAATTAATTATTTTACCTTTCAAAACTAATGTTAAGGTGCTGAGATGTAACGTAAACATCTTTCATAGTGCATACTTTTAGCGAATTTCCCCTATAGGGAAGAAGCTATTACCGTAGGTCTCAGGTAAGACCTAAGCCCGAGACCATGACAGCTTTTCGTTTTGGGGCCCCCAGAAGCAAAAAACACCATTCGTTCAAATTTGTATATATATATATATGTGTGTGTGTGTGTGTGTGTGTGTGTGTGTGTGTAAGTGTGTGTGTGCCTGTAAGCACGATAGCGCTCGCAAAAATTGGCCGATCGGAATGAAATTTGGCACAGGGGTGTAAAGTAGTATATATTCGGATGAGTTCGAAAACCAGCTCGATCGAACCACTGGAAGGGGGGGTAAAGGGGGATAAACCCCCCAAAAATGGGTTTGTTGGGGTTATTACATAGAAGAATAAAAATCATCCAATTTTGGTTAGCACCAATGAATTCAGCTCGAAAATCAAACAATTTAGTCATTTGAATCATTTCTCTATGTCCATTAGTTACAGAGATATTCAATCAATCAATCAATCAATCAATCAATCAAATATCTTTATTCACAAAATGTACATTGTACAAGAATAGTGTCAGAGGATTAACTAAATCTAAATTAACAAAATTCCAAATTACATCTGTTTCCTTTCTTAAGTAAAAAAAAATCAATATACATTAAAATAAAATTTACATAAATATACATCAAAATAAAATATAGGTACAATTCTTTTAAAGTGGTGAATCAGCTGTGCTTGATTTCAAAAAACTCTTCAAAGGAGTAGAGAGGAATTCTTAACAAGTAGTCTCTTAGCTGCTTTTTAAAATTTATTTCATCGACCGCATCGATGAATTTCCGAGGGAGGAGATGAAGAAATTTAGATCCCATATAAAGAGTTTTCTTTTTGAAAAACTCTAAATTGTGCTTTTCTACTTTACGATTTAGACGAATATTATAAGAATGAGTGTTATTTTGTAGCCGGGGATTAAAAAAATGTTTAACGTAACTAACTGTTTCAAGTATGATTAATCCGTAAACTGTTAAAATGCCTAGCTCTGCAAACAATTTTTTTACAGAAACTGTAGTTTTTAATTTAAGCATGGTTCTGATTGCTCTTTTTTGCTGAATAAGTAATTGATCTAAATTCTTTTTTGATGTTGAACCATAAATGCTGATCCCGTAAGATAAATGAGAATGAATCATAGAAAAATATATAGTTTTTAAAGTCTCCAAACCGCAAAATCTTGACATTTGTTTGAGAGCAAAGATGCCAGAGGAAAGTCTACCAACAACATGAGTGACATGATTATCCCAACTTAAATTTTCATCAACTATTAGACCTAAAAATTTGGTGTTTTGAACTTGACCGAGAGAATCTTCATCCATGAAAATGTTAGGTGAAAGCTGATTTGTTGATTTTCTAGCAGAGAAAGAGATAAATTTAGACTTTTCAGAATTTAGAAGAAGATTTTTACTATTGAAAAAGTCCTTAACCACAGTCAAACCCTCAAAAGCTGACACTTCAACTTTTTCAATTCACTGCCCTGAAAAAAGAATATAAGAGTCATCAGCATATAAACATACACTGAAAGTGTAATCACATATCAGTGTTATTGAAAGTGGTAATCACAGTACGTTGACCCAATGTTAACCTTATGGGGAATAAGTAAAATTCTATATCTCGCTTATTTCTCAAAATATCTTAATAATACCCCCGTTGCAGCAGACCTGCATACTCTGCGAATTTCAAGTGCAAAACATATTTCGATCCAACATAGCGAGATTTGACATGTTTTTGTAAGCTCCATAAGAATAACATGGGGAATGAGTATGGAGGTTTGCTGCTACAGGTATATTAAAACTGGGTGGTTTTAATTCAATATTTAGTAGATCTGAACTAGAAGAAGCCATTTACCAAGTTTTATAAAGATATGTTGAGAAATAAGCGAGATATAGAATTTTACTTATTTCCCATAAGGTTAACATTGGGACAACGTACTGTGTTTACCACTTTCAATATCTCGGCAACCAATGGACATAGAGCCATGATTCAAGATACTAAATTGTTTGTTTTTTTGGGCTGAATTCAATGGTGCCAATAAAAATTTGAAAAATTTTATTTTTCTATGTAAAAGTCTCAAAAAACCCATTTTTGGGGGGGTTTACCCCCCTTTACCCCCCCTTCCGGTGGTCCGATCGGGCTGGTTTACGAACTCGTCCGAATAATTACTACTTTACACGTCTATGCCAAATTTCATTCCGATTGGACCATTTTTGCGCAAGTTATCGTGCTTAAAGACACATATATATATATATATATATATATATATATATATATATATATATATATATTTATGAAAGTGAACGAATGGTGTTTTTGGCATCTGAGGACCTCAAAAAGAAAAGTTTGATGGTTTTAGGCTTAGGTCTTACCATGAGACCTACGGTAACAGCTTCTTCCCTATAGGGGAAATTCGCTAAAACTTGGTTTGTGGCCTCATGGAGATGAGATTTAATGTATTTTAGTCTAAAATCACCGAAATTTCCAGTTTTGTGGCGACAAACCTGCATACTCATTCCCCATGTTATCCTTATGGGGAATAAAAAAATTCCATATCTTCATTATTTCTGAACATATCTTGATAAAACTTGGTATATGGCTTCTTCTAGATAAGATCTACTAAATATTGAAATTAAACCACCAATTTTTAACATGCCTGTAGCAGCAAACCTGCATACTCATCCCCCATGTTATTCTTATGGAGATTACCAAATCATGTCATATCTCACTTCATTGGATGGAAGTCTTTTTTTGGCATTTGAAACTCGCTGAGTATGCAGGTCTGCTGCAACGGGGGTATTTTAATATTGCTACAGCGTTGATCCTATATTACTCAAATTGCAGCATAGGTAAAAAATAATACATAGTTAGAGCTATTGTATACAAAACAGTTTCAAATATACCCATCATATGCGATAGGGGTTGAATACAAAGTTGCTGATGGAGAGTAATAATCTTTATTTTTTGATAATTTCAAAATGAAATGATTTAACAGAGTATTTATGACAGAGAAAAAATTTCTTATTTTTCCTTTTGTTCAGTGAAAGAAACTAAAAACACTACCGATGTAGTAGAAACGAAATTAAATTTATTGAGAAAAATTATTTAAATAAAAAATAATTGAGTGATTCGGTGGCGCAGTTGGTAGCGCACTCGGCCCCGGTACTGTGGTGGCTGCGTCGCAGGATCGAGTCCCGATGATGCTGCTTACTTTTAGCAGTACTGTTCATCCTTGTACTGTACCGGCTCACTCCTTGGGTTTGCTTGATAACTTCCACGCACAGGCCTGAGGCCCATGTGGGGGGGGGGGGGCAAATGCAAAGTAAGAAGAGGCCGCCACCCTCTTAAAAAAGTGGTAAGGAAATAGCAAGAGCAAATAGCCCAGACTGCATTGTACGGATCAAGCGGCTTACAAGGCTGGTAAATCCTACATTAGATGGCCGAGGTCAGGTGGAAAATGCTAGAAGGACATTAGAAGGCACTAATCTAGGAAAAGGCGACTTTGAAAATAAATTCATTTTTATTCAGACTGGGCAGTTTGGCGATGATCTGAAAATCACTTAGAAACAATTGCCACGCATCCCAATCAAAAATCCTCAAGAAAAGTTTAAAGATTTTGTTTGCCAGATTTAATGTCACTTAGTAAGGCTTGACTCATCAGTAGGAGTGAGAGTAGTGCAGTTCTAAAATCAAAGTAATTTGTTATTAATGGAAGTGAGAATGTCCTCGCAAACATAATTCCACAGTAATCTAGAAATTGAAAAGGAAACTTGCTCGCAGCCTTTCTTTTTTCCTTGTCCACAAGCTGCTTCGAATTGCTTTATGCTCATCTTTGTCATCCAGTAATTGGAACATTGTACATGAGCAAAACTGTCTCTAGTACAAGGCCGCGGCGCTAGTAAATGGCAACATCGCGCCTAAGGGTTCGGCTGATTTGGAAATCTCTTATGACATTATTTTTTGTTTACTTGAAACCAGCTGGCTCTGTAAGGGAAAGTCAATGGTTTTACTATGCAAAAACCCCTTGAGAAGCGACGTTGCCAGGTCGAAGGCAACGTCGACCTTAGCAATTAGAGATGACCTTATTACTAGAGATGGCTATGACGGTTCATTATTGCTAAATTTCCAATCACTGCCGGCTCAAAACAATAAGTTAAACTGACACGCCTCGTTTTATGATGGCACCACATGAATGTTGTGCAATATTTGACATTGTGTGTGGTATGAATACAGATCACACACTCCGCTGGTCGGCGGCTGTGGAGTTTGTGTTTTGGAAAATATTTCATTAAACAACTAGGAGTCTATATCTATCCATCTATATAAATATTTATATTTATACTATGTATAGAGAAGAATGAGTTTTCTAACGCACAATGAGTCTATAAAAGTACAAATTTCTTCAAAGGTATAATTTAGAATATTCACTCTCTTTGAATCATATATGCGTGGTAAGAAACGGTTAAAAAAATTAAGAGATCTATGCCCTTCGGTTCCCTAAAGTATCTATAATAAACTATTAGAAATCTTGGCATGAAAACCTGGACTAGAATAATTTGAATGGAATGGAGCTAGCGTATGAATGAAATTCCGAGTCCAATGAAATTTCCCATAGGTGAAATCGAGTTGACCGGCATGTTCTTATAGCATATAAAGTAGAAATTAAAAATTGTTCTTTTGAGAATCTATGCGGTATAAAAGGGCCCGAGAAAATATGTACGCATATTGTCTGAAATCGCCAGTTAATAGAGTATGTTTTATAGGTAACGAGTTAAAACGTAGCCTAAAGGTGGGTTCACCAATCAGCAAGAAATCTAGAAAACAACATTTTTGGGAATATTTTTAAAGGGAGACCAGTAGGCTCCAGGTCTTTAGGAAGGCCTAAATTAAGTAGGCCCAGCGGTAAGTGAGGTGATGTACGTTGAAAAAAAATCGTGTCAGAAACAATGTGAGCATTTTCCGTTAATTATATCTATAACTAAAAGTAATAAAGCAAAGTTAGAGCTATTTACCAATAATACTGAGAGCTAAGGAATAGCTGGACCGGTAAATAAATCAATAACCCGCTCTCAGTGTCCATAAAACGTTCACTGGTAATATTTATGCTCATACCATCGCCGATACTGCGATTATCGATCATATTATACGGCCTTTGCATTGTTTGGCATGCAATAACCATATTTTAAATCAACACTAAAGGGGGACCTCTTGTAACAGTTTATTTGGAACAAAGGGACTGGGAGGATAGTGCATATTTAAAATTATGAATTAAGTTTTTTTTAATCTAATCATATATGCGTTTTATCTTCATATTAGAAAATAAAGGAACATTTCGCCCTTCTTGAATATTTTTGAAACTACAGTTTTTGTCTTGTTTTGTAACTAAAAACAATGGATCAAACTCAAGTTGCATGAAGGTACGGTGCGGTTTCAAGAACGGTTAAAAGTTAAAAACTGTATACATATAAAAAAAAACCTTAAATGTAATCCGCATTAGACTATTTAAATATTTCAAAAACAGTTGGATGTTACTTTTTCCGCGTCAACGGCATTTTAGAGGACAAAAAGAATAATTACAAATTATGATGGCGAATTATTATTATTTATGTTATTATTTTAATTTTGGTGATAGCAGTAAAACATTTTATACTTTGTATTTTTGGGCGTAGTATTACAATTCACTGAAAATCATGATAAATCAATTTAAAGCTACAGGTTTTTTTTAATTTCGTGACTTAGATCACAGTGTAATATATTTCAAGTTTAGTTGAGGATAAAAGTTTGAGGAAATAAAAATTAGGAGAATGAATCAATTAGCTTTGGTCTTAAAAATATAAAAAAATATAATAATTTACAATGATTTGAATGGTTCTTTCCTTTATTTTTTTTAATTGTGTAAAAAACTACAATATGAGGAAGATTAATATTTTTTAAATGTTATAGCTAAATAATTATAAACATTATCTTATAAATAAAAAGTAAAATATTATGAAGAATATTAATTTGTCTTTTATTAAGCATCTAAATTGGGCTTAATGATATTTTTTACGTTTTGCCGAAAACTATATTTCATATATAAATTTACAAAATATATAAGGTGTACTGTAACAAAATCTCTTGTTTCATAATCAACTAATTTTAAGTATTATAATTACAGTACTGTTTATGTACGTAAACGCAATTTTAAACCTAGGCTTACGATAAAATAATACACATTTAATATCTTAAATGTTTTGTAACATAATTTAATCACATACACTTTCTAGATACCCAGAGAACGCTTTACGTGAAAATCTTCGCTATAAGTGAAAATCTTGAAAACGCACAGTATTTATAAAGGTCATATTCTATTCCTAAATTATAGTTTGCGTGGTTACCTCCAACTAAAGTGTAGATTTCCAAGTCAACAAAATGAAAAATTCATGTAAAATTTAGTTTTTAAAACTAGTCAAGTTTATTCCAGCTGTGACGAGACAACAACGCGTCGCCCGCCCGCAGTTCCGGCGTATAACGACCTGCTGGGACGAACAGTCAACAATTGAAAAAAAAACTCGCCTCATTAGATATATTTTTATAATTTCTTTTGTATAGTTTAACTTTAAGGTATGAGGTGAGATTTTGCTATTCCCACCTTAATGCAAACAAGAGGAATATAATGAAACATTAAAATGTTTAATTTTAGTGTTAAGTTCAGATATTTTAGGATCGTGTATCGTAGAACCATTATACTGCCGATAATCATTTCACTGAATACTAGGTTTTTAATGTTGCGGATTATTGCTATATATGTAGATCTAATCAACCTTAATCAAATTCACATTATTACTAAATTGTCATGACTAAAAACCTGAATTTCATGCTTCTTTATTTCTCTTTCTTTATTCTTGATTCCTTAGTAATTGGTTTTTATTTACTTTTATTATGGTTTTAGCTGTGAGAACCACCTATTTCTTTTACCACTTCCACCTACTTACTTCTTACTTTCCAGCTATTACTTATTTCTTTATTTATTTCCGAAACTTTAACTTATTTTGTATGAAATCTCTTTTTGATCTATGACTGTTTGAACCTGCAAATCTTTCCTGGCTGATTTTACCCCTCGAATTCGTTTTACTTGTGAATAGGACAATTTTCAACTATTATAACCCTGTTCATCTAACCTAATCAATTGATTGTTTTTTAAGCTACGTAAATTTAAAAAGCTAAATATATATCTATTTTATTATATTTCCCAATTTATCAATAGGGCTTGTTACTATCAATATCCAAAACAACTTTCCGACTTACAGCTTAAAATATGACTTATAACGTTATTCCTGGTATATTCAAATTCAAATTCAAATTATCTTTATTCATAGAATACATAATATGTACATTGAATGACGTCAATAAAACTAACCTAATAACATGTTATACATTAAAAATACAAAATAAAAATAAAAATTTGCAGTAGAAAGTAATATGCACATTAGGAGGTGGAAAAGAACACCTCCAACGAATATAGGGATCTACTTATCAGGTAATCTTTTAGTTTGTTTTTTAATTTAATAGGCATGCAAATGGTATGATTCCGACCACTACCTTGTTGACAGGTATCAAAATGAAGATAATGGAGGCCTTATATTTAACAGTTCGCAGTTTCTTTACTAGTTATTGGTTGTACTTTTTATAAATTGTTAAACATAATCCCAATAGAGCTATCCTAGTGATATTAGAAGCGTCGAGAAAGCCGTCGACGTCGACGGTGTGCCACTGTACAACAATGCCTCGCTGTCCGTTTGTCGCGCGTTTGTCGCCTGTACTTCCGGCGTTTAATGATCTCTGCTGCAAAACGAACATTCAACCGGCAAACAAAGGGCAAACTCGTGAAATATCTACCATTTTAACGTTTAAAACTTTTATTAACTGTGATATATCAGGGTAAGACAATGAGTTAAATTTACATAAGTTGTTTTCAAGGTAATTTTGTACTAGTAAAATATATTGATTGCACTACTTAATACTAAATCTCAGAATATATAACCTATTAATCAAAATATAAAAATGCGTTTGTCTACACCTAAATCCAAATCTGTTGGTTAAAAACTTAAATCATGGCTAAAACAATAAAAACGTTTAAATTCTTCTTTTATTTGTTTTATGCTCTCATTTGGTGGACATAGATAAGAATAAGAAACAAGAACACGGTTTTAGTAACCCAAGCCGTTTGATATACGAAATAGCTTAAAGAAGTATACACTATATTCACCTAAGTTTGGGTGAATTTATTTTGAATGAGAAAGAAAAACTAGGGACATAAGTTGGGGAGGGCTTGAGTTTAAGTTTGTTTCTCAGCAAACTGAGTAGAAGATCTTACAGTTGATTTTACTTTATTAACAATCGTTAATAAGGTAACAAACGTCCTTTTGTGGTATATTACTTTTAATATATCCTTTAATTAGATCATTAAAATTTTTGTTTTTATTCTTGCCAAATTTAGAAAACAGTAAAGCACAAAAAAATACAACGAATGTAACAACCACAATTATATTTTCATGAAATATATGATCTTTTTAATGTACGAAGCAAGACCTAACCCACGCAGTTTTATAACAATTAAAATATACTCCAGGTATTCCTCTAAGTTGTTTAGCTGTAAATTTACTATTTTTTTTCTTATTCTTACTTCAATGCAATGATTCATTTTCCTAAAGCTTAAAATCATTAATTAATCATTATATATATTGATTATAAATCAATCTTTTAATGATAAGGAAATCATTTCTGAAATAATTTTAGCTTAGCATTATTTAGTTTTTAATCCTCGATAAAAACATGAATTACGCACTTTGTTCGAATTTAAACTAAAAGTGAAACTTTGATTAGTTTAGTTGAAGCGACGAAGCGTAGATAATATGTATTCATTCCACACAATGTCTCAATATTGCGCGGCATTCACGCACCGCCTCACATGAAACGGCGGTCGTAAATTTGACTTATTGCGTCTAACCGAGCATCAGACGACGCAGGGTGGGTAGGACTCAACTAAGCATTAAATGACTGCTTGGTGGGCAAGGCTCATCTGCTGCAAAGCGAGCTTTAGACGACTGAAGCGGGGGTGGAGCTCGACCGAGCATCAGAAAAATGCAGTGTGGATGATGGTCAACTTTTAAGGCAAACGAGTTACAAGTTTTATGTGGCAAGTTGTAGTGAATGTTGCAGTCAATATTTTGCTCGGCTTTTAATATTGGATATAAAAGTCAAATGGCCTAATATGAAGTATGATAATCCCAGGATGAGTGATTATATGAAATACAAAGTGTAAAAAATGCTTTTAAATATAGTACTTTTTAAAATCTCACCTTTGAAGGAATTGAATCAAGTAAAAATTTGAATAGATCCAAGGGAACTTAGTTGGAATATGTATGTTTTATTAATTCTTTTATTTTACCGTGGTAGATTTTGATATTTTTATATATACTCGTTTCGATGATGAACAATATATTTAGCAATTCAAGAACAGGGTTAAATGCTGCTCAGGCAAATCAAGAAAATGATGTGTAGCTAAAGGAAGTGATCATTCGAACAGGATATGAGGACATGAGGGTTGGCAAACATTCCTTGTAAGCAGGAATCGACAGAGGCAAACAGAAGTGCTTGGGTGTTGTTCTCTCGTGCTACAAGGAATTTTTATTTAATTCCCCGCCACTATTATTGTGTCCTGTAATTCCTTGAGTTCATATGATAACACATTTGTTTTTCCTAGTTCAAAAATATCGACAATATCAATCATTTATATTGGGTTTTACATGAAAAAACAACAGTCACTCTTACTATGCTAATATTTATTTTAATTTCCAATTCAGTTTATGTTGTGTAAAGACAAATAAGTAGGCAAACAATGAGTCCATATTGGCATCACATCGATCGGCATTTACTTTGCCCTAGTGGTCACACAATATATCAAGTAAATTTATATACTTGGCTATAAATACCTATCTTAGTAAGTCGGAATTTCATGTAAATTACCACGAATATTTATTACTATCAACACTAAAAAATAAGGAACTCCATAATTTGAAAGCTGCAAAAAACAGACGGCGAATTCATGCAATCTCAGACAACTTTTTGAGCTCTTAACCTCTTATGAGTAATTAAAGGATTCTTATATTCTTGTATAGTATTTTTTGTATGAAAGATCCCAGATAAAAATAATAACATTTGATTAATTAATTAATAGCCAGAAAACAACAAGGAAATAAATTACATTTCCAAATTCAAGAGAAGTTTGAACAAATACTCGGGAAAAATGTTTTTTACAATACTGAGGATTATTTCACAAATGACAACTAAACCATAGTTCATAATTTTTTTTTGGCTTACAGCTGTTTTGAGTCTAAAGTGGGCAATTTTAGCCCTGGAATTGGCATTATCTCTATCATTTAAGCGCGCTGTATGAATATTAGTTACAAGATTAAAGTTATGAGGCTTTTATGGATTACGTTATTATGAAGCCACGACTGGGTCTGTTGGGAACTTTAGGTTCAATGGTCACATTCAGCTGATTTATGTTGTCTCTGAGTCTTACTTTCTCTCCAGTCAGGGAAATATAGGTTACTGTTTTTCAAAACGCCTGCTTCTTACATCTAAAACACGTTTTTGATAACCTATTAAATTGATAAGAGTGATTAGCAAATACATTCAAGGATAAATAAAGCATATTTTGTAAAAGTGTCCTTTTCTATCATATAGTTTCGTGTTGCTATAGCTGATAAGTCTTTTTGTTGAACGATGAGTATGTACTAAAGGAACAAAGCTTGTCTGTAAATGGCGAAAATATCAATAAAGTATGAACAAGCAGAGACAAGAGGAATAATGGTAAACCCTTTGAGAAATAGATGGCTTAAAAGCAACTAACAAACTTTGCACAAAAAGCAATAAAATAATAATTTGAACCTTAGAACAACCTCGTATCATTGTAATCATAATGAACCTTGCACGAATTCGGAGGATTATGATCATAGTCTTTGTAAAACATCACAATAAAGTCATTTAGGATACTAGTTTAAAAAATTACATTTTTGTAATAAAACATTAAATGCATTTATCCTCTCATATTTTGTATTCAATAAATAAAGATTTCCTATTATACCGCCTGTCTTGTGAAAAATCTTCACGATGATATTAAGACTATAATTTTTTTTGATAATATTTTACTTCTTTTTTATGAAAGAGTAAATGATAGTTTGTCACAATAATATTCCTGCCGCATTTATAACCAGCCCTGTGCCGGATGTCAGAGATAGACCCCCACAATGCACTTGTCCCAGTCACTCTTCATTGTTTATCTCCACTCACTTTGTTTTCAAGACGGTTGGATTGTTTATGGCTCATTACCCTGTATTATCCTCCTTTCAACGACGATTTACTGATTTACTTGATTTACTGATCATCCGTAAACGCTGGATTAATTATTCAATTTGTTTTCTTGTGATATTATTTAGGTATTTTAATATAAATTATTGAATATTTTGGATTTATTATTGGGAGAGAAATAGTCCAGGTCCAAATCATTTCTAAATATTAAAAACCAATTTGTATGTTGATATATAAAAAAATATATGTTTAAAACAGAAAATATGATTATTAGTTTACGAAAAATATCACTATGTTTTCTTAATGCTTAGAATTTTTTCATAAATTTCTTTATTCTACAACCTCTAGTCGACTCACATTGTTTGTATTCTAACATGGAATATTAATAATTAGGTATGACATGAATACTGACAAAATTAAACGCATTTGTTTACCTTTTCCTCGCGTGTAAACATGCAGCCACAATCGCTTACTCGCCGTTCCTGAGATAGTTCAATTAATGCAGCTCGAGTTGCACCAAAGGCGCTCGTGCTGTCAGATGGGGATACTATTTAATTCATGGACTACTCTGGACTAGACAACTCAATTGTGCTCTTCATCTCCGTAATGTTGAGGTACTAAGCGAATAACATGTCCGAGGTACTGACCGAATGAAATGTCCCAATGGAGTTAAATCAAGCAATATCGTATATGAAATACTCATTGGTAGGAATATTGATTGTAACGAACTACAGAGGGAACCACCAGAGATCATCAAAGTTAACAGTACAATAAGTGAAAACTTAGGTGAACAGTAATTAAATCATACAGATCTACTCAGTCAGGAAGTCTTGTAGGGGTGGAAGTGCGAGAGAGATGTAGAATTCCCCACCACTATTTTTCCTTCATCGGTTGTGTATAGTCAACTTAAAATCCCACATGGCCTATGACAACATTACAAATATTGTTGGAAACAAAGAATCATATGTTTGTCAGATGAGTTATTTCGAAATTTGACTGTACTGAGATTCGCGATAGGGGAAATCTTCACTGCGCATGCGCATCCCACAGGACTTCTGGGCTGAACAGATCTGTATGTTTATAACTTGTTTTTGAAAATTAATTTTTTATATGATTTTTCTCTGTTTTAATTTATTAATTTTCAATTATTCAAAATGTAGTGTGTTTACTCTAGTTTATATGTTTATAGGAATTCAAAATAACAGAGATATATATAGAGCTGTTTTGAGCTTTATTGATATTACTTATAAGCTTACAGTTTTATTCAAAATTTATCATTTACTTGTTTTATTGGGGGTAAGAATAGTTTAATGTCTGTTTTGAGTTGGTTGTGTTACATTAGATTAGGTTATGCTGGGTAGATGAGGTTAGGGTACATTATGCTAGGTACGGTTTGGTTAGGCTAAATTAGGTTAGACTAATATCATCACAGTATAAAAATTAGAAAGGACATCTTGTTGAGCTAAGGTAAATCATATAGTTAAAAAAAAATTATTATATTAATATCTTAGTTTAATTTTGTTATCTTGCAACCCATTGTATAGTAATTTGGAGTTATAATCTTCGATATTTTTTAGAGGTTTAAAATAGTATGGAAAAATACAGAGCGGTCACTCGCACTTATGTTATGATCTTTAAATTTTACGAAGTATAATTGAGCACAAAAAGTGATATTGTATGGAAAAGTGCTGAGAGATATTTAATTTTGTAACCGGTCTGACAATTAATTCAAGGTTAAGTCACGTTCAAGTACTACACTAGACTCAAATTAACAGACACGTAGATTTTAAATTTAATGAACAAATTTTAATAAGAGCTGTGGTGATATTTAAACAGTCCAAACATCGCATCGCTTATTGAGGAAGTATCCACACACAATACAATCAAATGCTTTGTTCTGTCCGTTGTGATCCACGTTCACTGTTTGACTTGGCCCTCTATCAGTGATGTAAGTGTTATTGCAATTTCAGTCCAATGATTTGATGTTCGATATTACCTTATGGAATTGATTATTGCGTAGTCATTGTCAATTCGTCATCAGGCTATTCTAAAAGCAATAATATAATTTTTACTTATTTATATAACACATATATTTAATTTGTTTTATTTAAAATTATCTTCATATATGAGGTGATAGCCTCATTTAGTGCTTCAAGAATATATGATTAGTTTTTAGATGTTTGTTTTTAACATCCCTACTCTCTTTTGCCTAACAGCTTGTGTCTCTTGAAATTTTTAGTTTTCAAAAACGACTTAAAATTCCTTTGCCATCATATCACCCTCGATGCTAGGAGAAATCCTTACCTTAATTGAATTGTCTATTAGTTTTAAACTCTCAATATCATAATTGTCAAAAAAGAATGATTGGTTTTTTCAAAAAAGGATCAACTCTAAATTTTAATTTGAGCATAATAACATTTTTGTTAACAAACAATTACGTGGGATCATTCTTAAAACAACTGATAGTTATTGTGCAAAGCGAGTGTGTGAGGCAGACCATAACATTCTACGACTCTTTCTTAATTAAACCGTCGGTTAAGGAATTCAAACGGCCGTTGGCGTCGCCGTACGCATATAGAGGGCTTCAAATAAAAAAATCTTTGCCTTAGGACAAACTAAATTCATTTTTCAGTTTTTTTTTTCGAGATATGAATCAGGTCTCATGTTTTCCATATTACTGGCTTGACATCTTCAAGCTGTACTACTAAATTTTTGTATGTTTTAAATTGTATAATAAAGGTATCAAGGTTTCTGCAATCTATTGCTAAATTAGTTATTTGGATTTTGTATTGCAAAAACAACAATGAAGGGCAATTCTTCACAGAGTCTGTTAATAAGACTTGAACTTTTGATAAAGAAAGGTTATAAAAGTATTTAGTATATTTTGCTCTCCTTAAAAAAAGCTTGTTTTGTTGGCTGGTTGTATGAGTATTTATTATCGCAGCTCATTACGTTTTATGATGAACGGCTTAGAACATTCGTTAGTATATTGGGCTAGTGAAATGTGCACTATTAAAATAACGTCTCTATAGTTAAAAGATTTTTATATAAAATCAGAAATTATATTTAGATTTCCACATAGGATGGCTGGAATATACTAGTAGTGCAATAGTGGGGCTGCTGGCCCAATCAAACTTTGACAGGCAGTCAATTTTTTGACAGCTACTTCCGGTCACGTGACCGGAAGTGACGTCATCAGCTGTGACGTAGCTGTGACGTGTTTTTGGTGGGTATTTAAAGTTTAAATGCCCTGCTGTGCTGGGTATTAAAATTTTAAATGGCCGGAAGTGTGTCAAGGTCGTTTGGGGATGTTTTTAAAAAAGATCTTGCATTTTCGGAAGATCCGAAAATGCAAGATATTTTCTTTTTTTATTTATTTGTTTTTTTTTACAAAAGTATTATTTTACAAGTTAGTAAAGTTTGCTCCCAAATTTGAAAAGTAAGTTGTTGTCGGTGCTGAAATTTCTTGTTTATTTTCATTCTTCTTGTTGTTGTAAGTTGGCAAAAACACATTTTTTTCGTTTTGATTGTTTGTTGCATAAAGTTCTAAAGATAAACCAAACCCAGTGGTTATAAGTTGTTTTAGTTCTTCACTAAAAATTTCCAAATCCTTGTAGGTTGTAAGATTGATAGTGTTGTAGTGAATCCCGCGAATGTTGAGAGACATGACTAGAGTTGTTTACTCGACGAGAGGTGTAGCAGGAATGACTATTGCAAAGCCGGTGCTGCAGGTACCTCCGATGGTAGTGGGGGTAGTGGTGGGGGTAATGGCAGGTGTTTGTTTCATCACTTTGAATTTAATCGTTGCCACAATAGACCGAGTCGATGTTGCAATTCTTCTAGTTTATCCAACCGGTTCTTTTGATATGTTTTGCAACTACATTTACAATAGCTGAAAGAATTACATTTTGTACAAGCTTTTCCGTCAACTTGATCTTCAGGTATTCTAAAACATTTTTCTTTGCAACAATAAGTTATAAGTGTTAGATTATTTCTTTTGGATGACATGTTGGTTGTAGCTTGTCTTAAACAGAACTGAGCCTCTTAACGTTAAAGTTTCGTATTTATGTAAAGTATTCGAATAAAACTATCGAATAAAATAATCGAATAATACTATCGAATAAAATAATCGAATAATACTATCGATTAAAAGTTCAAGGTCATCCGTTTGAGGTTTTAAAAAAATACAACATATCAGTATATAAAAACATATACTGATATGTTGTTTTTTTATCTTTTTATTTAAAACATTTTTTTACAATGTTATTTTTGTGCGATGTGCAGAGTTAGTTCCGTAGAGTTGTTTCCGCTCATTCCGTGTGACACCAAATATAATGATCCTGGTTGAATTTCCCGCAGATCTTCATTTTGCAGCAACTGGACGAATCGTTTTGGAAGATATACTTGAAACTTTGGTTCATCACCCGGTGTATATGGTGCATCGGATAAAGATGCGACGACTGCGTCTCCATGCGTTGTATCAATTTTCTTCATTTCATGAACAATATAATGTTTCTGTTCTTTTAATTCTGAACATTTCTTGATAATTAGAGTATTTGATTTTGAATGCAAGTTGAATTGTTCAACTAAACATTGGAGAAACTGTTGTGATGCCATCCTTCACAGGAGATGTTGTCTGTTCGGAGTATGGAGTTAGACTGATACTCGGGGTGTGTTGCCTCTTCGTTTATATAACCTTCGGAACCCCCACTACATTCTTCCGTTTGTTGTTGTAAGTAAGCAGCCAAGTGATACGCGTTTTGTAATGCGCATTGAGATTGGTTGTGTTTCGGATTTATTGTAGAAACACAAATATTTCTAGCATCAAAGTGAAATGTTTTGTCCACTTTTAAGTTTAAAACTTCTTTGTTTGTGTACTGTCGTATCCAATTCTTTTTTTCCAATCCTCTGGTATATATGTGTGTAAATTGTTTGCAAAAATGAAACATAATTTTGTGTACATTGTTGTACGGTAGGAAACCTTCATACCAATGGATATGATGAAAATTATTTGTTAGCCATCTGTTTGTTATTTTAGCTTTTGACTTTAGTTCATGGACAGAACACGGTGCTTCAAATAAAAACGGGTATGCTACTTGTGTAAGCAAATCCAAAATTACCAATTCTTTTATGATAAATCTATCATCGTTTCCGCGAAATGCTTGAAATTCAATTACACAAGGTTTTGCTGCCATTTCTTCATCCTGTCTGCTCATCATGGTGTCTGCTGATCAACTGTTTTCCACACCACGGTAGGTTAGATATATATAAACCAGGCCGTACAGTTGTAGGCGCGTTGGTGTATGTTTAACGTGGGCACCATCCCCAGTAGGCCTACCCCACGGTTTATTCTTTTGTTAAATTACATTGTAGTTTTAACCTAGCAAAGTTTCTTCTTCTGTATTATTGTTGTTGTTGGTTTCTTCTTCTGTACTGTTGTTGTTGTTGGTTTCTTCTTCTGTAGCCTCCGTTGCAACTTCAGTAAAAGGTTCAAAGTTTCTTAACTGCCTCCACATTTCCACTTCGTGAGGTATTCTATTAAAGATGGATGTATCTATTGGTCCGTATTGTAAAGTGCTTTCTGGTTGTTTTTCGCATGCATCTACCAGATATTCCTTAATAACAGAGCTTGAAAATACTAATTGTTTCATATACCTGGTAATAGGTGATGTTGCATAGTTTAAAATGTAAAATTCTTCACGTGTTAGAAGAATTTTATTTTCAAATTGTGTCGAGTCTCTAATTCTTACTTGTGGTTGACCACGATGTTTAATAATGTCAATTTCATTGTCACAATCCAAAAGTCGAATGTTAGTTTTTCTTCCAAAGAAACTGTTGGCTAAATAACATTCAATAAGATGTAGATGTTTTAAAAAGGAATCCCAAGCATTTTCTGAAAATAAAACCATCTTTGTTCCATGGCTTAGGATTACTGCGGGAGAGTAGTCTAATGATTTTACCAATCCTATCGACACACTTTTACTCATGCAAGATGAAATAGGATAAAAGATGCGAAGGAAAACTTCAGTTAAAATGTTTGGGGGAATATTTTCTTCAAGTTTTCTTTTCTTTCTTACGTTTGTTTTATTATTTTCCAACTTTTTATTTTGTTTTCCAAACTTTAAAAAGTCATCAATTTCCTTTACAATATTTTCTTCAAAATGTTTATCATCATTTTCCAATAAAGGTGCTGTTTCGGAAACGTCTTGTACAACTGATAAAGAACTCATTTTGTTTATAATGCTGTAGACGATGTTACCCATACAACTGTAGACAGTAAACTAAACAATTTTCGTTCCCGCTCCTGCTTTTATAACCGAGTGGTGGGGGTATTTTTTTTCCTTTTCATGTTACAAAACTGCTTTTACAATTCCTGTTAAAGGTGTATATGTAACAATTTTGTCATGTAAAATTAAACAATAAGCAGATGTATCTTTGGGTACATTTTGTTCAAATTCCATTTCTATTTTTATATCTACACTGGAAGATTTTACAGATTCGTTTTGTTTTGAACAATCAACTACAACAATCGGATAGTTAGATTTAAATTGGTTTGGCGTTAATAAAGGTGTGTTTGTTTTTCCATAATATGAATTTTGGAATCTTGCGTACATATCGTACAAAACGCTAAACCTGTCTTTGGTAAAGTTTATGTTAAAGTTGTCGTATGGAAAGAATTGAGAGTTTAGAAACACCTTAAAATTTGTAAGTTTGCAATGATCAAATTCACCAGCATGTTTAGTTATTTCATTTCTTCTTTTTGTTTGTAATCCAAATATTACATATCTTGCCTTTTCCAAATGGGTAGAAGTTTTTACAGTCCATGTATGACGTTGTGTTTCCGGTAAAACCGGATATTCATGAAACTCCCAACTTCTAAATGGTATTACGATATCACGATCTGATTTTAAAGTTCTTAATAATGAAATTCTATTCTGATCGTTTAACCGTACATGCGGTACTCTCCAAACAATCTTGTCTAATTGCATTTTCCATTCTAAAGTAGCTTCCGTTGTTCCATCAGTTGCTTGAATAATATCTTTGTCGTTTGATGATCTTAACAAAACTAATTCTTGTTTTACGTTTATTATTATCTTTCGGTAATCTTCGGCAAAGCCTAAAAGTAATCTTAAAGGAATGTAAAAGTCAAAATTGCCTGAAGTGTTTGGAGTGATTGTACTGGAATCGGGTGCTACCCATCCTGCGGCGGCCAGCATATTTTTTTCACTCGGTGTTAAAGATGCTAATCCTTTTAATGTACTTGTAATTCCCACCTTTTTTGTTGAATCTACTATAACTCCGGAAATTTCATATCTTATTTCATCAAACAAATATGCCATGGGGTTATTTATGAACGGAACAGTACTTGCAGTGCTTCCATCTCTTTTTGTTACTCTTCCTTCGATATACAAATAACTTTCACATGGAAGTGTATAAATATCCTGTTGTTGTATGGGAATTCTAATTTCATCATTATTATTTAATTTTGATGAAGCGTAAGGGTTGTGCGTATGATATTCCTTTTCCCATAAGGTTTCGTCGAATGTCGGACCCTGCGCTATATCCAATATTTCCATTATTAATAAGTTTTAATCCAATTTCTTCTAGAAAACGAATGTTATCACTTGTTAATCCTTCTATAGCTGAAGTGCTACTGACTTGTTTACCAGTCAGCTCTTTCTTTTTAAATGATAACCCCATTGTTATACGGTTGATTTTATATGTATTCGTATAGTTATAGGTTCGTCTCTAAAATCAATATGATTACCGTCTTGATCTAGTATGTTCACCACAATGTCTGAAATAAAACTGGTGTTTAACGGTAGGTACACCAAGTTTTGTGGCTTTTCCACAATTTTAAAACCCGGAGCGACCGTTGGATAGAATGTGTGCAATATATGAGTATTTTCACCATCTCTATAAGAACCATGTATAATATTACATGTAATATCTATACTGTTAACTTTCATTATTGTTACAGTTCTAGCACCTGAATGGTTAATATTAGGTTCTAAAATTTTTGTTGTTTTAGGAAATCCTAATAAACTACCAATTGAATGTTCTTTGCTAAAATCTATATAATATTTAGATTTAATTTCAGCTTTCATAGTATTGTTATTTCCTTTTATTGTTATATTATCTTTTCCCATATGATTTTGTATCGCTTCATTTATATCATCAATTTCATATGCTCCAGTGGGTAAACTAAATACTTGTATATCTGAATATTTGTTTGTATTTTTATCTTTTGTTTTGTAATAATGTATTTTGTCATTAACATTTTCAGTAACGTTGGGAATAGAATTATAAGTTGTTATATCTAATAATGCGGCTTCCCATAATTTATCTTTTTCCAAACGTAACGCAGGGAAAAGAACACTTCGCAAAGTAGATGAAGTTCCAGTTAATGATACTGTATAGGAAGACATCTTAAAGTTGACTAACGCTTTTTGTTAAAAAATCTAAACATAAATGTCCACAGATTACCGTATCATCAGGTTGCTCTCTTTTATAATTGTATAGTACATTTTTAGCTGTTTTAAAGTAATATTGTAGTTCTTTTGGTAGTGGGAGATTACCAAAACTATCAAAGTAGTAAATAGTTGATCCTAGTTTCTTATAACATACCCAATGAGTGCCTGATCCTTTACTATTATCTAAATTTACTATTCCGGTTTCATTTTTCCATATTTTAACAGGTAATGCATCTTTCATAAACACTCCTCTAAAAAATGGAATTTTTAAACAAGAAACATAAGTAATTAATTCTTTATCTGTTAATTCTTTATTTGGAATTAGTAATTGTTTTTTTCTGTTTAATACACACGATACGGTCTTAGGTATAATCCTCCTCCTTTTTTTATCATTGACCATATTGTTTGTTTCTTTTTATTTTTACCTGCGGTGGATCGTCGTTTTCTTCTTATATTTCCTCCACGTTTCTTTGCAGGTTTTCTTCTCCTTTTTCCACCTCCTTTCTTCTTTCCACCTCCAAACATCGTTTTACCCTTCATTGCTGCTGATACCGCTAAAGCTGCTGCTTTTTCACCGATACTAGCGTCACTGGATGTTACTCTTTGCCAAGCTTTTTCAGCAAGTGCTCTATCCGCTATTGATCTATTTTTAGTATCTGCAAACTTTGAATATGCTATATCGTGTTGTTTGCAGGCTTGATCAAGTTTATTTATTCCAAGATCTCCTCTAGCGAGTCTTTTTTTCAATTTTGTTCCAGGACCACAATATTGATAACCTCCTGGTAAATGTAGTTCTACAGGTAATAAATCGATAGCTTTATTAACTATAGCTCCAACCGGCTTAGTAATAAGAGAAAGTGCTGTTGATGCTATTCCTCTTCCTCTCTTTATAACGTGTCGATTATGACTGATGCGTTGAACTTTCAACATGGTCTTTTATAGTGAAAGGAAATGTCGATACTTGTTTATTTTATAAATGCTTTATAATGAATGATGCACTTATCCTTTGACATTGTTTATTTATAAGTATGTTTGTTTTGGGTAAAACATTTTTTTCCAGTTTTGTGGAAGGATTGTATCTTCTTGATCATCATCACCTTTAGAAGTTCTTAAAGTATCAGTTTCCTTATTTAAAAAATATTTTTCCATAACATTCTTTTTAACCCAATTTAATTTTTGATCAGATTTTATGGGCTTTATTGTGTTATAAATATCATATAATACTACACTTAAGAGTCTTACAATGTAATTTACATTAACAGCATCAGTAAAATTAATAGGGTCTTTTAAGCTAGTCAATCGCAAGTCTTCACAAAAAAAAGACTGCTTATTTAAATCTTTTCTTAGAAAAAGATTATAGTATATGTGTCCCTTCTCATGCATTTGTGCTACTGTAACTACATCATTGTCTCTTATTCCTTCTGCAACATTGACTAGTGGTTTCCCTTTGCAATCAAAGGCTTGTCGGCCGCCTTCTTGTAATACAGGAACTTGTCCAATTGTTGCTACATCAGTTTCATCCGACCCTTTTTTAACATTAGTAATTATTTTTGCATCAGCATCCCATTTCTTATCTTTTAATTTCATTATTTGACTTATTGTAGCTGCATGTGATTTTGCAGTTCCTTCCTTAACGTTAGTTAACACTTTATTTTTGCAATCAATTGTATTAATATCATGCGTAATACAATGATCTGTAAGATATTGAAGGTTTACAGCATCTTTCATATCTTTAGGGTCTCCAATATCATGTATTACAAAGTTGTAAAAGGAAAATTTATCTGTTTTTTCAGGGATGACTGAATGTAAATACTTTTTTGTAACTGAATCTTGATCATTAATAGGATCTGCTATATTGGCTATTCTAAGATCTTTTGCATCATATACTTTATTATTACTCCTAGGATCATATCGTAAGGTTTGGTTTATGTACCACATTAAATATTCTTTATTTACCGAATCATTCTTATCTATTGGTTTTGGAAGATTTACAATTCTATAAAAATTAGCGTTATACACTTCATTTTGAAGCTTTAAGCTAGGTAATGTTTCACTTCTTAAAGTTTTAAAATTTACCGCATCATTTTCATCTTTTGGATCATTTACAAACTTTAAACGTTTGTTATTTATATCATAATCTCCATCGGATGTTAGTGGTAAACCACCTCTTTTTCCATAAGATCCTGATTTGCTTCCAGTTTCGGAATACCGTCCAAACTTATCCACACTCATGGTTATACTGAATATTTAATCAGTTATACTTGTATTATATATACTCATATTTTTTATGCAATTACTCCTCGATTTCGCAGTTCGCCGACCAAAGCTACCCATTCATTTTCTAAACCACTATGTCCGGCTTGTTTAGCTTCATATATCAACTTCATTCTGTCAACCAATTTGTTTATATCGTTGTAGTATATTATATTAGTATCATACAAGTTTTTTAATAATCCTTTTCCTGATAAACTTGATTGATTTGTTTTTCTTCTTTTATGTAAAATATTTATTTCAGCAGAAGATAATGATTTTCTTTTTATGGGTTCCCTTCTTTTTGGTGGGAAAAGTTTAGCAATAATAGTTTTATATTTTTCTGATGCATTTCTATGAACATTAAAATTTTTAGAATAATTTTTCTTATGCGCATTTGTATCCTCCAATATTTGTTTAAAAATGTTTAAATCCTTTTTAGTATATTTATTAGGTTTCGGCTTAAAAATAAGTTCAAACAATCCTTTTGTACCCTTGTATTGTTTATTATTTATAATAATATTGTCATGTTCGTCTACATCAAGTTTGCTATCTCCAATCATTAGCCCATTTTCTTCTATTCTAGCACCAAAAGTATGATATTTTCGAGTTGGTTGTGCAGAATGTAACATTTTTAATACAAATTGTCTTGCAAGCGGCCCTTTATACGCGATATCCGAGCCCAATTTGCTCAAGTTGGATGGATTAATAGGCTCTTCTTCTTCTTGTTGTTCTTCGCTTGTAGAAAGACCTTCTTTTTCTGTTAAAACATCCGTTTCTTCACCTAGTTCGCTTTCTTCTTCAGTTGTTTCTCCTTGTTGTGTAAAACTTGTATCACTTTCATATTCTTCTTTTTGTTCAAATTTTGAAATGGGTAAAATAGCATCTCCGGAAAAATTAAATGTTGAATGTTTAACATTTTGTCCTAATTGTTTTAATGGCTCAGTAATAGGTTTAAATGTTGATTCCAGAAATTTCTCTCTTTCACTTATTCCTAATCTTAACGCTCTGTTTTTATGTCTAATAGAATCACTAAGTGATTTTATTTCTTTTAATAGCTTTTCCTGATTAACCATGTTTACACCATGAAGACTTGTACGATAATGTTGTTAATTAATGTATTAAAACAAATTTATCAAAACCTATGCGGTAACGACCATCTGTTATAGCTTTATCTTTCATAATTACCAAAAATCCATATTTTTCCGCCCAAGCTTTTCCACAAAGCTCTTTGAATTTATCAAATGACATATCAGCATTTACATGATCGTTGTATATATGTTTTAGGTTTGTATCGTCTTGTTTGAATAAAACTAAAATATTTGCATTGTCTCTAATTAGTTGTTTTGGAATTTTGCTATATGTTTGTCCGATATATATGCTATCAATATTATTATGTCTTCCCATGGCAAAATAGTTTCTAATAGTATCATGATTTTCACTAGATACATCATCAAATACAAATACAGAATACGGCTTAGCCTGGTCTGGTTGCATAACACTGTCACTAGCATTAAATTTGTAATAGTTAACATCGGGCACATCAGTCAGGATCTTTTCCAACAATTGATACTTTGGTTGATGTAAGGACTTTGAAAAAATATATAGGTTATTAAATCGCAATCCTTTTGTGTTTGTAATTAAGTTAAACACAACGTTAGTTTTGCCACAGTTTGAAGGACCGCTGACTATACATCGTACAGTGTTTGGAAATAAACTGCCGTGTTTACCATTGTTGATTTTAACGTTATCTACGGTTAAATCATCAATGTTATTAATATTAAATTTATCTTTATGGTGAACAATCTCCATCTTATTCAAAGGCAGAAGAGTAAATAAGTTGATTTAAAACTAAATCAAATCTTTTATAGGTATCCACGAGTCTTCAGTTTTATCAAACCCCAACCAACGTACTTTAACTTGGTTTTTTTTCCTTTGCAACACCTTTTCAACAAGATAAACATCGCCTACTGTTGACTTTAACAATTCATGTCCGTAAAAACCGCCTTGTAACAAATTTCCTTTGTTATCTTTTAAAATATAAGTTTCCGGTACAGTAGGTTGTACTTTATACACTGTAAAAACTTCGTTTGTCCAATTGGGCAGGTATTTTTTAGTAAACACTCCTTTGTATTTACTAATTCGAACTTTATCATTAACATTAAATTTTCTTGGTTTTCTTTGTTCCGCTTTTGGCTGTGTATTCTTTTTAATTCGTTGTAAAACTAGTTTAGCGTTTTTCTTATTCACTTTGTTAGGTGCCATACCGATAGTTCTATGAAACTTGTTGTTGTAATCGCTTATTAATTTTGGTAAGATATCAACCCATACGTAAGAACCTCTTTTCGAAAACATTTTATACATTGCACCTTTTAAGGTTCTATTAAATCTTTCAATTATAGCTGCCTTTTTCTCAGAATTTGTGGAATAATGATTTATGTTATATTTTTTCATTAACAAGGCAAAATGTTTATTAAAAAATTCTTTCCCATCATCAGTTTGTAAATGTTTAATTTTATTTTTATCTCTTTTTATAGCTACTTCCATAGCTTTTGTTATGCTGTTACCAGTTTTGTCTTTTAATGGCAAAGCATCTGCAACTTTAGTAAAACAATTAATAATCGTAAGTATGTATTTAAATCCTTTATTTATTTTACTATGCGGTTGCATTTCAATTAAATCTGCTTGATATAAATCATTTATTCCTTTTACAACAGGATTTCGTCGTGGAAACTTTATTCTTGCAGGTTTATGAAGTTCATTAACAATCTTTTCCTTTAAGTCTATCATGATGATTTTACTAACAAAGTCAAGTTAGTATTGAGTGTTTCTTTTTCTGCATCCGCTTTTATAGTTCAAGGTCATTTCAACATATTTTAAAAAAAAGGGGAAATCACAGCGAGCATGCTGTGATTTCCCCTTTTTTTTCTTTTTTTCTTTTTTTCTTTTTTTATTTTTTTTATTTTTTTTATTTTTTTTCTTTTTTTCTTTTTTTCTTTTTCTTTTTACTCATTGATAGGATTGAGAGAGTAGTGGCCGAATGGTAGAGTGTGAATTTTGTCTGGAAGAATGTGTCGTTTGTCATCATTGGAGCAGAGTGCTTTTTTCACTTCTGTCACGCTGTACAGTTGATGGTTGAAACTTCTGATGGTGTTGAATTTTGCAGTTATAGTCGTTTCTTCAAATAAGCATTGCTTGTAGTGTTCAAAATTTACATTCTTCTTAAGATACAAACTTTTTACTCCCTTAGCTTTTTTAATAATATTGTTTTCTTCTTTATGCAATTGTAGTGAATACAATTTTGACATTAGTGCAATAAGTTCTTTCAGTAAAATTCCATTTGCTTCGTCTTTAAATTTTCCAAGTTTCTTTTTGTTCCGATCATTGTCATAATTTAAATGATCTTTTGGATAGTCACTAAAATCAAATTCATTTTTGTGAACAAATGTTCGAAGATCCAAATACATATCTTCAGTAAGAATCCAGTAGATGAAAGCGTCCGTGTCCATGTAGGCGATTCCGATGTTATCTCTACTGTAGAAGGCGACCATTTTGTTGTAGTGGAAATCGTACATGTGGGTTTTGGAAATATCCAAGATTGACATTCCAACGTACAACGGACGATCCATTTTCACGCTTGTCTTCTTCATAGATACTGCCACAAGGTTTTCATTGATGATAACGGATGTTTCAAAGTTTGGTTTTTGTACAAGTTTTTCTAGTTTTATAGGATCTGTAATTAATTTAACATTTTTGTGTTTTCTTTTGTTTTCCAATGTTTTTCCAAATATCGCATTATTCATTAATTTAAAAAAGTCCTTTTGAAATGTTGATGTTGCAGCTGCTCTTCTTCTGGTGTTTGAATCAATGTACGGTTTTAACCAGCAAGATTGGGAAAATTTTAAAACTCTATGAATTTTGGTTATACGTAAACCCAATTGGAGTGCTTGTTGAACAACCCAAAAGTGAGCTACGTATCTTTGTTTATTTTCAAGAGTCATCATTAATTTTGGATGTTTGCCAATTTGTGAAACTTCTGTTTTTGCAAGGAGCGGAAGATCGTAATGAAAATCATGCAAGTGTTCTGGATATTCAAAGTCACAGTCCAATATGTATCCGGTGTCTCCGTCTTTTGAAATTTGCGAAATATCACCAATAGAGTCTGGATTAACCCATTCAAAGTTTCCAAAAGGAAGTGGATTAGACATGGCCCATCCGTATAAATTGTTGGCATCGAAATATCCCAAGAACACTGATGGTTTTTCTTTATCGTAGTTTGGAAGATATTTGTTGTTAGCTTTAACATGTCTAGTAACACTTTGGGTCAATCCACCTCTAACGCCCGATTCGATCATCAACACCATGTCAATATCTGTTAATAATTGAAGGTTGCACTTTGTTTCTTTTAGCATAGCTTGCCAAGCTAGTCCTGGAGAAGTATAAGAATGAAGAGGGTCTAATCCGTAAGCTTCAAAGCAGGTGTTTCTAAATTCTTCCATCACATCGCAGAGAAGGGTCACATCAAGTTTTACATAAAAGTCAGAATAATCTCCCAGAGTGTTCATTTCCAATTCGTCCCAAACTCTGCATGCGTGTTGATAGTCTTCAGGTGAAATGTCCAAATCGGTAAGTTTACTTTTGAAAGCTTCTGGTGGAGGAAGTGACGTTTCTTGAAATTTATGTAGTCCATCGATGTAATCATACGGGAAAACTCCTTTCCGAAGAACCAAATCCATTTTTTCTGCAGGTACAATTTTGCTTGTTTCTATTAAATTTTGTCTTCTTAAATTTTCAGAAAGTTTCATAAGACTGGAAGGCATAAATCGAAAAGAATCAACAAATCTAAGTTTAATTTTGCCCACTTTTTTTGAAAAGCTTATAAATTTTTCCATAGTTTGTGCTATAACGTCTATTTCACCGTTGTCTCTTGCTAATTCGGGAATGATAAAATGTCCATCGTATCCGCTAAGATTGTGAAAAACCACGGGAATAAAAGATGGTAGTTTGTAGTTGATGTTACATCCGTTGCAAGCTGCACCTCTGTAGGCTCCTGTCAGATGGTCATGGTCGCGAACTTTAACTTTAGTTTCTGTAAATTGATTGTTACACAAATAGCATGTTGTTGTCGAATCATAAAGATAAATTTCTTCCGGTGTCATAGGTGACATAGGAACCACATTGCTATACATTGCTTCCACTTTCCCAGCGATGTCGTATAAATCATCAACAAAGTATCGAGCTGCTTCTTCTCCACGATAAATCTTTGGTGTAGATGTCAAACCATATTCTTGAAGATGTTCTTCAGGCAGAGTGGATTTTACTATTAAACAGTAGCTGTTTGGTTTGTGAAGTTGATACTTTGTTCTGCTTGTAATTTCCTCTCCTTCTTCTTGTTCAAGTGGAAGCAATGAAGATTCAAAATCTGCATACACTACAACGGGAATTCTGTATTGTTGGATAACTTTATCAAATTTTACTTGTGATCTGCTAGGGTGTGGTAATTTAATTCTTACTTCATAGTTTCCATTGCATAATTTTTGATGTTCCATCAACCATTCTGAACCACCTCTTCTTAATGGTTTGTTTACAAAACAAAAACATCTTTTACAAGTGGTTTTTTCTACTTTATGTTTTGATAACTGTTTGCAAATTAGAGCTTCGAAATCTTTAATATATACATAATGTGAAATATCACCTTTTGTTATTAATAATAAATCGGTATGATCTCTGCGTTCGGTGGGTGTTATACGTAAGGGATAGACATTGTTGGATGAATCTAAGCCAAAGATGTTTACAGATGCAAAAGGATTTTTCTTTTCAAATTTTGATATGTCTTGAATTGAAACAGGATAAGTCATGCCTTGAAAGTTATACATATATGAAACCTCATCGTATGCTCTACTCGGTCGTTCCACATGATCTTCTACATATTTTGCAAGCATTGCATACTTGAAACATTCAGCATTTTCATTTTGTACATTAACACAAGATTTGGTTACTCGAATCTTCCTTGGCAAAGCAATATAACTACTACCTCTCATTCCATATCCATGTTTATGAACTCTCACATCTAAGCTTGTTATACTTAACAAACTCCATCCAGAACCTCTTCCTTCATGTTCTTGTAATTTTGTTAAAAGTTCTTCAAAACAATCATCCACAATTGAGCTTATATCCGATGCAAACATGATGGTTTTGTTTTTAGTTAAAAATCCTCTTGGTGATGTTTCATTCTGAACATTTGTAAATACAGTATCTAATAATATTCCAAACTTTATAAAATTTAATCTTCTTAGTTCATTCTTCAATGTTTCTGTTACTAATGTTTTTGCTTTCAATATAAATTGTGCTAGTTGCAATTGAGCATTGTCAATCTTAAAATGAGTTACTACACTGCCTGGTAAAGCTCGGGCGTATAATTCCACATCCAAAGATGGTCCGGGTGCGTATTGAATAACACTTGGTCTTGAATTTAGTTGTTGTTGATGGGTAGCCAGCATTTGATCTAATTCTTCTAAATCTTCTTCTTCTGCATTGTTTCTTGTTTCGTTGTTATGGTACACTTCTTTGTGTATTTGTAGTAAGTTTTCATTTTCAAAAGATTCTTCACAACTGATGCAGTAATACATGACGTAGGTGTGCTCTCCACAAAGGTTGCAGTAATAATAAGAACCACTCTTAAACTACCCCTATTTATAGACTACCCCCACCACTTTTTCTGTATTAAACACAAAAAGTGTTAATAACAGTTAAATTTCTTATATTTCAAAACTCCTAAGTGTCAAGGTCAAATAATGCAAGTTTAAAAAAACATCTAAGTGTCAAATAATGCAGGTATTAAAAAAATCTAAGTGTCAAGGTCAAATAATGAAAGTTTTAGAAAAAATCTAAGTCTCAAGGTCAAATAATGGAAGTTTTAAAAAAATTCTAAGTCTCAAGGTCAAATAATGGAAGTTTTAAAAAAATCTAAGTGCCAACGTCAAATAATTTAAGTTCAAAATAATACATATATTATGCGTCGTAAGTGTGATCATCATTGCTGTTGTTTAAATATGTTATTTCCAAATCGTTATCGCTTTCATCTTCCTCCATGTCCGATGCCGGAAACAAACGTCGCCGAACAAGAGCATGTATATATTGTACTGGATCATAGTTAATTGTTACAACATGTGTTAACGGTGTTTCTTCGCCTATTGCTACTGGTACTTCCAAAATATTTTCTTCATCACTTGTAGCATCAGACGTAGCATCGGATGTAGCATCGGATGTAGCATCGGATGTAGCATCAGATGTATCTTCTACTGGAATCAAACTATTTTCAAAAATACTTTCGTCATCCGTTAAGTCTTCTGGTTCAACTATTTTATATATTTTTTCACAAATTGTACATCCAAAAGGAAAATTGTTGTCTGTTGGAGGCATTATAAAAGAAACTTGATATTGTAAAAATAAATGTTGAAGCAGATGTTTGAAAATTTTTCTAAGTCCAAAAGTATTAATTATTAGGAAGTTTTACAAGTCCAATGTAAAGTAAAAATAAAGAAAGAAGTGTTGTTGCCTGTTTAAACAGTTGCAAAAGAATGATAGGTTTGAAAATTTTTCAAAGTCCAAAAATATTAAATATTGAGAAGTTTTAACACTTAAAATATTTACAAATCCAATGTAAAGTAAAGAAAGAAATGATGTTGCCTGTTGGAACAATGGCAAAAGAATGATGGAAACCAAACCCGCAGTAAGGGTCCTGTGGTTTGGGAGGGGGTAAGCGAGGAGGGGGGATGACCTCAAGCCGAGTTGGGGTCCGGGATCTGCGCGTGTGGTTCGGCATCAGTTGCTCGCTAGACAGTGAGGTGGTAACATGTTCAGAAGGCGCCCTGAACATTTTATCATTTTTGCTGTTTGGTGAAAATATCTTGGTGTTATTTGTATAATAACATCTTGACGTAGGACTGATTAATTTTAAGGCATGGTAGTTGTTTGTGCTTGTAGATACCCTAGGGTTTGTAGTTTGTTTTTAATTTGCTGGTTTGGTAGTTAGTATTATTTTAAAATCTTTCTTTTACTTACAATATATTTCTGCCTGGAATGTTTAAATTTAAAGTAAAATTTTTGTTTTTAGGAATGTTATATGATATGTTTTTAATACCTTTCTATTCCAATTTCCTTTTTCCAACAAGCTTGTTGAGGGCATTCCCTCTCTTGTCTTGTACTCCTTTTTTAGTTAGGGACACCTTTCAATTCCAATTTCCTTTCCTTTTTTCCTTCCATCTTTTGCATGGTAAAACCAATAATGGTAAAACCGGCTACCGCTTTTGTAGTGATTACGCTCACCAAAGCGGGTCACTTACAACCTCTATACGTGCTGGATGGGTAGTTCGCCTACCTCCGGAGTTTCGCTAGACCTCAGTTGTTCTGCGTCGCTAATGGCGAGACACTGGCTCCTTTAGTGTTAGGAAATAAAAAACATATTTGTATAACATTTTTTCCTAAATTTAATTAAGCAACTTGCTATTTCAAAATAACATTTTTGTTTTAGCTTAGCGTTGTGCGCTTATGGTGAGGTGTGTGAGTTCGCTTACGTGATGATCACACTGTAATCATGATGTGCAGCGCTGGGCTGTCTAGCTATTTTTTTTTAACTAAATTTTATTTCTTTATTTTTTTATTTTTATTAATTCTTAAACTCTAGGCAGATTGTATTGTAAATTAGCTTTTCTTCTTTTAGGTTTCCGGGGGTGTACGGTTCTGTAAAACCGTACACCCCCATTTTCTTTTTAGTTATCGAATGACCTTGACCTACTTATTTTCAAGGTCAACAAAAAGACTTAGCGAAAATTTCTAAGTCTCAAGGTCATTTATATATAGGTAGATTTAGCTTTTCTTCTGTTATGTTTCTGAGGTGTACGGTTCTGTAAAACCGTACACCTCCATTTTTTTTTTAATTATTGAATGACCTTGACCTATTTATTTTCAAGGTCAATAGCAGTTAGCGAAAATTTATAAGTGTAAAAAGTAGGTCAAGGTCACCAAAAAATACCCTATGAACGGGGGAATAGACCGCTAAGTAATTCTTTTAGAATTACAAAGTGGTCTATTCCCCCGCTCCTATTTTTTTTTATTTCATTTTTACACTAACCTCTCAGTTTTAACAAAATGAGGTATTTGTTGTGCGCACTGCATAATGTTTGATTTACACAACACATCTTTTACCCTTTTTTAATAATATACGAACATTGTTCTTTTTAGGACTAGATTGTAAAAAGTAAAAAGTCATTTTGTTATCCCGCTTTTATAAGAAATTAACCCTCCATTGTAAATTTTGAAAATAGGTCAAGGTCATTCAAAAATACCCTATGAGCGGGGGAATAGACCGCTAAGTAATTCTTTTGGAATTACAAAGTGGTCTATTCCCCCGCTCCATTTTTTTTTGTCTTGTGTTTAATTTGACCATTTAACTTTATCAGATGGAGATTTTCTTACTAAATAATAATGAACATTACTGATATTTGGAATTTGAAGATTTACTGGTAATTTGAGCAAGTAGAGTTCATCACAACATCTAAGAACAACATCCCTGTTACTGATCTTTTTTACAAAAACATATTTGTGGTTTAATTTCAATCTGTTGATTTTAATTCTCTTATAGTTTTCAATTTTTTCTGGCAATTCACTTTTGGAAGGTTCAATTTTGACTTTTTTAGAAGGTTGAATTTTGACTTTTTCGGAAGGTTCACGTTTGTTATGCAAATTACACAATTTTTCACCTACACTACACAACTTCACACACCTTTCACCTTTGTTCGCTCCTTTTTTTAAAATATGAGCACATTGTTCTTTCTTAAAACAGGATTTTCTTAATTTTTGAAGTTTTTGAAGTTTTTCAGAAATTTTCTTAGGAGATTTTTTTGGTGAAGATTTTTTTGGAGAAGGAGATTTTTTCGGTGAAGATTTTTTTGGAGAAGGAGATTTTTGTTTCACAATAGAAACAACAGATGATGATGATGATGTTCTTGATGACGAGGAAGAAGACCTGGACGAAGACGAAGTGCCTGCCATAGCGCTGGATCCTAAGAAAGTAAAGATTACTCTGTTTACCCTGCCTTTATAACAGCTCCCCACCCATTTACCCCCTCTACTTTTCGACGTCAAAAAAATATTCATCCAAGCTTTCTAACACTGGCAAGGAAACAGTTTCAAAAGGTTGATACAAAATTTCATAAATGTCTTGGTTTAAATTTTGCGAAGTTTGAAGATATTCTTCTATTTCCTGTACAAATTTCTGTTCGAATTGTTGGAATTCTTCTATATCCTGTAAAAATGTCTGTTCGGATTGTTCAAATTCTTGTTGTTCTAAGTTAAATGTTGGTGATTTCAAGTCTTCTTCCAATTTTTTAATGTAATCTATTGCATTTTGAACTATAGATTGTCTGTTAATTTTTTTTTGTTTTTGACTTTCCGGTACAACTAATTTTAATTTTTCAAAAGCTTTTTTTAATCTGTGTTGTCTTCTTTGTTCCCTTCGGTTTCTACTTAATCTTTGATCAATCGGGTATTTTTGGAAAGATTCCATAACGTTTTGTTGATTCAAAATGTAGCAAACTATTAATTCTATCCGCTAATATATAGTGGAAACCCGGGGGAGGGGGAATCACCTTCGCCATCAAGGTGATTGGTACGTATTTAAAGCTTTGAGGTTTGCATAGCCAGACCATAACTATGAGCTCCTTGTACGAGTTGTGTTTGCAGCGTATCTGCTCAGACAACCCTATGCTTCGGCAAATTAGGGAGGTGTCAGAGCCGCTGCCGCAAATCTTGCAAGGCGAGCTCATTTATGAGCACAAAAAACGGTGTGTTTCTAAAACTAAAATTTGGTGGGAAATGCCAAATGCTGGCAAAAAAATATGCGGCCTATGTCACATGGTACGTTTTCATTAACTGAATTGTTTTTTCTATTTACAATATATTATTTTATTAATTTTCTTTAAATTAATATTTTTTTAGCGGCTTCCTGGTGCGAATCCGGATCAAGAACTGTACAGATACCTGAAACATGCATCTGAAAATGTAGGATACAAATTGAAGACGCCAATAACGCAAGAATATTGTCATCTTTGTGGTTGGTTTCCTCTGGAGCAATATGATATTAAATGTATGTGTTTATAAACACATATCAATAGAAGAAATTAAATAGGAGCGGGGAACAGAGCAGCTTGTGGTTTAACCACTTACTGCTCTGTTCCCCGTTCATAGGGTATGTTCAGATGACCTTGACCTAGTTATTTTGAAGGTTTATTGTAACTTAACAAAAATTTTCTAAGTCCATAACGAGGTCAAGGTCATTTAAATCTTAGCGGAAGAATGAAAAGAATAGCTACCAACATGCATTGTTGGTATCTATTCTTTTCTTTCCTCCTAGAAAACCCCCTTAGTCCGTGTCAACTTTGATGTAAAGTTTTGTACAAAATTGTACATAATAAAGGACCCATGATTCAAGTCCTTCGTAATCCATAGAATCCGAAGTGACAACAGATTTTTGTACCGTCTGCTTTAACAGCTTCAAGTACTCCACTGATGCAATTCAGATTGCTATGATACGTTTTTATGTACCATAGTACTTTTTTGGCTTCAACAAAGTTGTGCACAGCACCAAAGATCATGAGGGATTCCATGGCAAATATAACCACAAGACTGCAGCACACCTTATATATACTGTCGGTCCAAGGCGGCGGCCTCCTATGGCGACCTGGTTAACCCAATGGAGGGCGTTGTCCTTTGCCATCAAGGTGATTGGTACGTATTTAAGGCTGTGAGGTGAGCATAGTCAGCCCATAACAATGAGCTCCTTGTACGAGTTATGTTTGCAGCGGATCTGCTCAGACAACCCTATGCTTCGGCAAATTAGGGAGGTGTCAGAGCCGCTGCCGCAAATCTTGCAAAGCGAGCTCATTACTGAGCACAAGAAACGTTGTATATTTAAAACCAAAATTTGGTTTCAATTGGCAGAGGGCGAGAAAATAATTTGGGTTTCGCGGGGGGAGGGGGGGGGGATATAACAAAAAATGCTCCAAATCTATCGTGCGGGTAGTCAAATTAAGCGGAATTAAAAGACAAACAAAAAAGGTCCAGTAACATTTTTTGATTAAACCAACGGTATAAAAGTTATGACGCAAAAACTCAAAAATATTAATAACCAACGCGAAAACTAAACTCACCATCAACAGAAATTAAAACATTTACAAAAACCCAAATGTTAAAAATAATAATTATTTAATAAAAGATACAACACAAAACTAAAATCTTAGGTTATTTAAAACTTTAACAAAATATTTAAGTCTCAAAAGTAGAGTTTTAAAATCAATCAATATATAAGTCAAACAAGTAAGTCTTTTGAAATTAAAATATCTAAGTCTAAAAAATAGGTCATTTAAAATAATTCTAAGTCCGAAAGTAGAACAATCAAAACTAGGTCAAGGTCATTTAAAAATTATAAAAAAAAGGGGGGTGGGGAAGCGTGGGGTCCCTACCTTATTCTACTACTTTATTTCTATACTACTTTATTATAACTTATGCTACCCCTTAAATGCTATCATGCATGCGGTTACGGTGTGATCATCACGTAAGCGAACTCACACACCTCACCGCCCTATCATATCTTAACCCCTACCTAACGTTCCCCCTATTCTATCTTATACTATGTAATATTACAGTTACGGTGTGATCATCACGTAAGCGAACTCACACACCTCCCTATAATATTACACCTAACTTAATATTACAGTTACGGTGTGATCATCACGTAAGCGAACTCACACACCTCACCGTAATATTAACCCTGACAATTAAACCACGCAGGAAATGGAAAGGTAGGTGGATTGCCATTGCGACCGACTATTATAGGAGGGCGCCTCTCCCACAATAGCCGAACGCAGTGTGTGCTTGACATAAGCCATCCCACACACCATGGCGAACATTACGTTACAGCATAACCCTCCACGTAAGCGGACCAGTTACACCTTCACCGTAATGCCAAAGAGAAACGTTGCGCGCTTGCTTATATCAGCGAGCTCGAGACTCGACCTCGCTAGCGAGCCTTGACTAGTAGGTCAACGTGTCGCTCTGCCGGGGCCGGTAGCCTTGGCCGGGTCGCTAGCCACCGCTCTCACAACTTCGTCTGGCCTACTTGGACCTGGTCGCTAGCCTCAGCTTTCACTACCTTGACTACAAGGTTGTTGTGTCTGCTGCCTATAAGAACCCCATTCGCCCGCCTTGTGTTATTCTGCCACTCGCCACCATCGCTGTTACTATCCATTCCCACGTTTTTTAACCATTTTTCCTATTTCATTATATTATCCATTTTATTATTCTTTTTATATCAACATGAACTCCTCTGCATCTTCTTCATCTACCCCCATTCTCCTGAGTCTGCTGCAGAAACCTCTGCAGCAGAAACCAACTACAATTCCGATATCTATTGACCTTTCTTCTATTTCGACTGATTTTCTTCAAAAAAAACAAACTTCTCCCGTCCTCTCCTCCTCCATTAACGAAATAATAGCTGATGCTCTTAATGAAGATCAACCCCAATTATTTCAGAATCCCACACCAGTTACAGAAACATCAACGCCGCAAATTGAAGACATTCCGATCGCTCCAATTTGTGACGATATTTTAACTGAAGACTGGATGGAGTTGTGCGGACTGCACCCTTCTTCTACCCCCCAACAAATTCAACCCGCACCAAACAAAGAAACCCCCACCCCCCAAACAATTCATCCCGCACCAGTAAAGAACATCAGGCTAAAGGAATTAAAGAAAAACAAAAAATATAACCTGTACAGAATTGAAGAAAACAAAATTTATATCTACAACGAGGAGAGGACGAAAATTTATATCCTCACAACTCCAAAAACCAAACCACCACTTGTCCCAACAGATCCAAAATTTTTACTAGTAACAGCGGAGGGTGGAAAATTGAGAATAAATATATTAAATTAAACCTTATATTCCTTCCCCTCCTCAATCAAAGTCCACCCTGGTGGCAAAATCGGCCCTTCTAAGGGCCACCTAAGACTTTCAAATTTAGGCTTAAGTTAGGGCCTCAACCCTTGGTGACTACAAGCGGTTCATATAACTCTAAGTCCCAAAGGTTGAGTCAATAGCGGGGAGCTTTCGCTAAAGCCTTAACGTTTGGTGACTAACAAGAGGTCCGTGTACCTCTAAGTCCCATAGGGGCTTTCACAAACCACCCCTTGTTAGTCACCAAGGGTTGAGGCTTAAACTTAAGCCTAAATTTGAAAGTCTTAGGTCGGCCCTTAGAAGGGCCTTTTTTTTGCCACCAGGGTGGACTTTGGAGGTGGGAAAAGGTTTTACTCGGTAATATTTATGTTTAACTTGGCACCTTTTTTATTTATTATCAAGTGTCGAGGGTTAAGGGGAATAGGAATTTTTTTGGGAATGTCAATGACATAAATTTTGGTTTTTTCAGAATTAAAAATGAAAATAGAAGAAGATAAATGTCTTAGGATTTCATATTTTCGGTTAAGTTTCAGTTTTTTTAGATGAAATTTTTGCTGGGGTACGTTTGAAGATACAGGTGATATAGGTGGTTTGGTGCGAATTTTGGGTGGTTCGGTGCGAATTTTGGTGCCGGTAAGAATGTTTTTCCAAACTTGCTGAAAAGGTTTTCGAGCAATAGTGGTTGTAACATCATACCAATCACGATTGTTGTTCGATTGAATAATTCGTACCCCAAGCAGTTGAAGATAGGAAAACCAGTTATACCAAATCTCGGTATACTCGGAGCGGTTCATTGTGAAATTGAAGTAGGTGTTGTTAGGACGGTGGCAAAGGAAAGAATAACTTGTCGAGTGTAGAGTGTAGAGTGTGTTAAGCAATCAAGGACAGGTGTGCCGGGTGATGCAACAAGGACGACGACCTGTATTCGCCGGCCGGCCGCAAGCGAAAGTGCGGCGCAAGGTCAACCAGTTGTATTGCTAACTGGTCGGCAACAAGCGAAAGCATGCGAGGTCAAACCCGGCCCACTCGGTCTCGTTTATCTTTTAAAACTCGCATGATAGGGTTTGCAAACATATTAATTCAAATATGTTGTAAAAATTTTCTTACGATATTTTGTTACAAATCTTTTTAAGGCAAATGTTAAGAAACCATGTTTCTATTTTAATCGCAACTACAGTTTCGATTTCTTTAACTAAATATTATAGCTAAGTATTAATTAAAGTAATATAATAAAGTAGCATCTTTAAAAATATTGTAACTTGTACAAAGTTAAATAAGTATTTTAAGCCAAATGTTAAAAACAATTGTTTAGTACTGAGATGTTCACCCTACAACACCTACGTTAGAACTAACACTACAAATCCAAAAATTGCGAGGAGTCTCTCATGGTGGTGGGGGGAGGGCAGATGTTCCGAGCTGCACATGTCAAGGGAGGTTGCAACGCCGATACTGACACATCAGTTTGCTAGTAGAACCGGCAGAGTAAACATCTAAATAAACATGAGTTCTGTTTTATATGTTTCTTTTATTAAAGATGGACTTTGCATTGAAACGCAAAGTTTTCCTATTGATGCAGATCCTATACAACAAATTTTAGTACATCCTCCAGAAAGTTATGATTCCATCTACATTTCAGTGCAAGAAACAAACGACCCCCCACCACCAACAACTCCTGATGCACAGTAGGACACGGCTACCACACGTCATTAAAGCTTCAGCTCTTTACCCGAGCACACATGGACTCTGAGCTTCAATATAATACTGTTTCTTCTACATCTACACCAACTTCCGAACAATTAGCTACTACAAATGAAACTACTACAAGTCTACAAGTAAATGAAATTTCATCAACTGTTAGTTCTGATGCGCAAGCAATAATGTTATCATTAATTGGTTTCGACTAAAAATTCAACAATGGAAGAAGAAAGAAATTCGCTACTTTACAACTTGGTTTTTGTGAACCCGTCGAAATTTATTATTTGCCTACTTTCATTTTTATGTGGTTACAATTTTGGTTACCTTGTTCAGGAAATGCTAACAGATAAAAAGGAAGAACATTCGCTATATTTTAAAGTTTATGTTTATGTAATTGCGTCTTTATTTGGATACTTTGTAGCAGGATATTTTCTTGTTAATTTGTCAATTCCATTTTTTACATGGTATTTTAACAGACGTGAAAATCAACAAAACAACAGTTTGTAAAAAGAAACAAAAATTATCTTGCATTTTCGGATTTTCCGAAAATGCAAGATCTTTTTTAAAAACACCCCCAAAAGACCTTGACACACTTCCGGCCATTTAAAATTTAAATACCCAGCACAGCAGGGCATTTAAACTTTAAATACCCACCAAAAACACGTCACAGCTACGTCACAGCTGATGACGTCACTTCCGGTCACGTGACCGGAAGTAGCTGTCAAAAAATTGACTGCCTGTCAAAGTTTGATTGGGCCAGCAGCCCCACTATTGCACTACTTATACTATATGAATGTGCAAATTTTAACTTGCAATTTCTTTTTAAGGAAGTTTTGTCGTGGTAAAAGAGAGCCTTCCCCCAGACCCCGATATTTTTAGAACTTTTTCTATTTCACTGTTTCAACGAAAATTCGGGTTTTGTTTAGGACGATTTAGTCTTCAATTTAGTATTCAATTCAATGAATTAATCACAGACAAGTAAAGTCTAATTAGTTAAATTTATAGAGTTTGATAAATTTAAGACACGCAGATTTTACAAACAGCTCGGCTCTCTTATGAGAGTGACAATAAACAACAAATCCTTAAAGTTGGTTGCTAGAAACGAGTAGTATTGGACTTGTCTTAGCCTAACGTCAATAGATCTTGGGAAAACATTCCGACTGTCTAATATATATAGCGCTGTTTGTCTACCCCACAGACTGAGTTGTGTAAGTGTGTTGTATTACACACAGGACGTGTTCTACAGAGTAGTTCAATGTGGGCAGCTTTCTGATACCTTATGTGGGGCATTTTAAATTGAATCGTGTATGAATCTCATCGGCAATTATTATGAATATGGCTCAATTAACAAAAATGTTATTGCATGAAATAGTTGGATTCCAAGAAAATGAAATTTATCATCCGAAATATAATAAAAAAGTACTCTCGGTGCAATATACCTTGAGCCCTGGAAATAGTTTACCTCTGAAATAAATTGTGAAGTATAAGTACTAGCTATTATGATAAACAGCTGATAAGGAAAGATAAGAGCCTGACAGGCTGAAATTGTTTATTCGCTGACAATTAACTTTTTTACCACTGGTCGAAATGTTTCACACTTTGGTAACTAATTAATCCAGCCGATTGGTTTTCCTACATCCTTCACTGAGGTCGTGGCTTAAAATATGATGCGCCAATTGAAGGGGTCCCTCCAGTAACGTTGTAAACGACAACTTTTTCAAATTTGAGATTTCTATGCAGTAAGGTTGTAAACGACATCCTGCATCAGTGCAGGGTATTTTTTCGTTCATATTTCTTGTGTTGGCAGCACTACCACAGGTTGAAAACCAAGTGCTGTTGGTCCCACAGTTGCAGCAACGTTGCAACCGCCAAAAACTGCAATATCACCGCGCACCGTTCTGTCGCCGTCCCGATGTTAATCGGCTAAATCGTAGTAAAAAACGCCCTGTTAAGTTCAAAAGTTGGACCAGAAATGTACATAAGCAGAGAAGAAATGCTGGGGAACCGTACATAAATGAAAAGAACAAAAAACATTGTTGCATAGACCAAGCCGGCAACAACGTTGCAAACGACTGTCATTTACAACATTATTGCAATTTTAAAATCACTTTTTTTGAAATTACTTTTTTATTACGTGCGATAATATTGTAATACTTCATAGTTTGGCTAGTTTTATGATATTATAATTATATATAACAAATAAAACATATTTAAATCATTACATTCCCAATTATATGTTTTTTCCATTTCCTGATAAATTTACTTTATGTCGCTTACAACGTTACTGGAGGGACCCCTTCAATTTTAAAATTTTGTTGGCAGATAATCAAAGCAGACGTACTAACCGGCTTTGAACGGGTTGAAAGAGTGGATACCTGTCCCGCTCTCAATGGCTTTCACACGGTATCGAGCTCGACAATAGCTCCATTTCCATAGCTTATTCCTCTTATTGTGTTATTCAATATTATTCTATCCTTCAATAATGTCTCCTACAGAAATGTCTTTTTCATACTCTTTTTTAAGGTTGGTTTTTTGAGTGAAATTACAAAAACTCAAAAAGTTTCACTAGGCGATATTTTCAAATATAAAACAGTTCTGAACTGGTAATTTTTAGCCGCTTAATTCCTTAGCGTGGTTATCTATGATATTATGAATGCTCATTAAAATGATAATAAAGCCTTCAAGTTTAGGTTTTCACTTTGAAATACTAATTTCCTAGATGAATTTCATTTCTTTTTAATCTTTGCGTTGATAGGCTACAGTAAATGTATTTTGTTATATGTTTATTAAAGCAAGACCACATGTACTTAATTTAAATTAATATAAAGCCTTATTTAATCTAAAGCTTAGTTTAAATACCATACAAATCTTGATAATGCATGAAAATCTTTCTATTCCATGTTACACGAAAATACTTGAAGATTTCAAAGCAATATAAAAATCCTTAGCTTGTGGTTGAAATATTGTATTAAATTGTACTTAGATGAATCTTGTCAATTCCATCAATGACACAATGTTACTTGTATTTTTCTTCGGGAAAGCAAAATGACTAGAAAATACAGAAAAACAGTAGGTTAAATGCAGTTATAAAACTCCATTAAATAGGTAAAAAATAAAAATATTTAGTTACATGTAGTTTTTTGTTCCATTCATAAAAAATATACTCTGAAACAGTTACAACTGTAAAGATAAGTGCTAAATTAAAACGAACTATCAAATAAACTCGGGACGTGTTCCTATCGTTGCCTCATTTAGTCATAAGGCGGCGGTTTATGGCCCAGTTCGCGGCGCGATGGCTCGGAACTAAACTCCCAACTGTCCATGTCCCGGCGCCTGATCCTGCCATTACACCTGTTGTGCCCACCTGAGCAGAGAGTCTTTTAGTTATTCATAACAATGGATGTTTAATCATAGAGTATTGTTTCAAATTAATTATCTTTATTGTGTTCAAACTTTATTTTTTACGTTAGTCATTTATAGGCCTTGCTCATCATATAATATATAGTCTGAAATTGCTGTCATAGACTTTGTGATGTTGTGGCCCCAATCCGGTTCCCAGCATTTGTAACCATAACAAAAGAATATGGGTCCATGATCAAGTATAGGAGAGCTACTCGTCAATGGCAATGTACCAGCTTTTTTATTTTCCTGCCAAAACGAAGTAAAAATTTGTCTAAAGTAGTGTATAAATTGGTTCATAGCAAAGTCTAGTGTTCTATAGCGTTAAGGGAGGAACAAATATAGGGCTAATTAAAACAAAGATCTTTGAGTAGCACCTAGTATTGGTAGTCAGTTTTCCAAAACGTTGTGTTAGGGAGTCTAGTGCATAAAGGCTAGAAACATTTTCAGTGTTTTCTTCATTTATACTTTAAAACTATATATTTTTACCTTGTGTGTGTTTTCTCTTGTGTAAATGTTAATGCAAAACCTTTTTTTGAATTAAAAGTAGTCTCTTTAGGAAACAAAGATCCATCAAATATTGAAACGTTTCAATAATTTGTGAGGAGTTCGATTACGTGTTGGGTTGTCTAAGCTACTTTTATTTATAAGGTCGCTTTCACAGCAGTTTTAATAATGCAATGATAAAAAAAATAATAAAACAGTAAGTGAATTAAGGATTCATGGATTGAGGTATTATATGAGGGAACTTTTATTTATGTTCAAGATGATGTATGAGAACAAATTTTACTCAGCTCTCTAAAATCATGAAAAATAATTAGGCCTCTGTTTTTTTTTTGCTAAATAAGTCACTGTGCATTCTTTTTATTTCAATCCATATATATATATATTCAGTGCTTGATTTGCGGCGGAACGCGGCGGAACGGCGTTCCGGGACCTCTTTCTGCCGCAAGAGTCGATCTTGTAAATCTTAATCGGTCGGAGTATTTTTAGTAAGAAACGATCGCGTGTAATCGGACGGATAATTTGCCGTAAAATGCAATCACGTACAATCGGCCGGAGGATTTCGCCACGAGAGTGGATCGTGTAAAATCGGGGAGTATTTGTCGTATAAGAGACAATCGCGTGTAATCGGCTGGAGAATTTCCCGCCAAGAACGATCACGTATGAACGGCTGGAGAATTTTGACGCTAAAGACGATCGCGTAAGATCGCCCGGAGAATTTGCCGCAAAAGACGATCGCCTATAATCGGCCGGAGTATTTTCCGGAAGAGACGATCGCGTGTACTCGACCGAACCTTTACTGAAATTACGCGCGGAGTTTCGGCCTGAAATTAGCGCTCTTTTGAGTAGTCTTGAGCTAAGCCGAATGTTGAAAACACTAAAAAGACCCGATACTCGCACAAGGCATCATAAAAAAAATCTAGAATTTCTTTAGACTATTTATTTTTTGGTAAAATAATGCTTTGTTAGTTTTTAAATTACTTATTCAAAAATTTGAGTTGGATAAAATGTGCCTTTTTAAATCGACCTAATTATTCACATAGACAAATAATACTTTGTTGAAGGGAAGAATTATAAGGGGGGGGGGGTTATGTACAAACTGGCAATTACAGTTCCGGTACCTCAATAATTTGCACATGAATGGTACAACACTAGAAATATCTTATTTCAAAATTGCAAAGACATAGGATAACAATAGATCTGATGTTTTACATATAGCACATGAAATAAAAATTTAACACTGAACATGTTAAGAGATTTCCATTGGAAACCCTTTGCAATGAGGTCACACAATATGCAACTCACTATGTAAGGCTTACCTAGTACAGTAGGATGGCTTTAAAATGCATGAAGTGCTTACCATATAAATGTATTCGTTTGCACACATCTAAAAATATGTACATACGCTTTTACTCGAAAAAGTTAAAATTAAGCAAAACAATGCCGTTTCATATATGAGTAAAACTATTTCGTGGCTGTTTTCTTTTTATTAGCTAACAATCAACCATTAATTTCTGTTACACATTAAATAATATGTTAATGCGTATTGAATTCATTTAATGGATATAATTTATTGAAAGGCATTATATTTCAATCAAAAGGTATTTTCATATTAATGCATATTGATTGTTATTACTTGTAGTTTTTGCAGTTTCAAACTCTTTATGTATCCATCTAGTAAGTACACTGTGTCTGATAACAAACTTTTTATTCGACGTCCTTTTTGAGGACGGTTACTGAAGATGGACCCAACATGAATGGTTTTTACAGAAATATATAAAATAAAGGATACCCAACATCCCGAGCAACAAAGGTTGGTTAAGTATCAAAACTGATGAGGGCGACAGCTTTGACATCAGCAACGCTGTCTGTCAGCGGAAAACCTATCGCAACTCTGACAGAAGCACGAAGAGTCACAGCAAGGTCCTTATCGCTACACCCTCAGATCCGGGCCCGGGGATCGACGCAACAGTGACAATGTGTTCACAACAGGACTGGGGCCTCATCAACATGTGACTTGTATCATGTGACGTCACGTATGTCATTTGTCAATCACCCCAGTGGTGAAAATATTTAGTTGCTTATGCCTTCAGTTGTTTTGTTTTTATGAATCTAAACTAGATCCTAAAACAATACACTAGGAAGGCATTAAAGTTGTATGTCGACAAATCCGGATGGCGGTAAAAAATGTCCTAGTTTGTCACCGTCCGAAATTGCCGTTTCTGATCTGAAATGCAACGCAGACGCACCCACAAGTCGCATCACTTTCAAGTTTGTTCACAATTGCACGGGTTTGTCGCTGTCTGACTTTGTCATCGTCCGACAATCTCGTTGTCTGACTTGGCAATCGTCTCGTATGCACAACCATTCCGTTATCGAACGGTTTTAAGGATATAAGTTAGGTATTTACGATTTTTAAAATTTGGAACTGGATGAAGAGTTGACACGCATTGTAGATATTACTTAAGGGAATTTTCAAAGCTTTTTCTCATATTGTCGTCCTGGTGATTTATTTTTAACCTTTAAGCCACCTTGCACAACATTTTAATTAATTCATGAAATAAAACTAAATCAAATTTAAAATACTTAAAACTGTAAACCGACGGGCGATATATTCGCCATCAATTGAAGGATTCATAAACAATTTTATAAAGTTGTTTTTCTTCGAAATTAAATTTAATAAACAATAAATAATTTTTGAAAAATCACATAAAATTATACAATTTTATAAAGTTGTTTTCTTCGAAATTAACTTTAATGAACAATAAATAATTTTAGAAAAATTACATAAAATTATATAATTTTATAAAGTTGTTTTTCTTCGAAATAAAATTTAATAAACAATAAATAATTTTAGAAAATCACATAAAATTGATTGCGCCGCTGACAGTTTCACGGTGAGAAATGACCGCTCCACAGCAGTTTGTCGCTCACGGCCCGACGGTCGTGTTAGGCCAACATCAATCACATCCCTGTACAGCCGGGGGGGCGGTGAGGAGTGGAGGGGTGGTAATCGGCCGGCGGGGGGGGCAGTGTGTCCGAGTCATTGTCCGTCTAAAACGGTCCAGATAATGAAGTGATATGGCACCGTTGCACCGATACTCCTTATGTTGCCAGCTCTAACCTTCAATAAATACTATCTGTTAATGATTTAATTTTATCTGTAATCGTATTATATTTCCTTTGATAAATACTATTTCATTGTGAATGCGCCTAATAAAACAATTTATAAGACTTCCATAAAAAAAATTAAATATTAGTTGTCTTTCAATTTATTGAATTATGTATGGACAAAGGCATTTTTATTATTTATGATTGAGGTGAAAAAGTTTTAAATCTTAAGAACGCAGCACTTTTTGCCTTGTTTATGATATCTTCACCACCACTGAAAAGCGAGAAATGAAACAATTTATTACTTTCCAGTTTTTATCACAAGCCAAATTCACCTAGATTCGAAAACAAGAAATATAACGACTTCTGGTTTAAGGTTTGTAAATAAGTAATTAATTGAGTAAAACCCGTAAGATTTAGTTAAAATAGGAGGTACAACAATTTAAAAGGTTGTCGAACTAATTATTATTACTTTTTACTTAATTTTTACTCTAACATAGTTTTACTCTGGCTAATGTGATGCTGAGCTCAATAACCAGCGTTATCGCCACCGCTCTACGGTTTCCGGTTAATTATGTTTACCGAATGAAAATAATTAATATATTCTAGCTTTCATATAAAAAAAATAAAAAAAACTAATTAACATTACATAACACATCAGCAATCTTACATTATTCATAAAAAATAGCTTTTATTTTTAGTGCTTTCACTTTTTTAACCCTCGATTCTCTTTAAAAATCATTTTTCTATATAATAAACGTTTAAGTACTGTTTGAAAACTATTCATGCAAAATATCAACATTACCATAATAGTATTATTACATAGGGATTTCAATATATCACGAATTTAAATGAAAATAATTTACCCGCACAACTTAAGTTAAATATAATGCTTATATTTGTATTTGCTTGTATTTGCTTATAATGCTTATAGTTGTTCATGACGAAATACATTTAGAATGTAACGACTATTTTTTAGATTTCCTACGAACCTCAGACGGAGGCGGAGAATACAGCCACGCCTGGCGCCTGGCGGCTCTGTGACGCAACTTGAGTGCAGCGTTCACTTTGCCTATCCTCTGCTGCAGGGGCTACAGGAATTATCAGGTCTTGAATAGTCATATTTTAATTGTTATTTATTTATGCATGGAAATAATAATATTTTCCAGTTGTCTAGTTTGTAACACTTCATGTTTATCTATAACGGATAATTTTTTTAAACGTAACTTAATATTTTATGAGCGCTTATCAACTCCAGAAATTAGTTATCACTTCAAAAACCAGGTATTAAAGTCAACATTTCTGAAGTGTACCCTTAAATGAACCATTATTGATATAAAAGAATAACCGTAATTAATTATTAACCGATAACACTGTTAAGAAAATTATTGCTTGCCAGATGAATCGAATTCAATAATGAAGCTAAACTATGTAAAGGACTAATTTCTCCCTTTACATACCAGAAGTAAAATTAGAGGTAGTAAAAGCTTTACGATAAAAGTCAAATTCAATTAAAAAAATATGTGTTTGCTTACAATTATTTAATCCCTCAAGAGCATTACTTTGTTATCATCAAACAATAATACAGTACACCTCGATTAAAACTGATGCTGTTACTTTTTACTGTCAATATTCTAGCACTTTTTATTTCAAGGCAGTCAAATAAACTAAAATTCTTTGTTAGCTTCAAGATTGTTCTTCTGGGACAGAGTCAATGACTGAGGCTCACGAATCCTCATCGAGCGTTGTCGTCAGGGCAAACAGACGGGCGTAATGTGTGTGTTGAAATTGCGGAGTTTGTTGTAATATGCAACAGAGTTACGTTAAACATTACATCTAAGCTCCCCATTTCATTAAAATATTTTTTCACAGTGTAGTTCCTATTAAAAAAAGGGTTTACTATCCGATTTTACAACTTGAATTAAATAACAGAGTGTGGGTTTGTGCAAAGCTTGGTACAAGATAAACATTATCCCCGGTGTTCTGGGAGAGACTTAGCCCAGAATGTCACCCCAAGGTGCTTTAGGCGCTAACGTCGCGACGATTAGACGCTGGAACCGCCTGCATTGAGCTGTTAGAGTGGTAATGTCTACCTGAAAATGGGCGCTTGGAACTTTCAGACTATTTAAAATAAAAAGTTTACTGACTAATCAAACGAATAACAATCAAAATTTACACACTGGCATGAATCTAAACATTTATGCACTGTTTTAACAATGAGATATCAGTGATTACTGAACAAATTTTCAAGACTGATATGTCAATGTAAATGAGGAACATAAGCAGATTTTCCGAATTTTCTTTGATCTGTTATTGTAAAAAGCTGTTATGATTTTATTCTTCCATTGGTATTGTATTAAATTTACTATTCGATCACTAAATTTCCAATGGAAGAAGTAGCTTTTTGCACAGTAACCAAACAAAATACTATGAACGCTTTTCAAAGATGTTTGAATAACTTGATGAGTTGCAGGTGAAGCAGTTGACCCAGTTGACATAATCAACCAACGGGGGTAGGTTTCCATCCATTGAACTGTTTCTTATTATATCGGTAGAGAAAACTCAGGAGATTTAATTACTTTAAAATTATAAAGAATAAAATTATTCATAAATTTGCTCGCCTATATGATGGTTTATTATAATCTTAGAATACAACTTTGTTTTTACCTTTTGTGGCTCTTCAAACACCACGTTGAATAAGAAATGTTATTTTCAAGGCACGATGTACGTAAATGATTTCATTAAAAAAATCTAATAAAGTATCAAATTTTTTCAGTATATTTGTGGAGCCGTCTTTAAAAGTTTCCAACGAATATTTATTGCTCAAGTTCAGTTCTTTGTCACATCAGTTCTTCGGCCACCTGGGTTCTTTTCAAAATTTATCTCAAGGCTGATATTGCGTCACTTGTAATGTTGTAAGACAATGATTGGAACAAAATTAATGATACACTTTAAATACAAAGTATTTACTATGTCCTGATGTATTTTATACCCATATGTATTACAAATTATAATTGGGTATAAAGGTATATAACTGGAAAAAGGAATAATACTTTGCAGTAGTATACTTGTAAAAGACTTTTAAGCACAATACATTATGAGTCATCCATAAGTTTACAAATAACTATACAAACTGCAGTAAGACACAACAAAGGTTTTCTTAAAATTCCCAACCATGAGGGCGCTATCCTATCACTATTTAATTTAATGTCAATGTCATCGCTATGTTAATCATTGTTCATATATCATTTTAATTACCTGGCTTTAGGTCAACTTATTTATGCATAAATAAGTATCATAATATGTGACTTTATAAATAAATATTTATTGATCTCTTTACTTTTTGAAAAAAATTAAAGATATATAGAATTATTTGAAGTATTGAAGTCTAGCTTTAATTGACACTATCCTAAGAAGGAGGCAGGTGATAAAATGACCCCTGAATAAAACATTAAAATAAATTGTGATATAAAGCCCCTATGGTTCTTTAGGTTCTAAATGTGTCCCAACTATTGTTGGGATAGTGATACAAATTATTACTTGAATGCGATCGTCAAATAAACTAATACGATTGGAAAATAGCTATTGAAAGTACCAAACAATTAACAACAAGAATCAGTATTGCACTAAAAGCACAATAACTGAAAAGCTTTAAATCCCACTAAATCTTGTGTAATAAAAATCATATAACACCCCCGTTGCAGTAGAGTGACCTGCTGAATATTTTAAACGCTTAAAGCATATTTTAACCAAGCATAGCAAAGTTTTATTTTGATACATCGAGAAATAAGCAAGTATACAAATTTATTTATTTTCCATTTGGATATCATACGGCCAATAATCATATGCTACCCCCACTTTGTTTAGCGCTTTCAATATGTCGGTGTTTGTCGATGTAGATAAATGGTTTTAAATCTTAAATAGTTTTTATCGAGTTAACTTTAAAGGGGAAACGAAATTTAATCATTTAAAATGCTCCATGCAAGGTAAAAAACAGTTTAAGAGGGTTTAGCCCTCTCCCTCTTACCGCTCGATAAACCGAGCAGATTTTATTAATAATTACTTTAAACGTCTGCCAAATTTCCTGTAAATTTGACCTTTTAATGAGAGTTTGTGTTAAAATGCACACATAAAGAGGTAGGTTAACTTCACAATCGAACGGATTGTGTTTTTGGCATCTGGAGACCTTGAAAAAATGTTAATTGGCTTAAATGTGTTATTGTACGAAATATTATATTGAGGAATATGCATAAAATTCAATCAAACATTCAATAACTATGAACTATTTACAAACATGAACCATAAACGCTTTTTCAAAACTTACATTTATAGCCAAAAGTAAATAAAACAGTCGATTTTATGGAAATTCTTAATTAAATTAAATGTTTAAACTATTTCAGCTACAAAAATAGTGTAGGCTGCAGAGCAGCGATAAGTAAAGGATTTCACAAACCATTGCTTTAACCAATGGACCATGAAACTATTGATAAGTAGACTGTGTCTAGCGTATAAAGGCCACCTCCCTGTGGTTAGCAGTAGATAAGACATATGTCTGCGTCTAGCTGTAGACAGGTACCTTTAATACCTTTTAAGACCAAGACGTAGCACTGGCTGCAGATTTTAACCGCACAGTGAATGAGTGTAGGATGAGTGTAGGATGATTGTAGCGCGATCTTGTTGTCTTGTTACTGACTAAGGCCAACATGTTCCTTGGACAAGACTGTTAATTAATAACCCAACAGCCAATGGCAACCAAGGGACCTACATTTTTTAAAGTGAGATCCGAACAACAATTTTGCTGGTTTGCAATTTAAGAACTGGTTTAATTATGAGGGTGGCCCAATGAACGTAGTACTCAAAAAGTACGGACGTTAATCCCCACTAGGGAAAACCGTGTCCACAAAACATCACTCATAACTATCCTCAGTTTGTGACCTCCAAGTAGCTGGATTACAGGACACCTGCGCCACCTGTCTGTATCTAGCATTGGACATGCACTTGACTATGTTTAACAGTTTTTAGGCACATGTCTCACTTTAAACTCTGAGTTATGAAGTTCGTCGATCATATGAGAAGTCAATGAATCATTGCTATAGACAACGGCTGATGTACTATATTAACTGCATTTTCTGTCTGTCTAGGTTAGTAGCAATTTTATTTTTTCATGGAGTTGTGACTTTATCACCCACTAAAATCAAATCTTAATATAAAATAAACGTGGGAAGTTTTTTGTTTTGTGTTCACTCCTACATACGTTTGTGTCCTATATATGTGTTCACGATTGCACACGAATTGCTTGTCGTAATACTATGAAAAACATTGAAATATATTTTAGACACCTTATTTTTTAAGTAAACTAAATTAAGGTAAATTAAGGTGATTAAATTATTTAAATACAAGTAAATATGTTTCGCCAGTCACATGTGGCATTCATTACAAAGCGGATTATTTCTCTGTTGTCAAACCTTTGATTAAATCCTCTTAGTGAAATGACTGTTCAGGGAAGGTTTCCCTGCACAGACCTACAAACCTGACTCGATTGCGTTCTCTTAATTTGATGTCACACAACATTGTTATTGGTGTTTGCATTCATTACATCCATGTGCTTGATCCTGTAGACGAAGGTAATAAAAATGAGATTATACTGTTGTAGTGTAGTAGCTTTGATCATGTTGAACTATTTATCAATTTTCAGTATTTTAGGACTACTTTAGAAAATGAGGACTTGTTGGTGAATGTTATTTGATTCATACCATTTGCAGGAGGGAAACAGAAAAAAATATAGAGTATATCACCAGTTGCCACCTTAAGGGTCTAATTAAACGTTTAATACCTACAGTACATATATTATAATACGTGACTTACAAAATATTTACAGTTCACAATTTCTTATCATTGCATGTTTCAAATTATAATTTAATTTAATTTAAAGTGTGTTTATATTCTTAGTGTTTAATTTTTTTAAATTGGTGTTCAGGCTAAAACATTTTTTTCAATTTTTTTTTAAATTAATTCTATATAATGCAGTTTTGCTGACTGTAAAATATGTTTATTCATCTCTGAAGTAAATAGGTAAGCTCTTGAGATATGTTTATTGATTAAAATAAACTGTATTCTTTCTTTATTTATTAATCAAACAATTAGAATTTACTCGCATATTTATAACACTATTACATTATTTAAAAAAAATATAGCTTGTGAAATACGCCTACATAAGAACCAACTATTGGTTTTGTGACAAAATCCCACAGGTCAGTAATGGTGGGTCAACAAGGCTGATGGCCGGGACAACACGGACATCCGAGCCTCCTCTTACGCTCTTCCTCTGTGTAACTTACGTTGTAGCTTTTACCTAAGAAACTTTATACTGTACCGGAGTTTGTAAGAAAATCTAATTCATACTAAACTCTAATGTAAGTCAATGAAAGGTTTGTTAAACTTAAGAAAATCTTCTGAAGGGTGGATCAAATTATATTATATGAAACTCTGTTTAAAAAATTATATGTTAACTATAATAATTGTTTGGTGATATCGTGAAAGATAGTATTATAATTTATACTTTAAAACGCAATTTGCGTTGATTAACTTGGAATATTTTGAATAGACTCCTGCCACACTATGCTGTTAAAGGGGTAGATTAAGTATTTACAATGCTTTTTTCATTGGTTCGCAAGACCAGAGTCTGTACTAGCTTATGTTAAAAACGCCTTAAGATAACCTGGTTTAGAAGATTGCATGACCTTGTGTTTAAAGTCAAGTTACTTTATATGGTTATCGGACCTTAAAAACCTGGTCAATAAAATGGATTGATATTCTTCGGTACTAATGTTTTTGTAAATGTAATTATATAATTACTGAACAAGGGAAATTTTTCTCTTCGAAAAAACTATCAATGTAGGTCTAATGGCAAGTAACAGACCCGTAAGTATCCCCCGTTGTAGCCCGAGACCATTGTAACTTTTCGTTTTTAGGTTTCCAGACACCAAAAACATCTAATGTAAGTCAATGAACGGTTTGTTGAAATTAAAAAATCTACCGAGAAGAGGAATTAATATTTACGTTCAATTTACATATGTATAACTCATATTTGGAAATCTAGTTTAACATATATTTGTATTGTAATTTACATCTGTACATATATATCATACACATATATACATATCAATATATATGTTTATTGTTATATAAAGTCAATGGTATAATGTACAGATAACTACATATTATAGTTATATCATGTATCTGTTTAGAAATACAAGTCTATCAAGACAGAGATATGGTTAAATTACGAAGTGTGTAAAAAACGATTAATACTGAATGACGAAATTACATGCGGAACATGTTACGTAATTAAAATGTCACTTAAAAGAAATCAAGCTATCTGAACAGGAAAGGTTTTCCTATCCGAACAGTTTATTAGAAGCCAATATTATGAACAGACCAATACAACTTAACATACCTTTACGTCAGTTATTGAATACTGGGAGGGATCAGCGTTGTTGCTAAACACTGCTGTCATTACAACAGTTATTGAGGAAGGAGTACACACCAGGACAAATAAACGCTTTGTCCAGCCGTTTGTGTTTCGGCGTCAATGTTTGACTTCGTCGCCGGGAATCGTGATTCACGTGCAGTTAATCACACAATGGTCCGCATTTATCATCGAGAAAATGTTTTTTACATCATGGTAAGGATATAAAAATTAGCCAATAAAACGCTAATTTTTTACTCATCGAAAATATACTATAACTAATTCACGGCATGTAGATTAGTTGGACATATTAGTATATAGAACAACGATTAGTAAAACCATTCATTTTAAAGAAAAAATATAATGTTCAAGCACAGTTAAATTTTGAAGCCAAACATGTAATCAAATGCATTAAAGGAAGCACATTATAGTAGAAAATCTTGGTATTAAAGAAATACAAAATACCTTTTATGACCTCCTTTTTGCACTTCTTGGTTTGACCTTTTGAATATAAAATCTCCCTTTTAGACTTGAACCATATTTCAACCATATATTTAGAGTGATGTATATAGACTGGGAAACATATATTTAGAGTAATATCACAACCTTCGCGCAGACTGTAGTGGCGATTGTTCAATTTTTGGCTTCAAAACATCAAGCATGAGCAGTCTCCTTTTAGTTATAAGCTCAACGGTTTATAATATTATGTTATTGTTTATTTTTATCCTTCAAAATTATAAAGAAAATATTCTCTCGTATAACCTTCAAGTAGAAAAACGCTCTTTTTAGTGACATTGCTTCAAAAATTACTACAATCTGATAAAAACCATTGTACTCTTTAGAGTACATAGTTTAGCTTTTCCAATGAATAAATTCAACCGAGGAAGTCCTTTCAACTTGCAATATTACAAAATATATTTTAGATATCTATTGAATATTTATTAAATCCTAATGTTCAACACTCTAACATACTATGTTTTGTGTTTTAAATAAAAAATAATACAATTTGCAGTAATTGAAAATATAATTACCCCACATATAAATGGATTACCAAAAAATACCATACCGGTCATTTTTATAAATGTTATAAATATTTGCAGGACAAAATAAAGCCCTAACAGTATAGAATCATAAAATAAATATAAGTTTTACTTGGATGCTGTTTGAGATTTTACGAACATGCATGAATAAAACGCAAAAACGAGCTGTGAAGTTATGATTTAGCGTGAATGTAAACTTTTTACGACTTAGTCTGCGTGTGGTTCTTTCTCCTGTAACTTTCCACATGATTCACCTTTTAATGTGTGTTTTGTTTCTGTAACACCCACAAAAGTATTAAGCATATAACACTTTTTCATCATGCTAACACAGAAACACATGTTTTCAGTTCCTTTTGTTGGCTCGAAAGTTACCCATTGCCGGCCTAGGCCGTTCAACTCTTATCCAACCTAGGCCGGAAAGAACGGAAGTAAACAATCAGCTGATTGCAGCAAACCGACGTTTAATGCTTCTTTATTGGTGGTTTGTTGGTTTCTTTTTAGAGGAATGTAGTGGCAGCACTGCATCCGTAGCAAATGTTCCTCTGGGTGATATAGGTTATGTTTGAAGGTTTCAGAAACGTATGTTTATGCAAGGATACGTTATGATTGGAGGTATGTTTTTTCTGCGTAGTATGATGAAAAATATCGTACGTCACACGGCCGGGAAGTTTTGCCGTACTCGCATGAAAATCCCGCACTCACTTTCGCTCGCGTGGGAACTATCATGCTCGTCTGGCAAAACAGTACTTCCCGGCCTAGTAACGTAATATACTATTTTCTAAGAAAAATTAAATGATTTTTTTCTAACAAAAAAGAATAATTTTAAAGTTAACAAAATAAAATTGTTTATCCTAGTATGCAAGAAAATAGTTTGCTATTATGATATTGGTGAATGCAATTATAATTCAATTCTATACAGCCAATAATAGTATAAAGCGTACGTAGTTTTTATAACACCCATGTTGTAGCAGGCCAGGGCACTCAGCGATTTTCCAAAGGAGTTTTTATACATGAGCTGAATCAACACATGGAGGGGAAATATTGTCTTAGATATTTTGTGTAGTTAGCACACTAAAAAAGTGAGCTTTAAAATTGAGGAAAATTAAGAAGGGGGTCATATTGGTTTTAATATTGTTTAAAGTTTTTAAACATTTCTTAGTCAAATAATTGAAAAAAAAAACGTAATCTTTAAATATTAAATAAATGTCAGCAACATATAATTAATTAATTCCAATCAGCCAAAGTAAAATAATTACATTGGCTGATCAATCATGGGCTGATGGGGATTCCATCAAATGGTTAGTGTTATAATGTAAATAAACCCTTTGCAGACTTGCATATCAAGCCAATTTCAATATAACCAAATATTTATAAAAACCATCATAATCAATTCAATAAAACACATTATCATCCTTCAGCATTTTAAAAATACTACATGGTATGCTGTATTTTCAGGCAGTTTAGACCAACGCCCCTCTCCCATGCTCATACTTTCTTTTTAACATTTATAAATAATTGTTTTTCAAAACAATATATATGTTTTGCGAAATCTTGATCAATGAAGTCGTACCCAATGAAAATTAAGGCAAGTGAAATATTCATCTGTAAATTTTAATAATCGTATGTCCAGAATTCTAAAACATTCTAAGAAATTTCATCGTTTCGAAGATATTCGCCGAATTCTAAGAAACCCTAACCCCGCGAATCATCCTACATCTTCTAGAATTATTTAAAATCCTATATAAACGGGAAGAGAACAATACGGAAGACTAGTAGCAATTGAAAATGATGAGTCGCCGAAAGCGCTCCTGCGAAGAAAAAATCACACAGTGCAGCCCGACGAACCACATCTTACCTTCAGAATGTTACATCGGTGCACGGACCTCAACACTATCGTTGGAGTAAATCTATTTGTTTTAAAAACCTTGCCAAACATTTGAACAATTCTTAGTTGCTTTATGTAAAGGTCGGATACAGGGGTTGAATAGGATTAGCAATGGCAAATGAGTTCGGGTAAACGTTGGGGTGACACTGGCAAATCTTTTAAGAAAAATTGAATCTCTCAGTCAAATCATAAACATAAAAAAATAAAATGAAATAAAAACTAAGACAAAAATTGAAATTTCAGCTTTAGATGAGTCTTTCAGGAGTCTTTTAGGAAGGGGTAGAATTGGCAAACGACCTCTAGATAGCCAAACTAGCTATCTGCATGTCGAAAATTAGGTATCTCTAGCCAAAAATAATTTGGCTGAAAAATAAACAAAGGAACATTTTAAATTCAACTTTAAGAGGACTTCGTTAGGGGTTGAAACGGGATAAAATCAGCATCTGACCTCCAATAAACCTGAAGGGGCATTCAGACGTCCCCGTGTCAAAGATTAGGCATTTAGGTAAAAAAATGTTTAAGCTAAAAATAAAAGCCAAAAATTGTAAAACTTTTAACTTTACAGGCCATTTTTGGGGTGAAAAAGTTGAGATAAGGCAAAATTCTGATCTACCAAATTAGTCGGAAATTTAATTTGACATATAGTGAGTGATCTTTGTTTTCCAATAGGACCTCTAATTAGCCACACTAAAATAGCCCATAAACTAAAAGTACTTCTTTTAATTCAAAATTTTCTCCCTTTTCCTTCCCTTTAGGGTGGTATGGAGTGGCATTTTTGTTTTGACAATTTTCCCTGCGTTTTGACAACCCATGAAATATTCGAGCAAAAGTTCAAGTTTATAGTTCATCGGGAAGTTGATTAGAATTTGTATAGATCAGTGAGTGAGTGAGTTACACAAGGGGCTGTGTAGTTATTTAGATAGATACTACTACTTAATATCACAGACTATTTTGACGTTCAGTAAGTATAACTTAAAAAGAAAATCAATAAATAACAATAAATTGTTTTATTACAGTTATCCATAAAGTGTATTTTTTTGCTTAGTATTGTTTTCAACCTCGTAAACAATAAAAAGATATTTTTATGATTTTGAAGTAAAGTATAAAAAAACTGTTTCAATTACTAAAGCTAAACTGGTCTTCACAGTTGTTAGGACTAAAAGACTTAGAATCCTTATAATCCTCTAGGACTGAACCTCTCAGTTGAGTCTGACTCGCTCAAAGAACAAACACAAACGCTTTCAACTAAGCTTTTCAACTGTCTAGCCCTGGGAAATTAACTGAACTACAAAATAGTATCGTTTATTTCAATTACAATTTATTAAAATAGTAAATTAGAATTAATCTTTACAAAACAACAAGTTGACATTGTATTTGATACTTTTAGCGAATTTCCCCTATAGGGAAGAAGCTGTTACCGTAGTACTCATGGTAAGACCTAAGCCCAAGACCATGATAACTTTTCGTTTTGGGGCTCCCAGAAGCAAAAAACACTATTCGTTCATTTTCATAAATAAATAAATAAATATATATATATATAAATGTGTGTGTATATTTAAGCACGATAACTCGCGTAAAAATGATCCAATCTTAATGAAATTTAGCATGGATGTGTAAAGTAGTAATTATTCGGACTAATTCGTATTCCAGCCCAATTGGACCATCGGAAGGGGGGGTAAAGGGGGTAAAACCCCCCCAAAAATGGGTTTTTAGAGTTTTTTACAAAAAAAAATATAAATAATCCAATTTTTGTTGCCACCATTGAATTCAGCTCAAAAAAGCAAACAATTTAGTATCTTGAATCACTACTCTATGTCCATTAGTTACCGAGATATTGAAAGTGGTAAACACAGTACGTTGTCCCAATGTTAACCTTATGGGAAATAAGTAAAATTCTTTATTTCGCTTATTTCTCAACATATCCTGATAAAACTTGGTAAATGGCTTCTCCTAGTTCAGACCTACTAAATATTGAATTAAAACCACCCAGTTTTAATATACCCGTAGCAGCAAACCTGCATACTCATTCCCATGTTATTCTTTTGAGCTTACAAAAACATGTCAAATCTCGCTATGTTGGATTGAAATACCATGAAAAAGATACATGGCGTTAAAGTTGGTCAACTTCAACGGAATGTATCATCAGAGTACGTTAATATGAACGAATTTGGGTTAGAAATTAACATTCTACAACTTTTTATCTTTGAAATGCTATGTTAAATTAAATTTTATTTCGGAAACTGTATGCGCTAAATGACACCGCGCGAAGCGTGTTTTAGGCATGTTTTGTTGTAGGTAAGGAACCATCTTAAATTGAATCTCTGACTTTCAAGATTTACAATATTAGGTTTAACAGGCACTTTTAACAGACAACTAGTTTGGTTTTATTCTAATTAACTTTTCTGAACCACTGATAGTTATGTAATCCAAAAGGGGAAATTATTATTTTGTTCTGTTTCTGTATCACTGAAAAGGCTCCTTGGGCTTCTTGAATTCAAGAACATTATGGTGATTTAATCAGCAAGACTCTCCGAAGGCGTTCGTGTAAGTGTAAGAACTCAATCACGGTTGTGGTCCGACTCAGCTGTTCTGTCTACAACCAATATACGGGCTCGTTTTTCACATTCCGCGAATTGGTTGACTAGTGCTGCACATAATCGGGACTTTTCATAAGATACTAGACTAACTTTTGAGTAAATTAAAACGTATTAAGCTTCTATATTAATATGCTTTGTTGAATACAAATGTTCGGCCTTTTTTTTCGATACCTGTAAGAAAACTACTATAAGTTTACTCGACGAGGCTAATACTAACTGAGCTTGAAGTAAAATATACTTCGGATACTTTCAAAATCTTTAGATGAGAATATAAAAAATCAGAGATATATCTAACATAAAAACCAGGTTTTGTGTCTATTCAAGGAGTAAAAAGGCAAATAAGTTTTCCTTAAAGACAATTTTTGAAAAAACGCAATTTATTGAAATTTAATTAAGTCTCTTAAATTAAGTGTAGTGGAAGAGAATAAAGGGTCCAAAACATTCAAGATTTTTTTTAATTCGGGCAGATAGGTCAAATGAATAAAATGTATCGCATAATTCGTTATACTCCCTTATTTTCCACAACTCTCAAACAATACGCGGGAATGTCTGCTTTGTGGTTTCACATAGTGATACTTGATGCACCTAAATATATAAATCACAATAATGCAGTTGAAGAAATAATAGTTTTGAAGTAGAATAAAATGCGCTGTGACGATTTGTTAGAGTCACATGTGAGGACGGTGACGCTGCACGACACTATGACGTCACATGATGGTCAGTTACCCCTTTCGAAACCAATACCAATTAATTAAGATATGACTTTGTTTATGAGTTTACGCATTTTATATATCGTAAGTAATACATTTATTTTTCATTCATGATTGCATGTAATGAGACAAATTTATAAAATAATTTAATAAATGAATACGATTGTTATAAAATGAAAACAGTTACGATAAAACATTTTTTAACGATATATAATATAATACTGCACGGTATTTTGATATGATTGCATTTTTTATTTTAAAAACATTTCAATATACAAATACTGTAAATCAAAATTTATTTTTGGTCATAAGCAAAATTACCGTCTTTAACAGTAGTCCTTTTCAATCTGCTTATAATAATATTATAGGCCTACATGTACGGATATTAAGAAATTTGAATAAAAAAACACTTTGATTCCATATATACCAACAAAACAGCTTTATATCGCCACAACAATGACTCCATATCTGCGATGCTATCTTATTGAAAGCAGCTTCTTTGAGAGACTCAACTCAATTTCTATATAAAAGACTGCATATGGAAACACTCATTCGTTTTAGAGTACGCACGACTAGGGTAGTATAGGTAGACTACTTTAGAGTGCTTATGTAGAAATCGTTAACGTACTATAAATTTTACTACTGATATTTTATAAATTTAATAGTAAATATTAGATTTGCATATATGATTTAATATTGTCTACAATATAAGACTATGTAAAAGCTCGTTTGGTAAAAGCATTTAATATTCCTAGATTTGTTATAATACAGCCAGGTGTAAGGACAAAGATGTTCCATCATTTAATCATTTAGGTCCAAACATCATGAAGAGCTTTAAATTCTCATACAAACCATTATCCAAACAAAAACTATTTAAGGAACTTAATTCAATAAAATAAAACATTATCTCGTTACTTTAAAAATAAACAGCAAAATAATACTCATTCTAATTTATTTAAAAACGTATTTATGATATTAATAAACAACACTGTAAAACAATTTACATTTTCTTTTCTTGTATTTTAGCAGAAACTACGATTAATACTTAAGCCACCGGTCGGGTTTAAGAAGCTCTGTGAAGCCAGTTGGGTTCTCAAATTGACGTCGAGTTGATAAGTGCCCGAAGCCCCCCAAAGTTCCTTAGACAGTATTGTAATGGTCGTAGCCACCGAAACACTGAGGCATCTCAGGCAAGACTCTGCAACAGTATTCTGAAACCGGTGGCAAGGCTAGTAAATAATTGAAAACTATTAATTTACCACTTTCTCAGACTTAAAATTCCCTACAAGGGTTTTAGAGTTTATCGTTGTGAACATTTAATTGTTTTTCTCTTCTTCAACGCTTAATAACTAATTTATTTAAGTATTTATTGTTCCAGGTATAACGAAATAGTATATTTCATCACTGGTGCAAAAAGTGGCAATTTCTGTTATCGGGATTTCGTTTAAGGTGCGGAATAACAATTAATACCCGATATAAAAACGACACTTTTTCACGATAAATAATAATACAGATAATACTGTTAGATAATATAATTTATCAAAATGAACTATAGCTGACCAGATGATATAAGCAATACAGTATCGGTAGTGATTACGTTTAAAAATGGAATGATCGAGAACAGCTGATTCAAAACATTCAACAAACTAGTCGGAAGGTTGGTTTCCGATGAACGGCTCCTAGCGCTCCTAATGTCAGGAACCGTAACTGATTTATAGGAAGGTCTGATTTTCCTGAACTTGGCGGGAAAACGTTGCTTTCCGCCCTCACAGCCGGCATTGAAAACAGTTTTTTCCGTACAGTATAAAGAAAAACTTTTCATGTTTCGATTCAGGTGGGGAAAAATAAACAAACATTAAAACTAAAAAGATGCACCATAAAATATAATACATGTATGACTGCACCTTTAAGTTAAACGTTTTATTTATAGCCGGAAGTTGAGTTATTGGACGTTGCCGGTCATAAAATGTCCAGCCGCCAATATATATCGTCACAGCCATAAGAAATTAAAAAGGGTTAGTGTTCACTGAGTATACTCTACACTTACTTAGGTAGATTAGGAGCTACGAGGTACATTTAAAATAATTTTACAAATATGACTCTTATTGGTTGGGCATCGTAAACCAGGACAAGATCAGTGAACTAGTTGGGCGGGGAGTTTGTTGAGGATATCGAACAAAATCCTTCCTAAATATGGTTTAAGGTGTTTAATCCAGGAAAGAAAATATATGCTTACTAGGTTTAAACTTGTACATATACCTATAGTGACAAAAAAAAATTATTTTTGTCATTAATTATTTTAAAGATTAATAAGAAATTCTCACCTCTTGTGAGTTTTGGGCTCAGTAGCAATTTTATAATCTGTATGACTTTGTGTAAGAAAACGCGTTAAAGAGACAAATATTATTTTCAAATTTGTTATATTACATATTGTGTTAATTTGTCAACCACATTCGTAGATATTTAATGGTACATTATTAAATCATTAAAGAAACAATTCTGATTTAATATAACTCTTCCTTGTGCAGAATATAATTACATAAATGTTAAATATAACTTAGCATAACGGTCCCTGTTTCAAAAGAAATATATTGTTAACATATATATTTTTTATTATATTCATTCCATATTACTTAATAGTTCATCCAACATTGATTGTGTATATTTCTTTAGTGCCAGTTTTCTTGCAGGATTAGACAAATTAGATAATAGTATTTCAAGTTCACAAAAAAGGACATAAAGAAATTAAACACATATTTTAGAAGACAAACGTTACTTTGAAAGTTTTGCTAAAGTTGGTCAGATATAATAGCCCTGGGCCCTTCTGTAAGATTTATAACGAACTCTTTGTTGAACTCTTTTTAAGCCGCAAAAGGGACATATTTTTATAAACGTACGTAACTAACAAATAAAAACACCTCATTGTAATTTAAGGTTTTTCATTGATATAATATTTTATTGACTATATTTCTTCTCATAAATTATTTCCATAGTTTCTATATTAGAGTTATCAGAAACAAAACATTTAATGTATGTTTAATATTTTTGCAATAACAATTAATATAAATAAAAAATAATCGTTGTAAAATTGGCTTCTTTACCTAAAATATTTTTAATAACTAAGACATGAAATGATTAAACCTAATTAGGTTTGATACTTTTTATCTTTATGTTTCAGCTTTTAAAGTCAATCTGGTATTAAATTCGATAATCAGTACCATTCAACGTTTTAGATTAGTGTTAGAGTATTGAAATGAATAGTTAGTAATAAAAGAAAAAAAATATAGTTACTGATAGCATTAAAAAAAACTAACAAGCTTATTTTACCAAAATCCCACCCAAAATACTTAACTATGGAGCAAAACATAGCTTAGGAATATGTTAAAGACTATTTCACCTGGGTTGAACACTGAAAATAAAACCTTATCCACTTTGTAGTGACTTTAGCCTCGTGACTTTCAGTAAACCGACGGAGCGGCTTGGGGGGGGCAGTCACGTGATTAATGGACTTGTCATGTTTTGGTCTCGGCGTTCCGGAACTCGCGGTCACTTGGCCGTCAAACTTGGACCCGACTTGCCTGACCGCTTCACTTAACACATTTTTTTAGTAGAAAATCTGAACTCATTTTACTCGCGAGTTTTGAAGAGAGAATAAAAGCGTTTTCCTCCATCTACTATCTATACTCGTCTTTTAGTCCTTGGAATAGAATACTAAAGTACTAGTTTATACTCCATGGGATTTACTTACTTACTTTTAGTCCCACGGGACTAAAAGTAATCTCATAAGAAATACATGGGAAGAAATCCGGCAACGCCGCGGTGGAAAGTGAGAAAATATGGCATCACTGTCGATTTTAATTTGTTTCTCTATGTTAAAGAGTGTCACAGCATCCGAGCGTCCGTTTCCGTTGTCTACAGGACAGCGTTTAGGCTAGGATATTCCTGCATATTTGTGAACAAATAAGTTAAGCCAAGAGTATTTTTAAAGAAGAGTGTGAATAAAATGGTTAAAATTAAAGCATAAATACCCTGCAATATGTGGAAAAGAATACAAAAGAATAACCAGGAAAATCTGGCTTTATTCGACAAAATTTAACATAGTTGTTTTGTCTTAACTGAGTGACTAAGTAAGCAGAACGTAGATAAAGTAAATAAACAAACACCATATGATTACTTAAATACAGGTGAATTTTGCATTCATGAAGTAGTTGTAAATTATATATCACATTATTTATTTATATAGGATATGTGATTGTAATGCAGTTTGTTGAAGCAAAGGATCATCTGAAGGTAAAGTTACAGTGTTGTACCTAGTTATTGTTAATGGTGTAGGTGGAAGAAAAATTTTGTGTGCATCACGGGATTAAAGTACTTTTTCTCCCTCGGGAAATTGTCGCCCTCGGCTCCGCCATCGGGCGACAACAGTTTCCCTCAGGGAGAAAAAGTTGCACTTTAGTTCCTAGATGCACAAATAACTATTTATTTATTACAAAATGCTTCTTGTGAGGTTAAAAAAAACTATTTTAATTGTCAATAAGCCAGTGAGAAAGAAACGTCTATAGTAATTTATCAGTTACATTTTGTTTACTATTTGTTTCATGAATTATTTATGATAGCCGAATATATAAATTGACTGGATAGCCTCACTAGTATATAAAGAGCTCACTTCATAACCTAAGGGCCACCGGTTCGAATCCTGACCAGAATCGTAGCTGGGTCCATTTGCCATTTGTCACTAGAGTATGAATTTATGATACTACCGTCAAAGTCGTTTCCAATCAAAACATAAAAAATGCCATGCAATTTTACAACTTTAAATGCCATGAAAGTTACAACTTTAACTTTCTCATTTTTAATGGATTTTTAAAGAACAAAGAAATGATATCAGGGATACTTTAAATTCACGTTCATAGCCTGTATGAGCTAGCGAGTTCATGTTTGTTAGCATATTGCAATTAAATTATTACCATGCTGTATTCATCCAATATTCAAGGAGATCATAGTGGGTAACTCAAAAGACACCTAAATCTGGATTTCAACATAGGAAATGATTAACAGTAAAGATATATAATTAAAACCACGTCTGAATTTCGTAATTATTATTTAGATCAATTTAGTGTTAAGGTGTCAGTTAGAACAACTAATTTGGCGTTTACTTTGATGAGGAAAGTCGAAAATAATTTCCTATTAAGAGCAGACGATTAATTGTTGTAATTAATGATATTATCATGAATATTTCTCCTTTATGTATATTTTCACTTTTAATGATTAAATTTTCTTAACACGTTGTTTCAATAGCTCTAATAAGTTCACTTTTTGATACTTAGACAATACTAACGAATGTTTGATGTTACTTGAAAGTATGAGCTGTCAGCACAACATAACCTTATAATCGAATAAAAAAATTTATGTTTAACTAAATTTTTGTACACTTAAAATTACTTTTAACAAGGAAAAAAATATGTTTTGAATAAAGTAGTGTTAACTATATACATGAAAAAATTGCTAATTAGGACTTTGTAACTATAATATGGATTTATAAATGCAGTGTTGCTATTTTAATACTCAAAATTGATTCTCTGAGGAATATAAGGGTATATTTTTGAAACATCGCTACGTTGCTTCAGTACACATAACAACTCAAATTAGGCGCCATTGTTATTGGTGAATAATATCTTGAAGCTTGGCCGTTTAACGGCGCTTTGTGCCTTGGACAATAGACTGTATCGCCGATCATCCGATACTATATTTCTGTGCCGCACTTCCGATGAAATATGTAGTTTTCACTCTTTTATTATTATATAGTTGAGGAATAAAGTATCTGATATAAATAAATTTAAAGTAAAAATAGTTAATATGTTAAACAATTACATGACAGATACAATCCATAACGAATTTTAAGAGATAAATTAACTTAAAAAGCTTTTAACTGGACACTTGAGAAAAGAGAAGTTAGATTAAGATTTAATTCAGATATCCACATAAAACGTGTTGGAGTAATAAAATAAAATAAAGCTAATAAAACGCTACGTCTTTAGTGAAAATTAAGTACGCCATGCATCCAGTAAGTTTATCCAGTAAATAAAAAATCATGTGTCGTATCCGATGAGGATTTTGAAGGGAAAACATGATCCAGTTTGTATCAGCATGTAACAGTCCCTCTGAGGATACGCCGGCGTGTGTGAGGTGGAACTGTCTCTCCCTGGCGGCTCTACAGAAGGCAGACGTCGCCATCTATACATGGTCCAGTCTGTATCAGCATGTAACAGTCCCACTGAGGATACGCCGGCGTGTGTGAGGTGGAACTGTCTCTCCCTGGCGGCTCTACAGAAGGCAGACGTCGCCATCTATACATGGTCTAGTCTGTATCAGCATGTAACAGTCCCTCTGAGGATACGCCGACGTGTGTGAGGTGGAACTGTCTCTCCCTGGTGGCTCTACAGAAGGCAGACGTCGCCATCTACACATGGTCCAGTCTGTATCAGCATGTAACAGTCCCTCTGAGGATACGCCGGCGTGTGTGAGGTGGAACTGTCTCTCCCTGGCGGCTCTACAGAAGGCAGACGTCGCTATCTATACATGGTCCAGTCTGTATCAGCATGTAACAGTCCCTCTGAGGATACGCCGGCGTGTGTGAGGTGGAACTGTCTCTCCCTGGCGGCTCTACAGAAGGCAGACGTCACCATCTATACATGGTCCAGTCTGTATCTGCATGTAACAGTCCCACTGAGGATACGCCGGCGTGTGTGAGGTGGAACTGTCTCTCCCTGGCGGCTCTACAGAAGGTAGACGTCGCCATCTATACATGGTCCAGTCTGTATCAGCATGTAACAGTCCCTCTGAGGATACACCGGCGTGTGTGAGGTGGAACTGTCTCTCCCTGGTGGCTCTACAGAAGGCAGACGTCGCCATCTATACATGGTCCAGTCTGTATCAGCATGTAACAGTCCCACTGAGGATACACCGGCGTGTGTGAGGTGGAACTGTCTCTCCCTGGTGGCTCTACAGAAGGCAGACGTCGCCATCTATACATGGTCCAGTCTGTATCAGCATGTAACAGTCCCTCTGAGGATACACCGGCGTGTGTGAGGTGGAACTGTCTCTCCCTGGCGGCTCTACAGAAGGCAGACGTCACCATCTATACATGGTCCAGTCTGTATCAGCATGTAACAGTCCCACTGAGGATACACCGGCGTGTGTGAGGTGGAACTGTCTCTCCCTGGCGGCCCTACAGAAGGCAGACGACGCCATCTATACATGGTCCAGTCTGTATCAGCATGTAACAGTCCCACTGAGGATACGCCGGCGTGAGTGAGGTGGAACTGTCCCTCCCTGGCGGCTCTACAGAAGGCAGACCTAGCCATCTATACATGGTCCAGTCTGTATCAGCATGTAACAGTCCCACTGAGGATACGCCGGCGTGTGTGAGGTGGAACTGTCTCTCCATGGTGGCTCTACAGAAGGCAGACGTCGCCATCTATACACGGTCCAGTCTGTATCAGCATGTAACAGTCCCACTGAGGATACGCCGGCGTGTGTGAGGTGGAACTGTCCCTCCCTGGCGGCTCTACAGAAGGCAGACCTAGCCATCTATACATGGTCCAGTCTGTATCAGCATGTAACAGTCCCTCTGAGGATACGCCGGCGTGTGTGAGGTGGAACTGTCTCTCCCTGGCGGCTCTACAGAAGGCAGACGTCACCATCTATACATGGTCCAGTCTGTATCAGCATGTAACAGTCCCTCTGAGGATACGCCGTCGTATGTGAGGTGGAACTGTCTCTCCCTGGCGGCTCTACAGAAGGCAGACGTCACCATGTATACATGGTCCAGTCTGTATCAGCATGTAACAGTCCCTCTGAGGATACGCCGGCGTGTGTGAGGTGGAACTGTCTCTCCCTGGCGGCTCTACAGAAGGCAGACGTCACCATCTATACATGGTCCAGTCTGTATCAGCATGTAACAGTCCCTCTGAGGATACGCCGTCGTATGTGAGGTGGAACTGTCTCTCCCTGGTGGCTCTACAGAAGGCAGACGTCGCCATCTATACATGGTCCAGTCTGTATCAGCATGTAACAGTCCCTCTGAGGATACGCCGGCGTGTGTGAGGTGGAACTGTCTCTCCCTGGTGGCTCTACAGAAGGCAGACGTCGCCATCTATACATGGTCCAGTCTGTATCAGTATGTAACAGTCCCACTGAGGATACGCCGGCGTGTGTGAGGTGGAACTGTCTCTCCCTGGCGGCCCTACAGAAGGCAGACGACGCCATCTATACATGGTCCAGTCTGTATCAGTATGTAACAGTCCCTCTGAGGATACGCCGGCATGTGTGAGGTGGAACTGTGTCTCCCTGGCGGCTCTACAGAAGACAGACGTCGCCATCTATACATGGTCCAGTCTGTATCAGCATGTAACAGTACCTCTGAGGATACGCCGGCGTGTGTGAGGTGGAACTGTCTCTCCCTGGCGGCTCTACAGAAGGCAGACGTCGCCATCTATACATGGTCCAGTCTGTATCAGCATGTAACAGTCCCTCTGAGGATACGCCGGCGTGTGTGAGGTGGAACTGTCTCTCCCTGGCGGCCCTACAGAAGGCAGACGACGCCATCTATACATGGTCCAGTCTGTATCAGCATGTAACAGTCCCACTGAGGATACGCCGGCGTGTGTGAGGTGGAACTGTCCCTCCCTGGCGGCTCTACAGAAGGCAGACCTAGCCATCTATACATGGTCCAGTCTGTATCAGCATGTAACAGTCCCACTGAGGATACGCCGGCGTGTGTGAGGTGGAACTGTCCCTCCCTGGCGGCTCTACAGAAGACAGACGTCGCCATCTATACATGGTCCAGTCTGTATCAGCATGTAACAGTCCCTCTGAGGATACGTCGGCGTGTGTGAGGTGGAACTGTCTCTCCCTGGCGGCTCTAAAGAAGGCAGACGTCACCATCTATACATGGTCCAGTCTGTATCAGCATGTAACAGTCCCTCTGAGGATACGTCGGCGTGTGTGAGGTGGAACTGTCTCTCCCTGGTGGCTCTACAGAAGGCAGACGTCGCCATCTATACATGGTCCAGTCTGTATCAGCATGTAACAGTCCCTCTGAGGATACGCCGGCGTGTGTGAGGTGGAACTGTCTCTCCCTGGTGGCTCTACAGAAGGCAGACGTCGCCATCTATACATGGTCCAGTCTGTATCAGCATGTAACAGTCCCTCTAAGGATACGCCGGCGTGTGTGAGGTGGAACTGTCTCTCCCTGGCGGCTCTACAGAAGGCAGACGTCGCCATCTATACATGGTCCAGTCTGTATCAGCATGTAACAGTCCCTCTGAGGATACGCCGGCGTGTGTGAGGTGGAACTGTCTCTCCCTGGCGGCTCTACAGAAGGCAGACGTCACCATCTATACATGGTCCAGTCTGTATCAGCATGTAACAGTCCCTCTGAGGATACGTCGGCGTGTGTGAGGTGGAACTGTCTCTCCCTGGCGGCTCTAAAGAAGGCAGACGTCACCATCTATACATGGTCCAGTCTGTATCAGCATGTAACAGTCCCTCTGAGGATACGCCGGCGTGTGTGACGTGGAACTGTCTCTCCCTGGTGGCTCTACAGAAGGTAGACGTCACCATCTATACATGGTCCAGTCTGTATCAGCATGTAACAGTCCCTCTGAGGATACGCCGGCGTGTGTGAGGTGGAACTGTCTCTCCCTGGTGGCTCTACAGAAGGTAGAAATCACCATCTATACATGGTCCAGTCTGTATCAGCATGTAACAGTCCCTCTGAGGATACACCGGCGTGTGTGAGGTGGAACTGTCTCTCCCTGGTGGCTCTACAGAAGGTACACGTAACCATCTATACATGGTCCAGTCTGTATCAGCATGTAACAGTCCCTCTGAGGATACACCGGCGTGTGTGAGGTGGAACTGTCTCTCCCTGGCGGCTCTACAGAAGGCAGCCGTCGCCATCTATACATGGTCCAGTCTGTATCAGTATGTAACAGTCCCACTGAGGATACGTCGGCGTGTGTGAGGTGGAACTGTCTCTCCCTGGCGGCTCTACAGAAGGCAGACGTCGCCATCTATACACGGTCCAGTCTGTATCAGCATGTAACAGTCCCTCTGAGGATACGCCGGCGTGTGTGAGGTGGAACTGTCTCTCCCTGGTGGCTCTACAGAAGGCAGACGTCACCATCTATACATGGTCCAGTCTGTATCAGCATGTAACAGTCCCTCTGAGGATACGCCGGCGTGTGTGAGGTGGAACTGTCTCTCCCTGGTGGCTCTACAGAAGGCAGACGTCACCATCTATACATGGTCCAGTCTGTATCAGCATGTAACAGTCCCTCTGAGGATACGCCGGCGTGTGTGAGGTGGAACTGTCTCTCCCTGGCGGCTCTACAGAAGGAAGACGTCGCCATCTATACATGGTCCAGTCTGTATCAGCATGTAACAGTCCCTCTGAGGATACGTCGGCGTGTGTGAGGTGGAACTGTCTCTCCCTGGTGGCTCTACAGAAGGAAGACGTCGCCATCTATACATGGTCCAGTCTGTATCAGCATGTAACAGTCCCTCTGAGGATACGTCGGCGTGTGTGAGGTGGAACTGTCTCTCCCTGGTGGCTCTACAGAAGGCAGACGTCACCATCTATACATGGTCCAGTCTGTATCAGCATGTAACAGTCCCTCTGAGGATACGCCGGCGTGTGTGAGGTGGAACTGTCTCTCCCTGGCGGCTCTACAGAGGGAAGACGTCGCCATCTATACATGGTCCAGTCTGTATCAGCATGTAACAGTCCCTCTGAGGATACGCCGGCGTGTGTGAGGTGGAACTGTCTCTCCCTGGCGGCTCTACAGAAGGAAGACGTCGCCATCTATACATGGTCCAGTCTGTATCAGCATGTAACAGTCCCTCTGAGGATACGTCGGCGTGTGTGAGGTGGAACTGTCTCTCCCTGGTGGCTCTACAGAAGGAAGACGTCGCCATCTATACATGGTCCAGTCTGTATCAGCATGTAACAGTCCCTCTGAGGATACGCCGGCGTGTGTGAGGTGGAACTGTCTCTCCCTGGCGGCTCTACAGAGGCAGACGTCGCCATCTATACATGGTCCAGTCTGTATCAGTATGTAACAGTCCCTCTGAGGATACGTCGGCGTGTGTGAGGTGGAACTGTCTCTCCCTGGTGGCTCTACAGAAGGCAGACGTCGCCATCTATACATGGTCCAGTCTGTATCAGCATGTAACAGTCCCTCTGAGGATACGCCGGCGTGTGTGAGGTGGAACTGTCTCTCCCTGGCGGCTCTACAGAAGGCAGACGTCGCCATCTATACATGGTCCAGTCTGTATCAGCATGTAACAGTCCCTCTGAGGATACACCGGCGTGTGTGAGGTGGAACTGTCTCTCCCTGGTGGCTCTACAGAAGGCAGACGTCGCCATCTATACATGGTCCAGTCTGTATCAGCATGTAACAGTCCCTCTGAGGATACGCCGGCGTGTGTGAGGTGGAACTGTCTCTCCATGGTGGCTCTACAGAAGGCAGACGTCACCATCTATACATGGTCCAGTCTGTATCAGCATGTAACAGTCCCTCTGAGGATACGCCGGCGTGTGTGAGGTGGAACTGTCTCTCCATGGTGGCTCTACAGAAGGCAGACGTCGCCATCTATACATGGTCCAGTCTGTATCAGCATGTAACAGTCCCTCTGAGGATACGCCGGCGTGTGTGAGGTGGAACTGTCTCTCCCTGGCGGCTCTACAGAAGGCAGACGTCGCCATCTATACATGGTCTAGTCTGTATCAGCATGTAACAGTCCCTCTGAGGATACGCCGGCGTGTGTGAGGTGGAACTGTCTCTCCATGGTGGCTCTACAGAAGGAAGACGTCGCCATCTATACATGGTCCAGTCTGTATCAGCATGTAACAGTCCCTCTGAGGATACGCCGGCGTGTGTGAGGTGGAACTGTCTCTCCCTGGCGGCTCTACAGAAGGTAGACGTCGCCATCTATACATGGTCCAGTCTGTATCAGCATGTAACAGTCCCTCTGAGGATACGCCGGCGTGTGTGAGGTGGAACTGTCTCTCCCTGGCGGCTCTACAGAAGGCAGACGTCGCCATCTATACATGGTCCAGTCTGTATCAGCATGTAACAGTCCCTCTGAGGATACGCCGGCGTGTGTGAGGTGGAACTGTCTCTCCCTGGTGGCTCTACAGAAGGTAGACGTCGCCATCTATACATGGTCCAGTCTGTATCAGCATGTAACAGTCCCTCTGAGGATACGCCGGCGTGTGTGAGGTGGAACTGTCTCTCCCTGGTGGCTCTACAGAAGGCAGACGTCGCCATCTATACATGGTCCAGTCTGTATCAGCATGTAACAGTCCCTCTGAGGATACGCCGGCGTGTGTGAGGTGGAACTGTCTCTCCCTGGCGGCTCTACAGAAGGCAGACGTCGCCATCTATACATGGTCCAGTCTGTATCAGCATGTAACAGTCCCTCTGAGGATACGCCGGCGTGTGTGAGGTGGAACTGTCTCTCCCTGGCGGCTCTACAGAAGGAAGACGTCGCCATCTATACATGGTCCAGTCTGTTTTAGCATGTAACAGTCCCTCTGAGGATACGTCGGCGTGTGTGAGGTGGAACTGTCTCTCCCTGGCGGCTCTACAGAAGGCAGACGTCACCATCTATACATGGTCCAGTCTGTATCAGCATGTAACAGTCCCTCTGAGGATACGTCGGCGTGTGTGAGGTGGAACTGTCTCTCCCTGGCGGCTCTACAGAAGGCAGACGTCACCATCTATACATGGTCCAGTCTGTATCAGCATGTAACAGTCCCTCTGAGGATACGCCGGCGTGTGTGAGGTGGAACTGTCTCTCCCTGGCGGCTCTACAGAAGGCAGACGTTGCCATCTATACATGGTCCAGTCTGTATCAGCATGTAACAGTCCCTCTGAGGATACGCCGGCGTGTGTAAGGTGGAACTGTCTCTCCCTGGCGGCTCTACAGAAGGTAGACGTCGCCATCTATACATGGTCCAGTCTGTATCAGCATGTAACAGTCCCTCTGAGGATACGACGGCGTGTGTGAGGTGGACCTGTCTCTCCCTGGCGGCTCTACAGATGGTAGACGTCGCCATCTATACATGGTCCAGTCTGTATCAGCATGTAACAGTCCCTCTAAGGATACGCCGGCGTGTGTGAGGTGGAACTGTCTCTCCCTGGCGGCTCTACAGAAGGCAGACGTTGCCATCTAAACATGGTCCAGTCTGTATCAGCATGTAACAGTCCCTCTGAGGATACGCCGGCGTGTGTGAGGTGGAACTGTGTCTCCCTGGCGGCTCTACAGAAGGCAGACGTCGCCATCTATACATGGTCCAGTCTGTATCAGCATGTAACAGTCCCTCTGAGGATACGCCGGCGTGTGTGAGGTGGAACTGTCTCTACCTGGCGGCTCTACAGAAGACAGACGTCGCCATCTATACATGGTCCAGTCTGTATCAGCAAGTAACATTCCCACTGAGGATACGCCGGCGTGTGTGAGGTGGAACTGTGTCTCCCTGGCGGCTCTACAGAAGGCAGACGTCGCCATCTATACAGGGTCCAGTCTGTATCAGCATGTAACAGTCCCTCTGAGGATACGCCGGCGTGTGTGAGGTGGAACTGTCTCTCCCTGGCGGCTCTACAGAAAGCAGACGTCGCCATCTATACATGGTCCAGTCTGTATCAGCATGTAACAGTCCCTCTGAGGATACGCCGGCGTGTGTGAGGTGGAACTGTCTCTCCCTGGCGGCTCTACAGAAGGCAGACGTCGCCATCTATACATGGTCCAGTCTGTATCAGCATGTAACAGTCCCTCTGAGGATACGCCGGCGTGTGTGAGGTGGAACTGTCTCTCCCTGGCGGCTCTACAGAAGGCAGACGTCGCCATCTATACATGGTCTAGTCTGTATCAGCATGTAACAGTCCCTCTGAGGATACGTCGGCGTGTGTGAGGTGGAACTGTGTCTCCCTGGCGGCTCTACAGAAGACAGACTTCGCCATCTATACATGGTCTAGTCTGTATCAGCATGTAACAGTCCCTCTGAGGATACGCCGGCGTGTGTGAGGTGGAACTGTCTCTCCCTGGCGGCTCTACAGAAGGCAGACGTCGCCATCTATACATGGTCCAGTCTGTATCAGTATGTAACAGTCCCTCTGAGGATACGCCGGCGTGTGTGAGGTGGAACTGTCTCTCCCTGGCGGCTCTACAGAAGGCAGACGTCGCCATCTATACATGGTCTAGTCTGTATCAGCATGTAACAGTCCCTCTGAGGATACGCCGGCGTGTGTGAGGTGGAACTGTGTCTCCCTGGCGGCTCTACAGAAGACAGACGTCGCCATCTATACATGGTCCAGTTTGTATCAGCATGTAACAGTACCTCTGAGGATACGCCGGCGTGTGTGAGGTGGAACTGTCTCTCCCTGGCGGCTCTACAGAAGGCGGACTTTGCCATCTATACATGGTCCAGTCTGTATCAGTATGTAACAGTCCCTCTGAGGATACGCCGGCATGTGTGAGGTGGAACTGTGTCTCCCTGGCGGCTCTACAGAAGACAGACGTCGCCATCTATACATGGTCCAGTTTGTATCAGCATGTAACAGTACCTCTGAGGATACGCCGGCGTGTGTGAGGTGGAACTGTCTCTCCCTGGCGGCTCTACAGAAGGCAGACGTCGCCATCTATACATGGTCCAGTCTGTATCAGCATGTAACAGTCCCTCTGAGGATACGCCGGCGTGTGTGAGGTGGAACTGTCTCTCCCTGGCGGCCCTACAGAAGGCAGACGACGCCATCTATACATGGTCCAGTCTGTATCAGCATGTAACAGTCCCACTGAGGATACGCCGGCGTGTGTGAGGTGGAACTGTCCCTCCCTGGCGGCTCTACAGAAGGCAGACCTAGCCATCTATACATGGTCCAGTCTGTATCAGCATGTAACAGTCCCACTGAGGATACGCCGGCGTGTGTGAGGTGGAACTGTCCCTCCCTGGCGGCTCTACAGAAGACAGACGTCGCCATCTATACATGGTCCAGTCTGTATCAGCATGTAACAGTCCCTCTGAGGATACGTCGGCGTGTGTGAGGTGGAACTGTCTCTCCCTGGCGGCTCTAAAGAAGGCAGACGTCACCATCTATACATGGTCCAGTCTGTATCAGCATGTAACAGTCCCTCTGAGGATACGTCGGCGTGTGTGAGGTGGAACTGTCTCTCCCTGGCGGCTCTACAGAAGGCAGACGTCGCCATCTATACATGGTCCAGTCTGTATCAGCATGTAACAGTCCCTCTGAGGATACGCCGGCGTGTGTGAGGTGGAACTGTCTCTCCCTGGCGGCTCTACAGAAGGCAGACGTCACCATCTATACATGGTCCAGTCTGTATCAGCATGTAACAGTCCCTCTGAGGATACGTCGGCGTGTGTGAGGTGGAACTGTCTCTCCCTGGCGGCTCTAAAGAAGGCAGACGTCACCATCTATACATGGTCCAGTCTGTATCAGCATGTAACAGTCCCTCTGAGGATACGCCGGCGTGTGTGACGTGGAACTGTCTCTCCCTGGTGGCTCTACAGAAGGTAGACGTCACCATCTATACATGGTCCAGTCTGTATCAGCATGTAACAGTCCCTCTGAGGATACGCCGGCGTGTGTGAGGTGGAACTGTCTCTCCCTGGTGGCTCTACAGAAGGTAGACGTCACCATCTATACATGGTCCAGTCTGTATCAGCATGTAACAGTCCCTCTGAGGATACACCGGCGTGTGTGAGGTGGAACTGTCTCTCCCTGGTGGCTCTACAGAAGGTAGACGTCACCATCTTTACATGGTCCAGTCTGTATCAGCATGTAACAGTCCCTCTGAGGATACACCGGCGTGTGTGAGGTGGAACTGTCTCTCCCTGGCGGCTCTACAGAAGGCAGCCGTCGCCATCTATACATGGTCCAGTCTGTATCAGTATGTAACAGTCCCACTGAGGATACGTCGGCGTGTGTGAGGTGGAACTGTCTCTCCCTGGTGGCTCTACAGAAGGCAGACATCACCATCTATACATGGTCCAGTCTGTATCAGCATGTAACAGTCCCTCTGAGGATACACCGGCGTGTGTGAGGTGGAACTGTCTCTCCCTGGCGGCTCTACAGAAGGCAGCCGTCGCCATCTATACATGGTCCAGTCTGTATCAGCATGTAACAGTCCCTCTGAGGATACGCCGGCGTGTGTGAGGTGGAACTGTCTCTCCCTGGTGGCTCTACAGAAGGCAGACGTCACCATCTATACATGGTCCAGTCTGTATCAGCATGTAACAGTCCCTCTGAGGATACGCCGGCGTGTGTGAGGTGGAACTGTCTCTCCCTGGCGGCTCTACAGAAGGAAGACGTCGCCATCTATACATGGTCCAGTCTGTATCAGCATGTAACAGTCCCTCTGAGGATACGCCGGCGTGTGTGAGGTGGAACTGTCTCTCCCTGGCGGCTCTACAGAAGGAAGACGTCGCCATCTATACATGGTCCAGTCTGTATCAGCATGTAACAGTCCCTCTGAGGATACGTCGGCGTGTGTGAGGTGGAACTGTCTCTCCCTGGTGGCTCTACAGAAGGAAGACGTCGCCATCTATACATGGTCCAGTCTGTATCAGCATGTAACAGTCCCTCTGAGGATACGCCGGCGTGTGTGAGGTGGAACTGTCTCTCCCTGGCGGCTCTACAGAAGGCAGACGTCGCCATCTATACACGGTCCAGTCTGTATCAGCATGTAACAGTCCCTCTGAGGATACGCCGGCGTGTGTGAGGTGGAACTGTCTCTCCATGGTGGCTCTACAGAAGGCAGACGTCACCATCTATACATGGTCCAGTCTGTATCAGCATGTAACAGTCCCACTGAGGATACGACGGCGTGTGTGAGGTGGAACTCTCTCTCCCTGGCGGCTCTACAGAAGGCAGACGTCGCCATCTATACATGATCCAGTCTGTATCAGCATGTAACAGTCCCTCTGAGGATACGCCGGCGTGTGTGAGGTGGAACTGTCTCTCCATGGTGGCTCTACAAAAGGCAGACGTCGCCATCTATACATGGTCCAGTCTGTATCAGCATGTAACAGTCCCTCTGAGGATACGCCGGCGTGTGTGAGGTGGAACTGTCTCTCCCTGGTGGCTCTACAGAAGGCAGACGTCGCCATCTATACATGGTCCAGTCTGTATCAGCATGTAACAGTCCCTCTGAGGATACGCCGGCGTGTGTGAGGTGGAACTGTCTCTCCCTGGCGGCTCTACAGAAGGCAGACGTCGCCATCTATACATGGTCCAGTCTGTATCAGCATGTAACAGTCCCTCTGAGGATACGCCGGCGTGTGTGAGGTGGAACTGTCTCTCCCTGGCGGCTCTATAGAAGGCAGACGTCGCCATCTATACATGGATTAGTCTGTATCAGCATGTAACAGTCCCTCTGAGGATACGCCGGCGTGTGTGAGGTGGAACTGTCTCTCCCTGGCGGCTCTACAGAAGGCAGACGTCGCCATCTATACATGGTCCAGTCTGTATCAGCATGTAACAGTCCCTCTGAGGATACGCCGGCGTGTGTGAGGTGGAACTGTCTCTCCCTGGCGGCTCTACAGAAGGCAGACGTCACCATCTATACATGGTCCAGTCTGTATCAGCATGTAACAGTCCCTCTGAGGATACGCCGGCGTGTGTGAGGTGGAACTGTCTCTCCCTGGCGGCTCTACAGAAGGAAGACGTCGCCATCTATACATGGTCCAGTCTGTATCAGCATGTAACAGTCCCTCTGAGGATACGTCGGCGTGTGTGAGGTGGAACTGTCTCTCCCTGGCGGCTCTACAGAAGGCAGACGTCACCATCTATACATGGTCCAGTCTGTATCAGCATGTAACAGTCCCTCTGAGGATACGTCGGCGTGTGTGAGGTGGAACTGTCTCTCCCTGGCGGCTCTACAGAAGGCAGACGTCGCCATCTATACATGATCCAGTCTGTATCAGCATGTAACAGTCCCTCTGAGGATACGTCGGCGTGTGTGAGGTGGAACTGTCTCTCCCTGGCGGCTCTACAGAAGGCAGACGTCACCATCTATACATGGTCCAGTCTGTATCAGCATGTAACAGTCCCTCTGAGGATACGTCGGCGTGTGTGAGGTGGAACTGTCTCTCCCTGGCGGCTCTACAGAAGGAAGACGTCGCCATCTATACATGGTCCAGTCTGTATCAGCATGTAACAGTCCCTCTGAGGATACGCCGGCGTGTGTGAGGTGGAACTGTCTCTCCCTGGCGGCTATACAGAAGGCAGACGTCGCCATCTATACATGGTCCAGTCTGTATCAGCATGTAACAGTCCCTCTGAGGATACACCGGCGTATGTGAGGTGGAACTGTCTCTCCCTGGCGGCTCTACAGAAGGCAGACGTCGCCATCTATACATGGTCCAGTCTGTATCAGCATGTAACAGTCCCTCTGAGGATACGTCGGCGTGTGTGAGGTGGAACTGTCTCTCCCTGGCGGCTCTACAGAAGGCAGACGTCACCATCTATACATGGTCCAGTCTGTATCAGCATGTAACAGTCCCTCTGAGGATACGTCGGCGTGTGTGAGGTGGAACTGTCTCTCCCTGGCGGCTCTACAGAAGGCAGACGTCACCATCTATACATGGTCCAGTCTGTATCAGCATGTAACAGTCCCTCTGAGGATACGCCGGCGTGTGTGAGGTGGAACTGTCTCTCCCTGGCGGCTCTACAGAAGGCAGACGTCACCATCTATACATGGTCCAGTCTGTATCAGCATGTAACAGTCCCTCTGAGGATACGCCGGCGTGTGTGAGGTGGAACTGTCTCTCCCTGGCGGCTCTACAGAAGGCAGACGTTGCCATCTATACATGGTCCAGTCTGTATCAGCATGTAACAGTCCCTCTGAGGATACGCCGGCGTGTGTGAGGTGGAACTGTCTCTCCCTGGCGGCTCTACAGAAGGTAGACGTCGCCATCTATACATGGTCCAGTCTGTATCAGCATGTAACAGTCCCTCTGAGGATACGACGGCGTGTGTGAGGTGGACCTGTCTCTCCCTGGCGGCTCTACAGAAGGTAGACGTCGCCATCTATACATGGTCCACTCTGTATCAGCATGTAACAGTCCCTCTAAGGATACGCCGGCGTGTGTGAGGTGGAACTGTCTCTCCCTGGCGGCTCTACAGAAGGCAGACGTTGCCATCTATACATGGTCCAGTCTGTATCAGCATGTAACAGTCCCTCTGAGGATACGCCGGCGTGTGTGAGGTGGAACTGTGTCTCCCTGGTGGCTCTACAGAAGGTAGACGTCGCCATCTATACATGGTCCAGTCTGTATCAGCATGTAACAGTCCCTCTAAGGATACGCCGGCGTGTGTGAGGTGGAACTGTCTCTCCCTGGCGGCTCTACAGAAGGCAGACGTTGCCATCTATACATGGTCCAGTTTGTATCAGCATGTAACAGTCCCTCTGAGGATACGCCGGCGTGTGTGAGGTGGAACTGTGTCTCCCTGGTGGCTCTACAGAAGGCAGCCGTCGCCATCTATACATGGTCCAGTCTGTATCAGCATGTAACAGTCCCTCTGAGGATACGCCGGCGTGTGTGAGGTGGAACTGTCTCTCCCTGGCGGCTCTACAGAAGACAGACGTCGCCATCTATACATGGTCCAGTCTGTATCAGCAAGTAACATTCCCACTGAGGATACGCCGGCGTGTGTGAGGTGGAACTGTGTCTCCCTGGCGGCTCTACAGAAGGCAGACGTCGCCATCTATACATGGTACAGCCTGTATCAGCATGTAACAGTCCCTCTGAGGATACACCGGCGTGTGTGAGGTGGAACTGTGTCTCCCTGGCGGCTCTACAGAAGACAGACGTCGCCATCTATACATGGTCCAGTCTGTATCAGCATGTAACAGTCCCTCTGAGGATACGCCGGCGTGTGTGAGGTGGAACTGTGTCTCCCTGGCGGCTCTACAGAAGACAGACGTCGCCATCTATACATGGTCCAGTCTGTATCAGCAAGTAACATTCCCACTGAGGATACGCCGGCGTGTGTGAGGTGGAACTGTCTCTCCCTGGCGGCTCTACAGAAGGCAGACGTCGCCATCTATACATGGTCCAGTCTGTATCAGCATGTAACAGTCCCTCTGAGGATACGCCGGCGTGTGTGAGGTGGAACTGTGTCTCCCTGGCGGCTCTACAGAAGGCAGACGTCGCCATCTATACATGGTCCAGTCTGTATCAGCAAGTAACATTCCCACTGAGGATACGCCAGCGTGTGTGAGGTGGAACTGTGTCTCCCTGGCGGCTCTACAGAAGGCAGACGTCGCCATCTATACATGGTCCAGTCTGTATCAGCATGTAACAGTCCCTCTGAGGATACGCCGGCGTGTGTGAGGTGGAACTGTCTCTCCCTGGCGGCTCTACAGAAGGCAGACGTCGCCATCTATACATGGTCCAGTCTGTATCAGCATGTAACAGTCCCTCTGAGGATACGCCGGCGTGTGTGAGGTGGAACTGTCTCTCCCTGGCGGCTCTACAGAAGGCAGACGTCGCCATCTATACATGGTCCAGTCTGTATCAGCATGTAACAGTCCCTCTGAGGATACGCCGGCGTGTGTGAGGTGGAACTGTCTCTCCCTGGCGGCTCTACAGAAGGCAGACGTCGCCATCTATACATGATCCAGTTTGTATCAGCATGTAACAGTCCCTCTGAGGATACGCCGGCGTGTGTGAGGTGGAACTGTCTCTCCCTGGCGGCTCTACAGAAGGCAGACGTCGCCATCTATACATGATCCAGTTTGTATCAGCATGTAACAGTCCCTCTGAGGATACGCCGGCGTGTGTGAGGTGGAACTGTCTCTCCCTGGCGGCTCTACAGAAGGCAGACGTCGCCATCTATACATGGTACAGTCTGTATCAGCATGTAACAGTCCCTCTGAGGATACGCCGGCGTGTGTGAGGTGGAACTGTGTCTCCCTGGCGGCTCTACAGAAGGCAGACGTCGCCATCTATACATGGTCCAGTCTGTATCAGCGTGTAACAGTCCCTCTGAGGATACGCCGGCGTGTGTGAGGTGGAACTGTCTCTCCCTGGCGGCTCTACAGAAGGCAGACGTCGCCATCTATACATGGTCCAGTCTGTATCAGCGTGTAACAGTCCCTCTGAGGATACGCCGGCGTGTGTGAGGTGGAACTGTCTCTCCCTGGCGGCTCTACAGAAGGCAGACGTCGCCATCTATACATGGTCCAGTCTGTATCAGCGTGTAACAGTCCCTCTGAGGATACGCCGGCGTGTGTGAGGTGGAACTGTCTCTCCCTGGCGGCTCTACAGAAGGCAGACGTCGCCATCTATACATGGTCCAGTCTGTATCAGCATGTAACAGTCCCTCTGAGGATACGCCGGCGTGTGTGAGGTGGAACTGTCTCTCCCTGGCGGCTCTACAGAAGGCAGACGTCGCCATCTATACATGGTCCAGTCTGTATCAGCATGTAACAGTCCCTCTGAGGATACGCCGGCGTGTGTGAGGTGGAACTGTCTCTCCCTGGCGGCTCTACAGAAGGCAGACGTCGCCATCTATACATGGTCCAGCCTGTATCAGTATGTAACAGTCCCTCTGAGGATACGCCGGCGTGTGTGAGGTGGAACTGTCTCTCCCTGGTGGCTCTACAGAAGGCAGACGTCGCCATCTATACATGGTCCAGTCTGTATCAGCATGTAACAGTCCCACTGAGGATACGCCGGCGTGTGTGAGGTGGAACTGTCTCTCCCTGGCGGCTCTACAGAAGGCAGACGTCGCCATCTATACATGGTCCAGTCTGTATCAGCATGTAACAGTCCCTCTGAGGATACGCCGGCGTGTGTGAGGTGGAACTGTCTCTCCCTGGTGGCTCTACAGAAGGTAGACGTCGCCATCTATACATGGTCCAGTCTGTATCAGCATGTAACAGTCCCTCTGAGGATACACCGGCGTGTGTGAGGTGGAACTGTGTCTCCCTGGTGGCTCTACAGAAGGCACACGTCGCCATCTATACATGGTCCAGTCTGTATCAGCATGTAACAGTCCCACTGAGGATACGCCGGCATGTGTGAGGTGGAACTGTCTCTCCCTGGTGGCTCTACAGAAGGCAGACGTCACCATCTATACATGGTCCAGTCTGTATCAGCATGTAACAGTCCCTTTGAGGATACGCCGGCGTGTGTGAGGTGGAACTGTCTCTCCCTGGCGGCTCTACAGAAGGCAGACGTCACCATCTATACATGGTCCAGCCTGTATCAGCATGTAACAGTCCCTCTGAGGGTGTGTGTGAGGTGGAACTGTCTCTCCCTGGTAGCTCTACAGAAGGCAGACGTCGCCATCTACACATGGTCCAGTCTGTATCAGCATGTAACAGTCACTCTGAGGATACGCCGGCGTGTGTGAGGTGGAACTGTCTCTCCCTGGCGGCTCTACAGAAGGCAGACGTCGCCATCTACACATGGTCCAGTCTGTATCAGCATGTAACAGTCACTCTGAGGATACGCCGGCGTGTGTGAGGTGGAACTGTCTCTCCCTGGCGGCTCTACAGAAGGCAGACGTCGCCATCTACACATGGTCCAGTCTGTATCAGCATGTAACAGTCCCTCTGAGGATACGCCGGCGTGTGTGAGGTGGAACTGTCTCTCCCTGGCGGCTCTACAGAAGGCAGACGTCGCCATCTACACATGGTCCAGTCTGTATCAGCATGTAACAGTCACTCTGAGGATACGCCGGCGTGTGTGAGGTGGAACTGTCTCTCCCTGGCGGCTCTACAGAAGGCAGACGTCGCCATCTACACATGGTCCAGTCTGTATCAGCATGTAACAGTCCCTCTGAGGATACGCCGGCATGTGTGAGGTGGAACTGTCTCTCCCTGGTGGCTCTACAGAAGGCAGACGTCACCATCTATACATGGTCCAGTCTGTATCAGCATGTAACAGTCACTCTGAGGATACGCCGGCGTGTGTGAGGTGGAACTGTCTCTCCCTGGCGGCTCTACAGAAGGCAGACGTCGCCATCTACACATGGTCCAGTCTGTATCAGCATGTAACAGTCACTCTGAGGATACGCCGGCGTGTGTGAGGTGGAACTGTCTCTCCCTGGCGGCTCTACAGAAGGCAGACGTCGCCATCTACACATGGTCCAGTCTGTATCAGCATGTAACAGTCACTCTGAGGATACGCCGGCGTGTGTGAGGTGGAACTGTCTCTCCCTGGTGGCTCTACAGAAGGCAGACGTCGCCATCTACACATGGTCCAGTCTGTATCAGCATGTAACAGTCACTCTGAGGATACGCCGGCGTGTGTGAGGTGGAACTGTCTCTCCCTGGTGGCTCTACAGAAGGCAGACGTCGCCATCTACACATGGTCCAGTCTGTATCAGCATGTAACAGTCCCTCTGAGGGTGTGTGTGAGGTGGAACTGTCTCTCCCTGGCGGCTCTACAGAAGGCAGACGTCGCCATCTATACATGGTCCAGCCTGTATCAGCATGTAACAGTCCCTCTGAGGGTGTGTGTGAGGTGGAACTGTCTCTCCCTGGTAGCTCTACAGAAGGCAGACGTCGCCATCTACACATGGTCCAGTCTGTATCAGCATGTAACAGTCCCTCTGAGGATACGCCGGCGTGTGTGAGGTGGAACTGTCTCTCCCTGGCGGCTCTACAGAAGGCAGACGTCGCCATCTATACATGGTCCAGTCTGTATCAGTATGTAACAGTCCCTCTGAGGATACGCCGGCGTGTGTGAGGTGGAACTGTCTCTCCCTGGTGGCTCTACAGAAGGCAGACGTCGCCATCTACACATGGTCCAGTCTGTATCAGCATGTAACAGTCCCTCTGAGGATACGCCGGCGTGTGTGAGGTGGAACTGTCTCTCCCTGGCGGCTCTACAGAAGGCAGACGTCGCCATCTATACATGGTCCAGTCTGTATCAGCATGTAACAGTCCCTCTGAGGATACGCCGGCGTGTGTGAGGTGGAACTGTCTCTCCCTGGCGGCTCTACAGAAGGCAGACGTCGCCATCTATACATGGTCCAGTCTGTATCAGCATGTAACAGTCCCTCTGAGGATACGCCGGCGTGTGTGAGGTGGAACTGTCTCTCCCTGGTGGCTCTACAGAAGGCAGACGTCACCATCTATACATGGTCCAGCCTGTATCAGCATGTAACAGTCCCTATGAGGATACGCCGGCGTGTGTGAGGTGGAACTGTCTCTCCCTGGCGGCTCTACAGAAGGCAGACGTCGCCATCTATACATGGTCCAGTCTGTATCAGCATGTAACAGTCCCTCTGAGGATACGCCGGCTTGTGTGAGGTGGAACTGTCTCTCCCTGGTGGCTCTACAGAAGGCAGACGTCGCCATCTATACATGGTCCAGTCTGTATCAGCATGTAACAGTCCCTCTGAAGATACGCCGGCTTGTGTGAGGTGGAACTGTCTCTCCCTGGTAGCTCTACAGAAGGCAGACGTCGCCATCAATACATGGTCCAGTCTGTATCAGCATGTAACAGTCCCTCTGAGGATACGCCGGCTTGTGTGAGGTGGAACTGTCTCTCCCTGGTAGCTCTACAGAAGGCAGACGTCGCCATCTATACATGGTCCAGTCTGTATCAGCATGTAACAGTCCCTCTGAGGATACGCCGGCTTGTGTGAGGTGGAACTGTCTCTCCCTGGTAGCTCTACAGAAGGCAGACGTCGCCATCTATACATGGTCCAGTCTGTATCAGCATGTAACAGTCCCTCTGAGGATACGCCGGCGTGTGTGAGGTGGAACTGTCTCTCCCTGGTAGCTCTACAGAAGGCAGACGTCGCCATCTATACATGGTCCAGTCTGTATCAGCATGTAACAGTCCCTCTGAGGATACGCCGGCGTGTGTGAGGTGGAACTGTCTCTCCCTGGTGGCTCTACAGAAGGCAGACGTCGCCATCTATACATGGTCCAGTCTGTATCAGCATGTAACAGTCCCTCTGAGGATACGCCGGCTTGTGTGAGGTGGAACTGTCTCTCCCTGGTAGCTCTACAGAAGGCAGACGTCACCATCTATACATGGTCCAGTCTGTATCAGCATGTAACAGTCCCTCTGAGGATACGCCGGCGTGTGTGAGGTGGAACTGTCTCTCCCTGGCGGCTCTACAGAAGGCAGAGGTCGCCATCTATACATGGTCCAGTCTGTATCAGCATGTAACAGTCCCTCTGAGGATACGCCGGCGTGTGTGAGGTGGAACTGTCTCTCCCTGGTGGCTCTACAGAAGGCAGACGTTGCCATCTATACATGGTCCAGTCTGTATCAGCATGTAACTGTCCCTCTGAGGATACGCCGACGTGTGTGAGGTGGAACTGTCTCTCCCTGGTGGCTCTACAGAAGGCAGACGTCGCCATCTATACATGGTCCAGCCTGTATCAGCATGTAACAGTCCCTCTGAGGATACGCCGGCGTGTGTGAGGTGGAACTGTCTCTCCCTGGCGGCTCTACAGAAGGCAGACGTCGCCATCTATACATGGTCCAGTCTGTATCAGCATGTAACAGTCCCTCTGAGGATACGCCGGCGTGTGTGAGGTGGAACTGTCTCTCCCTGGCGGCTCTACAGAAGGCAGACGTCGCCATCTATACATGGTCCAGTCTGTATCAGCATGTAACAGTCCCTCTGAGGATACGCCGGCGTGTGTGAGGTGGAACTGTCTCTCCCTGGCGGCTCTACAGAAGGCAGACGTCGCCATCTATACATGGTCCAGTCTGTATCAGCATGTAACAGTCCCTCTGAGGATACGCTGGCGTGTGTGAGGTGGAACTGTCTCTCCCTGGCGGCTCTACAGAAGGCAGACGTCGCCATCTATACATGGTCCAGTCTGTATCAGCATGTAACAGTCCCTCTGAGGATACGCCGGCGTGTGTGAGGTGGAACTGTCTCTCCCTGGTAGCTCTACAGAAGGCAGACGTCGCCATCTATACATGGTCCAGTCTGTATCAGCATGTAACAGTCCCTCTGAGGATACGCCGGCGTGTGTGAGGTGGAACTGTGTCTCCCTGGCGGCTCTACAGAAGGCAGACGTCGCCATCTATACATGGTCCAGTCTGTATCAGCATGTAACAGTCCCTCTGAGGATACGCCGGCTTGTGTGAGGTGGAACTGTCTCTCCCTGGCGGCTCTACAGAAGGCAGCCGTCGCCATCTATACATGGTCCAGTCTGTATCAGTATGTAACAGTCCCTCTGAGGATACGTCGGCGTGTGTGAGGTGGAACTGTGTCTCCCTGGCGGCTCTACAGAAGGTAGACCACGCCATCTATACATGGTCCAGCCTGTATCAGCATGTAACAGTCCCTCTGAGGATACGTCGGCGTGTGTGAGGTGGAACTGTCTCTCCCTGGCGGCTCTACAGAAGGTAGACCACGCCATCTATACATGGTCCAGCCTGTATCAGCATGTAACAGTCCCTCTGAGGATACGTCGGCGTGTGTGAGGTGGAACTGTCTCTCCCTGGCGGCTCTACAGAAGGTAGACCACGCCATCTATACATGGTCCAGCCTGTATCAGCATGTAACAGTCCCTCTGAGGATACGTCGGCGTGTGTGAGGTGGAACTGTCTCTCCCTGGCGGCTCTACAGAAGGCAGACGTCACCATCTATACATGGTCCAGTCTGTATCAGCATGTAACAGTCCCTCTGAGGATACGACGGCGTGTGTGAGGTGGAACTGTCTCTCCCTGGCGGCTCTACAGAAGGCAGACGTCACCATCTATACATGGTCCAGTCTGTATCAGCATGTAACAGTCCCTCTGAGGATACGTCGGCGTGTGTGAGGTGGAACTGTCTCTCCCTGGCGGCTCTACAGAAGGCAGACGTCACCATCTATACATGGTCCAGTCTGTATCAGCATGTAACAGTCCCTCTGAGGATACGTCGGCGTGTGTGAGGTGGAACTGTCTCTCCCTGGCGGCTCTACAGAAGGCAGACGTCACCATCTATACATGGTCCAGTCTGTATCAGTATGTAACAGTCCCTCTGAGGATACGTCGGCGTGTGTGAGGTGGAACTGTCTCTCCCTGGCGGCTCTACAGAAGGCAGACGTCGCCATCTATACATGGTCCAGTCTGTATCAGCATGTAACAGTCCCTCTGAGGATACGACGGCGTGTGTGAGGTGGAACTGTCTCTCCCTGGCGGCTCTACAGAAGGCAGACGTCGCCATCTATTCATGGTCTAGTCTGTATCAGCATGTAACAGTCCCTCTGAGGATACGTCGGCGTGTGTGAGGTGGAACTGTCTCTCCCTGGCGGCTCTACAGAAGGTAGACCACGCCATCTATACATGGTCCAGCCTGTATCAGCATGTAACAGTCCCTCTGAGGATACGTCGGCGTGTGTGAGGTGGAACTGTCTCTCCCTGGCGGCTCTACAGAAGGCAGACGTCACCATCTATACATGGTCCAGTCTGTATCAGCATGTAACAGTCCCTCTGAGGATACGACGGCGTGTGTGAGGTGGAACTGTCTCTCCCTGGCGGCTCTACAGAAGGCAGACGTCGCCATCTATACATGGTCCAGTCTGTATCAGCATGTAACAGTCCCTCTGAGGATACGTCGGCGTGTGTGAGGTGGAACTGTCTCTCCCTGGCGGCTCTACAGAAGGTAGACCACGCCATCTATACATGGTCCAGCCTGTATCAGCATGTAACAGTCCCTCTGAGGATACGTCGGCGTGTGTGAGGTGGAACTGTCTCTCCCTGGCGGCTCTACAGAAGGCAGACGTCACCATCTATACATGGTCCAGTCTGTATCAGCATGTAACAGTCCCTCTGAGGATACGACGGCGTGTGTGAGGTGGAACTGTCTCTCCCTGGCGGCTCTACAGAAGGCAGACGTCGCCATCTATACATGGTCCAGTCTGTATCAGCATGTAACAGTTCCTCTGAGGATACGCCGACGTGTGTGAGGTGGAACTGTCTCTCCCTGGCGGCTCTACAGAAGGCAGACGTCGCCATCTATACATGGTCCAGTCTGTATCAGCATGTAACAGTCCCTCTGAGGATACGCCGGCGTGTGTGAGGTGGAACTGTCTCTCCCTGGCGGCTCTACAGAAGGCAGACGTCGCCATCTATACATGGTCCAGTCTGTATCAGCATGTAACAGTTCCTCTGAGGATACGCCGACGTGTGTGAGGTGGAACTGTCTCTCCCTGGTGGCTCTACAGAAGGCAGACGTCGCCATCTATACATGGTCTAGTCTGTATCAGCATGTAACAGTCCCTCTGAGGATACGCCGGCTTGTGTGAGGTGGAACTGTCTCTCCCTGGTTGCTCTACAGAAGGCAGACGTCGCCATCTATACATGGTCCAGTCTGTATCAGCATGTAACAGTACCTCTGAGGATACGCCGGCTTGTGTGAGGTGGAACTGTCTCTCCCTGGTTGCTCTACAGAAGGCAGACGTCGCCATCTATACATGGTCCAGTCTGTATCAGCATGTAACAGTACCTCGGAGGATACACCGGCTTGTGTGAGGTGGAACTGTCTCTCCCTGGCGGCTCTACAGAAGGCAGACGTCGCCATCTATACAAGGTCCAGTCTGTATCAGCATGTAACAGTCCCTCTGAGGATACGCCGGCGTGTGTGAGGTGGAACTGTCTCTCCCTGGCGGCTCTACAGAAGGCAGACGTCGCCATCTATACATGGTCCAGTCTGTATCAGCATGTAACAGTCCCTCTGAGGATACGCCGGCGTGTGTGAGGTGGAACTGTCTCTCCCTGGCGGCTCTACAGAAGGCAGACGTCGCCATCTATACAAGGTCCAGTCTGTATCAGCATGTAACAGTCCCTCTGAGGATACGCCGGCGTGTGTGAGGTGGAACTGTCTCTCCCTGGCGGCTCTACAGAAGGCAGACGTCGCCATCTATACAAGGTCCAGTCTGTATCAGCATGTAACAGTCCCTCTGAGGATACGCCGGCGTGTGTGAGGTGGAACTGTCTCTCCCTGGCGGCTCTACAGAAGGCAGACGTCGCCATCTATACAAGGTCCAGTCTGTATCAGCATGTAACAGTCCCTCTGAGGATACACCGGCGTGTGTGAGGTGGAACTGCCTCTCCCTGGCGGCTCTACAGAAGGCAGACGTCGCCATCTATACATGGTCCAGTCTGTATCAGCATGTAACAGTACCTCTGAGGATACGCCGGCGTGTGTGAGGTGGAACTGTCTCTCCCTGGTGGCTCTACAGAAGGCAGACGTCGCCATCCAAACATAACTTTTATTATTTTTTATATAAGAAGTTAAAAAACGAATAAATATGTTCGTGTGATACACGAAAATATTCTTTTAAAACTGCTTCTTAATAATGTAGGTTATTTTAAAAGGGTTGATGGAACCTCCATTAAATAATAAATTCACGTAATTTAATGTAAAGGTCAAGATATTCCCCTGTTTTATGTTTTAATGGTAAAACTTAATAAATACGATTAATGTTAAAAATAGATATGTTAATAATAGGTACGGTATTGTTATGTATGTTAATAATAACCTATTATGAGCCTAATGTTAAATCTTGTACCAGACACTGCGGAAGCTGCATCAGTTTTGTGTTTGAAAGAGTCTGGACTCACAATTACTTTTTTTATTTAAAAATCTTTATTAAGTTTTCTACTGACCAAACTACCGGAAAAGTGACCAGTTATCATTCCAATGAAGTGAATAAACACGTAAATATTGTAATATTTGGATGGGAAAACCTCATTATTCATAAAACATATTTATCTCATTATTTAAAAATAAGATAAAATAAAAATATATAAAACGTAAGATATAAATAAAATATATATAACGTGTTTTTATGCTGATTAGTGTTTTAAAATTGGTTAATTGATTATAAAATTATATATATGTATATATATATATATATATATATATATATATGTATATATATATATATATATATATATATATATCATTTAAAAATAACGTTAGCATTAAAATTGAAATTAGAGTCTGGTTATTGCACATGACAAGTGAGTCGTAACATGTCCAGCCAGTAACATAAACTGTTACTGCCTGGGGAATAAAGCATGGTAATAGTCCGTCCATCTGGCGGCTAATATGTGATGAAAACTCCAAACACGTAAGGGAAAATGTACTAGATAAACCAAGTCAGTGATTTATTGTCTACTACGTCTTACTGAGTAACTTTTCTTTCGATATACCTGAAGTAACCATGCACTTTTGGTGAAGGACAAACAGGAAATAACCGTTATATTATGTACATAAAATGTTTTAACGATTTCCTTCATTACGTTTGCTTTACCTATTGAGCTGATATTTCAGCTTCGTCTAAACAAGGATAATCATTAACTAGAGACAATTAGATAGTTTTTAAACCTTAAAAGAGCCGATAACATTCTTTCGTATGAAGTTAAGTACAATTAGCTTGCTTTCTTGGTTTTAAGATGAATGAAATAAGAACATTATATATAGTTAAAATAATATTTTTATGTAAATCATTCATTTGTTGATACCATGTTACACCTGGTTATCGCTATAGGGTTGAATAAATAAGAATGGTGTAAGGATTTTTAAATTGTGAAGAACGTCATAATGAAATAGCCTGTATTTCAGAAGACAAAAGTTACTTTTAATGTTTTACAGAAGTTGGTCAGATATAACGGCCCCTGGCGCTTTAGCAAGACTTATGATATCCAACTCTTTGTTGGTCTTTTAAAAAATCATAATATTATGAGCGAACGCTGTTTATTTAGGAATGGCAAGTATTATAGCTTCTTCTAAAGGGGTTGTACATTTGGAACAGTTAGGAATACGATTAATTTCTCGAAATTTCGATATCAGCGTTTCTATTGCGCTGGTAATATAACAAACGAACAACAACAAATAATAAAACAAAAACTAGCAACAAGTTTGATAAACTTTTTTTTACTTATTCCTACTTGTGAAATGTTTAAGATGAACTAAAGCCAGCAGCAAGGGATAATACTGTTCCATCGAAATAATAGTGAAATGTACGTGTTTTAAGCATCAAAATAATTTAAATTAATTTTCAGCATTCTTAATTATTAAATTAAATTCTTTTTTCATGCAAATAAAAACAAAAATATACTTTGAATACATAATTTACACATCATAAAAATTAATCAATACAGATTTTCATATAAATATTTATTAAGGAGACTAAACTTAAACGATAATCAGAATCTTCAAAGTTATATCCTTTACAGCGATTATACTACAAATTAATTTGGCTGTAAAACGCCCCATAGTATTCCTTTTTTAGTTACCGGGAATATTATGCTTCCTCGTACCAGATTTGATACCTGAATTATAGTTAATCTGTAGCTTGAATGTAAACAATTGTTTCACTCGCAGTTGAACATTGTAAAAACCCTGTCCACGCATGAACGACTCAGCTACATAACTCAGTTTCTCTCTGCCACAGGTCGGACGGATGGAGCGAGGGGGGGGAGTCACGTGATTAATGGACTTGTCATGTTTTGGTCTCGGCGTTCCGGAACACGCGGTCACTTGGCCGTCAAACTTGGACCCGACTTGCCTGGCCGCTTCACTTAACACTTATTTTTTGCTTCCGAAAAACCTGAGATTTTCTCGCATGTAACTCACGATATTTTTAAAAATCGCTTGATTTATTTATTTAGTTTAAGGTTTTGGTTTTCTCTTGTAAAGAATAGTAAACAGTTTTTTACGATTATAGCATAAAATATATGTGCGACTTTATTTAGTACCTCTACATGAATATTCTTACAAACTTGTATGACAAAAATTAACGTTCTTAAAATGATAAATATACCACCAAATAGTAAGAAACTAAGATGGTTTTAATAATCACAACATATGCCCGTAACGATATTGCAGTTTAACTAAAGTAATTTACGATTTTCTTTATGAAATTAATTGGACAAACTATGTCGGAAACATGTAAATACAACCCCAGAGATTGGCTTCCGTACATTAAAACTTTCGGATTGCAGGAAATTACGAGAAGGGGAAATTATAACATATGTGAAATCGACTTACGCAAATCAGACCAACATGCCTTGATTTTATTTCTGATTTTCTTTGTGGTATTTTCTGTTTGCCAAAGGTGAAACTAATTTTAAAACTAAATCAGTATTATTACAATGCACTTAATTATTTTATTTGTTCATTGGTTGTCTGTAAGTATATGTTTTCTGTTGAATAAATTATTTATCTTTTATTTCTGAAAATAGCATTTTTGAAGACAAGTTTCAAACTAAACCTCAACCGTGAAAGAGAACTAATAAAATTAGTAGAGTGAGTAAACTGACCTTTTTAATCTAGAGTAGTGTGACGACAGAACAAATTGACAAAGACAAAAGCGTGGAAATAAAAATAAAAAAAAATTGCTGTGGCACAATTTTATGCAAATGATAAACGTATGTGCAGATTAATAGAACTTTCATTCGGACCAATAGCGAGTATAGAAAATTCAAATTGTAATGGATTATGAAGCCATTGCTCATGGTATTTCTCATGAAGTATGAATCCATTGCTCATGACATTTCTCATAGAGTATGAATCCATTGCTCATGGCATTTCTCATAGAGTATGAATCCATTGCTCATGGTATTTCTCATAGAGTATGAATCCATTGCTCATGGCATTTCTCATAGAGTATGAATCCATTGCTCATGGCATTTCTCATAGACTATGAATCCATTGCTCATGGCATTTCTCATAGAGTATGAATCCATTGCTCATGGCATTTCTCATAGACTATGAATCCATTGCTCATGGCATTTCTCATAGACTATGAATCCATTGCTCATGGCATTTCTCATAGAGTATGAATCCATTGTTCATGGCATTTCTCATAGACTATGAATCCATTGCTCATGGCATTTCTCATAGAGTATGAATCCATTGCTCATGGCATTTCTCATAGAGTATGAATCCATTGCTCATGGCATTTCTCATATAGTATGAATCCATTGCTCATGGCATTTCTCATAGAGTATGAATCCATTGCTCATGGCATTTCTCATAGAGTATGAATCCATTGCTCATGGCATTTCTCATAGAGTATGAATCCATTGCTCATGGCATTTCTCATAGACTATGAATCCATTGCTCATGGCATTTCTCATAGAGTATGAATCCATTGCTCATGGCATTTCTCATAGAATATGAATCCATTGCTCATGGCATTTCTCATAGAGTATGAATCCATTGCTCATGGCATTTCTCATAGAGTATGAATCCAATGCTCATGGCATTTCTCATAGAGTATGAATCCATTGCTCATGGCATTTCTCATAGAGTATGAATCCATTGCTCATGGCATTTCTCATAGAGTATGAATCCATTGCTCATGGCATTTCTCATAGAGTATGAATCCATTGCTCATGGCATTTCTCATAGAGTATGAATCCATTGCTCATGGCATTTCTCATAGACTATGAATCCATTGCTCATGGCATTTCTCATAGACTATGAATCCATTGCTCATGGCATTTCTCATAGAGTATGAATCCATTGCTCATGGCATTTCTCATAGAGTATGAATCCATTGCTCATGGCATTTCTCATAGAGTATGAATCCATTGCTCATGGCATTTCTCATAGAGTATGAATCCAATGCTCATGGCATTTCTCATAGACTATGAATCCATTGCTCATGGCATTTCTCATAGAGTATGAATCCATTGCTCATGGCATTTCTCATAGACTATGAATCCATTGCTCATGGCATTTCTCATAGAGTATGAATCCATTGCTCATGGCATTTCTCATAGAGTATGAATCCATTGCTCATGGCATTTCTCATAGAGTATAAATCCATTGCTCATGGCATTTCTCATAGAGTATGAATCCATTGCTCATGGCATTACTCATAGAGTATGAATCCATTGCTCATGGCATTTCTCATAGAGTATGAATCCATTGCTCATGGCATTTCTCATAGACTATGAATCCATTGCTCATGGCATTTCTCATAGAGTATGAATCCATTGCTCATGGCATTTCTCATAGAGTATGAATCCATTGCTCATGGCATTTCTCATAGAGTATGAAACCATTGCTCATGGATTCATGGCATTTCCTATGGAATACGAATCAATGAGAGTATTTGTGGGGGATGATATGATTAATCTTCATACGTAATTAATGATTCTTTTCTTTTTATATTATATTTAGTCTGTTTAGATGGGATGTTCATTTTCAGGTGAGCTAAAAAGGGTTCCTATCTCTGTCAAATACGTGAAAAACACCATCGGCATCATTTTCCGTCTCCAATCCTACAAAATATACTAGCGATTGGCTTTGTTCGGTTTTGATTTCATAGTTTCACAATAAATTAATTAGTCCGCACCCTCTATGAGATTCCAAGCTTTTATTTGACTTTTAGAATTTAAGGGTCTATGGCATGTAGTTTTAGCTTTAGTACGAGCTACACAAGCAATAATTTTTACATGTATATTCAAAATGTACATTTGTCTATTTATGTTCCGTGGAAGTTAAAAAGGGCTATATTTATTTTCCAAGTTTAACAAACTAAAATGCGATAGTTCATAATATGTACGTATTGCATATTTTATGAACCAAACAAGTTTATAGGAGAGGGGGCGACGATGTTAACGGTTGGGAACCTTCTTAACTCTCCTCACAATGTGGGATAAATCAAAGAACAATGCAAGTCAACTGCCTGGGACAATCTCGGTAAGTCTTGGAGAAGACAATCTAATTCATCGTCGTGTATACTGCTGCACTGTCGTTTAGTTAAAAAGCATTAATCACTTTTGCACTTGCGTTTAAATTATTCTAAGTATAATGTTAATTTAATTTCATTAAATTAATTATTAAATTACATTAATAAAATTAATTTAATTAAATTAAAATAATTTGATTAATTACATTAATTAATTAAATTTTAATTTGATTTTATAACGTTGAAGGGAATGATATGATTTTAAAATGCATTGTACAATCACGGCCCAACATGAGCTGAACCAATTAAGGAAGCTGATTTAGAGTGAGTGAGTACATGAGTGAGTGAGTGAGTGAGTACTTAAAAAATCATGAATGAAAACAACAGAACGTTCTGTGGTGTTTTGCATAGTTCGATATGTAGAGAAATGTCGATATCAACTGCGGTACCAGTGAAATAGCTTTGATTAGGAACTGGTATGTTGTCATATAGAGTAAAGGAAATTATTATCCATAAAGGACCTCAAACCACAGATGTATTTCTAAGGAAAGCATGGTTATACCATAATAAATATTAAATTAATAATAATAATTGTCATAGTAGATTGTTTTATGGGATTTTACAGAAAGAAGGTAAGGTCTGTAGATTAAAAGGGAATAGTAATTATAATAATATTGTTATACCCATGCTGCCTCCTATAAGACCTGTGGAACCAAAACTTGCGATACCAATCATAGACCCATTTCCGGTTCAAGCGAGTGCTGTTAGCCTTTTGGGTCAATAAAATGCTTTCACTGATTAGTTAAAATTGAATTTTGTCCCAGCTAGAAGTTATAGGTTCCATTTTATTGCAGAAGCCACGATTTTCACTGAAATAACCTAACTAAAACTGTTATTATTTTGAAGTTCTATTATTCTTATTTTCTCTTTTCTCTTCACACCCAGGAATTTCGGGACCTATATTGTATCAAAGATCCGTTATTGAAATTGATATATCAATCTGTAATAGACAATTAATGTGCTCTTCCGTTATGTGGTCTATTTACTGATGGAAGACAGCTAGGTTGCCAGACTCCACAGTCTGCATTCCTAAGCTAACAGTTTAATTGAGAGCGACGCAGAATGTTACGACCACGCCCCCCACCACCCAGTCTGCATTCTTCAGAACCTGTTAAATTTTATGGGAACGAGTTAACGTTTTCTTTAGAGTTATCATCCATATGTAAATAAAAATGTTTATTAAATTTATAATAGGGTATTTATTACTTAATGTAAAATTTGAAATTTAATTAAGGGTGAACAGTAAGAGTATTATTTTATTTAATAAACTTTTTTACTCTCTGTCATTAATTTTTTTTTATTAAATAAACTCAGCTGCTAAATTTATTTTGTTCGTAGTTATAAAAGGATGCACTGTTTAAAAGGAATAGTGTTGAAACTAACTAGTGGCTGTAAGGAGCAAAAGCCCCTAATCACAATAGGAGAAAATCTAAATTAAAACAATCCTTCTTTACTATAGTAAAAAATGCAAAATACCTTAATAGTAAACTGGCTTTCAGATCCACCATACGTATTCTAACTAAATCAAGCACATTTTTTCAGTCAAGCAACAGCACCACATGTCTTGATGTAAACAAAACAGAATCATTCGCAATGATTTTCAAATAGTATATGTGTTGCTTTATTTTTTGTTTTCTGGTGAATTTTAAGAAATTCCAATATTTTTCCTTAGTCCCTTCCAGCATGACCTTTTATTTAAGCCCTCTCCTATCAGCCTGCAATACGCCAAACAGCCAAAATTTCGGCTCAAACATTTCCCTTAAGTATTTATACTGGGTGTCCGGATGTTATGGTAAAATATTGTAGTATAAGATAATCCAGTTAATTCAAGAAAAAAAATTCATATAAACATAGGTCCAAAAGTGCTTCGTTTTCCGTCTGTGTGTCTGTGATTTTTACATATTTAATCATATCTCACGAACAGCTTAGCTACAAACTTCAAACTTGGTATATGGATGACCACTATTAAGACCTATTGTTTTGAGAATTATCAAATTTCTACTTTGTACCATTTAAAAATGACCACTGTTTGTTGTTTTCAAAGCTAAATATCTTAATAACCGTAAATTTTGGAAAAATTATACAAAAGACAAAAAAGTTGTGAAATTTAATCCAATTAACGCTGATACTAAGATTATAATTATCGGACCACTAATAAAGGAGAAATTCAAAGTTTTCCAAATAAAACATGCAAATTTCTGACAGTATGTTCTAAAGGACCTACGCATTTTGAGCTACAGTTCTATCCAAAATCTTCATGTATAAAAAAATTAAGTCAACGACGGTGGTGCTCAGATTACGTCAATTTATAATTTACCAACAGGGTCATAATGTGTAGTCTCATCGTTTGGTTTTGAATCATACGGAGGCCTAAAAACGACAAACGTAACCCTTAAATAAATATTTACTTTTTAAAGCCAGTTAGTTATATTCTAAAATCACTTATATATATATCTTTGAAAATTATAAGATCTATTACATGCATAATTTACACATTTGTGTCTACAAAAACGCAACAGAAAAAAAATTGTGGCATATTTTGTGTCTACATATGTCGAACGAAATCACCTAATAGCAATAGTAAATAGGAAAAACTAAGACAACTCTAGGATACACGGCTCTAAAGGAAGAATGCCGATGGATTAATGATTAATGACCTCCACACTTGCCAATTACCGGACTGGGCTTGAGGAATGGTGTGCGGGCTTACACAGCTGGGTCCGGCCATCATCAGTCTTCACATGTTTATCAACCACAAAGTATATTTTCGCTGTAAAAGTTTTCTGCAGTTTCTTAGAGGTGGCTTTGAATTCCTATCTCTTAACATTGATATTTTTTCATATACATTCTAACTATATCGACTAACTCAGTTCTAGACTATCAATGGTCATTTTTTATTAGACGACTGGTCGATTGGGCTCTACAACAATAATTTTTGTCTATGGTTAGTTAGACCAGCTTATTTCGCCTTTTTCCGATCTTTTTAGGGTTTATTGAGATGATGGCTCAAATACGACTAAACATGTGTTAATAAAATACAACTATAGAAATGTTTGCTAGAGCCATCTTAACGAACACTTTTAGACCTTAGATTAAATTAATTTAGAAACCACAGCAGTTTTCATCCTTGATATGCTCTGTACTCTTATTTATACATATAATAATGCAAATAAATATCTTACTCGAAGTCAAAGTACAAATAAAATACATAGGTTTTAAGCTAGATTAAATTCGGATTAAGAAGCCCCGTCTTCCAGATTAAGGAAAGTTCAAAATAGTTAGTCCAAAACACCAAGTTCAAACGACCAGTTTCAAAGCATTGGTTTCAAATTATTTTATTTTGTTACCTGGCACTCTGAAACGATTAACACTGAAGTATTTTACTAGAAATATCTGTACTAGCTCCTCGTCATGTAATTTTAATTCTTTTTTGAGCTACTAAACTAAGGTGCAGCCATATAACTTAATATAAAAAGTATAATAATCTACATTCATTTTATCATCTCTTTGGACTTATGTTTTCATAGGAAACTTACTGATCCAAAATATCACATAAAATAAGAGCAAAATGTTTCCTTTAGCCAAAACTAAATTTAATTTATTCAGACGAAGCACAACGACAAACCATCAACTAGTAAGTCACAGACTGAGGCTGGGTGGCATCTTTTGGAAGCAATTATTTCCATGCAATAAAACTTGCCCAACTCAATCCCCAGTTTAAAACAATGCCTGTTTAGTTTTACAAATTCTGAAGCCTAAACTTTGGCCTGTTTCAAAACTTACGTGTAACGAAAAAAATATATTGATCACTCTTTTTTACCATGAATAAACACACAATCTTGTAAGGTTTATATTTAAATCATTGTTCACAAATTAAATGTTTCGTTCTCCCTTCTTGTTTTAGCGTCTTATAGAACGTTTAATGATCTTGTTAATTAATTATAGTTTTAGCTTTGATGTGTGACTTCTAAAAGCTGTTTATAAGTTTTTGTGAATAAACATAATTAAATAAAGAAAAATCTTTTTTGGAAAAGCATAAACTCTTAATTGTAAGTCACTGTACATTACTTCGTTTATGAACTACGATTCTTCCTGTGTTGGGGCGAACCGTATGTAGTTTATAAGACAGTAAAGCTTTGATTAATTTGTTCGAATAATTCTATTTCTTACTGTTCTTGAAATATTTAACAAAACAACACATTAATAATTTGTTTTTAATTTTTGTATATTAATTCTATAAAATTTACCTCATAAATAGTACACATTCGTACTCAACCTAAATAAACCAAACTAAATTAAATACATGAACATAAATAGACAGAGAATTCACTTCCCAAAATTAAATACATAGGCCAACACGTGCAGTTGTATCTTTTGAGACGTAAAACTGGCCTCTTTTGAAAACTGAAACTAAGCTTAAATCTAACAAAAACACATATTGTTGAAATATGCATGGTCATACAATCTGTTCTAGATCTCGGCAAACTGATAGTCATGCTTGCGAATCTAATTCCCTACGCCTGATTGTGGCACGGCTACAACTGTCCAAAACTCCACCATCCAAAAGAGCAGAACTGAGACTTTCATTTGTTAATTACGTTTAAGTGTTGCAGAATACCCAGCAGAGCTGGTCAGTGACAAGGAAGGTACTAAATGTGTAAATATGTTATTTTTTACATATTTCTGTTCGTAGTAAATTAAGTTTATTTTATTACAGACCATTTAGATTCAAGAAGTTGAAAATTAAGTTTTATAATATGAATTTTTCATCCAGATCGGTTTTATTTAATGCTTTCTTTTACAAATTGAACTGATTTTCTAAACTTTGAATGTAAAAAAATGCTGTTAACACTCTAATCTGATCCACTAAAACCGAGGTATCCAAAATAAAATGCATACTCTACCTTTGCACAGGTATGTTTCAGGGGTTCTACTTAAAATTACCATTTCACAACTGTAATGAATCATCCATGCTTAATAAAGAGAACATGTCTCTTCCCCCTCCCCAAAATCTAAAAAATATTTTAACGTGACGTATTTGTTTCTTTATATGCTGTACTATAGAAAAAATATTTCAGTTATACCTTACTTCTTGAAATCAACAGTCCCAACATGTATCTAGTATTTTACGTTCAGGGAAAGATTAAGCTTTCGCGCTTAGTAAGCTTAACGCAAAGTTTATTGTGAGCCATGAAGTGGGTTTAATCCTGTAAAGCCATAGCTGCAGCTTATACTATTCTCCAAAAATGCTAAAAATTGTTAGGTTTCTTGAGGTAGGCAGAATGTATATACTTATAGATATATAAATATTTATTTTCTAAAATTTATTAATATTAATTTAGATATACCATATAAACTATTTATATACTGTTATATTTATCAAGTTTTTATAATTTGTATAGGTAGTATATTTTTTCATAATTTATTAAACCTTTTACAGATCTTAATAAGAAGTCGAATTAAACTTCATACTTAAAGAAAGACGCTACCTATGGAGTGATGAGTTGAGAATCGAACAGGCAACCTGATAACAAGAGATTAATGCGCCATAAATAAACAAATATTAAGAACATATAACAAGTTTGTTAATAATTGTTTTCCGAATGGAAATCACATAATAGAAGCGAAGAGAATGAAATTTTGCACAAAAAATTAAATTATTTGGCGTTTTATTTTACACATCTAATAGCTCAAGGTAATATTAGCTCTTTTTAAGGAAATAGTCACAACGATAAATAGTAATCAACGTTCAATATGCTTTGAAAGCTTACCCCCTTCAAGGTTTAACAGAGCTACATATCTTGAGATGTGCTTTATGTATCATAAATTATTTTCTTACTTTTTTTGCTGTCGTAAATAATAGTGCAACATGTAGGACTTTTGAATGAAATTTCATATGTTAGACTCAAGAGTACAATAAAAATACAATTACAGTGTTTCTATGCTCAGAGGAATTCAAGTTATTTACCCTATTTGTAAAATAATTACAGGTAACTCCTAAAATTACAACACAAAAATGTTATCAAAGTTAATGCTGTCGATGAATTTTAGCAAACAAGAAAACTCTGTATTGTTTAACTAACGAAATGCCGGGTATGGAGGGCGGAATTGAATTGTCTAATCCAGAATAGTCCATAAATATAACCCCTTCTGGCGGCGCAGCTCGAGCGCCTTAATCGAATTCTCACAGTAACTTTGAGCGAAACGCCGACTACTTTCCGTCGCGGACTAAGAAAATCTCATGATGTCAAATTTACTCATGATTATTTCACCATATGAATTAACATAATCGAAAAAAACTACATCATTCTAACCCAGAAACATCTGCCTCATGTTCCTTATCCTTAGCAAAAAAGTTACTAAGCCGGAAAGTTTACTGGACTACTATTACTAGGAAACATTCAGCTGATTGCAGCAAACCGACATTTTATGAATGTATGTACTTACTTCAGAGGAATGAAGTGGTAGTGGCAGCACTGGCAGCATTAGCAAAATGTTTGTTTGTTAATATAGGTTAGGTTTGAAGAGTTGAAAAACGTAAGATTTATGAAAGGAATGGTACATTTTCTAACGTATCTAACTTTGGTGACCCTCCTTTATTGCCGGTCTCCCGTCCATCGTACCTCTCATAATTTCTCTCTCTCCACCTTCCTACCTCTCTCTTTATTTTCTGTTCCTTCCTCTTTCATTCTCTTTCCACCTCTTCCCATTCTATTCATCCCTCTATTATCTCCTTCTTCCACCTTCCAACTCGAAAGACAGAAGGGAAGGGGAGGGTTTGTCAATAATTCCTCCCACTCTCATTATATAAACGTTGTAGTTGAAAACAGAATTGAATACTTTATTCGTTCCTCACTAATAAATACTCTAATATTTTGTCATTTAGGTTGTGTAGTTGTCAGATCTCAACTTTATGTGTATTGGACCGTTATTTCCCCTCTTTTGTCAGCTAAAACCAAATTTAAATATTCCTTCCTTTTTGAATGAGATGATTTTTTTTCTTTTTGCATACACTTCTGGAACATATTTTCACTCCTCCAAGTAAAATATTTCTCAAATATGGCATAATTATTTTTATTCGACTCTACCATGCAACTAAAATTTTTCCCAGTTGTTCTGTTTTTATTTATATTCTATTACCGTAACCAATATGGCCACCTATATAAGGCATAGTAATGAGGAAAAAATTAAAATCAATAATTCTATATTCTCGTTAAGGGCTAAAGTAAATTTAGTAAGATTTTACACATATACAAGGATATAACTTTCCGTTGTTGAGCTTTGATTTTTGCTGCGATACATACAAGCTGAAAAAACTTTACAATAATCGTGCTTGCACGTCAGCATAAATTCTTTAAAATAATAACTGCTACTAAATTGTATATAAACAACTTATCTACAAGGGTTGATCCGAAAAAGTAATGTTTATTGCATTTTTCCCAAGGATGATTTATTTAGAAAGTAAAAGTAATTAACTTGGATTAAAGTGTTACACCCACATCACATTTATGATGTATTTCATGACTTCATAAACGGTTATTTTTATACATTTAATTCTAGCTTGATGAAGAAAGTCCAAAGAAAGTTCTCCACGTGTTTGATGCTAACTTTGGGAAATACGGGAACTAACATTCTCTGTAAGACTGAAAGAAGTACATAAATCAGTTATATGTGACCGTTCAAACGTTAGTGTTCCCGATGGTTTTGGTTTCGGCGTTAAAGTTTTTGTTAAAAACCCTTTTAAAATAATGACGATTTTAACTCGTAGTTGACCTTGTGACTGGCGACTGGATTAATCAAATGTTGAGCTTCCACATATAGTATTTAAAATTTCTTGCTATTTAAGACTGTGACTGCAATAAATGTTTTACCTAATACATTAACCTTTCCTAGAATAAATGTCACCTTGGGATGGTAAATCCCAGACCGTGATTCATAATATATCTAAGCTTAACAAGATAGATGAAATATAGGTTCAACATTGGAGAGATACCGCCTATCTGTATCATACCGTATACATTTTTTTTTTATATTTTTTATGTCTTAAACTGAGTAAAAATAATAAACAATTATCCACTTTATCCGAGTTATTGTCACCAGGTAATGACATATTTTTGCTACTCGAACTCTCTCTACGATATCATAGTAATGTTAAGGTTGTGCGAGCATCGTTAGGGACAAACTATGCCACCAGGGAGCAGGGCAGTTTGTTGTTTTCCTCAACTTTCTATCAGCAAATGTGACAGGGATGTGTGGTATAAACGATGAGGTAGCGTTCTTTTGTTGAATTCTAGAATTCTGCTAGTAAAATTACGTAGGTACATAGTTAAGGTCTACGTGCATCATTCTAAAAATAATTTTGAAAGATTAAAATTTAATTTTTTAATAGATTGAATGGTATTTACTGGTCTTCAAAATGACATAATCTGTGAAGCTTTGATACTTATAATTAGTCAGAAAAAAAAGTTTTTTTTTAATTTTGAATTTCTTTGATGTTATGTTGAAAACATTCATTACTCATAAATAATTCCCAACTGTAGGCTCTGAAGGTTAACCTGGTTTCCCGTGAATGATGTACGGAAAATGGGAATTTTTCGTATATTTTTTATCTTTAATGTCAGTTTTTACATAGAAAAATGTATTTTAATGCCTTGGCACCACCTCATCGTAATCAATCAACATGAAATAAAAAAAAATCATAAAGATGATCGACTACATGACCTTAAACCCCTACTACATCAGCTTCGAAAAAAGCGCGTTTTCATTAATTTTTCCTATCATATCAATTTTCTCAATGAGTTAAAGACCACAAGAAATAAACGTTTCCCCTTCTAATTGAAGCTGGTTGTTTTATAGAGCCGTCGCTCCCCCAACAATTAAACACCAAATGGCCTCTCCCCTCCACAACGCCATCAACTCATGAGATTGTCCTTTGCTTTTATTTAAACTTGGCCAAAAGTCTTAGGATTTTACAACTTGAGATTCGCTCTTAGCCAGTTTTTCAAGCAAAATTTATAAAATCTCTATGATAATACAAATAAAAACTTCATGGTGGATCATAAAAAGCTTTGAATTCATAACACCGTGCTTATTTATGCCGGATTTGTTTAAAATAAAATATTTTGTCAATTATTTTTCAATTATAATGAATTAAATTTAATCTAAAAATTTTAAGTAGAAAAAATGAGTATGTATAGCTTATTATAATTGCATCATATAAAACCAAATCCTTAATTCTTAGTAAGTTATTAAATCAATAGGTAAAAGTCGGTTGAGGTGGTTTCCGTGCGTTTGCTTTACACTCCTTATAACTAACGTAGTCCGTCATACGCACTGTCCGTTGTAATGTTTGACCTAGGTTTCGGCTACTTGCCATCTTCAGCTACTAATGAGTGCGTCGAATCTATTTCTTTATATATGGAGAGGGCAGATTTCTGGATTTTTCTGAGTGTAGCGGTCAGTGGGGATTCCAGGAATTCTAGTTGGTTCTTGCACGGGGGCCGGACGTCGAGGCGAGGGTGGGTCAACATTCTATTGTTTACGCGGTCAGGAATTTTCTAGTTATTTCGGCGTTTGTAAATAACCTGTGTGAATTTAAAATCAATAGGATTTAAAGTACATTTCTTCTCCACAGTTTTCATAGCATAAATCCGCCTAAATGAAATAATTATTTTTTTTAATGTTTTGTTCTGATTATTAACTCTTAAACCTGATTAATAACATCAGAAAAATTGTAGGGTTGTAGAAAATTGAGCCATTCCTTATCCCCATACTGAAAGTCTTTCAAGAACCAAAGTAAACAGAAGGATGTTGATATATTTTTCTTCTTTATAAAAATTATAAGTTTTTAAGTTGTCATTAGGACCATCAACATGGTATTGAGATAAAATAAAAGTTCCAAAAATACCTCCGTTTAATTCTGAGTGCTTAGAATATTTGAATGGAACACTTATTTTTTACTCATCCGTTGTGGCTAACAGAAATAATACTTAAATGCCAATTAAACTTTCCACATCAATGTACTTATGTTGTATACAACTTACCTTTAATGGCAAAAAGTTAGCAGACAGTTCGCTGTACTTCTCAGAACACGCGACGCGGTACATGTAAAACAACGTACATGAACAATTCCTCGCGAGGCGACAGCAGCGCTGCATACACGACACGCGGAATGTCTCATGAAGCTTTACTGACACTGGGAAACGACAAGTCCAACTCGCAGCTCTAGACTGTCGACTACTTGCATTCATCTTAAACTCATGAAAGGTTGTTTAACTTAACTATATTTTACAGTATTCAAACCCATTTTGTGGTGCTCATAATATAATTACGGATTTGTCTTGAACTATCATGGTTTATAAAACGTGCAAGTGTATTTAGGAAGGTCTTATGTAAGGAAAATCAAAACATTATATGACAGCTTAATTTTTTGTGTGAATACTTTTATTTAATATATAGATTTTAAAACTATTTTAATACTATTCTATTATTCTTCGGGGTTTTGAATAAATAAAAAAAACATGCAATCAGTGGATAAAACTTAAGGTTATATGAGTTTTGAAACTTTTAAGGGTAAATATAGTTTAAATATTACTTAATCAACACTTTTCTATACCTTTATAAAAATAAAGAAACTCTAATATCTACGTATAGCTTTCACGTTTATATTTATATAGTTCTTTACTTGTAAAAACTATTAATGTTTTAAATTATTAATTTTAATTTTCAATTATTATATTTTCTCGTATTTAACCTTAACTAATTTTCTTGACTTTTTTACCTTGATAACCTGACAAAGAGATCAAAAGGGATTGTAAATTAAAGGTATATGCAAATCAAACATTTTAAGTACCTAAGGCAAAATACTTTGAATTTTTTATGGATATAACATTTTATTCTTCTTTGTTTTAACAGTTCACAAGCTATGCGTGCATATTTTAAAACGTCCATGACTAGCCTGTTTACTAGTTAAAAAGGCATTTTTAGGCCTTATAAAATGTATGAAAGGAAGAAAACAACCAGTGCGTGCATAGTAAGGACAAGAAGTTTGGGGAGATGTATTTTAAATGAGAACAAAAAAGTTGCCGCCGCAGTTGGGGCACAAACTCTTGTTTAAGTTTGTTGCCGGCAACTGCGGGGAAATGTTCCACTTGATTGTATTCTATTGAAAGCTTCTACTTTTTTACACTTGCATGCTATTGTAGGAGTTGTTATTTTTTTAAAGGTATGCGTAATTGTTTGAATATCATTTATGAATCGATATTCGGTCCTTTTTTTCTAGATAAATGCAACTTAACCTTTGGTAGGAAGTTTCCAAACAGACGATGCAATAGGAATAAAGGGAATGCTGCTAGTTTAAAAGGAGATCTCTAAGTTTCCTTTGGGGGAAGGGTGTGGTTTTATATTTCATTTTTATAGAGTGAAATAAACTCATTGTCCGTATCTCCTTTTTTATTTTGGTGTTTTCGAAAGATTATCACATAAATTGTAGCTTATCATTTAACGTGTCTTTATTTTGATTTGCTCGTTTTTTTTTAAAAACAGTTTGTATAGTAAATAAAGCGCAGTTCACAAAAAAGGACATAAAGAAATTAAACACATATTTTAGAAGACAAACGTTACTTTGAAATTTTTGCTAAAGTTGGTCAGATAATAGCCCTGGGCCTTTCTGTAAGATTTATAACGAACTCTTTGTTGAACTCTTTTTAAACCGCAAAAGGGGCATATTTTTATAAACGTATGTAACTAACAAATAAAAACACCTCACTGTAATTTAAGGTTTTTCATTGATATAGTATTTTATTGACTATATTTATTTTCATAAATTATTTCTATAGTTTCTATATTAGAGTTATCAGAAACAAGACATTTAATGTATGTTTAATATTTTTGTAATAACAATTAATATAAATCAAAAATAATTGTCGTAAAATTGGCTTCTTTACCTGAAATATTTTTAATAACTAAGACATGAAAGGATTAAACCTAAATAATTAGGTTTGATACTTTTTATCTTTATATTTCAGCTTTTAAAGTCAATCTGGTATTAAATTCGATAATCAGTACCATTCAACGTTTTAGATTAGTGTTAGAGTATTGAAATGAATGGTTAGTAATAAAAGAAAAAAAATAGTTACTGATAGCATTTAAAAATAAAACTACCAAGCTTATTTAACCAAAATCCCACCCAAAACACTTATCTATGGAGCAAAACATAGCTTAGGAATTTGTTAAGGACTATTTCACCTGGGTTGAACACTGAAAATAAAACCTTATCCACTTTGTAGTGACTTTAGCCTCGTGACTTTCAGTAAACCGACGGAGCGGGGGGGGAGTCACGTGATTAATGGACTTGTCATGTTTTGGTCTCGGCGTTCCGGAACTCGCAGTCACTTGGCCGTCAAACTTGGACCCGACTTGCCTGACCGCTTCACTTAACACATTTTTTTAGTAGAAAATCTGAACTCATTTTACTCGCGAGTTTTGAAGAGAGAATAAAAGCGTTTTCCTCCATCTACTATCTATACTCGTCTTTTAGTCCTTGGAATAGAATACTAAAGTACTAGTTTATACTCCATGGGATTTACTTACTTACTTTTAGTCCCACGGGACTAAAAGTAATCTCATAAGAAATACATGGGAAGAAATCCGGCAACGCCGCGGTGGAAAGTGAGAAAATATGGCATCACTGTCGATTTTAATTTGTTTCTCTATGTTAAAGAGTGTCACAGCATCCGAGCGTCCGTTTCCGTTGTCCACAGGACAGCGTATCCATTTTGAGTTTGCTGTAGTTAAGGCTAGGATATTCCTGCATATTTGTGAACAAATAAGTTAGACCAAGAGTATTTTTAAAGAAGAGTGTGAATAAAATGGTTAAAATTAAAGCATAAATACCTAGCATTATTTATTTATATAGGCTATGTGATTGTAATGCAGTTTGTTGAAGCAAAGGATCATCTTGAAGGTAAAGTTGCAGTGTTGTACCTAGTTATTGTTAATGGTGTAGGTAGAGGAAAAATGTTATGTGAATCACGGGACCAAAGTACTTTTTCTCCCTCGGGAAATTGTCGCCCTCGGCTCCGCCATCGGGCGACAACACCCTCAGGGAGAAAAGTTGCACTTTAGTTCCTAGATGCACAAATAACTATTTTTTATTACAAAATGCTTCTTGTGAGGTAAAAAAAGCTATTTTAATTGTCAATAAGCCAGTGAGAAAGAAACGTCTATAGTAATTTATCAGTTACATTTTGTTTACTATTTGTTTCATGAATTATTTATGATAGCCAAATATATAAATTGACTGGATAGCCTCACTAGTATATACAGAGCTCACTTCATAACCTGAGGGCCACCGGTTCGAATCCTGACCAGGATCGTAGCTGGGTCCATTTGCCATTTGTCACTGGATATGAATTTATGATACTACCGTCAAAGTCGTTTCCAATCAAAACATAAAAAATGCCATGCAATAATAATAGAATATTAAGTTACAACTTTAACTTTCTCATTATTAATGGATTTGTAAAGAACAAATAAATGATATCAGGGATACTTTAAATTCACGTTCCTAGCCTATATGAGCTAGCGAGTTCATGTTTGTTAGCATATTGCAATTAAATTATTACCATGCTGTATTCATCCAATATTCAAGGAGATCATAGTGAGTAACTCAAAAGACACCTAAATCTGGATTTCAACATAGGAAATGATTAACAGTAAAGATATATAATTAAAACCACGTCTGAATTTCGTAATTATTATTTAGATCAATTTAGTGTTAAGGTGTCAGTTAGAACAACTAATTTGGCGTTTACTTTAATGAGGAAAGTCGAAAATAATTTCCTATTAAGAGCAGACGATTAATTGTTGTAATTAGTGATATTATCATGAATATTTCTCCTTTATGTATATTTTCACTTTTAATGATTAAATTTTCTTAACACGTTGTTTCAATAGCTCTAATAAGTTCACTTTTTGATACTTAGACAATACTAACGAATGTTTGATGTTACTTGAAAGTATGAGCTGTCAGCACAACATAACCTTATAATCGAATAAAAAAATTTATGTTTAACTAACTTTTTGTACACTTAAAATTACTTTTAACAAGCAAAAAAATATGTTTTGAATAAAGTAGTGTTTACTATATACATGAAAAAATTGCTAATTAGGACTTTGTAACTATAATATGGATTTATAAATGCAGTGTTGCTATTTTAATATTCAAAATTGATTTTCTGAGGAATATAAGGGTATATTTTTGAAACATCGCTACGTTGCTTCAGTACACATAACAACTCAATTTAGGCGCCATTGTTATTGGTGAATAATATCTTGAAGCTTGGCCGTTTAACGGCGCTTTGTGCCTTGGACAATAGACTGTATCGCCGATCATCCGATACTATATTTCTGTGCCGCACTTCCGATGAAATATGTAGTTTTCACTCTTTTATTATTATATAGTTGAGGAATAAAGTATCTGATATAAATAAATTTAAAGTTAAATATAGTGTATCTGCTAAACAATGACATGAGAGATACAATCCATAACGAATTTTAAGAGATAAATTAACTTAAAAAGCTTTTAACTGGACACTTGAGAAAAGAGAAGTTAGATTAGGATTTAATTCAGATATCCACATAAAACGTGTTGAGTAATAAAATAAAATAAAGCTAATAAAACGCTACGTCTTTGGTGAAAATTATGTACGCCATGCATCCAGTAAGTTTATCCAGTAAATAAAAAATCATGTGTCGTATCCGATGAGGATTTTGAAGGGAAAACATGATCCAGTTTGTATCAGTATGTAACACTCCCTCTGAGGATACGCCGGCGTGTGTGAGGTGGAACTGTGTCTCCCTAGCGGTTATACAGAAGGCAGACGTCGCCATATAAACATAACTTTTATTATCTTTGATATAAGACGTTAAAAACGAATAAATATGTTCGTGTGATATACGAAAAAATTCTGTTTAAACTGCTTTTTAATCATTTAAGTTATTTTAAAAGGGTTGATGGAACCTCCTTAAATGATAAATTCACGTAATTTAATGTAAAGGTCAAGATATTCCCCTGTTTTAGGTTTTAATGGTAAAACTCAATTAATACGATTAATGTTAAAAATGTATATGTTAATAATAGGTACGGTATTATTAGGTATGTTAATAATAACCTATTATGAGCCGAATGTTAAATCTTGTAGCAGACACTGCGGAGGCTGCATCAGTTTTGTGTTTGAAAGAGTCTGGACTCACAATTACTTTTTTTATTTAAAAATCTTTATTAAGTTTTCTACTGACCAAACTACCGGAAAAGTGACCAGTTATCATTCCAATGAAGTGAATAAACACGTAAATATTGTAATATTTGGATGGGAAACCTCATTATTCATAAAACATATTTATCTCATTATTTAAAAATAAGATAAAATAAAAAGATATAGGACGTAAGATATAAATGAAATATATATAATGTGTTTTTATGCTGATTAGTGTTCTAAAATTGGTTAATTGATTATATATATATATATATATATATATATATATATATATATATATATATATATATATATATATATATATATATATATATATATATATATCATTTAAAACAATGTTAGCATTAAAATCGAAATTAGAGTTTGGTTATTGCACATGACAAGTGAGTCGTAACATGTCCAGCCACTAACATAAACTGTTACTGCCTGGGGAATAAAGCATGGTAATAGTCCAACCATCTGGCGGGTAATATGTGATGAAAACTCCAAACACGTAAAGGAGAATGTACTAGCTAAACCAAGTCAATGATTTATTGTCTACAGTCTTACTGCGTACCTTTTCTTTTTATTGAAACTGAAGTAGCCATGGACTTTGGGTGAAGGACAAACAGGAAAGAACTGTTATATTATGTACATAAAGTCTTTTAGGATTTTCTTCATTACTTTTGCTTTACCTGATTAAGGTGATATTTCAGCATCGTCTAAACAAGGATAATCCGTAACTGGAGACAATAAACCTTAAGAGAGCCGATAACATTCTTTAGTATAAAGTTAAGTACAATTAGCTTGCTTGCTTGGTTTTAATATGAATTAAGAACATTATACGTAATTAATATAATAATAATAATAATAATAATAATAATAATAATAATATAATAGTGAGTCGGCGGCGCAGTTGGTAGCGCACTCGGCCTCGGAACTGTGGCAACGAAGGGTCGCAGGATCCAGACCCAAGCTTGTCGCATACTTTTAGCAGTACCGTTCATCCTTGTACTGTATCGGCTCACTCCTTGCCTTTGCTTGATAACGTCCACGCACAGATCAATAGTCTATGTGGGCGCGGCAAAGGCAAGGTGAAAAAGAGGCCGCCACCCTCTTTAAAAAAATAAAAAAATAAAAAATAAAGTTTTTATGTAAATCATTCATTTATATACACTATGTTACACCTGGATATCGCTATATAGGGCAAGTACAATTAGCTTGTTTGCATGGTTTTAAGATGAATTGAATAAGAACATTATATTTGATAAAAATAACATTGTTTTCTATAAATTTATAGATACCACGTTACACCCGGATATCGCTATATAGGGTTGAGGAAATAATAATGGTATAAATATTTAAAAAATTTCAAGATCGTCATAATGAAATAGCCTGTATTTTAGAAGACAAAAGTTACTTTTGAAATGTTACAGAAGTTGGACAGATATAACGGCCCCTGGCGCTTCAGCAAAATTTGTATATCCAACTCTTTGTTTATCTTTTAAAAAATCATAATATTATGAGCGAACGCTGATTATATAGGAAGGGCAAGTATTATCGCTTCCTCTAAAGGTGTTGTACATTTGGAACAGTTAGGAATACGATTAATTTCTCGAAATTTCGATATAAGCGTTTTATTTCCCGTAATATAAAAACGGGCATCAACAAATAATAAAACAACAACTAGCAACAAGTTTGATAGACCTTTTTTTACTTATTCCTACTTGTGAAATGTTTAAGATGAACTAAAGCCAGTAACAAGGGATGATACTGTTCCATCGAAACAACATTGAAATATACTTGTTTTAAGTATCAAAATAATTTAGTTCAATTTTTCTGCATTCTTCATTATTAATTTAAATACTTTTAATGCTAATAAAAACAAAATTATCTTTTGAATACATCATTTACATCATAATAATTAATCAATACAGATTTTTATATAAATATTTATTAAGAAGACTAAACTTAAATTATAATCACAATAGTGTTTTTTTATTTATTTTTTTTCCAATTTCTGAAATCATGATTATTATTTGTTATTTTTTTTACTAGCACATGACTCAACAGGGGGTTTGAAGGGCAATAGGGGATTCGGGTGGGTTTATGGGGTTGTCATACACGCTTTCAGGTTGGTTTGTGTGCATGAACGTAAGAATGGTCTTGGGTGAGAGAGTCTGTGTGCTTGTTGTGTGTCTGTATATGTCAGAACGAATATAAGTTTGTATTAGGTAGTGTGCATGTTATACGAATGTTAGTGTTTGTCTGTGGCTAAGAGCATCCATTGGCATGAAGAAAAATTCTTTTCAACGCAGCACTATTATATATTTATTTATTATATTATTAATTATTTTCCTCCACACAATTATAAGTTTCAGTAGTCATATCAGAATGTCATAGGATTCATGAGTTAGTTTCATTAGTAATGCCAGTCCAGTTAAGTTCTTGTCAATTTTTAGTTTATTTATTATTTAATTAAATTTTAGTCCGCCATCAAGATAGACTGATGTAGGATTCGGCCCCCGCGCACAGGTTGTACCTATGCGGGGACCTTTCTCCTTTGTTAAAATGTATTATTATGTGTGTTATATTTTTGAGAATAAAATAATTTTGACTTTGACTTTGACTTTGAATCAGAATCTTCAAAGTTATATCCTTTGCAGCGATTATACTACAGATTACTTTGGCTGTAAAACGCCCCATAGTAATCCTTTTTTTAATTGCCGGGAATATTAGGCTTCTTTTTCCCAGATTTGATACCTGAAGGTTAGTTAAACTGTAGCTTGAATGTAAAAAAAAATGTTTCACTCGCAGTTCAACATTCGAAAAACCCTGTGCACGCATGAACGCCTTGACTACATAACTCAGTTTCTCTCAGCCACAAGTCGGACTGACAGAGCGGTGGGGGGGGAGTCACGTGATTAATGGACTTGTCATGTTTTGGTCTCGGCGTTCCGGAACACGCGGTCACTTGGCCGTCAAACTTGGACCCGACTTACCTGGCCGCTTCACTTAACACTTATTTTTTGCTTCCGAAAAACCTGAGATTTTCTCGCATGTAACTCACGATATTTTTAAAAATCGCTTGATTTATTTATTTAGTCTAAGATTTTGGTTTTCTCTTGTAAAGAGTAGTAAACGGTTTTTTACGATTATAGCGTAAAATATATGTGCAACTTTATTTAGTACCTCTGAATGAATATTCTTACAAACTTGTATGACAAAAATTAACGTTCTTAAAATGATAAATATACCACCAAATAGTAAGAAACTAAGATGGTTTTAATAAACACAACATTTGCCCGTAACGATATTGCAGTTTAACTAAAGTAATTTACGATTTTCTTTATATAATTAATTGGACAAACTATGTCGGAAACATGTAAATACAACCCCAGAGATTTGCTTCCGTACATTATAACTTTCGGATTGCAGGAAATTACGAGAAGGGGAAATTATAACGTATGTGTAATCGATTTACGCAAATCAGACCAACATGCCTTGATTTGCTTTCTGATTTTCTTTGTGGTATTTTCTATTTGCCAAAGATAAAACTAATTTTAAAACTAAATCAGTATTATTACAATGCACTTAATTAATTTATTTGTTTATTGGTTGTCTTTAAGTATATGTTTTCTGTTGAATAAATTATTTATCTTTTATTTCTGAACATACCATTTTTGAAGACAAGTTTCAAACTAAATCTCAACCGTGAAAGAGAACTAATAAAATTAGTAGAGTGAGTAAACTGACCTTTTTAATCTAGAGTAGTGTGACGACAGAACAAATTGATGAAGACAAAAGCGTGGAAATAAAAATAAAATTGCTGTGGCACTATTTTATGCAAATGATAAACGTATGTGCAGATTAATAGAACTTTCGTTCGGACCAATAGCGAGTATAGAAAATTCAAATTGTAATGGATTATGAAGCCATTGCTCATGGTATTTCTCATGAAGTATGAATCCATTGCTCATGGCATTTCTCATAGTGTATGAATCCATTGCTCATGGCATTTCTCATAGAGTATGAATCCATTGCTCATGGTATTTCTCATAGAGTATGAATCCATTGCTCTTGGCATTTCTCATAGTGTATGAATCCATTGCTCATGGCATTTCTCATAGAGTATGAATCCATTGCTCATGGCATTTCTCATAGAGTATGAATCCATTGCTCATGACATTTCTCATAGAGTATGAATCCATTGCTCTTGGCATTTCTCATAGTGTATGAATCCATTGCTCATGGCATTTCTCATAGAGTATGAATCCATTGCTCATGGTATTTCTCATAGAGTATGAATCCATTGCTCATGGCATTTCTCATAGTGTATGAATCCATTGCTCATGGCATTTCTCATAGTGTATGAATCCATTGTTCATGGCATTTCTCATAGAGTATGAATCCATTGCTCATGGCATTTCTCATAAAGTATGAATCCATTGCTCTTGGCATTTCTCATAGTGTATGAATCCATTGCTCATGGCATTTCTCATAGAGTATGAATCCATTGCTCATGGCATTTCTCATATAGCATGAATCCATTGCTCATGGCATTTCTCATAGAGTATGAATCCATTGCTCATGGCATTTCTCATAGAGTATGACTCCATTGCTCATGGCATTTCTCATAGAGTATGAATCCATTGCTCATGGCATTTCTCATAGACTATGAATCCATTGCTCATGGCATTTCTCATAGAGTATGAATCCATTGCTCATGGTATTTCTCATGAAGTATGAATCCATTGCTCATGGCATTTCTCATAGAGTATGAATCCATTGCTCATGGTATTTCTCATGAAGTATGAATCCATTGCTCATGGCATTTCTCATAGACTATGAATCCATTGCTCATGGCATTTCTCATAGAGTATGAATCCATTGCTCATGGTATTTCTCATGAAGTATGAATCCATTGCTCATGGCATTTCTCATGAAGTATGAATCCATTGCTCATGGTATTTCTCATGAAGTATGAATCCATTGCTCATGGTATTTCTCATAGAGTATGAATCCATTGCTCATGGTATTTCTCATGAAGTATGAATCCATTGCTCGTGGCATTTCTCATAGAGTATGAATCCATTGCTCATGGCATTTCTCATAGAGTATGAATCCATTGCTCATGGTATTTCTCATGAAGTATGAATCCATTGCTCGTGGCATTTCTCATAGAGTATGAATCCATTGCTCATGGCATTTCTCATAGAGTATGAATCCATTGCTCATGGCATTTCTCATAGAGTATGAATCCATTGCTCATGGCATTTCTCATAGAGTATGAATCCATTGCTCATGGTATTTCTCATGAAGTATGAATCCATTGCTCATGGCATTTCTCATAGAGTATGAATCCATTGCTCATGGTATTTCTCATGAAGTATGAATCCATTGCTCATGGTATTTCTCATGAAGTATGAATCCATTGCTCGTGGCATTTCTCATAGAGTATGAATCCATTGCTCATGGCATTTCTCATAGAGTATGAATCCATTGCTCATGGCATTTCTCATAGACTATGAATCCATTGCTCATGGCATTTCTCATAGAGTATGAATCCATTGCTCATGGTATTTCTCATGAAGTATGAATCCATTGCTCATGGCATTTCTCATAGACTATGAATCCATTGCTCATGGCATTTCTCATAGAGTATGAATCCATTGCTCATGGTATTTCTCATGAAGTATGAATCCATTGCTCATGGCATTTCTCATGAAGTATGAATCCATTGCTCATGGTATTTCTCATGAAGTATGAATCCATTGCTCATGGTATTTCTCATAGAGTATGAATCCATTGCTCATGGTATTTCTCATGAAGTATGAATCCATTGCTCGTGGCATTTCTCATAGAGTATGAATCCATTGCTCATGGCATTTCTCATAGAGTATGAATCCATTGCTCATGGTATTTCTCATGAAGTATGAATCCATTGCTCGTGGCATTTCTCATAGAGTATGAATCCATTGCTCATGGCATTTCTCATAGAGTATGAATCCATTGCTCATGGCATTTCTCATAGAGTATGAATCCATTGCTCATGGCATTTCTCATAGAGTATGAATCCATTGCTCATGGTATTTCTCATGAAGTATGAATCCATTGCTCATGGCATTTCTCATAGAGTATGAATCCATTGCTCATGGTATTTCTCATGAAGTATGAATCCATTGCTCATGGTATTTCTCATGAAGTATGAATCCATTGCTCGTGGCATTTCTCATAGAGTATGAATCCATTGCTCATGGCATTTCTCATAGAGTATGAATCCATTGCTCATGGCATTTCTCATAGACTATGAATCCATTGCTCATGGCATTTCTCATAGAGTATGAATCCATTGCTCATGGATTCATGGCATTTCCTATGGAATACGAATCAATGAGAGTATTTGTGGGGGATGATATGATTAATCCTCATACGTAATTAATGATTCTTTTCTTTTTATATTATATCTAGTCTGTTTAGATGGGATGTTCATTTTCAGGTGAGCTAAAAAGGGTTCCTATCTCTGTCAAATACGTGAAGAAAAACACCATCGGCATCATTTTCCGTCTCCAATCCTACAAAAAATACTAGCGGTTGGCTTTGTTCGGTTGGGATTTCATAGTTTCAAAATAAATTAATTAGTCCGCTCTTTCTTGCTGTGCCTTTATGAGATTCCAAGCTTTTATTTGACTTTTAGAATTTAAGGGTCTATGGCATGTAGTTTTAGCTTTAGTACGAGCTACAAAAGCAATAATCTTTTACATGCATATTCAAAATGTACATTTGTCTATTTATGTTCTGTGGAAGATAAAAAGGGCTATATTTATTTTCCAAGTTTAACAAACTAAAATGCGATGGTTCATAATATGTGCGTATTGCACATATTGAACCAAACAAATTCATAGGAGAGGGGGCGACGATGTTAATGGTTGGGAACCTTCTTAAGTCTCCTCACTATGTGGAATAAATCAAAGAACAATGCAAGTCAACTGCCTGGGACAATCTCGGTAAGTCTTGGAGAAGACAATCTAATTCATCGTCGTGTGTACTGCTGCACTGTCGTTTAGTTAAAAAGCATTAATCACTTTTGCACTTGCGTTTAAATTATTCTAAGTATAATGTTAATTTAATTTCATTAAATTAAATTAATTATTAAAATACATTAATAAAATTAATTAAATTAAATTAATGCGACTAATTAAATTAATTAATTTAATTTTAATTCAATTTTATAACGTTGAAGGGAATGATATGATTTTACAATACATCGTACAATCACGGCCCAACATGAGCTGAACCAATTAAGGAAGCTGATTTAGAGAGTACATGAGTGAGTGAGTGAGTGAGTACTTAAAAAATCATGAATGAAAACAACAGAACGTTCTGTGGTGTTTTGCACAGTTCGATATGTAGAGAAATGTCGATATCAACTGCGGTACCAGTGAAATAGATTTGATTAGGAACTGGTATGTTGTCATATGAAGTAAAGGAAATTATTATCCATAAAGGACCTCAAACCACAGATGTATTTCTAAGGAAAGCATGGTTATACCATAATAAATACTAAATTAATAATAATAATTGTCATAGTAAATTGTTTTATGAGATTTTACAGAAAGAAGGTAAGGTCTGTAGATCGAAAGGGAATAGTAATTATAATAATATTGTTATACCCATGCTGCCTCCTATAAGACCTGTGGAACCAAAACTTGCGATACCAATCATAGACCCATTTCCGGTTCAAGCGAGCGCTGTTAGCCTTTTGGGTAAAAAGATAGCCTTAATTAAGTTGTCAGTAAAATGCTTTCACTGATTAGTTAAAATTGAATTTTGTCCCAGCTAGAAGTTAAAGGTTCCATTTTATTGCAGAAGCCACGATTTGTTTACATTTTCACTGAAATAACCTAACTAAAACTGTTCTCTTTTCTCTTCACACCCAGGAAATTAGGGACCTATAGTGTATCAAAGGTCCGTTATTGAAATCGATATATCAATCTGTGATAAAAAATAATATGTTCTTCCGTTATGTGGTCTATTTACTAATGGAAGACAGCTAGGTTGCCAGGCTCCATAGTCTGCATTCCTAAACTAACAGTTTAATTGAGAGCGACGCAGAATGTTACGACCACGCCCCCGCCCTCTCAGTCTGCATTCTTCAGAACCTGTAAAATTTTATAGTACCGATTTAACGTTTTCATTTACAGTTCTTATGAATGTAAAAATAAACTTTTTAATTAAATTTATAATAGGATATTTATTACTTAATGTAAAATTTGAAATTTAATTAAGGGTGAACAGTAAGAGTATTATTTTATTTATTAAACTTGTTATTCTCTGTTTTACTCTCTGTTTTATTTTATTACTTTTTTACTCACTGTTTTTTTTTTTATTAAATAAACTCAGCTGCAATAATTTATTTTGTTCGTAATTATAAAAGGATGCACTGTTAAAAAGGAATAGTGTTAAAACTAACTAGTGGCTGTAAGGAGCAAAAGCCCCTAATCACAATAGGAGAAAATCTAAATTAAAACAATCCTTCTTTACTATAGTAAAAAATGCAAAATACCTTAATAGTAAACTGGCTTTCAGATCCACCATACGTATTCTAACTAAATCAAGCACATTTTTTCAGTCAAGCAACAGCACCACATGTCTTGATGTAAACAAAACAGAATCATTCGCAATGATTTTCAAATAGTATATGTGTTGCTTTATTTTTTGTTTTCTGGTGAATTTTAAGAAATTCCAATATTTTTCCTTAGTCCCTTCAAGCATGACCTTTTATTTAAGCCCTCTCCTATCAGCCTGCAATACGCCAAACGGCCAAAATTTCGGCTCAAACATTTCCCTTAAGTATTTATACTGGGTGTCCGGATATTATGGTAAAATATTTTAGTATAAGATAATCCAGTTAATACAAGAAAAAAATTCATATAAACATAGGTCCAAAAGTGCTTCGTTTTCCGTCTGTGTGTCTGTGATTTTTACATATTTAATCATATCTCACGAACAGCTTAGCTACAAACTTCAAGCTTGGTATATAGATGACCACTATTAAGACCTATTGTTTTGAGAATTATCAAATTTCTACTTTGTACCATTTAAAAATGGCCACTGTTTGTTGTCTTCAAAGTTAAATATTTTAATAACCGTACATTTTGGAAAAATTATACAAGAGACAAAAAAGTTGTGAAATTTAATACAATTAACACTGATCTAAGATTTTGATTATCAGAAAACTAATAAGGGATAAATTTTAAATTTTCCGAATAAAAACATATAAGTCTCTGACAGTATGTTCTAAAGGACCTACGCATTTTGAGCTACATTTCCATCCCAAATCTTCAAGTATAAAAGAATTAAGTCAACTATGGTGGTGCTCAGATTACGTAAATTTATAATTTGCCAACAGGGCCATAATGTGTAGTCTCATCGTTTGGTTTTGAATCATACGGAGGCCTAAAAACGACAAACGTAACCCTTAAATAAATATTTACTTTTTAAAGCCAATTAGTTATATTATAAAATCATTTTTTATAAATCTTTAAAAATTACCAGATCTATTACAGGCATAATTTAAACATTTGTGTCTACAAAAACGCAACAGAAAAAAAATTTTGGCATATTTTGTGTCTACATATGTCGAACGAAATCACCTAATAGCAATAGTAAATAGGAAAAACTAAGACAACTCTAGGATACACGGCTCTAAAGGAAGAATGCCGATGGATTAATGATTAATGACCTCCACACTTGCCAATTACCGGACTGGGCTTGAGGAATGGTGTGCGGGCTTACACAGCTGGGTCCGGCCATCATCAGTCTTCACATGTTTATCAACCACAAAGTATATTTTCGCTGTAAAAGTTTTCTGCAGTTTCTTAGAGGTGGCTTTGAATTCCTATCTCTTAACATTGATATTTTTTCATATACATTCTAACTATATCGACTAACTCAGTTCTAGACTATCAATGGTCATTTTTTATTAGACGACTGGTCGATTGGGCTCTACAACAATAATTTTTGTCTATGGTTAGTTAGACCAGCTTATTTCGCCTTTTTCCGATCTTTTTAGGGTTTATTGAGATGATGGCTCAAATACGACTAAACATGTGTTAATAAAATACAACTATAGAAATGTTTGCTAGAGCCATCTTAACGAACACTTTTAGACCTTAGATTAAATTAATTTAGAAACCACAGCAGTTTTCATCCTTGATATGCTCTGTACTCTTATTTATACATATAATAATGCAAATAAATATCTTACTCGAAGTCAAAGTACAAATAAAATACATAGGTTTTAAGCTAGATTAAATTCGGATTAAGAAGCCCCGTCTTCCAGATTAAGGAAAGTTCAAAATAGTTAGTCCAAAACACCAAGTTCAAACGACCAGTTTCAAAGCATTGGTTTCAAATTATTTTATTTTGTTACCTGGCACTCTGAAACGATTAACACTGAAGTATTTTACTAGAAATATCTGTACTAGCTCCTCGTCATGTAATTTTAATTCTTTTTTGAGCTACTAAACTAAGGTGCAGCCATATAACTTAATATAAAAAGTATAATAATCTACATTCATTTTATCATCTCTTTGGACTTATGTTTTTATAGGAAACTTACTGATCCAAAATATCACATAAAATAAGAGCAAAATGTTTCCTTTAGCCAAAACTAAATTTAATTTATTCAGACGAAGCACAAGGGCAAACCATCAACTAGTAAGTCACAGACTGAGGCTGGGTGGCATCTTTTGGAAGCAATTATTTCCATGCAATAAAACTTGCCCAACTCAATCCCCAGTTTAAAACAATGCCTGTTTAGTTTTACAAAATCTGAAACCTAAACTTTGGCCCGTTTCAAAACTTACGTGTAACGAAAGAAATATATTGATCACTCTTTTTTACCATGAATAAACACACAATCTTGTAAGGTTTATATTTAAATCATTGTTCACAAATTAAATGTTTCGTTCTCCCTTCTTGTTTTATCGTCTTATAGAACGTTTAATGATCTTGTTAATTAATTATAGTTTTAGCTTTGATGTGTGACTTCTAAAAGCTGTTTATAAGTTTTTGTGAATAAACATAATTAAATAAATAAAAATCTTTTTCGGAAAAGCATAAACTCTTAATTGTAAGTCACTGTACATTACTTCGTTTATGAACTACGATTCTTCCTGTGTTGGGGCGAACCGTATGTGGTTTATAAGACAGTAAAGCTTTGATTAATTTGTTAGAATAATTCTATTTCTTACTGTTCTTGAAATATTTAACAAAACAACACATTAATAATTTTTTTTTTTAACTTTTGTATATTAATTCTATAAAATTTACCTAATAATAGTACACATTCGTACTCAACCTAAATAAACCAGACTAAATTAAATACATGAACATAAATAGATAGAGAATTCACTTCCCAAAATTAAATACATAGGCCTACACGTACAGTTGTATCTTTTGAGACGTAAAACTGGCCTCTTTTGAAAACTTAAACTAAGCTTAAATCGAACAAAAACACATATTGTTGAAATATGCATGGTCATACAATCTGGTCTAGATCTCAGCAAACTGATAGTCATGCTTGCGAATCTAATTCCCTACGCCTGATTGTGGCACGGCTACAACTCTCCAAAACTCCACTATTATATCCAAAATAGCAGAACTGAGACTTTAATTTCTTAATTAGGTTTAAGTGTCGCAGAATATCCAGCAGAGCTGGTCAGTGACGAAGAAGGTACTATTAAGTGTAGATATGTTATTTTTTCTGTACATATCTCTCTTTCGTAAACAATTGAGTTTATTTTATTACAGCCCATTTAGATTCAAAGAAGTTGAAACGAAGTTTTATAGTATTAATTTTTCATCCAGATCAGTTTCATTTAATGCTTTCTTTTACAAATTGAAATAATTTTCTAAACTTTGAATGTAAACATGTCTCTTCCCCCCCAAAAAAATTAAAATATATTTTAACGTGACGGATTTGTTTCTTTAAATGCTGTACTATAGAAAAAAATATTTCAATTATATCTTACTTCTCGAAATCAACAGTCCCAACATGTATCAAGTATTTTACGTTCAAGGAAAGATTAAGCTTTCGCGCTTAGTAAGCTTAACGCAAAGTTTATTGTGAGCCATGAAGTGGGTTTAATCCTGTAAAGCCATAGCTGCAGCTTATGCTATTCTCCAAAAATGTTAAAAGTGTTGGGTTTCTTGAGATAGGCAGAATGTATATATGTATAGATACATAAATATTTATTTTGTAAAATTAAATTAATAGTTATTTATATATATAATATAAAATATTTAGTTTTATTTTTTATTTATTTATCAATGTTTATATATATTAACATTTATAAAGTTTTGTATTTTTATAGGTGTATTTATTCATGATTTATTAAACATTTTATAGATCTTAATAAGAGGTCGACTTAAACTTCACACTTAAAGAAAGACGCTACCCTGTGAAGTGATGAAACGAGAATCGAACATCATTGAATTTCTTTTCTAAGTGAAATTGAAGCTATTTACCCTATTTCTAAAATAATTACAGGCCACTCCTAAAATTATAACACAAAAATGTTATCAAAGTTAATGCTGTCGATGAATTTTAGCAAACAAGAAAACTCTGTATTGCTTAACTAACGAAATGCCGGGTATGGAGGGCGGAATTGAATTGTCTAATCCAGAATAGTCCATAAATATAACCCCTTCTGGCGGCACAACTCGAGCGCCTTAATCGAATTCTCACAGCAACTTTGAGCGAAACGCCAACTACTTTCCGTCGCGGGCTAAGAAAATCTCATGATGTCAAATTTACTCATGATTATTTCACCATATGAATTAACATAATCGAAAAAACTACATCATTCTAACCCAGAAACATCTGCCTCATGTTCCTCATCCTTAGCAGGAAAGTTACTAAGCCAGAAAGTTTACTGGACTACTATTACTGGGAAACATTCAGCTGATTGCAGCAAACCGACATTTTATGAATGTATATATTTACTTCAGAGGAATGAAGTGGTTGTGGCAGCACTGTTAGCAGTAGCAAATGTTTTTGTTGATATAGATTAGGTTTGAAGAGTTGAGAAACGTAAGATTTATGAAAGGAATTGTACCTTTTCGAACGTATCTAACTTTGATGACCCTCCTTTACTGCCTGTCTCCCGTCCACGTACCTTTCATAATTTCTCTCTTTCCCCCTTCCTACCTCTTTCTTTATTTTCTGTCCCTTCGTCTTTCATTCTCTTTCCACCTCTTCCCATTCTATTCCTCCCTCTATTATCTCCTTCTTCCACCTTCCAACTCAAAAGACAAAAAGGAAAGGGAAGATTTGTCAATAATTCCTCCCACCCTCATTATATAAACGTAGTAGTTGAAAACACAATTCAATACTTTATTCGTTCCTAATTAATAAATACTCAATTTTTTTTTCACTTAGGTTGTGTAGTTGTCAGATCTCAACTTCATGTGTAACTTTATTTCCACTGTTTTTGTCAGCTAAAACCAAATTTAAATATTCCTTCCCTTTTGGATGAGATGATTTTATTTTATTTTTCATACACTTCTGAAAAATATTTTCAATCTACTGGGAAATAACTTTCTGTTGTTGAGCTTAGATTTTTGCTGCGATACATACGAGCTGAAAAAGTTTTACAATAATGGTGATTGCACGTCAGCATAAATTCTTCAAATAATAACTGCTAATAAATTATACATAAACCAAGTTATCTACAAAGGTTGATCCCAAAAAGTAATGTCTATTGAACTTTTTCCCAAAAAGGATTTATTTAGAAAGTAAAAGTAATTAACTTGTATTAAAGTGTTACACTCACATCACATTTATGATGTCTTTCATGACGTCATAAACGGTTATTTTTATATATTTAATTCAAGTTTGAAGAAAAAAGTCCGAAGAAAGTTCTCAACGTGTTTGATGCTAACTTTGGGAAATACAGGAACTAACATTCTCTGTATGACTCAAAGAAGAACATAAATCAGTTATATGTGACCATTCAAACGTTAGTGTTCCCGATGGTGTTGGTTTCAGCGCTAAAGTTTTGGTTAAAAACCCTTTCAAAATAATGACGATTTTAACTCGTAGTTGACCTTGTGACTGGCGACTGGATTAATCAAATGTTGAGGTTCCACATAAAGAATTTCAAATTTCTTGCTATTTAAGACTGTGACTGCAATAAATGTTTTACCTAATACATTAACCTTTCGTAGAATAAACAAGTCACCTTGGGATGGTAAATTTCAGACCGTGATTCATAATCTATGTAAGCTTAACAAGATAGATGAAATATAGGTTCAACATTGGATAGATACAACCTATCTGTTGTGACGACTGTCACATTCTAATCAACTGTGAATGTTTTTAACCAATATTTTAACCAATAAAAAAACCCTCCCTCTGCATAATTATGTTGTAATATTAATCAATAATTGATTTACTTATGGGTTTCGGCCAGTAAATTAATTCAGTAAATAACTGAATCAACAGTCAATTTCATTTCCTCCTCGCAACGAAATATTCCAGTGACACCAAGTGACCAGCAATACCGAGAATTCTAGCTTGACCTCGAATGACCTGTAAGAATCAGCAACACGTGCCGTCAGTCGACGGCCACTGGGCAGTGTTACAGCTTCAATTATGCACTAAGTTATCGTTGGGGTGCAGCACCGTACAGAGGGTGTAGCCTCCAAGCGGGCGCTCCGTAGCCTCGGCCGCAGCTCTTCCGACGGGCACTCAGCACGCTGAGGCAGTCAGTCCCCGTCCAGAAGCAGCCCGTTAAACACGCGTGCGCGTTGTCGCCGGTCTCTTTGTCGCGGCCCTCAGCCATGCTACGCGAGTTAAATTGCTAATTATTTTGGCCCTCTTTTTCTATTGATTTTCTATTGTGTTTTAAATTCGAAGTTGAATTGTAAGTTGAATTGTAAGTTGAATTGATTCGGTAATTTGAAATTTGAAACTATTAATAAAATTAATTCGAACCCACGTAACTTTGCGTTTCATTGCTCCCACGAAGTTAAAGTTCGGCGCAGCCAGCCAGGAGGTCAACCGTCACATTGGTGTCAGGTGTGGGGTCTTGGTGCAAGAATGCCAAGAATGTTTTCTGGAGGTAAGAAATAATATTTGCCGACTTTTTTTTGTAGTTTAAATTAATTTTCACAAGAAACTAAATTGTGATATTATGTAATTTAAATCAATAATCTAAGAGGAATAGGGTGCTATTCAAAATTAATATGATTTTTGAGTAAATAACGATATAAAATTACTTGCGTAGTATGAGTTAGAGGAGGGCTGTAATTACGACTGATATTATCTAAGAATAAATTCTGAACAAAAAAATTCGAATATCAGTTGTAGTAGTTGTGGAAAATTGAGCCTATAACAGTATACAGAATTTTGAAATTGCTATTAATTTCGGAACTTCTAATCTGAAATATTCAGAGAGCCGCCATGTTGAATTAGTTCTGCTAATTCACTGATAGAGAGAAGAGAGCGTTACCGTCGCCATTAATGGCATAATTCACCGGTAGGGGCATTAGTTGTTTTGAGTTATTTTGTTTGCTGCCAGGAAGCGTGCAAATCCAATATTAGAGTCTCTAATCTAGAGAACAATTGAATTAGCTTATGGCTGAGAGGCTGAATGAATAAATAGAAGATATTGCGAAAAATACATTGAATTTATTTAAGAGAACATTAACATACTAACCTGTTAGGATTGTAACTGGCTTATACTAAACTAAATTAGCAATTAAGGCATGAAACTAACCTTCTTGGCAAGTAATGTAATTCGCTAAGCTGAGACAGCGAACAGAAAGGCGGCTGATGTGCTATTTGAGGTTATTGGTGGCCGATTGTAATCTAGTAAAAAAAAAACCGATTGCTGTGTTAGGTATTAACTAGCACAGAAATGCGGGCAGATTGAAGTTTCTTTTGTGACACGGCCTAGTAATCTTGAAGGGCACTTGGCTCTGGACAAATCTGTAGCGAAATTCATTCACTTTGCCGATAGTTAAGTACTTTTAAGGACTATTGATTATGGCGGTTTATTGATGATTGACTATTGAACAATAACTGGGCGACGGTGAATATGCACAAAAATTAGTGATGAGGTTATGTGATGATTTATTTTCGGACGAAATGATTGAAACTCAGAATTAACAACTTAGAGGCAACGAGTGAGCGATAGTTGCGGACTTAGGGGATTCGCGAGGGTTATTGACAAAATAAATCGCGTAATTTATTTTTCCAAGATCCATTATATTTTTATAATTTACTTACAAACGCTCGGAGATAGGGCTGGTACTGAAACTTAGTGATTTAACAGCTGAACTAAGAGCGGAATAAATTCTTTAATAGCAGTTCTGGGAATCGTCTGACTATCATTGACAGTCGTTAGTAGTGGGAAAAGGAGGCTTCAGATTCACGAGGTCGGCCACAAAATCAAATCATTATTAAATCAAGTTTGAAGTGGCTTGCGGGTTGTCTGGAATATTTCTACGGAAATTCCTTGGGCATTGACTGACTCTTAGTTTCCAATGACTTAAAATATTTTGATTAAAGATAAAAAAATCGCTAACTTAGACTTTAAACTGGAAACTGATTTAAATAAAGAAAGACGGGAAGTACATTTGCAAAATAAATAGGAAACGGCCTTTAATAGAACATTTTAGTGTTTTATTTTGCGTTTTGAAACTTGAATTGAACTTGGATTTTTTTTTTAATTTCTTTTTATATATTGGAAATAACTTGGACAATTTTTGGGGAACGTAGCCGAAGGAGGTGATCGGTATAAAATTAGTAGTATATGCAAACAGCTTCTACTTCTGTCTGGAACTTAGTCGCAGTGATCAACATGTCGGCCTATCATTTGAGCAAAGCGGAAAATTCCTACGAATTGAAAATAAGGGGACAGCCGACAGAGGGGAAAGCAGATGACCTGCGTAAGCGAATAGCTCAATGCTATAGGGATAACGTACAAATAGACCAAACTGTGGTAGTGGGTTTGGACGTTGCGGAGGAATTGAGAAGTTGCAAGGCAGGATACGCGACTTTGGCAGGGCTTGTCAGGGATTACGACGGAGATGGAGGAGATTATGAGTTTCAAAGGATCACCGCGCGGTTGTGGCATTATCGCTATAGGGTCGAGCGTGTACCCTGCGACGCGAGCGAGCCTAGTTCGGTTAGGCGGGAAGACTTAAAATCCAGGTTTGACGAATTAATAAAACAGTTCGAAAGCAAGAACGCTCATGTTTCGACTGAGACCGAAGTAACGCACAGCGATACGGAAAATAAACTCGAGGCCCCTATTCCGACCGCACCTAGCGCGCCGCCAGCACCAGTCGCCCCTAAAGTGAACGCTAACCCGCCTAAGCCGATAGTGAGTTCTCCTGCCGCGGATGCAGTGACTAAGCATCTAGCATGCAATAACCCTGTTGCATCTAGCATGCCGACGTGGAGTGGTGCGCAACCTAAACCTGTCCCTGTACATAAATGGGGTCTTAAGTTCGATGGTCAATCTCAAAGCGTGGGCGCGTTTCTGCAGCGCGTGGAAGAGCTAAGACGGGCTCGTGGGATGACTACAAGGGACTTGTTCAACTCAGCCGTTGACTTGTTCTCAGGGACAGCCCTGGTATGGTACAGATCAACGATAGGCCGCATTAACGATTGGGAAAACCTGTGCGCGGATATGGAAGTCGTCTTCCAACCACCAGACCACGATATCCGGCTACAACAAGAGATCTTCAACCGGGTACAGGGTGAGACGGAATCAATTGACTTGTTTATCGCCGCGATGGAAGGTTTGTACGGGCGCATGGCAACGGTTGTCCCGGAAGAGAACCGCTTGAAACAAATCTTTCACAACCTGAGACCTCAGCTACAGGATCGACTGGCCTTATTCGATGTAACGTCGATCGAGGAGTTGCGCCGATTAGGTCGGAAGGCCGAAGCCGGGTGCTTCCGGTCTGCGGCCCCACGAAACTCAACTCAGATCGGTGAGACGCTCGAGCCAGATTTGGCCTACACCCCCGTGCGCCGCCGCCCAGCGCTGGAAGCGCAGCGGAAGGCCCCGGAGCGTAGAGTCTTTCAGGCTAGTGGTGAGAGGCAGTTGTTATGCTTCAAGTGCCAGAAAGAAGGGCATGTGTCAAGAGACTGTCCCAGTCGATCCGCGCCAAAAGACGTAGTCTGCTGGCGTTGCAATAAAAGAGGGCACGTACAACGAGACTGTCGGGTGAAGTTGAGTACCAGGGGGAACTCTGTCCGTGCGGGAAACGACGAGGGGCCCAGCGACTCCGCCCGAGCTGGGCCCCGTCAGTAGGGCGCGAGACGACCAAGAACGAGCCAAAAAGGGGAAATGAGGGAAAGCAAGGTCGTACGAGGGCTCTCCGGCAAATAGAAAAGCTAGTGAGAGTGGTGCCTGAGGTGAAGACCCTAGCCCATGAGTTGGTGGCATCGGGACAGATCGAAGATGCACAAGGGAGGGTCTTAGTCGATACAGGGGCCCAAGTGTCCCTGATTAAGAGGGGAGTTTCTTCGGCACCTATCACCAAACCGGATGTGATCTTGAGGGGTATCTCGGGCCGTACACTGAAGGTGTATGGCCGACAGGAAGTGGCAATTCGTTTGCAACCGGGGGTTGAGGTAACGGGTAACTACGTAGTCAGTAACCTGCCGAAAGGCTATCTAGCCGTGATTGGCTGCGATATATTGCAGGCCGGTGCAGGGTGCATTGATGTAGAGCAGGGTGTGCTGAGCCTAAAAGGCAAAAAGATTTGGTTGAACCGCTTAACTAAAGGCGAAAGCGAACCTAGCCCTGGTAGGCAGGCTATGGTGGCGTGCGACCGCGAGACGGATCCAGCCCCCAGCCAGTCTACTGCAGGCCGTGAGCAGCCACGCCCAAAGTATAGTACAGAGTCCTTTGTGTACTGCTGCACCGCTACCGAGGTACCTGCCCGAAGTGAGAAACTTGTTCAGGTGAAGACCAGCAAATTTATGGCCGCTACCATACAATTTGAAGGGAAGGATGTAGTAGTAGAACCCATACCACTGACTGTTCATGGGGTCTATACCGCTCGAACCCTGACTAAGGTGACGAATGGCCGTTGTTGGGTGAAAGTAGTTAACGTAAGCGCGGAAGCTTTAAACGTGAGTAGGAACACCAAGCTGGGGATACTAGATGGGGAAATAGATCAGACGGCATACGTAGTACCAAGTAGGCGGAAGGTATTGATATTGGCTGATAGCCACGGACGCGAATTAAGAGATCTGCTGGCAGCCGGGTTACCAGGGGACATTGACGTGACGGCGACATTCATGCCAAATGGCAAACTGAAACACGTGATGTCGACTTTGGCGAGTGAGGCCGAAACTATGACCGAGCGAGATAAGATTTTTGTCATCGGTGGTACGAACGACGTGAGTAAGTACGGACCATATGCACTGACATTAACTCAAGCATTCAATGCCTTGCCGAAACAATGGAAACCGGAGATTGTAGTGTTTTCAATTTTTGACCGTCATGACGTAAATTTGAAAAACGATCTCAAGGACGCGAACGACATACTAGAGTCCCTAGTGAACGACGTAGCTAAGCAAAACAGGGGTAGAATCAGTATGTATAGTGTAAATCAACAACTAACCCGGCGAATGTACACCGGGCACGGGCTACACTTGAACGAGGCCGGTAAACTTAAGATCGCCGAAAATCTGAGGACGCTTGTGCTAAAAGCGGACCATCTGCCCGACGTGAGGGTGAATCACGTTGCTAGCGCCGAAGAACCGAGCCTAGAGGTATGCCTTGAGGAGAAACTCAAACACCTCCCTCCTCACGAGAGAGATCAAGTGAAATCTACTCTCTTAGAATTTCGAAGTGCGATCGCTCACTCGGAAATTCAACCCTTGGGGTGTACTTCTGTAGTGAAGCACGTGATCCGCACGGGGGATGCGGCGCCGATTTATAAGAAAGCATACAGAGTGCCCCACCATCAGAAGCCTATTTTGGACGCTTTGATAAAGGATCAACTGGATAAGGGCATTATAGTCCCTAGTCAAAGTCCTTGGGCTTCTCCAGTGGTCCTGGTCCCTAAGAAATCCCCTGATGGAACCCCTAGGTTCAGGTTCTGTGTAGATTTTCGAGGCATAAACGCTGTCACTACCCCAGATGTCTACCCCCTCCCTAACATCACAGAGACACTTGATTCCCTGGGAGGATGCCAGATATTTTCAACCTTAGATTTACGTTCAGGGTACCATCAGATAGAGGTCGATGAAGAGAGTCGCCCGAAGACCGCGTTCAATGTCCCTGGAGGACACTTTGAGTATCAGCGCCTACCGTTTGGGCTGAATACGGCTCCAGCGACATTTCAGCGTTTAATGGACGCCGTATTAGCGGGGCTGAAAGGAGAAAGATGTCTTGTCTATCTAGACGACATCATCGTGTTTTCGCGAGATTTGGAATCTCATTTGGAGACTCTAAGAGAGGTAATGACCAAATTAAAAGAGGCTAATCTCACCGTGCAACTGAGCAAATGTAACTTTGTGGTCGAAGAAGTGAATTACTTGGGTCACGTGATCACCAGAAGGGGGGTTGAGCCGGATCCGAAGAAAATCGAAGCGGTGCGTGACTTCCCTGTACCTAAAACAGTTACGGAAGTGCGATCTTTTCTTGGTCTCGCCGGGTTTTACCGCAGGTTCATAGAAGGCTTCGCTGAAATCGGTAAGCCTCTATTTGAGTTGACCAAGAAGGGGAGATCATTCGTTTGGACGACCGCTTGTCAGGAATCTTTCGACTCCCTGAAGCAAAAATTGATCACAGCCCCTGTGCTGGTCTACCCGGACTTTAGAAAACCCTTCATCTTGGCCACGGACGCCTCTACGGTCGCCTTGGGCGCTGTGTTGTCCCAGGAGGTAAATGGCGAGGAGCACCCAGTAGCGTACTGCTCGCGAACCTTATTCCCAGCCGAGAAGAATTACTCGACCACTGAGCTCGAGCTTCTCAGTTTGGTCTGGAGCACCAAGTACTTTCGGTGTTACCTACTGGGACGCCCTTTCAAGGTCATTACTGATCATGCGGCCCTGAAGTGGATGCTGTCCTTAAAGGACCCAAGTAGTCGTCTGCTGCGGTGGTCGTTGAGGTTGGCCGAATTCGATTTCGAGGTGTGCCACCGCGCTGGAAAGAAGCACACAAATGCTGATTGTCTTAGCCGAGCCGTGCGAGCTGTCAAGCGGGACGTGCTCCCGATCATTGATCTCGTCACGCTGCGCGAACATCAGCAGAAGGACGCCCATGTGCAAGACCTCCGAGCAGGGAAAAGCTTTAAGATGAGCCCGGAGAAGATCCTGTACAGACAGGCTGGTGGGGAACGTAAAATCGTAGTTCCCGCTGCCTTGGTGCCGGAAGTAATCCGACTGAACCATGACCTTCCTACCACCGGGCTAGCTGGGGTAGCAAAAACACTGCAGAGAGTGAAAGAGAAGTTCTGGTGGAAGGGTATGGACAAAGACGTGCTAGACTACGTACAATCTTGTCGAAGCTGCAGCCAGCGGTCTAACTCTGGAAAAACCAAAGCACCGCTGGGGGAAATTTTTAACGAGCCTCGTGAACCGTTCGAGGTTATAGCGGCTGACATTGTAGGTCCCCTGCCCCGAAGCTCGTCTCAGAATGTTTACATTCTGTCTATTATGGACCATTTCTCAAGGTATTGTGAGTTTATTCCCTTACCTGATCAGACGGCCGAGAGCGTTGCTCGAGCCCTGGTCCAGAGGGTAATCACTAAGTTTGGCATACCCAAGGCACTCGTGACCGATCAAGGAGCGAACTTTACATCCGAACTAATCAAACACCTGTGTCGGTTTCTGCATGTCCGTAAAATCCAAACCACCGGGTTCCATCCACAAAGTAACGGCCGTTTGGAGAGGGTTCATGCGACCATTGCAAAAATGTTAAGTCATTTTGTAAATCGTAATCAGACAGACTGGGACGAGTATCTACCCTACATCACGATGGCCTACAACTCTCAAGGCCACGAGAGCACAGGTTACTCCCCGTATGAGCTCGTTTTTGGAAGGAAAATGGTGGTCCCGCTTGAGGCGGACCTGACCATCACGGAGGAAACGGATATCTTCGATAATCATATTGAAACTTTGCGAGAGAGGTTGCGTAGAGCCTATGAGATAGCTGCAGATCGTAAAGCACGTGCTCGTGGGCGGAATGAGCGGCAGTATAACGCCAAGGCAAAGCTCAAGGAGTACACAGAGGGGCAACTCGTTCTGTTACACGTCCCCAGTGTAGGGCGCCACAGAGTGAAAAAGCTATCAAAACTGTGGAAGGGTCCATACCCTATCGTAAAGGTGGTAACACCGCTGACGGTTGTGTTGAGAATCAGGAGACGAGAGGTTACTGTTCATGTAAACAGAATAAAACCTTATCCGCAACGCGTCTTGCCCAAGGTGCAAGTACCCGAAAGTGCGGAAGAGACCGAAGAGTCGGAGGTAGATAAACAAGAGCCGGAGGAAGAGCGGGAAGATGACCCTCGAGAGGCTCCAGATGCCCAAATGACGGCGGAAGGACCCTCAGGTGTCACAAGACCCCAGAGACACCGGAAACCACCCACGAGGTTGGGTTGGGAATCCGAGTAAATGAGGTAATGGGTATAACACTTTGCGAATAGCGAGAAAGACGGAAGGGGGATTCCAGGGATTCTAGAATAAGTAAAATCTATGGGGGTGAAAATCGGAAGCTTGAGGCTTGATAGAAAACGTAGCGCGGGGCGTGAGAATTAAATATAAGGATTTAAATTATGAGATGTAAACATGATTTGCTTGTTGTAGGGCTACTGTGTATTTTCACGTTGTGCGGAGGGGTTCTGAGCTACCACCAGGGAGTGATATACGAACGGGAGGGAGACCTTCTGCTTACGGACAGCCGATGGACCATAGTTCTCCAGTACAACTTGACGGAGGTAGAGGTAGAAAACCAAAACCTCAGTGTGGTATTGCAACAGATAAAAGGTCAGTATGATTCCTTTTTCAAGGAACTCCTCACCACGAAGCCGATCCACGTAAACTCTCCCATTCCAGCCCTGGAGACAGGATTCCAATTTGAATACCGTAGCCTGCAACAGATGGTAAGTGAATATGTAGGTAAGGCGAGTGACTTGGTCACCCTCCTTCCTCAGAGGAGGCAAAAACGAGGTTTGATCGACGCTGGTGGCCATGTACTCAAATTTCTATTTGGAACGATGGATAGTAAAGATTTGGAAAATATTAATATTAATCTAGATGCTATGGCTCAGGAGACTGATGAGGTGTATCATAATACCAGGGAACAACTTTCAGTGCTAGGAGATATGCAATCAGAATTGACAGAACATTCTAAAGCGATTAATCAGGTAATTGTAACTCTAAGAGAATATCATAAAGTAATGCATGAGAATATGAAGGAAAATTTTGCCATAGGACAAATGGTAGCAAGTCAAATCAGAACACTTTTTCAGTATTTAAAGTTAACTACGGCACTGTCCGAAATAAAGGATGCTATTGAATTAGGTATGCAAAGAATGAACCGTTTCCACCAAGCTTTGGAGGACTTGGCTGCAGGAAGGGTAAGTACCAATCTCTTATCTCCCCACCAATACCTAGGGATCCTGAGAAGTGTTGAGGGAGTAATCCCCCCACCTGCCAAGCTCTTCACTAAGGTAACCTTGGAAGATTTGCACTCCTTTTACAAACTCGCTACTGTAGAGTCGTATGTATCTGAATCCCAGCTGAGAGTTCTGATTGCATTACCTCTCAAAATTGATAACGAAATTTTTGACATATATAATGTTGTTCCATATCCAGTATTTGACCATACTCTGCAGAGGTGGGTCAGATGGGAAATTGAAAATCAAAAGTTGTTGATCAGTAAGGATAGGCAAACTTACATCACTATTGAACCGGCAGAGTATGCCAGAAGCTGTAAAATTGGTAAAGTAACTATTTGCCCCCCCCTGAATGTTCTAACTAATGTACATCAGAGATCAACATGTGTAGTTGAGTTGCTTGTGAAAGATGAAATCACCCTTTGTAGTAGGAAGCTGATAAAAGGACTGGAGTCTCCCGTGCTGGTGAGAACACCCATTCGCTGGGTGTATAGCACCTCGCAAGAGAGCAAAGTGGTTCTGAACTGCATCGGCTTTCGAGCTGGTCTGAATGTAAGCACAGTTACCTTAAAGGGAGTAGGAGAGATCCCAAACCGAGATAGGTGTGACCTGATTGCTAACGGGTATAAGGTGCCTGCCCGCGTTCGCGGCAGCTCCGAGTACGCCGGAAGCATAGGAGAAATAACGTTCCCAGAAGTGGATGGACTGTTTAGTCCGGAGGAACAGGATTTGATGAGAAAAGATGTTAATGACACTCTCAATGTCCTGCAAAGTCTTGATGACCAGCTGGGCACTCTGAGCGTGAAGGAGTACTCGGTTGAGAGTGCTATACTTCACCTCAAGTCCCACCGGTACAAGATGCATATTAGGGAAGTCGCTTTATATAAAGGACTCCCAGTTACCTTGTTGTTAATCACAGTTACTGTATTGTTGATTAGATGGAGGGTACGAGGGTGTTTGCTGCTCCCGGTCGGTGTGCTGTTCTGCCGCAAACTGTGCGCTGCTCGAGCAGACCGACGGACTCGAGACGTGGAGGCGGATGGTGACTCTGTCCCTCTGCCGACCAGGAAAACCGCTATCCCTCCTGCTATGACAAAAGAGACGAGCGACTTTCAACACGAATGCAATTGCACTAAAGACGTCGGAACGAGTTCAGACAACTATTGACACCTAATCAGGGATCCCTGGACGCTTGTGAGTGATTTTATTAAATTTATTTTTCGTCTCTGGAATCAAGAATCGTTCGGTCGTGAAGGGACTCCGGTTGTGTTCGCAATAGGGCGCACCCAGAACTTTGGCAAAAAGATAGTTGGTAGGGTCATGACCCCTGTGCGACGAGGGACCTCTAAGGGTAACACTAGGAGAGAGTAGCGACCGAAGATCTTGTATGGGTAGATGTTAAAATATAAAAAAAAAACTTTTTATTGTTAGGTTTAAGAAATTTGAAGTTTGGGTGAAATGTTCTGTTATTGTTAGATTAGGGCGTCTGAGGCTAAGATAGGCGGTTGCCGGTGTACTTAGTACAAAGACCTACAAAGAGTGTACCTACAAAGAGCTTCTGTTTTTTCTTTTTTTGTATCTCTTTAGGGCTACCAAGAATGGTATCGATAAGTGGGGCCTCAGAGGCCACACAATATGTAGGTCAGAGTTCTATTGTATTAGGTTAGACGTGCTCGTAAAAGATTCATGGGCCACTAAGAGGAGACTTGGCAAAAAGGGGAAACTACCCTAACTCAGCAAAACAGAGTGGGGCAGCAAAATTTCTGGGAATAGATAGGAAATAGTAACAAGAAGCGACGTTGGTTTGGACTGGCTGAACGGGAAGGTTATGCCGGCAAAATCCGACTAACCTCCTAACACCTCATATCCTACCCTTCAAAAAAAAAAAAAAAAAAAACTGGACCGTGACTCCACTCAAACCAGCGATAGTAATATAATTAATTATTGGATAAAAGGGAGGGGATAGAAATACAACCAGGGGTGAAGCTACAAGCGTAGCAAGAGATAAAGAAAAGTAGTGGAGACAGCATACTCAGGGAGGAGGGAGTCGACACCTTCGACCTGAGTCCTTAGTGGCCAATGAACATGAGTGTTTTGTAAGTTTCAATTGTCTTTTTATTGTTAGGTTTAGTTTCTTTTATTTGTTTTGTTTTTTGTTTTACTTCAATAAAGAGGTAGGTTTTACTTACTACAGTAAGTAGGTCGGGATGGTGCTGCGACACCGCAGGAGGAGATCGCGCCGACGCAAATAACCTAAGAAACTACAGGTCTTGTAGACCGTAGGGGTTGCCGACGCCTGTCATGCCGAATCTTGACATGACAGGCGTGGATTGTCGAAAGGGCACTTAGCGATTGAGTGGCGCCTAAGAATTATCATTGTAGTGTTAGTACCTAAGTGGGTGTTACATGTAGACCCAATGATATGTCGGGTAATTCATGTTTTTAGTTGTTTTGGTATTGGTGAAAAGCCAGAGCAGTTTAGGCCTCGTTGCTCCGCAGGGGTGACATAGCTCCGCCGGCCCCAAGTGAAAGGCTACCCAAGCTTAACTTCGGTAGACGAGTAGCGTTCAAAATTACATCTCAATGCCAATCATCACCTCGTTATGCGCCATGATTTAATTCAAATTGTAAAGCGTAGGTGCACTATTCAAAATTTCTGATCAAAATTAACAATTCCATTAGCACTGGAAAACTTGCAATGAGATGCCTAACTGCTAGTACTGGAGGCGTTTGTTTTGTAGCCAATAATATTGTATTAGGAACTAAGTTGAATGGATTTTTTTTTAGTTTATCCCTCTGGGGGATGTTCTTTTGTTGTCGTTTGTTAATATATTCTCATCTGAACTTTGTAATATGAAATTTTATATGTGTATTTTATGGTCGCCATAAGTAATTGGTAAATTGCAATGCGTAAATTTTGAGAAATAAGCTCAAATTTGGATGTTTCTTAGATAGTTTTAATGCTTTATTGTAGATTTATTGTAGTAAGACTGGTTGAAACGATGTCGTTGATGTAAGACGAAGGTGTAAGCCGGGTCATCGATGGTAACTATCAATTGTAAAGGGCCAATGCTGTAGGGAACGTAATATAAATGAATTGTGAAGCGAGAAAGAGACCAAGGCGCTATCTTTGTAACTCAAAGGAAAGAAACCGGGGCGAATAATGAAAACGTGGCATGCACAGTACCAACGCACATTTACGGGAATTGGTGAGTCACTTGGGTGAGCTGGATGTTTATAACCTTCCCACACCTGACATCCTGATGACTGTATTGCAGGAGAGAGTGGCCGAATACCTGAGGCAGGAGCGTAAGACCCTCATGCTGGGGCAGCATGAACTAGAGGTGGGGGGAGTGTGACGACTGTCACATTCTAATCAACTGTGAATGTTTTTAACCAATATTTTAACCAATAAAAAAACCCTCCCTCTGCATAATTATGTTGTAATATTAATCAATAATTGATTTACTTATGGGTTTCGGCCAGTAAATTAATTCAGTAAATAACTGAATCAACAGTCAATTTCATTTCCTCCTCGCAACGAAATATTCCAGTGACACCAAGTGACCAGCAATACCGAGAATTCTAGCTTGACCTCGAATGACCTGTAAGAATCAGCAACACGTGCCGTCAGTCGACGGCCACTGGGCAGTGTTACAGCTTCAATTATGCACTAAGTTATCGTTGGGGTGCAGCACCGTACAGAGGGTGTAGCCTCCAAGCGGGCGCTCCGTAGCCTCGGCCGCAGCTCTTCCGACGGGCACTCAGCACGCTGAGGCAGTCAGTCCCCGTCCAGAAGCAGCCCGTTAAACACGCGTGCGCGTTGTCGCCGGTCTCTTTGTCGCGGCCCTCAGCCATGCTACGCGAGTTAAATTGCTAATTATTTTGGCCCTCTTTTTCTATTGATTTTCTATTGTGTTTTAAATTCGAAGTTGAATTGTAAGTTGAATTGTAAGTTGAATTGATTCGGTAATTTGAAATTTGAAACTATTAATAAAATTAATTCGAACCCACGTAACTTTGCGTTTCATTGCTCCCACGAAGTTAAAGTTCGGCGCAGCCAGCCAGGAGGTCAACCGTCACACTGTATCATACCGTACATTTTTGTTTTGCTATGATCTTTTTTATGTCTTAAACTGAGTAAAAATAATAAACAATTATCCACTTTATCCGAGTTATTGTCACCAGGTAATGAAATATTTTTTGCTACTCGAACTCTCTCTACGATATCATAGTTATGTTAAGGTTGTGCGAGCATCGTTAGGGACAAACTATGCCACCAGGGAGCAGGGCAGTTTGTTGTTTTCCTCAACTTTGGATCAGCAAATGTGACAGGGATGTGTGGTATAAACGATGAGGTAGCATTCTTTTGTCGAATTCTGGAATTCTGCTAGTAAAATTACGTAGGTACTTAGTTCAGGTCTACGTGCATCATTCTAAAAATAATTTTGAAAGATTAAAATTTAATGTTTTAATAGATTAAATGGTATTTACTGGTCTTCAAAATGACGTAGCTTTTGAAGCATTGATACTTAGGCCTGTAATTAGTCAGAAAATTTTTTTTCTACTTTCGGCAAAGGTTTTTCTACTTTTGAATCTCCTTGATGTTAGGTTGAAAAGACTTATTAATCATTAATAATTCCCACCTGAAGGATCTGAAGGTCAAACTGCTTTCCCGTGAATGATGTACGAAAAATGGGAATTTTTCGTATTGTTTTTATCTTTAACGTCAGTTTTTACATAGAAAAATGTATTTTAATGCCTTGGCACCACCTCATCGTAGTCAATCAACATGAATGAAGAAGATTCATAAAAATTATCGACTACGTGACCTTTAACCCCTACGACGTCAGCTTCGAAAAAAGTGCGTTTTCATTAATTTTTCATCTCATATCAATCTGCCCAAAGAGTTAAAGACCACAAGAAATAAACGTTTCCCCTTCTAATTGAAGCTGGTTGTTTTATAGAGTCGTCGCTCCCCCAACAATTAAACACCAAATGGCCCTCTCCCCCCCTCCACAACGCCATCAACTCATGAGATTGTCCTTTGCTTTTATTTAAACTTGGCCAAAAGTCTTAGGATTTTACAACTTGAGATTCGCTCTTAGCCAGTTTTTCAAGCAAAATTTATAAAATCTCTATGATAATACAAATAAAAACTTCATGGTGGATCATAAAAAGCTTTGAATTCATGACACCGTGCTTATTTATGCCGGATTTGTTTAAAATAAAATATTTTGTCAATTATTTTTCAATCATAATGAATTAAATTTAATCTAAAAATTCAAAGTAGAAAAAATGAATATGTATAGCTTATTATAATTGCATCATATTAAACCATATCTTTCTTAACAAGTTATTAAATCAATAGGATTTAAAGTACATTTCCTCTCCACAGTTTTCATAGCATAAATCAGCCTAAATTAAATAATTATTTTTTAAGTGCTTTGTTCTGATTATTAACACTTAAACCTGATTAATAACATCAGCAAAAAATTGGAGGGTTGTAAAAATTGAGCCATTCTTTATCCGTGTACTGAAAGTCCTTAAAGAAGCAATGAAAGTAATCAGAAGGATGTTGACATATTTTTTCTTATTTATAAAAATTATAGTTTTGTTTTAGGAACATCAACATGGTAAAAAATAAAAAAGTTCCAAAAATGCATACTTTTTAATTGTGAGAGCTTAAAATATTTTATGGGATTTCATTTTTTTACAGATTGGTTGTGGTGAATAGATTGCCACATAGTAAGAAACTAAAATGGTTTTAATAAACACAACATTTGCCCATAACGATATTCCAGTCTTACTAAGGTAATTTACAGTTTTCTCGATGTAATTAATAGATCAAACTATGTTTGAAACATGAAAATACAACCTCAGAGATTGGCTTCCGTACATTATAACTTTCGGATTGCAGGAAATTACGAGAAGGGGAAATTATAACTTATGTGTAATCGATTTACGCAAATCAGACCAGCATGCCTTGATTTTATTTCTGATTTTCTTTGTGGCATTTTCTATTTGTCACAGATAAAACTAATTTTAAAAATAAATCACAATGCACACAATGCACTTAATTATTTTATATTTTCATTGGTTGCCTATAAGTATACATTATTGTTTGAATTAAATTATTTCTCTTTTACTTCTGAACGTACCATTTTTGAAGACAAGTTTCAGATTAAACTACAACCGAACCTAATAAAATTAGTAGAATAAGTGAACTAGCCTTTATAAATTGAGACCAGTATGAGTAAAGCGCTGAAACAAAAATAATAATAAAATTGCTGTTGCGCCATTTGCTGCAAATTATAAACATATGCACAGATGAATGCAACTTTCGTTTGCACCAATGGCGAGTACAGAAAATTTTAATTTTAATTTTTTAATGCTCATGGTACTTCTGATGGACTATGATTCCATGAGAGTTATTTGACTTTAAGAATTTTAGGGTCTAATGCATGTAGTTTTAGCTGCAGTACGCGCTATCCCAGCACTCTTGTTTTACATATATGAAATTTATATTCGTCTATTTATGTATTGTGGGAGATAAAAAGGACTTTATTTATTTTCCAAGTTTGACAAACTAAGATGCGATAATGCATATGTGCGTAGAGTCAAAGAGGGCGACGATGTCAACGGTTGGGAACCTTCTTAAGTCTCCTCACAATGTGGGATAAATCAAAGAACAATGCAAGTCAACTGCCTGGGACAATGTCGGTAAGTCTTGGAGAAGACAATCTAATTCATCGTCGTGTATACTGGTTTCGTTTGGTGAAAAAGCGTCAATCACTTTTGCACTTGCGTTTAAATAAATCAAAGTATATCCTTAATTTGATTTAATTTTACTAAATTAAATTAAATTAATTAATTAATTACATTACATTAATAAAATTAGTTAAATTAAATTAATTTGATTAATTAAATTAACTAATTTAATTTTATAGCTGTGAAGTGAATAATATGATTTTAAAATACATTATACAATCACGGCCCAACACGGGCTGAACCAATTAAGGAAGCTGATTTAGAGAGTACATGAGTGAGTGAGTACTTAAAAAATCATGAATGAAAACAACTAAATATTCTGTGGTGTTTTGCATAGTTCGATATGTAGAGAAATGTCGATATCAACTGCGGTACCAGTGAAATAGATTTGATTAGGAACTGGTATGTTGTCATATATAGTAAAGGAAATTATTATCCATAAAGGACCTCAAACCACAGATGTATTTCTAAGGAAAGCATGGTTATACCATAATAAATACAAAATTAATAATAATAATTGTCATAGTAAATTGTTTTATGAGATTTTACAGAAAGTAGGTAATGTCTGAAGATTAAAAGGGAATAGTAATTATAATAATATTGTTATACCCATGCTGCCTCCTATAAGACCTGTGGAACCAAAACTTGCGACATCAATTATAGACCCATTTCTGGTTTCAAGCAAGCTCTTTTGCCTTTTGGGTAAAAAGATAGCCTTAAGTAAGGTGTCAGTAAAATGTTATCACTGATTGGTCAAAATTGATTTTTGTCCCAGCAAGAAGTTATAGGTTTCCGTTTTATTGCAGAAGCCACGATTTGTTTACATTTCACTGAAATAATGTAACTGAAACTGTTATTATTTTGAAGTTCTATTATTCTTCTTTTCTCTTTTCTCTTCACACCCAGGAATTTCGGGACCTATATTGTATCAAAGATCCGTTATTGAAATCGATATATCAATCTGTAATAGAAAATTAATATGCTCTTCCGTTATATGTTCTATTTGCTAATAGAAGACAGCTAGTTTGCCAGGCTCCACAGTCTGCATTCCTAAGCTAACAGTTTGATTGAGAGCGACGCAGAATGTTACGACTATGCCCCCGCCCTCTCAGTCTGCATTCTTCAGAACCTGTAAAATTTTATAGTACCGATTTAACGTTTTCATTTACAGTTCTTATGAATGTAAAAATAAACTTTTTAATTAAATTTATAATAGGATATTTATTACTTAATGTAAAATTTGAAATTTAATTAAGGGTGAACAGTAAGAGTATTATTTTATTTATTAAACTTTTTATTCTCTGTTTTACTCTCTGTTTTATTTTATTACTTTTTTACTCACTGTTTTTTTTTTATTAAATAAACTCAGCTGCAATAATTTATTTTGTTCGTAATTATAAAAGGATGCACTGTTAAAAAGGAATAGTGTTAAAACTAACTAGTGGCTGTAAGGAGCAAAAGCCCCTAATCACAATAGGAAAAAATCTAAATTAAAACAATCCTTCTTTACTATAGTAAAAAATGCAAAATACCTTAATAGTAAACTGGCTTTCAGATCCACCATACGTATTCTAACTAAATCAAGCACATTTTTTCAGTCAAGCAACAGCACCACATGTCTTGATGTAAACAAAACAGAATCATTCGCAATGATTTTCAAATAGTATATGTGTTGCTTTATTTTTTGTTTTCTGATGAATTTTAAGAAATTCCAATATTTTTCCTTAGTCCCTTCCAGCATGACCTTTTATTTAAGCCCTCTCCTATCAGCCTGCAATACGCCAAACGGCCAAAATTTCGGCTCAAACATTTCCCTTAAGTATTTATACTGGGTGTCCAGATATTATGGTAGAATATTTTAGTATAAGATAATCCAGTTAATACAAGAAAAAAAATTCATATAAACATAGGTCCAAAAGTGCTTCGTTTTCCGTCTGTGTGTCTGTGATTTTTACATATTTAATCATATCTCACGAACAGCTTAGCTACAAACTTCAAACTTGGTATATGGATGACCACTATTAAGACCTATTGTTTTGAGAATTATCAAATTTCTACTTTGTACCATTTAAAAATGACCACTGTTTGTTGTTTTCAAAGCTAAATATCTTAATAACCGTAAATTTTGGAAAAATTATACAAAAGACAAAAAAGTTGTGAAATTTAATACAATTAACGCTGATCTAAGATTATGATTATCAGACAACTAATAAGGGATAAATTTTAAATTTTCCGAATAAAAACATGCAAATCTCTGATAGTATGTTCTAAAGGACCTACGCATTTTGAGCTACAGTTCCATGCAAAATCTTCATGTTTAAAAAAATTAAGTAAAATACGGTGGTGCTCAGATTACGTAAATTTATAATTTACCAACAGGGTCATAATGTGTAGTCTCATCGTTTGGTTTTGAATCATACGGAGGCCTAAAACGACAAACGTAACCCTTGAATAAATATTTACTTTTTAAAGCCAATTAGTTATATTCTAAAATCATGTTTTTATAAATCTTTGAAAATCACCAGATCTATTACATACATAATGTGTACATATGTGTCTACATATGTCGGACGAAATCACCTAATAACAATAATAAATAGGAAAATAATAATAATAATAATCTTTATTTCTGAAGGACAAATTAACAATTTGCATAGCAAGTGTCAACAATTACAGTATAAAAATAAAATACAACAGGTTTTTAAAAAAACTAGGTACCAGCCGGATCACATGATTTAAAGGATTAAAAAAATAAGACATCTCTAGGATACACGGCTCTAAAGGAAGAATGTCGATGGATTAATGATTAATGACCTCCACACTTGCCAATTACCGGACTGGGCTTGAGGAATGGTGCGCGGGCTTACACAGCTGGGCCCGGCCATCATCAGTCTTCACATGTTTATCAACCGCAAAGTCTATTTTCGCTGTAAAAGTTTTCTGCAGTTTCTTAGAAGTGGATTTGAATTCCTATATCTTAACATTGTTATTATTTCATATACATTCTAACTATATCGATTAACTCAGTTCTAGACTATCAATGGTCATTTTTTATTAGACGACTGGTCGATTGGTCTCTACAACAATAATTTTTCTCTATGGTTAGTTAGACCAGCTTATTTCGCCTTTTTCCGATCTTCGTAGGGTTTATTGAGATGATGGCTCAAATAAGACTAAACTTGTGTTAGTAAAATACAACTATAGAAATGTTTGCTAGAGCCATCTTAAGGAACACTTTTAGACCTTAGATTAAATTAATTTAGAAACCACAACAGTTTTCATCCTTGATATGCTCTTTACTCTTATTTATACGTATAATAATGCAAATAAATATCTTACTCGAAGTCAAAATACAAATTAAATACATAGGTTTTAAGCTAGATTAAATTCGGATTAAGAAGCCCCGTTTTCCAGATTAAGAAAAGTTCAAAATAGTTAGTCCAAAACACCAAGTTCAAACGACCAGTTTCAAAGCATTGGTTTCAAATTATTCTATTTTGTTACCTGGCACTCTGAAACGATTAACACTGAAGTATTTTAATAGAAATATCCGTACTAGCTCCTCGTCATGTAATTTTAATTCTTTTTTGAGCTACTAAACTAAGCTGCAGCCATATAACTTAATATAAAAAGTATAATAATCTACATTCATTTTATCATCTCTTTGGGTTTATGTTTTTATAAGAAACTACCAAATATCCAAAATATCACATAAAATAAGAGCAAAATATTTCCTTTAGCCAAAACTAAATTTAATTTATTTAGACGAAGCACAAGGACAAACCATAAACTAGTAAGTCACAAGCTAAGGCTGGGTGGCATCTTTTGGAAGTAATTATTTCCATGCAATAAAACTTGCCCAACTCAATCCCCAGTTTAAAACAATGCCTGTTTAGTTTTACAAATTCTGAAGCCTAAACTTTGGCCCGTTTCAAAACTTACTTGTAACGAAAAAAATATATTGATCACTCTTTTTTACCATGAATAAACACACAATTTTGTAAGGTTTATATTGACATTATTGTTCGCAAATTAAATGTTTCGTTCTCCCTTCTTGTTTTAACGTCTTCTAAAAACGTTTAATAATATTGTTAATTAAAGTTTTAGCTATAATGTATGACTTCTAAAAGCTGCTTATAAAGTTTTAGTAACTAAAAACAATTAAATAAAGAAACAATCTTTTTGGGAAAAGCATAAACTCTTAATGGCAAGTCACTGTAAATTACTTCGTTTATGAACTACGATTTTTCCTGTGTTGGGGCGGACCGTATGCGGTTTATAAACCATTAAAGCTTTGCTTAATTTGTTCGAATAACCCTATTTTTTACTGTTCTTGAAATATTTAATAAAACAACACATTAATATTTTTTAACTTTTGCATATCAATTCTATAAAATTTACCTCATATTAAATAGTACACATTTGATAAATAATATAATGAGAATTCGTACAAAAATATATACTCAACCTAAATGAACCAAACTAAATTAAATACATGAACATAAATATATAGTGAATTCACTTCCCAAAATTAAATACATATGCCTACACATAAAGCTATATCTTTTGAGACATAATACTGGCCTCTTTTGAAAACTTAAACTTAAAGCGAACAAAAACATATATCGTTGAAATATGCATGGTCATACAATCTGTTCTAGATCCCAGCAAACTGACAGTAATGCTTGCGAATATAATTCCCTACGCCTGATTGTGACACGGCTACAACTGTCAAAAATTACACTATTATTTTTAATTTAATTTATTATTTTTATTAATTAATTTATTATTTAATTAATTAATTTAATTATTTAATTAATTAATTTAATTATTAATTAATTTAATTCATTTTAAATTGATTTAATTTAATATATATGTCCAAAAGAGCGGAACTGAGACTTTAATTTGTTAATTAGGTTTAAGTGATGCAGAATATCCAGCAGAGCTGGTCAGTGACGAAGGGTAAAATAAATGTGTAGATATGTTACTTTTTATGAACATATATATCTGTTTCGTAAACAATTGAGTTTATTTTATTACAGTCCATTTAGATTCAAAGAAGTTGAAATTAAGTTTATAATATTAATTTTTCATCCAGATCGATTTCATTTAATGCTTTCTTTTACAAATTGAACTGATTTTCTAAACTTTGAATGCAAATAAAATGCTGTTAACACTCTAATCTGATCCACTAAAACCGAGGTATCTAAAATAAAATACATACTCTACCTTTGCACAGGTATGCTTCAGGGGTTCTACTTAAAATTACCATTTCACGACTGTCACGAATTATCCATGCTTAATAAAGAGCACATGTCCCCCTCCCCCCCCCAAAAATCTAAAAAATATTTTAACGTGACGTATTTGTTTCTTTATATGCTGTACTATAGAAAAAATATTTCAGTTATACCTTACTTCTTGAAATCAACAGTCCCAACATGTATCACGTATTTTACGTTCAAGGAAAGATTAAGCTTTCGCGCTTAGTAAGCTTAACGCAAAATTTATTGTGAGTCATGAAGAGGATTTAATCCTATAAAGCCATGGCTGTGGCTTATGCTATTCCCTAAAATAGTAATAAGTTTTGGGATTCCTAAGATAGTCAGAATACTTATATTTTTATGGATACATAAATATTTATTTTGTAATATTTATTCATATGTACAATATAAAATATATACTTTTAATTTATATTTTTAATCAAATAAAATATTTATATATTGTCATATTTATAAAGTTTTATATTTTTTATAGGTAGTATATTTATTTATCATTCATTAAAAACTTTACAGATATTCATATGAAGTCGACTCTAGGCAATGAGAATAAACTACACACTTAAATAGGCTCTGTGAAACTAGAATCGAACCGGTAACCTTATTAGACAAGTTCTATCTGCCATCATTCAATTAGGTATTTAGAGCATAAAGCAAGTTTGTTAATCATCACTTTCAAATTTAAATTACATTAAATAGAAGCACATTGAATGACATTTTGCACAAAAATGATATTATTTGGCGTTTTATTTCACACTTCTGATAGCTCAGTGTCATATTAGCTCTTTTTAGGGAAATAGCCACAACGGTAAATAGTAATCTACGTTCAATATGCTTTTAAAGCTAGCCCGCTTCAAGGTTAAAGTGTCACATTCTTAAGAAGTGCTTTATTTATATTGTATCAAAATTTATTTTCTTACTTTTTTTGCTGTTTTAAAGAATAGTGCATCATGTGTGAGACTTTTGAATGAAATTTCATATGTTAAGACTCAAGAGTACAATAAAAATACAATTACAGTGTTTCTATTCTCAGAGGAATTCAAGTTATTTACCCTATTTGTAAAATAATTACAGGCCACTCCTAAAATTACAACACAAAAATGTTATCAAAGTTAATGCTGTCGATGAATTTTAGCAAACAAGAAAACTCTGTATTGCTTAACTAACGAAATGCCGGGTATGGAGGGCGGAATTGAATTGTCTAATCCAGAATAGTCCATAAATATAACCCCTTCTGGCGGCGCAGCTCGAGCGCCTTAATCGAATTCTCACGCCAACTACTTTCTGCCACGGACTAAGAAAGTCTCATGATGTCAGATTTACTCATGATTATTTCACCATATGAATTAACATAATCGAAAAAACTACATCATACTGACCCAGAAACATCTGTCTCCTGTTCCTTATTTTTAGCTAGAAAGCTACTAAGCCGGAAAGTTTACTGGACTACTATTGCAAGGAAACATTCAGCTGATTGCAGCAAACCGACATTTTATGAATGTATATATTTACTTCAGAGGAATGAAGTAATTGTGGCAGCACTGGTAGCAGTAGCAAATGTTTTTGTTGATATAGGTTAGGTTTGAAGAGTTGAGAAACGTAAGATTTATGAAAGGAATTGTACCTTTTCGAACGTATCTAACTTTGATGACCCTCCTTTACTGCCTGTCTCCCGTCCATCGTACCTTTCATAATTTCTCTCTCTCCACCTTCCTACCTCTTTCTTTATTACCTGTCCCTTCCTCTTTCATTCTCTTTTCACCTCTTCCTCCTCATTCTATCCTCTTCTTTCTCCCACCTTCCAACTCTAAAGACAGAAGGGAAGGGGAGGGTTTGTCAATAATTCCTCCCACCCTCATTATATAAACGTTGTAGTTGAAAACAGCATTCGATACTTTATTTATTCCTCACTAATAAATACTCTATTTTTTTGTCATTTAGGTTGTATAGTTGTCAGATCTCAACTTCATGTGTATTGCACCTTTATTTCCCCTCTTTTTGTCAGCTAAAACCAAATTTAAATATTCCTTCCTTTTTGGATGAGATGTTTTTATTTTCTTTTTCCATACACTTCTGAAACATATTTTCAATCTATCAAGTAAAATATTAACCAAATATGGCATATATTATTTTATTCGACTTTCCCATGCAACTACAAAATTTTCCCAGTTGTTCTGTTTTTTATTTATTTTATATTCTACTATCGTAACCAACATAGCCACCAATATAAGGCGTGGTAATGAGAAAAGAATTAAAATCAATAATTCTATATGTGAAATTTTGCACATCTACAGGGAAATAACTTTCTGTTGTTGAGCTTAGATTTTTGCTGCGATACATACAAGCTGAAAGATTTTTACAATAATCGTGCTTGCATGTCAGCATAAATTCTTCAAATAATAACAGTCACTAAATTATATATTAACCAACTTATCTACAAGGGTTGATCCCAAAAAGTAATTTTTATTTATTTTTTTCCCAAGGATGATTTATTTAGAAAGTAAAAGTAATTAACTTGGATTAAAGTGTTACACTCACATCACATTTATGATGTCTTTCATGACTTCATAAACGGTTATTTTTATACAATTAATTCTAGTTTGATGAAGAAAGTCTAAAGAAAGTTCTCAACGTGTTTGATGCTAACTTTGGGAAATACGGGAACTAACATTCTCTGTATGACTCAAAGAAGAACATAAATCAGTTATATGTGACCGTTCAAACGTTAGTGTTCCCGATGGTGTTGGTTTCAGCGCTAAAGTTTTGGAAGAAAACCCTTTCAAAATAATCACGATTTTAACTCGTAGTTGACCTTGTGACTGGCGACTGGATTAATCAAATGTTGAGGTTCCACATATAGAATTTTAAATTTCTTGCTATTTAAGACTGTGACTGCAATAAATGTTTTACCTAATACATTAACCTTTCGTAGAATAAACAAGTCACCTTGGGATGGTAAATTTCAGACCGTGATTCATAATCTATGTAAGCTTAACAAGGTAGATGAAATATAGGTTCAACATTGGATAGATACAACCTATCTGTATCATACCGTACATTTTTGTTTTGCTATGATCTTTTTTATTTCTTAAACTGAGTAAAAATAATAAACAATTATCCACTTTATCCGAGTTATTGTCACCAGGTAATAAAATATTTTTTGCTACTCGAACTCTCTCTACGATATCATAGTTATGTTAAGGTTGTGCGAGCATCGTTAGGGACAAACTATGCCACCAGGGAGCAGGGCAGTTTGTTGTTTTCCTCAACTTTGTATCAGCAAATGTGACAGGGATGTGTGGTATAAACGATGAGGTAGCATTCTTTTGTCGAATTCTGGAATTCTGCTAGTAAAATTACGTAGGTACTTAGTTCAGGTCTACGTGCATCATTCTAAAAATAATTTTGAAAGATTAAAATTTAATGTTTTAATAGATTAAATGGTATTTACTGGTCTTCAAAATGACGTAGCTTTTGAAGCATTGATACTTAGGCCTGTAATTAGTCAGAAATTTTTTTTTCTACTTTCGGCAAAGGTTTTTCTACTTTTGAATCTCCTTGATGTTAGGTTGAAAAGACTTATTAATCATTAATAATTCCCACCTGAAGGATCTGAAGGTCAAACTGCTTTCCCGTGAATGATGTACGAAAATGGGAATTTTTCGTATATTTTTTATCTTTAATGTCAGTTTTTACATAGAAAAATGTATTTTAATGCCTTGGCACCACCTCATCGTAATCAATCAACATGAAAGAAAAAGATTCATAAAAAATTATCGACTACATGACCTTAAACCCCTACGACATCAGCTTCGAAAAAAGCGCGTTTCCATTACTTTTTCCTATCATATCAATTTGCCCAATGAGTTAAAGACCACAAGAAATAAACGTTTCCCCTTCTAATTGAAGCTGGTTGATTTATAGAGCCGTCGCTCCCCCAACAATTAAACACCAAATGGCCCTCTCCCCTCCACAACGCCATCAACTCATGAGATTGTCCTTTGCTTTTATTTAAACTTTGCCAAAAGTCTTAAGATTTTACAACTTGAGATTCGCTCTTAGCCTGTTTTCCAAGCAAAATTTGTAAAATCTCTATGATAATACAAATGGAAACTTCTAACCGGATCATAAAAAGCTTTGAATTCATGACACCGTGCTTATTTATACAGGATTTGTTTAAAATAAAACATTTTGTCAATTATTTTTCAATTATAATGAATAAAACTTAATCTAAAAGTCTAAGTAGAAAAAATTAGTATGTATAGCTTATTATAATTGCATCATATTAAACCAAATCTTTAATTCTTAGTAAGTTATTAAATCAGTAGGATTTAAAGTACATTTACTCTTCACAGTTTTCATAACATAAATCAGCCTAAATGAAATAATTATTTTTTAATTGTTTTTTTCTGATTATTATCACTTAAACCTGATTAATAACATCGGTAAAAAATTGGAGGGTTGTAGAAATTGAGCCATTCCTCATCCTTATACTGAAAGTCTTTCAAGAACCAAAGTAAACAGGATGATGACATTTTTTTATAAAAATTATAAGTTTTTAAAATTGTCACTAGGACCATCAACATGGTATTGAGATAAAATAAAAGTTCCAAAAATATCTCCGTTTAATTCTGAGTGCTTAGAATATTTGAATGGAACACTTATTTTTTACACATCCGTTGTGGCTAACAGAAATAATACTTAAATGCCAATTAAACTTTCCACATCAATGTACTTATGTTGTATACAACTTACCTTTAATGGCAAAAAGTTAGCAGAGAGTTCGCTGTACTTCTCAGAACACGCGACGCGGTAAATGTAAAACAACGAACATGAACAATTCCTTGCGAGGCGACAGCAACGCTGTATACACAACACGCGGAATGTCTCATGAAGTCTTACTGACACTGGGAAACGACAAGTCCAACTCGCAGTTCTACACTGTCGACTACTTGTATTAGTCTTAAACTCATAAAATGTTGTGTATACTCAACTATATTTCACAGTATTCTAGCCCATGTTGTGGTGTTCATAATATAATTACGGATTTGTCTTGAACTATCATGGTTTATAAAAGTTGCAAGTGTATTTAGTAAGATCTTATGTAAGGAAAATCAAAACATTATATGATAACTTAATTTTTTTGTGTGCATACTTTTATTTAATATATATATTTTTAAACTATTTTAATACTTTTATTGTTCGGCTTTTTCACTAAATAAAAAAACATGCAATCAGTGAATAAAACCTAAGGTTATATGAGTTTTGAAACTTTTAAGGGTAAATATAGTTTAAATATTACATAATCAACACTTTTCTATGCCTTTGTGAAAATAAAGAAACTGTAATACATACGTACAGCTTTCACGTTTATATTTATATAGTTCTTTACTTGTTAAAACTATTAATGTTTTAAATTATTAATTTTAATTTTCAAATATTATATTTTCTCGTATTTAACTTTAACTAATTTTCTTGACTTTTTTACCTTGATAACCTGACAAAGAGATCAAAAGGGATTGTGAAACATATAGGCAAATAAAAAATTCTAAGTACCTAAGGCAAAATACTTTGAATTTTTTATGGATATAATATTTTATTCTTCCTTGTTTTAACTGTTCACAAGCTATGCGTGCATTTCTTTAAAACGGTCCATGACTAGCCTGTTTACTAGTTAAAAAGGCATTTTTAGGCCTTATAAAATGTATGAAAGGAAGAAAACAACCAGTGCGTGCATAGTAAGGACAAGAAGTTTGGGGAGATGTATTTTAAATGAGAAGAAAAAAGTTGCAGCCGCAGTTGGGGCACGAACTCTTGTTTAAGTTTGTTGCCGGCAACTGCGGGGAAATATTCCACTTGATTGTATTCTATTGAAAGCTTCTAATTTTTTACACTTGCATGCTAGTGTAGGAGTTGTTATTTTTTGAAGGTATGCGTAATTGTTTGAATATCATTTATGAATCGATATTCGGTCCTTTTTTTCTAGATAAATGCAACTTAACCTATGGTAGGAAGTTTCCAAACAGACGATGCAATAGGAATAAAGGGAATGTTGCTAGTTTAAAAGGAGATCTCAAAGTTTCCTTTGGCGGAAGGGTGTGGTTTTATATTTCATTTTATAGAGTGAAATAAACTCATTGTCCGTATCTCCTTTTTTATTTTGGTGTTTTCTAAAGATTATCTCATAAATTTTAGCTTATTATTTAACGTGTCTTTATTTTAATTTGCTCGTTTTTTTCAAAAACAGTTTGTATAGTAAATAAAGATTTTTTTTTTTATAAAAAGTGATTATTAAGATAAGTGTTGTTAATGGTAAATGTATAAGAGAAAATAATAGGCATCAACTTATTGACTCACAAATAGGTTTTCTAAAAAGGATATTTATTAAACTGTGAATGAAAACAAGCATATTACAATTTATTTATAATAAGTATAATTTAAGTGGTTTGCTATTTTAAATTGATTAAAGGGCTACAACGTGTTTCATATACTTTATGTTTACGTAAAAATACCCAAATGGAAATTCCCAAATCCCTACTTTCACGCTGTGCTGAAGGGTAACATTTCAACTTATTAATTAAAATGAAGGTCCAGCGTTTGTAACTTAGGCATTAAAGCTGGAGCCACCAGGCTTTATGTCGACTGAACATGGATATACTTTTAAAAGTTTTAATATTTAGGGTCTCTATTTAAAAATGAAATTTATTAATTATTAATCGGCACACCTTAAAATATTATAAACGTAAAATCATTAACATTTTTAACCATTATTGTTTAAACAATTATTTACTAGTAATTTATCAGTTAATCATTTATCTAGTTAATTAAAAGAAATCAAAACTCTGTTTAGTATAGTCTTGAAAGTTTTTTTAATACTTTAACTTAGATTTATGGATTCTTATATATTTATGTATTTAAATGTTTGCCTAATGGACGTTATTATAAGACTATTTAAAATTGATCTATTTACTTTAGGACACCGAAATCCCCTTAAAACACGCTCCTCTTTTTGTTTGCTCTCCATAATTTACCCTCGAGAAAAATAAATCAAACTTTCAGAGCCGTGGACTAAAAATGACAAAAATGTGATATTTAATCATTAAATGCATCATCTAGTGAAAAGTTAAAACAGATAGTTATTAGATTACGGTAAAACTCTGTATGAAATTGTCAATTTTGTGTTAGGGCTAGAAAAAAACTTATGAAATATATATTTTAACAAAACGAACTAAATGTAAATATATATTTATAAAGGACTGATTACCAAAAGAAACAGTTTAAATCGATGATGTATTTTAATTAAAACGCAATGAATGGTTTTCAGTGAATATATGATATGACTAATGTTAGCGCTGTGTAATCTCGTACACCGTCCCACAGGCTGAGATCCGATGTAATTGACATAGCAAAGAGTTATTCATCTTATTGGGCTCTTTCGAAGGACATTAGACTACTGTTATAGTATACACTACTGAGTTCAGTAGAATATTATTAAGAAAATGTATAAAGATGAACCAAATTTTTATCATCAAATTTGAAACAATAAATGTGAAATCCCTTAAGTCAAACCGATACCCAGAAATTGTGGTAGTAGATTTATTTTTATTCCAATTTAAAGTGATTTTTGATGTTCCAAGTCTAAGGTGGTTCCATGATGCTTTATAAATTTAATAATATCAAAATTATGTCAGAACCATGTCAGCTTCTTCTAGGCCCAGCCAGAAGCTGCTCCACAGTATTTGACTGTAACGGTACCATTCAGTTAAACGATTCAATTTTGTTAAACGACGCTATCCAAGTAAACGAAACAATTTGGTTAAACGATAAAATCCGGTAAGATGTTGACATCTCGATCTGAACTCTATAATAAATAGGTAAACACCTGTTTAGATGAAAATCATATTGGTTAAGCGGCTATCACGTTGCAAATTTTAGGTTATCAATCATATTATAGTTGGTTGAATAATATTTTTAAAAGGTTTAGTGAAATATGTTCCTTTAAATTGAATGTTAAATTCACAATTAAAAAATTGAACTCGAGTTTCGACGCTAGTTGTGTCATTTACAAAAAGGTTTCCATCAAACCCCTTTGATGCTAGAATAGAAGTTGTCATTTTGCAGTTTGGAGATAAAATAAACACATTTAATTTGATTTTTTTCGACTATTTAAAACATTGAGTAGGCTTATGAACCTAAACGGTGACATGGTCTATCCAACGGTGATCCAAGACATATGGCTGGGGCTCTACATTTTTCAGTATTTGCCAGACATAATTAAATCGATTGGAAATTTTCAGCACTTAAAAATTCAACTCAAAGGATACCTGGTGAGTCTTTGTATTCATTGAAAGATTTTTACAATAATATAAGTAGATATTAGACTCGCTTTCATTGCCAAGTTTCAGATCATTCACCCTCTTTTGGGGGCAAATTTTGACCTACCCAGCGCCTGTGTGGTAAGAGTATGCTACGGATTGAATAATCAAGTACATGGTGATTTTTTTAACGCAACAATGCAACCCGAAACTTTATTTTATCCGTGAAGGATTATTTCCCCCAAGATCCCCAGATTTAACCCCACAATATTATTTTCTTTGGGGATGAATAAAAAGTAAGGCCTACGAAAAAAATTCACAGGATATTCAGCACCTCAAAACAAATATAACAAATTTAATGCAAGACATTCAAAGATGTACCTTACAATCTGTTTTCAGGAGAGAGCACAACGTTGTACTAATGCCAATGGCGGATTGTTTGAACACATAATGTAAACGAAATATGATCACACTTAAATAATAGGTTGCATAAAATGTAAAGATTAAAAAAATAATTCTCATTTCATATTTATATGCGCATTGTTCAATCTCAAAAATGGGTTGCATTTAAAAAAACACCCTGTATAAAGAAAGTAAGGGTTACAATCATTAATTAATTTCACACTTCATGGCTTTTTAAGAGGGACACAATCCAATCAAACTTGTATTCGTGTCAGATTCGCTAGAAGATATGGAGCAACCAATAGGCACTATTGTGATTAGTTGGGCCGGGGAACTTGGTAGAGTGTCAGTCAGGCGCTCAACTCAAGGCTTAGTTGTAGTCTTCCTCTCACCGAGGGGCTCGTTGTACGCTTCTGTGTTCCAAACTATGTAGGCTAATTTTGTTTCCAAAGATATGTTCATAAAATTATGATTGAATCATAAATATTTATAAATGTTAACTTGATTTTAATTGCATTTTATTACTCACCCTTTTTTTGCAGTGTTGATGAGTTGGGATACTTTTAAATAAATACAGTTAGTTATAGCTATAAACAAATTATAGAGGTTATTTGTTTGAGAATCAAAGTCATCAAATGCCCTTTTCTTAACAAAAACATTTACCAACTTTTGGGGAATTCAAAGCAGTCACTAAACATGTACTTTATCATTTATATTTTTTGGTTTGGAGACATGTTGGATGAGTCCCTCTCCCTACCTAGACTCTATTGAATGAATGAATGAACGATTTATTTATTCCAGTATATAAGTATATACCATATTTCAACAAATAATTATTTGTAATTAATAAATAAAACTTGTCCTGAATGCATTTACTGACTTAAAAAATACATAGAAACTTACATGCCAGGAAAAGTACATGTCAATACAATTTAGCATTTAGCTATACAAAAATTGGGAATAAGCCGACATAGGCACTAATGCCTGTGCGTCGTCTTCGAGTTGCGTCCTTGATAGGTTGACAGTGGAAATTTAAATAATATTATTTATCATATAAAATGCACGAAAGCTAGACTGGAAAAAGAGTTTATAAACAGAAAATCATTATTAATATGCCATAACATCCGAATGCGAAATACATTTAGGTAAAAATAATATTATATCTACATCAACATTTTAATAGTCTATCCAAGTTCGAATTGTATAGACAGTTTTGTACTGTATTTCTTTATAAAGGCAATAACAAAGCTAAAGAGTAGCAGAGCCATAAGTTACCGAACAAAAAGTGATAAATCTACCAACGATAAAAGTAGGTTATGAGCTAGTTTTTGGTTTATCTTTCTCTATACGGTGTTCATGAATCAACGTGATTAATAAAATATCGTTCACGCTGTTTGTACTGGTTTAATTTAAATTGTACTACTATTTATTTATATTTTGATTATTTTATATTCCGTCTCATGGAATTAATTTCTAGACTTACAATTTTAAGGGGTTTATCCATATATACACATAAAGACGTAACTGATTAAAATGTTGTTGATTATTTTACGTTAACCCTGTTAATAAATAAATAAAATATATTAATAGAGAATTGCTAAATTATTTAATTAGTAATTAGTACTTGATACAAACATTCATGGACACATATTCCTTACGAATATTAATCGATAACACAATAACTCTTTCTTATTACCTAGCAATATCTAGGGAACATGTTTTATTGGACTAATCTTTAAAAATTTAAATTTTTCATCGACCTTACAGAAAATTAAGTCATTATTATAAGTTGAGCTTTAAATTATAGTATTCTTGTGGGCATTTGGTGCTGAAGAATCGCCTTTGACGAATAAAACTATCAGCTGCAGCATCCTTGTGCACTCTAGGTGCTGAAGCAGCTTTTATAATCATTTTGCACTAAGAGTTTCAAAGCAACTCTTAGGAGAAACGTAGTATTCTTCTTTACAGTGGGAGTAGGATCAACGCTAATGCTGATACCCTATCAAATACAACATTAAAAATGTCTCAAATATTCGGTCTACGATGTTAACCGTAAAGTTCTGGAAAATGTGTATTATAAATATTTTTAAAATATCATCTTATTTACTATATTATATCATTGATTTGAATTTATGCGTTGCTTGAAATCTGTGAAGAAAAAAAAGATATAGTTTTCTGAGATACGTTTTATTTGTTGCAGCTTGCAGTTAGATGGAAGAGCCAGTGAGAAAGAAACGTCTATAGTAATTTATCAGTTACATTTTGTTTACTATTTGTTTCATGAATTATTTATGATAGCCGAATATATAAATTGACTGGATAGCCTCACTAGTAGATAAAGAGCTCACTTCATAACCTGAGGGCCACCGGTTCGAATCCTGACCAGGATCGTAGCTGGGTCCATTTGCCATTTGTCACTGGATATGAATTTATGATACTACCGTCAAAGTCGTATCCAATCAAAACGTAAAAAATACCATGCAATAATAATAAAAAATTAAGTTACAACTTTAACCTTCTCATTTTTAATGGATTTGTACAGAGCAAAGAAATAATCAAAGATACTTTAAATTCACGTTCATAGCCTATATGAGCTAGCGAGTTCATGTTTGTTAGCATATTGCAATTAAATTATTACCATGCTGTATTCATCCAATATTCAAGGAGATCATAGTGGGTAACTCAAAAGACACCTAAATCTGGATTTCAACATAGGAAATGATTAACAGTAAAGATATATAATTAAAACCACGTCTGAATTTCGTAATTATTATTTAGATCAATTTAATGTTAAGGTGTCAGTTAGAACAACTAATTTGGCGTTTACTTTGATGAGGAAAGTCGAAAATAATTTCCTATTAAGAGCAGACGATTAATTGTTGTAATTAGTGATATTATCATGAATATTTCTCCTTTATGTATATTTTCACTTTTAATGATTAAATTTTCTTAACACGTTGTTTCAATAGCTCTAATAAGTTCACTTTTTGATACTTAGACAATACTAACGAATGTTTGATGTTACTTGAAAGTATGAGCTGTAAGCACAACATAACCTTATAATCGAATAAAATAATTTATGTTTAACTAACTTTTTGTACACTTAAAATTACTTTTAACAAAGAAAAAAATAATTTAGGTTTTGAATAAAGTAGTGTTTAGTATATACATGAAAAAATTGCTAATTAGGACTTTGTAACTATAATATGAATTTATAAATGCAGTGTTGCTATTTTAATACTCAAAATTGATTCTCTGAGGAATATGAGGGTATATTTTTGAAACATCGCTACGTTGCTTCAGTACACAAAACAACACAATTTAGGCGCCATTGTTATTGGTGAATTATATCTTGAAGCTTGGCCGTTTAACGGCGCTTTGTGCCTTGGACAATAGACTGTATCGCCGATCATCCGATACAAATATTTCTATGCCACACTTCCAATGAAATATATCTTTTTCACTCTCTTATTATTATCTAGTTGAAGAATACAGTATCTGATATAAACAAATACAAAGTTGAAAATATTTTTATTCGTAATAAAAAATTACATGAGATATTCAATCAAGAGATAAATCGACTTAAAAAAATCCATACATATAATATTTAAGGTCTCGCGCTTTTAACTGGACACTTAAAAAAAGAGAAGTTAGATTAGGATTTAATTCAGTCATCCATGTAAAACTTGTTGGAGTAATAAAATAAATTAAATCTAATAAAACGCCAAGTTTTTGGTGAGAATTATATACGCAATGCTTCCAGTAAGTTTATACAGTAAGTAAAAAAATCATATGGTAGTATCCGTATTGGATTTTGAAGGGAAAACATGATCCAGTTTGTATCAGCATGTAACAGTCCCTCTGAGGATACGCCGGCGTGTGTGAGGTGGAACTGTCTCTCCCTAGCGGTTATACAGAAGGCAGACGTCGCCATCTAAACATAACTTTTATTATCTTTTATATAAGAAGTTAAAAAACGAATAAATATGTTCGTGTGATACACGAAAATATTCTTTTAAAACTGCTTCTTAATAATGTAGGTTATTTTAAAAGGGTTGATGGAACCTCCATTAAATAATAAATTCACGTAATTTAATGTAAAGGTCAAGATATTCCCCTGTTCAATTTTTTAATGGTAATACTTATTAATACGATTAATGTTAAATATATATATGTTAATAATAGGTACGGTATTATTAGGTATGTTAATAATAACTTATTATGAGCCTAATGTTAAATCTTGTAGCAGACACTGCGGAGGCTGCATCAGTTTTGTGTTTGAAAGAGTCTGGACTCACAATTACTTTTTTTATTTAAAAATCTTTATTAAGTTTTCTACTGACCAAACTACCGAAAAAGTGACCAGTTATCATTCCAATGAAGTGAATAAACACGTAAATATTGTAATATTTGGATGGGAAACCTCATTATTCATAAAACATATTTATCTCATTATTTAAAAATAAGATAAAATAAAAATATATAAGACGTAAGATATAAATAAAATATATATAACGTGTTTTTTATGCTGATTAGTGTTCTAAAATTGGTTAATTGATTATATATATATATATATATATATATATATATATCATTTTAAAATAACGTTAGCATTAAAATTGAAATTAGAGTTTGGTTATTGCACATGACAAGTGAGTCGTAACATGTCCAGCCAGTAACATAAACTGTTACTGCCTGGGGAATAAAGCATGGTAATAGTCCGTCCATCTGGCGGGTAATATGTGATGAAAACTCCAAACACGTAAGGGAAAATATACTAGATAAACCAAGTCAATGATTTACTGTCTACAATCTTACTGTGTAACTTTTCTTTTTATTGTACCTGAAGTAGCCATGGACTTTGGGTGAAGGACAAACAGGAAAGAACTGTTATATTATGTACATAAAGTCTTTTAGGATTTTCTTCATTACGTTTGCTTTACCTGATTAAGCTGATATTTCAGCATCGTCTAAACAAGGATAATCCTTAACTGGAGACAATTAGATAGTTTGTAAACCTTGAAAGAGCCAATAACATTCTGTAGTATAAAGTTAAATACAATTAACCTGCTTGCTTGGTTTTAAGATGAATTAAATAAGAACATTATATATAATTAAAATAATATTTTTATGTAAATTATTCATTTATTGATACCATGTTACACTGCAAATCGCTATATAGGATTGAATAAATAATAATGGTATGAATATTTTAAAATTGCGAAGATTGTCATAAATAGCCAGTATTTTAGAAGACAAAAGTTACTTTTAAACTTTTACAGAAGTTGGTCAGATATAACGGCCCCTGGCGCTTCAGCTAAATTTATATATCCAACTCTTTGTTTATCTTTTAAAAAATCATAATATTATGAGCGAACGCTGTTTATATAGGAAAGGCAAGTATTATTGTTTCTTTTAAAGGGGTTGTACATTTGTAACTGTAAGAAATATTATTAATTTCTCGAAATTTCAATATCATCGTTTTTATTCCTGGTAATATAACAAACGGGCAACAACAAATAATAAAACAACAACTAGCAACAAGTTTGATGAATTTTTTTTACTTATACCTACTTGTGAAATATTTAAGAGGAACTAAAGACAGCAGCAAGGGTTAATACTGTTCCATCGAAATAATAGTGAAATATACGTGTCTTAAGTATCAAAATAATTTAGTTCAATTTTTCTGCATTCTTCATTATTAATTTAAATATTTTTTTAATGCTAATAAAAACAAAATTATCTTTTGAATACATAATTTACATCACAATAATTAATCAATACAGATTTTTATATAAATATGTATTAAGAAGACTAAAACTAAAATTATAATCAAAATCTCCAAAGTTATATCCTTTGCAGCGACTATTCTACAGATTACTTTGGCTGTAAAACGCCCCATAGTAATCCTTTTTTTAATTGCCGGGAATATTAGGCTTCTTCTTACCAGATTTGATACCTGAAGGTTAGTTAATCTGTAGCTTGAATGTAAAAAAAAAATGTTTCACTCGCAGTTGAACATTCGAAAAACCCTGTGCACGCATGAACGCCTTGACTACATGACTCAGTTTCTCTCAGCCACAAGTCGGACTGACAGAGCGGTGGGGGGGGGAGTCACGTGATTAATGGACTTGTCATGTTTTGGTCTCGGCGTTCCGGAACACGCGGTCACTTGGCCGTCAAACTTGGACCCGACTTGCCTGCCCGCTTCACTTAACACTTATTTTTTGCTTCCGAAAAACCTGAGATTTTCTCGCATGTAACTCACGATATTTTTAAAAATCGCTTGATTTATCTATTTAGTTTAAGGTTTTGGTTTTCTCTTGTAAAGAATAGTAAACAGTTTTTTACGATTATAGCATAAAATATATGTGCGACTTTATTTAGTACCTCTACATGAATATTCTTACAAACTTGTATGACAAAAATTAACGTTCTTAAAATGATAAATATACCACCAAATAGTAAGAAACTAAGATGGTTTTAATAATCACAACATTTGCCCGTAACGATATTGCAGTTTAACTAAAGTAATTTACGATTTTCTTTATGAAATTAATTGGACAAACTATGTCGGAAACATGTAAATACAACCCCAGAGATTGGCTTCCGTACATTAAAACTTTCGGATTGCAGGAAATTACGAGAAGGGGAAATTATAACATATGAGAAATCGATTTACGCAAATCAGACCAACATGCCTTGATTTTATTTCTGATTTTCTTTGTGGTATTTTCTGTTTGCCAAAGGTAAAACTAATTTTAAAACTAAATCAGTATTATTACAATGCACTTAATTATTTTATTTGTTCATTGGCTGTCTGTAAGTATATGTTTTCTGTTGAATAAATTATTTATCTTTTATTTCTGAAAATAGCATTTTTGAAGACAAGTTTCAAACTAAACCTCAACCGTGAAAGAGAACTAATAAAATTAGTAGAGTGAGTAAACTGACCTTTTTAATCTAGAGTAGTGTGACGACAGAACAAATTGACGAAGACAAAAGCGTGGAAATAAAAATAAAAATAAAATTGCTGTGGCACAATTTTATGCAAATGATAAACGTATGTGCAGATTAATAGAACTTTCGTTCGGACCAATAGCGAGTATAGAAAATTCAAATTGTAATGGATTATGAAGCCATTGCTCATGGTATTTCTCATGAAGTATGAATCCATTGCTCATGACATTTCTCATAGTGTATGAATCCATTGCTCATGGCATTTCTCATAGAGTATGAATCCATTGCTCATGGTATTTCTCATAGAGTATGAATCCATTGCTCATGGCGTCTCTCATAGAGTATGAATCCATTGCTCATGGCATTTCTCATAGACTATGAATCCATTGCTCATGGCATTTCTCATAGAGTATGAATCCATTGCTCATGGCATTTCTCATAGACTATGAATCCATTGCTCATGGCTTTTCCCATAGACTATGAATCCATTGCTCATGGCATTTCTCATAGAGTATGAATCCATTGCTCATGGCATTTCTCATAGACTATGAATCCATTGCTCATGGCATTTCTCATAGACTATGAATCCATTGCTCATGGCATTTCTCATAGAGTATGAATCCATTGCTCATGGCATTTCTCATAGAGTATGAATCCATTGCTCATGGCATTTCTCATAGAGTATGAATCCATTGCTCATAGCATTTCTCATAGAGTATGAATCCATTGCTCATGGCATTTCTCATAGACTATGAATCCATTGCTCATGGCATTTCTCATAGAGTATGAATCCATTGCTCATGGCATTTCTCATAGAGTATGAATCCATTGCTCATGGCATTTCTCATAGAGTATGAATCCATTGCTCATGGCATTTCTCATAGAGTATGAATCCATTGCTCATGGCATTTCTCATAGACTATGAATCCATTGCTCATGGCATTTCTCATAGAGTATGAATCCATTGCTCATGGCATTTCTCATAGAGTATGAATCCATTGCTCATGGCATTTCTCATAGAGTATGAATCCATTGCTCATGGCATTTCTCATAGAGTATGAATCCATTGCTCATGGCATTTCTCATAGAGTATGAATCCATTGCTCATGGCATTTCTCATAGACTATGAATCCATTGCTCATGGCATTTCTCATAGAGTATGAATCCATTGCTCATGGCATTTCTCATAGAGTATGAATCCATTGCTCATGGCATTTCTCATAGAGTATGAATCCATTGCTTATGGCATTCCTCATAGAGTATGAATCCATTGCTCATGGCATTTCTCATAGACTATGAATCCATTGCTCATGGCATTTCTCATAGAGTATGAATCCATTGCTCATGGCATTTCTCATAGAGTATGAATCCATTGCTCATGGCATTTCTCATAGAGTATGAATCCATTGCTTATGGCATTCCTCATAGAGTATGAATCCATTGCTCATGGCATTTCTCATAGACTATGAATCCATTGCTCATGGCATTTCTCATAGAGTATGAATCCATTGCTCATGGCATTTCTCATAGAGTATGAATCCATTGCTCATGGCATTTCTTATAGAGTATGAATCCATTGCTCATGGCATTTCTCATAGAGTATGAATCCATTGCTCATGGCATTTCTCATAGAGTATGAATCCATTGCTCATGGCATTTCTCATAGACTATGAATCCATTGCTCATGGCATTTCTCATAGAGTATGAATCCATTGCTCATGGCATTTCTCATAGACTATGAATCCATTGCTCATGGCATTTCTCATAGACTATGAATCCATTGCTCATGGCATTTCTCATAGACTATGAATCCATTGCTCATGGCATTTCTCATAGACTATGAATCCATTGCTCATGGCATTTCTCATAGACTATGAATCCATTGCTCATGGCATTTCTCAAAGAGTATGAATCCATTGCTTATGGCATTTCTCATAGACTATGAATCCATTGCTCATGGCATTTCTCATAGAGTATGAATCCATTGCTCATGGCTTTTCTCATAGAGTATGAATCCATTGCTCATGGCATTTCTCATAGAGTATGAATCCATTGCTCATGGCATTTCTCATAGACTATGAATCCATTGCTCATGGCATTTCTCATAGACTATGAATCCATTGCTCATGGCATTTCTCATAGAGTATGAATCCATTGCTCATGGCATTTCTCATAGAGTATGAATCCATTGCTCATGGCATTTCTCATAGAGTATGAATCCATTGCTCATGGCATTTCTCATAGAGTATGAATCCATTGCTCATGGATTCATGGCATTTCCTATGGAATACGAATCAATGAGAGTATTTGTGGGGGATGATATGATTAATCTTCATACGTAATTAATGATTCTTTTCTTTTTATATTATATCTAGTCTGTTTAGATGGGATGTTCATTTTCAGGTGAGCTAAAAAGGGTTCCTATCTCTGTCAAATACGTGAAGAAAAACACCATCGGCATCATTTTCCGTCTCCAATCCTACAAAAAATACTAGCGGTTGGCTTTGTTCGGTTGGGATTTCATAGTTTCAAAATAAATTAATTAGTCCGCTCTTTCTTGCTGTGCCTCTATGAGATTCCAAGCTTTTATTTGACTTTTAGAATTTAAGGGTCTATGGCATATAGTTTTAGCTTTAGTACGAGCTACACAAGCAATAATTTGTTACATGTATATTCAAAATGTACATTTGTCTATTTATGTTCCGTGGAAGTTAAAAAGGGCTATATTTATTTTCCAAGTTTAACAAACTAAAATGCGATAGTTCATAATATGTGCGTATTGCACATATTATGAACCAAACAAGTTCATAGGAGAGGGGGCGACGATGTTAACGGTTGGGAACCTTCTTAAGTCTCCTCACAATGTGGGATAAATCAAAGAACAATGCAAGTCAACTGCCTGGGACAACTCGGTAAGTCTTGGAGAAGACAATCTAATTCATCGTCGTGTGTACTGCTGAACTGTCGTTTAGTTAAAAAGCATTAATCACTTTTGCACTTGCGTTTAAATTATTCTAAGTATAATGTTAATTTAATTTCATTAAATTAATTATTAAATTACATTAATAAAATTAATTTAATTAAATTAATTTTATTAATTAAATTAATTAATTTAATTTTAATTTGATTTTATAACTTTGAAGGGAATGATATGATTTTTAAATACATTGTACAATCACGGCCCAACATGAGCTGAACCAATTAAGGAAGCTGATTTAGAGAGTACATGAGTGAGTGAGTGAGTGAGTACTTAAAAAATCATGAATGAAAACAACAGAAAGTTCTGTGGTGTTTAGCATAGTTCGATATGTAGAGAAATGTCGATATCAACTGCGGTACCAGTGAAATAGATTTGATTAGGAACTGGTATGTTGTTATATATAGTAAAGGAAATTATTATCCATAAAGGACCTCAAACCACAGATGTATTTCTAAGGAAAGCATGGTTATACCATAATAAATACTAAATTAATAATAATAATTGTCATAGTAAATTGTTTTATGAGATTTTACAGAAAGTAGGTAAGGTTTGTAGATTAAAAGGGAATAGTAATGATAATAATATTGTTATACCCATGCTGCCTCCTATAAGACTTGTGGAACCAAAACTTGCGTTATCAATCATAGACCGATTTCCGGTTTCAAGCAAGCTCTGTTAGCCTACGGGTATAGAGATAGCCTTAATTAAGGTGTCAGTAAAATGATTTCACTAATTAGTCAAGATTGATTGTTGTCCTCGCTAGAGGTTATAGGTTTCCGTTCTATAGTAGAAACCACGATTTGTTCAAATTTTCACTGAGATGACCTGACTAGAACTATTACTATTTCGAAAATCCTTTGTTGAAATCGATATATTAGTCTGTAATCGAAAATTAATTAGCTCTCTATGAAGTAGTCTATTTATACTAGTAGATGCCAGCTTAGTTACCAGGCTCGACAGTTAGAATTCCTAAGCTAACAGTTTAATTGAGAGCGACGCCGAATGTTACGACCACGCCCCCGCCCCCTCAGTCTGCATTCTTCAGAACCTGTTAAATTTTATCGTAACGATTTAACGTTTTCATTTACAGTTTTCATCCATGTGAACATAAACATTTTTATTAAATTTATATTAGGGTATTTATAACTTTATGTATAATTTGAAATTTGATTAAGGGTGAACAGTAAGAGTATTATTTTATTTATTAAACATGTTTATTCTCTGTTATTCATTTTTCATATTAAATAAACGCAGCTAGAATAATTGATTGTCTTCGTAGTTAAAAAAGGATACATTGTTCAAAAGGAATAGTATTTATTACTGACCAGTGGGTGGAAGAGGCAAAAGCCCCTAATCACAATAGGAGAAAATCTAAATTAAAACAGTCCTTCCTTACTATAGTACAAAATGCAAAATACCTTAATAGTAAACTGGCTTTCAGATCCACCATACGTATTCTTACTAAATCAAGCACATTTTTTCAGTCAAGCAACAGCACCACATGTCTTAATGTAAACAAAGCAGAATCATTCGCAATGATTTTTAAATAGTAAATGTGTTGCTTTATTTTTTGTTTTCTGGTGAATTTTAAGAAATTCCAATATTTTTCCTTAGTCCCTTGCAGCAAGACCTTTTATTTGAGCCTTCTCCTAGCACCCTGCAATACGCCAGACGGCCACAATTTCGGCTGAAAAATTTCCCTTACGTATTTATACTGGGTGTCCGGAAATTATGATAAAATATTTTAGTATAAGATAATACAGGTAAAAACATGAAAAAAGATCATAAACATAGGTCCAAAAGCGCTTCGTTTTTCGTCTGTGTGTCTGTGATTTTTACATATTTAATCATATCTCATGAACCACATACCTACAAACTTCAAACTTGGTATATGGATGGCCACTATTACCACCTATTGTTTTGAGAATTATCAAATTTCTATTTTGTACCATTTCAAAATGGCCACTGTTTGTTGTTTTCAACGCTAAATATCTTAAAAACCGTAAATTTTAGAAAAATTATACAAGAGACAAAAAAGTTGTAAAATTTAATCCAATTAACGCTGATACTAAGATTATACTTATCGGACCACTAATAAAGGAGAAATTCAAAGTTTTCCAAATAAAACATGCAAATTTCTGACAGTATGTTCTAAAGGACCTACGCATTTTGAGCTACAGTTCTATCCAAAATCTTCATGTATAAAAAAATTAAGTCAACGACGGTGGTGCTCAGATTACGTCAATTTATAATTTACCAACAGGGTCATAATGTGTAGTCTCATCGTTTGGTTTTGAATCATACGGAGGCCTAAAAACGACAAACGTAACCCTTAAATAAATATTTACTTTTTAAAGCCAATTAGTTATATTCTAAAATCACTTTTATATATATCTTTGAAAATTATAAGATCTATTACATGCATAATTTACACATTTGTGTCTACAAAAACGCAACAGAAAAAAAATTTTGGCATATTTTGTGTCTACATATGTCGAACGAAATCACCTAATAGCAATAGTAAATAGGAAAAACTAAGACAACTCTAGGATACACGGCTCTAAAGGAAGAATGTCGATGGATTAATGATTAATGACCTCCACACTTGCCAATTACCGGACTGGGCTTGAGGAATGGTGCGCGGGCTTACACAGCTGGGTCCGGCCATCATCAGTCTTCACATGTTTATCAACCGCAAAGTCTATTTTCGCTGTAAAAGTTTTCTGCAGTTTCTTAGAGGTGGCTTTGAATTCCTATCTCTTAACATTGATATTATTTCATATACATTCTAACTATATCGACTAACTCAGCTCTAGACTATCAATGGTCATTTTTTATTAAACGACTGGTCGATTGGGCTCTACAACAATAATTTTTCTCTATGGTTAGTTAGACCAGCTTATTTCGCCTTTTTCCGATCTTCGTAGGGTTTATTGAGATGATGGCTCAAATAAGACTAAACTTGTGTTAGTAAAATACAACTATAGAAATGTTTGCTAGAGCCATCTTAAGGAACACTTTTAGACCTTAGATTAAATTAATTTAGAAACCACAACAGTTTTCATCCTTGATATGCCCTTTACTCTACTTTATACATATAATAATGCAAATAAATATCTTACTCGAAGTCAAAGTACAAATAAAATACATAGATTTTAAGCTAGATTAAATTCGGATTAAGAAGCCCCGTCTTCCAGATTAAGGAAAGTCAAAATAGTTAGTCCAAAACACAAGGTTCAAACGACCAGTTTCAAAGCATTGGTTTCAAATTATTCTATTTTGTTACCTGGCACTCTGAAACGATTAATACTGAAGTATTTTACTAGAAATATCTGTACTAGCTCCTCGTTATGTAATTTTAATTCTTTTTTGAGCTACTAAACTAAGCTGCAGCCATATAACTTAATATAAAAAGTATAATAATCTACATTCATTTTATCGTTATCATCTCTTTGGACTTATGTTTTTATAGGAAACTTACTGATCAAAAATATCACATAAAATAAGAGCAAAATGTTTCCTTTAGCCAAAACTAAATTTAATTTATTCAGACGAAGCACAAGGACAAACCATCAACTAGTAAGTCACAGGCTGGGCTGGGTGGCATCTTTTGGAAGCAATTATTTCCATGCAATAAAACTTGCCCAACTCAATCCCCAGTTTAAAACAATGCCTGTTTAGTTTTACAAATTCTGAAGCCTAAACTTTGGCCCGTTTCAAAACTTACTTGTAACGAAAAAATATATTGATCACTCTTTTTTACCATGAATAAACACACAATTTTGTAAGGTTTATATTTAAATCATTGCTCACAAATTAAATGTTTCGTTCTCCCTTCTTGTTTTAGCGTCTTATAGAACGTTTAATGATCTTGTTAATTAACTATAGTTTTAGCTTTGATGTGTGACTTCTAAAAGCTGTTTATAAGTTTTTGTGAATAAACATAATTAAATAAAGAAAAATCTTTTTTGGAAAAGCATGAACTCTTAATTGCAAGTCACTGTACATTACTTCGTTTATGAACTACGATTCTTCCTGTGTTGGGGCGAACCGTATGCGGTTTATAAGACAGTAAAGCTTTGATTAATTTGTTCGAATAATTCTATTTCTTACTTTCTTGAAATATTTAACAAAACAACACATTAGTAATTTTTTTTAATTTTTGTATATTAATTCTATAAAATTTACCTCATAAATAGTACACATTCGTACTCAACCTAAATAAACCAGACTAAATTAAATACATGAACATAAATAGATAGTGAATTCACTTCCCAAAATTAAATACAATAGGCCTACACATACAGTTGTATCTTTTGTGACATAAAACTGGCCTCTTTTGAAAACTTAAACTAAGCTTAAATCGAACAAAAACACATATTGTTCAAATATGCATGGTCACACAATCTGTTATAGTTCTCAGCAAACTGATAGTCGTGCTTGCGAATCTAATTCCCTCCGCCTCATTGTGGCACGGCTACAACTGTCCAAAACTCCACTATCCAAAAGAGCAGAACTGAGACTTTAATTTGTTAATTAGTTTTAAGTGTTGCAGAATATCCAGCAGAGCTGGTCAGTGACGAAGAAGGTACTAAATGTGTAGATATGTTACTTTTTATGAACATATATCTGTTTCGTAAATAATTGAGTTTATTTTATTAAAGTCCATTTAGATTCAAATAAGTTGAAAATAAAGTCTTATGATATAAATTTTTCATCCAGATCGGTTTCATTTAATGCTTTCTTTTACAAATTGAACTAATTTTCTAAACCTTGAATGTAAATAAAATGCTGTTAACACTCTAATCTGATCCACTAAAACCGAGGTATCCAAAATAAAATGCATACTCTTCCTTGCACAGATATGTTTCAGGGGTTCTACTTAAAATTACCATTTCACGACTGTCACGAATTATCCATGCTTAATAAAGAGCACATGTCACCCTCCCCCCCCCAAAAAAAATCTAAAAAATATTTTAACGTGACGTATTTGTTTCTTTAAATGCTGTACTATAGAAAACATATTTCAGTGATACCTTACTTCTTGAAATCAACAGTCCCAACATGTATCAAGGATTTTACGTTCAGGGAAAGATTAAGCTTTCGCGCTTAGTAAGCTTAACGCTAAGTTTATTGTGAGTCATGAAGTGGGTTTAATCCTGTAAAGCCATAGCTGCAGCTTATGCTATTCTCCAAAAATGTTAAAAGTGTTGGGTTTCTTGAGATAGGCAGAATGTATATATGTATAGATACATAAATATTTATTTTGTAATATTAAATTAATAGTTATTTATATATATAATATAAAATATTTAGTTTTATTTTTTATTTATTTATCAATATTTATATATATTAACATTTATAAAGTTTTGTATTTTTATAGGTAGTATATTTATTCATGATTTATTAAACATTTTATAGATCTTAATAAGAGGTCGACTTAAACTTCACACTTAAAGAAAGACGCTACCCTGTGAAGTGATGAAACGGGAATCGAACATCATTGAATTTCTTTTCTAAGTGAAATTGAAGCTATTTACCCTATTTCTAAAATAATTACAGGCCACTCCTAAAATTATAACACAAAAATGTTATCAAAGTTAATGCTGTCGATGAATTTTAGCAAACAAGAAAACTCTGTATTGCTTAACTAACGAAATGCCGGGTATGGAGGGCGGAATTGAATTGTCTAATCCAGAATAGTCCATAAATATAACCCCTTCTGGCGGCACAACTCGAGCGCCTTAATCGAATTCTCACAGCAACTTTGAGCGAAACGCCAACTACTTTCCGTCGCGGGCTAAGAAAATCTCATGATGTCAAATTTACTCATGATTATTTCACCATATGAATTAACATAATCGAAAAAACTACATCATTCTAACCCAGAAACTCTGCCTCATGTTCCTTATCCTTAGCAGGAAAGTTACTAAGCCGGAAAGTTTACTGGACTACTATTACTGGGAAACATTCAGCTGATTGCAGCAAACCGACATTTTATGAATGTATATATTCACTTCAGAGGAATGAAGTGGTTGTGGCAGCACTGGTAGCAGTAGCAAATGTTTTTGTTGATATAGATTAGGTTTGAAGAGTTGAGAAACGTAAGATTTATGAAAGGAATTGTACCTTTTCGAACGTATCTAACTTTGATGACCCTCCTTTACTGCCTGTCTCCCGTCCACGTACCTTTCATAATTTCTCTCTTTCCCCCTTCCTACCTCTTTCTTTATTTTCTGTCCCTTCGTCTTTCATTCTCTTTCCACCTCTTCCCATTCTATTTCTCCCTCTATTATCTCCTTCTTCCACCTTCCAACTCAAAAGACAAAAGGGAAAGGGAAGATTTGTCAATAATTCCTCCTACCCTCATTATATAAACGTTGTAGTTGAAAACACAATTCAATACTTTATTCGTTCCTAATTAATAAATACTCAAATTTTTTTCACTTAGGTTGTGTAGTTGTCAGATCTCAACTTCATGTGTAACTTTATTTCCACTGTTTTTGTCAGCTAAAACCAAATTTAAATATTCCTTCCCTTTTGGATGAGATGATTTTATTTTATTTTTCATACACTTCTGAAAAATATTTTCAATCTACTGGGAAATAACTTTCTGTTGTTGCGCTTAGATTTTTGCTGCGATACATACGAGCTGAAAAAGTTTTACAATAATGGTGCTTGCACGTCAGCATAAATTCTTCAAAAAATAACTGCTAATAAATTATACATAAACCAAGTTATCTACAAAGGTTCATCCCAAAAAGTAATGTTTATTGAACTTTTTCCCAAAAAGGATTTATTTAGATAGTAAAAGTAATTAACTTGTATTAAAGTGTTGCACTCACATCACATTTATGATGTCTTTCATGACGTCATAAACGGTTATTTTTATATATTTAATTCAAGTTTGAAGAAAAAAGTCCAAAGAAAGTTCTCCACGTGTTTGATGCTAACTTTGGGAAATACGGGAACTAACATTCTCTGTAAGACTCAAAGAAGAACATAAATCAGTTATATGTGACCGTTCAAACGTTAGTGTTCCCGATGGTTTTGGTTTCGGCGTTAAAGTTTTGGTTAAAAACCCTTTTAAAATAATGACGATTTTAACTCGTAGTTGACCTTGTGACTGGCGACTGGATTAATCAAATGTTGAGCTTCCACATATAGTATTTAAAATTTCTTGCTATTTAAGACTGTGACTGCAATAAATGTTTTACCTAATACATTAACCTTTCCTAGAATAAATGTCACCTTGGGATGGTAAATCCCAGACCGTGATTCATAATATATCTAAGCTTAACAAGATAGATGAAATAAAGGTTCAACATTGGAGAGATACCGCCTATCTGTATCATACCGTATATATATATTTTTTTTTGATATTTTTTATGTCTTAAACTGAGTAAAAATAATAAACAATTATCCACTTTATCCGAGTTATTGTCACCAGGTAATGAAATATTTTTTGCTACTCGAACTCTCTCTACGATATCATAGTTATGTTAAGGTTGTGCGAGCATCGTTAGGGACAAACTATGCCACCAGGGAGCAGGGCAGTTTGTTGTTTTCCTCAACTTATTATCAGCACATGTGACAGGGATGTGTGGTATAAACGATGAGGTAGCATTCTTTTGTCGAATTCTGGAATTCTGCTAGTAAAATTACGTAGGTACTTAGTTCAGGTCTACGTGCATCATTCTAAAAATAATTTTGAAAGATTAAAATTTAATGTTTTAATAGATTAAATGGTATTTACTGGTCTTCAAAATGACGTAGCTTTTGAAGTATTGATACTTAGGCCTGTAATTAGTCAGAAATTTTTTTTTCTACTTTCGGCAAAGGTTTTTCTACTTTTGAATCTCCTTGATGTTAGGTTGAAAAGACTTATTAATCATTAATAATTCCCACCTGAAGAATCTGAAGGTCAAACTACTTTCCCTTGAATGATATACGAAAAATGGGAATTTTTCGTATTGTTTTTATCTTTAATGTCAGTTTTTACATAGAAAAATGTATTTTAATGCCTTGGCACCACCTCATCGTAGTCAATCAACATGAATGAAGAAGATTCATAAAAATTATCGACTACATGACCTTTAACCCCTCGACGTCAGCTTCGAAAAAAGTGCGTTTTCATTAATTTTTCATCTCATATCAATCTGCCCAAAGAGTTAAAGACCACAAGAAATAAACGTTTCCCCTTCTAATTGAAGCTGGTTGTTTTATGGAGCCGTCGCTCCCCCAACAATTAGACACCAAATGGCCCTCACCCCTCCACAACGCCATCAACTCATGAGATTGTCCTTTGCTTTTATTTAAACTTGGCCAAAAGTCTTAAGATTTTACAACTTGAGATTCGCTCTTAGCCTGTTTTCCAAGCAAAATTTGTAAAATCTCTATGATAATACAAATGAAAACTTCATGGTGGATCATAAAAAGCTTTGAATTCATGACACCGTGCTTATTTATGCCGGTTTTGTTTAAAATAAAATATTTTGTCAATTATTTTTCAATTATAATGAATTAAATTTAATCTAAAAATTTTAAGTAGAAAAAATGATTATGTATAGCTTATTATAATTGCATCATATAAAACCAAATCCTTAATTCTTAGTAAGTTATTAAATCAATAGGTTAAAGTCGGTTGAGGTGGTTTCCGTGCGTTTGCTTTACACTCCTTATAACTAACGTAGTCCGTCATACGCACTGTCCGTTGTAATGTTGGACCTAGGTTTCGGCTACTTGCCATCTTCAGCTACTAATGAGTGCGTCGAATCTATTTCTTTATATATGGAGAGGGCAGATTTCTGGATTTTTCTGAGTGTAGCGGTCAGTGGGGATTCCAGCAATTCTAGTTGGTTCTTGTACGGGGGCCGGACGTCGAGGCGAGGGTGGGTCAACATTCTATTGTTTACGCGGTCAGGAATTTTCTAGTTATTTCGGCGTTTGTAAATAACCTGTGTGAATTTAAAATCAATAGGATTTAAAGTACATTTCTTCTCCACAGTTTTCATAGCATAAATCCGCCTAAATGAAATAATTATTTTTTTAATGTTTTGTTCTGATTATTAACTCTTAAACCTGATTAATAACATCAGGATAAAATGGGAGGGTTGTAGAAATTGAGCCATTCCTCATCCTTATACTGAAAGTCTTTCAAGAACCAAAGTAAACAGAAGGATGTTGACATATTTTTATTCTTTATAAAAATTAGAAGTTTTTAAATTTGTCATTAGGACCATCAACATGGTATTGAGATAAAATAAAAGTTCCAAAAATACCTCCGTTTAATTCTGAGTGCTTAGAATATTTGAATGGAACACTTATTTTTTACTCATCCGTTGTGGCTAACAGAAATAATACTTAAATGCCAATTAAACTTTTCACATCAATGTACTTATGCTGTATACAGCTTAACTGTAATGGCCAAAGTTAACACACAGTACGCTGTACTTCTCAGAACACGTGACGCGGTAAATGTAAAACAACGTACATGAACAATTCCTCGCGAGGCGACAGCAGCGCTGCATACACAACACGCGGAATGTCTCATGAAGTCTTACTGACACTGGGAAACGACTAGTCCAACTCGCAGTTCTACACTGTCGACTACTTGCATTCATCTTAAACTCATAAAAGGCTGTTTAACTTAACTATAATTTACAGTATTCAAACCCATGTTGTGGTGTTCATAATATAATTACGGATTTGTCTTGAACTATCATGGTTTATAAAAGGTGCAAGTGTATTTAGTAAGATCTTATGTAAGGAAAATCAAAACATTATATGATAGCTTAATTTTTTGTGTGAATACTTTTATTTAATATATAGATTTTAAAACTATTTTAATACTTTTATTGTTCGGGTTTTTCACTAAATAAAAAAAACATGCAATCAGTGAATAAAACCTAAGGTTATATGAGTTTTGAAACTTTTAAGGATAAATATAGTTTAAATATTACATAATCAACACTTTTCTATACCTTTATGAAAATAAAGAAACTGTAATATTTACGTACAGCTCTCACGTTTATATTTATATAGTTCTTTACTTGTTAAAACTATTAATGTTTTAAATTATTAATTTTAATTTTCAAATATTATATTTTCTCGTATTTAACTTTAATTAATTTTCTTGACTTTTTTACCTTGATAACCTGACAAAGAGATCAAAAGGGATTGTGAAACGTATAGGCAAATAAAAAATTCTTAGTACCTAAGGCAAAATACTTTGAATTTTTTATGGATATAATATTTTATTCTTCCTTGTTTTAACTGTTCACAAGCTATGCGTGCATTTCTTTAAAACGGTCCATGACTAGCCTGTTTACTAGTTAAAAAGGCATTTTTAGGCCTTATAAAATGTATGAAAGGAAGAAAACAACCAGTGCGTGCATAGTAAGGACAAGAAGTTTGGGGAGATGTATTTTAAATGAGAACAAAAAAGTTGCCGCCGCAGTTGGGGCACAAACTCTTGTTTAAGTTTGTTGCCGGCAACTGCGGGGAAATATTCCACTTGATTGTATTCTATTGAAAGCTTCTACTTTTTTACGATTGCATGCTATTGTAGGAGTTGTTATTTTTTTGAAGGTATGCGTAATTGTTTGAATATCATTTATGAATCGATATTCGGTCCTTTTTTTCTAGATAAATGCAACTTAACCTTTGGTAGGAAGTTTCCGAACAGACGATGCAATAGGAATAAAGGGAATGCTGCTAGTTTAAAAGGAGATCTCTAAGTTTCCTTTGGCGGAAGGGTGTGGTTTTATATTTCATTTTTATAGAGTGAAATAAACTCATTGTCCGTATCTCCTTTTTTATTTTGGTGTATTCTAAAGATTATCACATAAATTGTAGCTTATTATTTAACGTGTCTTTATTTTAATTTGCTCGTTTTTTTTTCAAAAACAGTTTGTATAGTAAATAAAGATTTTTTTAAATAAAAAGTGATTATTAAGATAAGTGTTGTTAATGGTAAATGTATAAGAGAAAATAATAGGCATCAACTTATTGACTCACAAATAGGTTTTCTATCAAGGATATTTATTAAACTGTGAATGAAAACAAGCATATTACAATTTATTTATAATAAGTATAATTTAAGTGGTTTGCTATTTTAAATTGATTAAAGGGCTACAACGTGTTTCATATACTTTATGTTTACGTAAAAATACCCAAATGGAAATTCCCAGATCCCTACTTTTACGCTGCGCTGAAGGGTAACATTTCAACTTATTAATTAAAATGAAGGTCCAGCGTTTGTAACTTAGGCATTAAAGCTGGAGCCACCAAGCTTTACGTCGACTGAACATGGATATACTTTTAAAAGTTTTAATATTTAGGGTCTCTATTTAAAAATGAAATAAATAAATTAATTCAATAAATAAATATTCAAGATGCATACCTTGAAATATTATAAACGTAAAATCATCGCATTTTTAACCATTATCGTTCAAATAATTTACTACTGATAATAATTTATCTGTTAATCATAGATAAATGATCTGTTAATCATTTATCTAGTTATTTTAAAGAAATCAAAACTCAGTTTTGAACAGTCTTGAAAGGCTTTTTTTTACTCTTATGCTTAGATTTATCGATTTTTATAAATTAGTTTTTTGTATTTAAATGTTTGCCTTGTGGGCGTTATTATAAGACAATTTAAAATTGATCTATTTACTTTAGGACACCGAAATCCCCTTAAAACACGCTCCTCTTTTTGTTTGCTCTCCATGATTTGCCCTCGAGAAAAATAAATCAAACTTTCAGAGCCGTGGACTAAAAAAGAAATAATGTGATCTTTAATCTTTAAATGCATCATCTAATGAGAAGTTAAAACAGATAGTTATTAGATTACGATAAAACTCTGTATGAAATTATCAATTTTGTGTTAGGGCTAGAAAAAATCTTATGAAATATATATTTTAACAAAACGAACTTAATGTAAATATATATTTATAAAGAACTGATTACCAAAAGAAACAGTTTAAATCGATGATGTATTTTAAAACGCAATGAATGGTTTTCAGTGAATATATGATATTACTAATGTTAGCGCTGTGTAATCTCGTACACCGTCCCACAGACTGAGATCCGATGTAATTGACATAACAAAGAGTTATTCATCTTATTGGGCTCTTTCATAGGACATCACACTACTGTTATAGTATACACTACTGAGTTCAGTAGAATATTAGTAAGATGTATAAAGATAAACCATATTTTTATCATCAAATTTGAAACAATAAATGTGAAATCCCCTTAACTTCGATACCCAGAAATTGTCATAGTAAATTTAATTTTATTCCAATTTAAAGCGATTTTTGAGGTTCCAAGTTTAAGGTGGTTGCGTGTTGCTTTATAAATCAAATAATATCAAAATTATGTCAGAACCATGTCAGCTTCTTCTAAGGCCAGCCAGAAGCTGCTCCACAGTATTTGACTGTAACGGTACCATTAAGTTAAACGATTCAATTTTGTAAAACGACGCCATCCAAGTAAACGAAACAATTTGGTTAAACGATAAAATCCGGCAAGATGTTGTCATCTCGATCTGAACTCTAAATAGGTAAACACCTATTATATTTAGATGAAAATCATATTGGTTAAGTGGTTATCACGTTACAAATTTTAGGTTATCAATCATATTATAGTTGGTTGAATAATATTTTTAAAAGGTTTAATGAAATATGTTCCTTTAAATTGAATGTTAAATTCACAATTAAAAAATTGAACTCGAGTTTCGACGTTAGTTGTGTCATTTACAAAAAGGTTTCCATCAAACTCCTTTGATGCTATAATAGAAGTTGTCATTTTGCATTTTGGAGATAAAATAAACACATTTAATTTGATTTTTTTCGACTATTTAAAACATTGAGTAGGCTTATGAACCTAAACGGTGACATGGTCTATCCAACGGTGACCCAAGACATATGGCTGGGGCTCTACATTTTTCAGTATTTGCCATACATAATCAAATCGATTGAAAATTTTCAGCACTTCGAAATTCAACTCAAAGGATACCTGGTGAGTCTTTGTATTCATTGAAAAATTTTTACAATAATATAAGTAGATATTAGACTCGCTTTCATTGCCAAGTTTCAGATCATTCACCCTCTTTTGGGGGCAAATTTTGACCTACCCAGCGCCTGTGTGGTAAGAGTATGCTACGGATTGAATAATCAAGTACATGGTGATTTTTTTAACGCAACAACGCAACCCAAAACTTTATTTTATCCCTGAAGGATTATTTCCCCCAAGATCCCTAGATTTAACCCCACAATATTATTTTCTTTGGGGATGCATAACAAGTAAGGCCTACGAAAAAAAATTCACAGGATATTCAGCACCTCACAACAAATATAACAAATTTTATGCAAGAAATTCAAAGATGTACCTTACAACCTGTTTTCAGGAGAGAGCACAACGTTGTACTAATGCCAATGGCGGATTGTTTGAACACATAATGTAAACTAAATATGATCACACTTAAATAATAGGTTGCATAAAATGTAAAGATTAAAAAAATAATTCTCATTTCATATTTATATGCGCATTGTTCAATCTCAAAAATGGGTTGCATTTAAAAAAAACACCCTGTATAAAGAAAGTAAGGGTTACAATCATTAATTAATTTCACACTTCATGGCTTTTTAAGAGGGACACAATCCAATCAAACCTATATTCGTGTAAGATTCGCTAGAAGATGTGAAGCAACCAATAGAGCACTATTGTAATTAGTTGGGCCGGGGAACTTGGTAGAGTGTCAGCCAGGCGCTCAACTCAAGGCTTAGTTGAAGTCTTCCTCTCACCCAGGGGCTTGTTGTACGCTTCTGTGTTCCAAACTACGTAGGCTAATTGCGTATCCAAAGATATGTTCATAAAATTATGATTGAATCTTAAATTTGTATAAATAAATGTTAACTTGTTTCTAATTGTATTTTATTACTCAACCTTATCGTCAGTGCTGATGAATTGGGTATCTTATAAAACAAATACAGTTAGTTACAGCTACAATCAAATTTAAGGCCGTTTACACCATTCTGGTTAAAACTATTTTTCTCTTAATCTCACGTTTAAACTAAAAGTTAATAATGCAGATATAGTAAAAACTGAATTATAACAATTAACTTAATCAGCTGATTTAACTTTTATATACACTTAATCTAGATTACCTTAAACCTGGTTTAAACTAGAATGGTGCAAACGGCCCTTAAAGAGGTTTATTTGTTTGATGAGAATCAAAGTCGTTAAGAGGCATTTCGTTAACAATTTACCTACCGTTGTGGAATTCATAGAAGACACTAAACATTTCCTTTATCATTTTTATATTTTAGTTTAGACATGTATGTTGGGCAAGTCCCTCTCCCCACCTAGACTATGCCAAAACATCCGAAAGCGAAATGCATTTAGTTAAAAATAATATTATATCTACGTCTATAATATTTTAATAGTCTAGCCAAGTTTCGAATTGCATAGACAGGTTTGTACTGCATTTATTTTTTAAGGGAATAACAAAGCTAAAGAGTAGTAAAGACATAAGTTACCAAACAAAGAGTGATAAATCTACCAACGATATAAGTAGGTTATGAGCTAGTTTCTGGTTTATCTTTCTCAATACGGTGTTCATGAATCAACATGATTAATAAAATATCGTTCACGTAGTTTATACTGGTTTAGTTCTAATTGTACTACTATTTATGTATATTTTTATTATTTGATGTTTCGTCTTATGGACTTTATTTCTAGACTTATAATTTTAAAGGGTTTATCCTTATACACACATAAAGACGTAACTGATTAAAATGTTGTTGTTATTTTACGTTAACCCTGTTCGTGATAAATATGTTAATAGAGAATTGCTAAATTATTTAATTAGTAATTAGCACTTGATACAAACAACCATGGACACATATTCCTTACGAATATTAATCGATAACACAATAACTCTTTCTTACTACCTAGCAATACCTAAGGAACATGTTTTATTGGACTAATCTTTCAAAATTTAATTTGTTCATCGACCTTACAGAAAATTAAGTTATTACTATAAATTAAGCTTTCAATTATAGCATTCTTGTGGGCATTTGGTGCTGAAGAAACGCTTATGCCAAATAAAACATATCAGCTGCAGCATCCTTGTGCACTTTAGGTGCTGAAGCAGCTCCTATAATCATTTTGCACTAAGGGTTCCGAAGGAACTCATAAGGCAAACGCAGTATACTTCTTTACAGTGGGAGTAGGATAAACGCTAATGCTGAGGCCCTAACAAATAAAATATTAAAAATCTTTCAAATATTTGCTTTACAATGTTGACCGTAAAATTATAAAAAACATTGTAATAGAAGTATTTTTAAAAATCACCTTACTTAGTATATTATATCTTTTTTTAATTAATGCGAAAGTTCTGTGCGAAATCTGTGATAAAATAATCGTTAAAGCTATAGGTTTTCGTGATACGTTTTATTTGTTGCAGCTTACAGTTAGATGGAAGGGGGAGGGGCTAGGTATAAAGAAAAGTTTCCTTCGTTTGGATTCAGATTGAGCCAGTAACAACAAGCTGCTCCCGGCTGATTGTCAGTCAAAGCCGACAGCGAGGGCCGCACACACAGCGGCTGCGGGACAATCAACTCGGCGTTCTTTAAACCCGAATCCCCAAAACACAAGTGTTCGATTCTGCAAATAAGATAAGAATGATTTAAAGAAATGTTTTTCATTGTGACTATCTCTTACAAAAATTTTAAACTTACCAGATTCGGTAGTACAGACTATAGGTGCCAATAAAATAACATGCATTACCTACATGAGACCGGTTACGGTTTAAAAAAAAATTCATATACTTTGAGGTCGGGTAGTTAATTTATAACATTAAAGATAGATCACTCTTTTGTGGTTTTTGAGGCATTAAAAACTTGTTTGAGCACTCCACAAATAAAGAACTATATTTATTTTTTCACCACATTATCAGTGTATAATCATGAATTGTCCAAATATACCCTATAAGTAGGGTAGGCCCCGACTTGGCAGAAATTTGACCTTGAAAATCAGCTGTTTAAAAAAAGCGCGCCAAAACGGAAAAAAAGCGCGGGAAAAACGGAAAAAAAGCCCGCCAAACAGTGTTGCCAACAGCATAGAGTAAAATGCATATACTATAACAGGTATATAGTCACGCTACCCCTATTACATACGTATTTACATACGTACATACTACGTCACGCTACCCCTATTACATACGTATTTACATACGTACATACTACGTCACGCTACCATATATTATACATTTATATATGTATAACGGTATATTATAATGGTTTATGGGTGGGCATAACCTTACTTTTGTTTCCCGCCAAAATGGCGGACATAACCTATACCCATAGAGTATAACCTTCTCACAGTACATAGAGTGCTATAACATTATGTATGTTGGTCTTGCGCGCCAAAATGGAAAAAACCTATACCCATAGAGTATAACCCGTTAGTATATAGAGTGTTATAATATTATAATTGTTTATGTCATACTATAATAATGGTGTATATTACGTCACACTAGATATATCAAGTGACCTGTATCCCTGAAGGTGGTGTCTATGCCGCAGACTTATGCGTGGGAATGTGTATTGAAGGTAAGATCAAGCAAACAAAATAACTACAACTTACTTATTCAGAGTAACCGGGATTCATGACAGCATTGACAGGGTTCCGATGAGGTGGGGGCCTATCGATTATTTCCGCGTACTCTGGCTCCTGTGAGGTCGGTGGTGGTGGTGGTGGCGAGTCTTTAAAACAAGCGAGCGAACAACCGAAACACTGCACTAAACACCACATTGCGTTCAAGACTGACTCAGTATTGATTCAGCTATCGACAGGAAGTATGGTATCCTGTTTGGTGGTTTCGTTGACTGATAAGCTATTTGTTCTTGCTGTACTTTTAGCTTGCATGATATTTATTAAAAGACATACGGGAAGTATGTCGTCATTGTCCCCCGTCCCCCGCCCCCCTGTACTGTAACCAGTGTTGGCAACTGTAGACAGTGAAAACATTCATATTTATATAAATAACATTATATGTTATGCCACATTATCCCCCTAAAGTGTTACTATATAAAGTGTAGTTAATCACATAGAGAATAAAAAGACATATGTATATTTTATGATATGCTGGGTATGTTACATTAGTTCTTTGTAATGTTATAATATTATATGAAATTCTACTTAAAATTAAATAACTTTGGAATGGGTTAGTTAATATAGCTAAAATTTGGTATTTGGGTACTTCTTAACCTCTTCCACCTTTTCCATAAACTTATACCCCCCTCTTACTCCACCCACCCCCTCTTTTTCTTCTTTTTCTTCTCAAATTTGACAAAAAATATATAAAATCGTCGATATCTCGAAAACGGTTGATCCTAGAGCAATTTTGGGCTCAAAAATCGACCCTCCGGGCATCCGACATCATGGGGCATATGACCATACTAAGAAAACCTAACTTTTGTAATGTGGTTTGCATTTACCAAAAATGAAGGGGTAAATACCATGTAAAAATTTAAAATTAAATAACTTTGGAATGGCTTGGTCAATTTAGATATAATTTGGTATTTAGGTACTTCTTAACCTCTTCTACCTTTTCCAAAACCTTATACCCCCCTCTCACTCCACCCACCCCCTCTTTTTGTTCTTTTTCTTCTCAAATTTGACAAAAAATATATAAAATCGTCGATATCTCGAAAACGGTTGGTCCTAGAGCAATTTTGGGCCCAAAAATCGACCCCACGGGCATCCGACCTCATGGGGATTATGACCATACTAAGAAAACTTAACATTTGTAATGTGTTTTGCATCGACCAAAAATGAAGGGGCAATTATCATGTAAAAATGTAAAGTTTAATAACTCAAAAACTGCTAGTCCGAATGCAATAAAATTTGGTACTTAGGTACTTCTTAACCTCTTCTACCTTTTCCATAAACTTATACCCCCCTCTCCCTCCACCCACCCCCTCTTTTTCTTCTCAAATATGGCTAAAAATATATAAAATCGTCGATATCTCGAAAATGGTTGGTCCTAGAGCAATTTTGGGCTTAAAAATCGAACCTCCGGGCATCCGACTTTATGGGGAATATGACCATACCAAAAAAACTTAACATTTGTAATGTGGTTTGCATCGACCAAAAATGAAGGGGCAATTATCATGTAAAAATTAACTAATTTTCTTGACTTTTTACCTAGATAACCTGACAAAGAGATCAAAAGGGATTGTGAAACGTATAGGCAAATCAAAAATTTTAAGTACCTAAGGCAAAATACTTTGCATTTTTTATGGATATAATATTTTATTCTTCCTTCTTTTAACTGTTCACAAGCTATGCGTGCATTTCTTTAAAACGGTCCATGACTAGCCTGTTTACTAGTTAAAAAGGCATTTTTAGGCCTTATAAAATGTATGAAAGGAAGAAAACAACCAGTGCGTGCATAGTAAGGACAAGAAGTTTGGGGAGATGTATTTTAAATGAGAACAAAAAAGTTGCCGCCGCAGTTGGGGCACAAACTCTTGTTTAAGTTTGTTGCCGGCAACTGCGGGGAAATATTCCACTTGATTGTATTCTATTGAAAGCTTCTACTTTTTTACACTTGCATGCTAGTGTAGGAAATGTTATTTTTTTGATGGTATGCGTAATTGTTTGAATATCATTTATGAATCGATATTCGGTCCTTTTTTTCTAGATAAATGCAACTTAACCTTTGGTAGGAAGTTTCCGAACAGACGATGCAATAGGAATAAAGGGAATGCTGCTAGTTTAAAAGGAGATCTCTAAGTTTCCTTTGGCGGAAGGGTGTGGTTTTATATTTCATTTTTATAGAGTGAAATAAACTCATTGTCCGTATCTCCTTTTTTATTTTGTTATTTATTATTTTATTTTCATTTTAGCTATTTTTTATTTTTATTTTTATTTTAGCTAATTTTTGGTTATTTTATTTTTTTTATTTTATTTTTTTATTTTTATTTCCTAAAGATTATCACATAAATTGTAGCTTATTTTTTAACGTGTCTTTATTTTGATTTCCTCGTTTTTTCCAAAAACAGTTTGTATGATATATAAAGATTTTTTTAAAATAAAAAGTGATTATTAAGATAAGTGTTGTTAATGGTAAATGTATAAAAGAAAATGATAGGCATCATCTTATTGACTCACAAATAGGTTTTCTATAAAGGATATTTATTAAACGGTGAATGAAAACAAGCATATTACAATTTATTTATAATAAGTATAATTTAAGTGGTTTGCTATTTTAAATTGATTAAAGGGCAACAACGTGTTTCATATACTTTATGTTTACATAAAAATACCCAAATGGAAATTCCCAAATCCCTACTTTCACGCTGCGCTGAAGGGTAACATTTGAACTTATTAATTAAAATGAAGGTCCAGCGTTTGTAACTTAGGCATTAAAGCTGGAGCCACCAAGCTTTACGTCGACTGAACATGGATATACTTTTAAAAGTTTTAATATTTAGGGTCTCTATTTAAAAATGAAATAAATAAATTAATTAATCAGCATACCTTGAAATATTATAAACGTACAATCATCACGTTTTTAACCATTATCGTTCAAACAATTTACTACTGATAATAATTTATCAGTTAATCATTTACCTAGTTAATTTAAAGAAATCAAAACTCTGTTTTGAATAGTCTTGAAAGTTTTATGTTATACTTCTACTTAGATTTATGGATTTTTATATATTTATGTATTTAAATTTTTGCTTAATGGACTTTTTTTATTATAAGACTATTTAAAATTGATCTACTTACTTTAGCACACCGAAATCCCCTTAAAACACGCTCCTCTTTTTTTTTGCTCTCCATAATTTGCCCTCGAGAAAAAATAAATCAAACTTTCAGAGCCATGGACTAAAAATGACAAAAATGTGATATTTAATCTTTAAATGCATTATCTAGTGAGAAGTTAAAACAGATAGTTATTAGATTACGATAAAACTCTGTATGAAATTGTCAATTTTGTGTTAGGGCTAGAAAAAAACTTATGAAATATATATTTTAACAAAACGAACTAAATGTAAATATATATTTATAAAGAACTGATTACCAAAAGAAACAGTTTAAATCGATGATGTATTTTAATTAAAACGCAATGAATGGTTTTCAGTGAATATATGATATGACTAATGTTAGCGCTGTGCAATCTCGTACACCGTCCCACAGGCTGAGATCCGATGTAATTGACATAGCAAAGAGTTATTCATCTTATTGGGCTCTTTCGAAGGACATTAGACTACTGTTATAGTATACACTACTGAGTTCAGTAGAATATTATTAAGAAAATTTATAAAGATGAACCAAACTTTATCATCAAATTTTAAACAATAAATGTGAAATCCCTTAAGTCAAACCGATACCAAGAAATTGTGGAAGTAGATTTATTTTCATTCCAATTTAAAGCGATTTTCGAGGTTCCAAGTCTAAGGTGGTTCCATGATGCTTTATAAATTTAATAATAACAAAATTATGTCAGAACCATGTCAGCTTCTTCTAAGCCCAGCCAGAAGCTGCTCCACAGTATTTGACTGTAACGATACCATTCAGTTAAACGATTCAATTTTGTTAAACGACGCCATCCAAGTAAACGACACAATTTGGTTAAACGATAAAATCCAGTAAGATGTTGTTATCTCGATCTGAACTCTATAATAAATAGGTAAACATCTATTATATTTGATGAAAATCATATTGGTTAAGTGGTTAACACGTTGCAAATTTTAGGTTATCAATCATATTATAGTTGGTTGAATAATATTTTTAAAAGGTTTAATGAAATATGTTCCTTTAAATTGAATGTTAAATTCACAATTAAAAAATTGAAATCGAGTTTCGACGCTAGTTGTGTCATTTACAAAAAGGTTTCCATCAAACTCCTTTGATGCTAGAATAGAAGTAGTCTTTGCAGTTTGGAGATAAAATATACACATTTCATTTTATTTTTTTCGACTATTTAAAACATTGAGTAGGCTTATGAACCTAAACGGTGACATGGTCTATCCAACGGTGACCCAAGACATATGGCTGGAGCTCTACATTTTTCAGTATTTGCCATACATAATCAAATCGATTGAAAATTTTCAGCACTTCGAAATTCAACTCAAAGGATGCCTGGTGAGTCTTTGTATTCATTGAAAGATTTTTACAATAATATAAGTAGATATTAGACTCGCTTTCATTGAAGTTTCAGATCATTCAACCTCTTTTGGGGGCAAAGTTTGACCTACCCAGCGCCTGTGTGGTAAGAGTATGCTACGGATTGAATAATCAAGTACATGGTGAGTTTTTTAACGCAACAACGCAACCCGAAACTTTATTTTATCCGTGAAGGATTATTTCCCCCAAGATTCCCAGATTTAACCCCACAATATTATTTTCTTTGGGGATGAATAAAAAGTAAGGCCTACGAAAAAAATTCACAGGATATTCAGCACCTCAAAACAAATATAACAAATTTAATGCAAGAAATTCAAAGATGTACCTTACAACCTGCTTTCAGGAGAGAGCACAACTCTGTTCAAATGCCAATGGCGGATTGTTTGAACACATAATGTAAACTAAATATGATCAGACTTAAATAATAGGTTGCATAAAATGTAAGGATTAAAAAAATAATTCTCATTTCATATTTATATGCGCATTGTTCAATCTCAAAAATGGGTTGCATTAAAAAAACACCCTGTATAAAGAAAGTAAGGGTTACAATCATTAATTAATTTCACACTTCATGGCTTTTTAAGAGGGACACAATCCAATCAAACTTGTATTCGTGTCATATTCGCTAGAAAATATGGAGCAACCAATAGGCACTATTGTAATTAGTTGGGCCGGGGAGACTTGGTATTGTGTCATTCAGGCGCTCAACTCGAGGCTTAGTTGAAGTCTTCCTCTCACCTAGGGGCTTGTTGTACGCTTCTGTGTTCCAAACTACGTAGGCTAATTGCGTATCCAAAGATATGTTCATAAAATTATGATTGAATCTTAAATTTGTATAATTAAATGTTAACTTGTTTCTAATTGTATTTTATTACTCAACCTTATCGTCAGTGCTGATGAATTGGGTATCTTATAAAACAAATACATTTAGTTACAGCTACAATCAAATTTAAGGCCGTTTACACCATTCTGGTTAAAACTATTTTTCTCTTAATCTCACGTTTAAACTAAAAGTTAATAATGCAGATATAGTAAAAACTGAATTATAACAATTAACTTAATCAGCTGGTTTAACTTTTATATACACTTAATCTAGGTTACCTTAAACCTGGTTTAAACTAGAATGGTGCAAATGGCCCTTAAAGAGGTTTATTTGTTTGATGAGAATTAAAGTCGTTAAGAGGCCTTTCGTTAACAAAAATTTACCTACTGTTGGGGAATTCATAGAAAACACTAAACATTTCCTTTATCATTTTTATATTTTAGTTTAGACATGTTGGACAAGTCCCTCTCCCTACCTAGACTCTATATGCCATAACATCCGCATGCGAAATACATTTAGGTAAAAATATTATTATATCTACGTCTATATTTTAATAGTCTAACAAAGTTGCGAATTGTATAGACAATTTTGTTCTGCATTTATTTTTAAAAGCAATAACAAAGCTAAAGAGTGGTAGAGCCATAAGTTACCAAACAAAAAGTGATAAATCTACTAACGATATAAGGTTATGAGCCAGTTTCTGGTTTATCTTTCTCTATACGGCGTTTATGAATCAACATGATTCATTAAATATTGTTTACGCGGTTTGTACTGGTTTGATTCTAATTGTACTACTATTTATAAATATTTTTATTATTTGATATTTCATCTTATGGAATTTATTTATAGACTTAGAATTTAGGGGTTTATCCATGTATACAGTTAAAGACGTAACTGATTAGAATTGTTTTGATTATTTAACGCTAACCCTGTTCTTGATAAATATGTTATCAGAGAATTGCTAAATTATTTAATTAATAACTATTACTTTATACAAACATTCATGGACACATATTCCTTACGAATATTAATCGATAACACAATAACTCTTTCTTATTACCTAGCAATACCTAAGGAACACGTTTATTGGACTAATCTTTCAAAATTTAATTTTTTCATCGACCTTACAGAAAATTAAGTTATTACTATAAATTAAGCTTTCAGTTATAGCATTCTTGTGGGCATTTGGTGCTGAAAAAACGCCTTCGCCAAATAAAACATATCAGCTGCAGCATCCTTGTGCACTTTAGTGCTTAAACAGCTCTTATAATCATTTTGCACTAAGGGCTCCGAAGCAACTCTTAAGGCAAACGGATAAACACTAATGCTGAGGCCCTAACGAATAAATAAAAAATTAAAAATCTTCGAAATATTTTCTCTACGATGTTGACCGTAAAATTATAAAAAAATTGTATTAGAAGTATTTTTAAAAATCACCTTACTTAGTATATTATATCATTTTTTTAATTAATCCGAAAGTTCTGTGCGAAATCTGTGATGAAATAGTCGTTAAAGCTATAGGTTTTCGTGATAGGTTTTATTTATTGCAGCTTACAGTTAGATGGAAAGGGGGAGTAAAGAAAAGTTTCCTTCGTTTGGATTCAGATTGAGCCAGTAACAACAAGCTGCTCCCGGCTGATTGTCATTCAAAGCCGACAGCGAGGGCCGCGCCGGGCGGCTGCGAGACATCGGCAGAACTCGGCGTTCTTTAAACCCGAACCCCCAAACACACGGGTTTGATTCTGTAAATAAGATAAGAATGCTTAAAAGATATGCTTTCATTTAAAAGATATGCTTTTCATTGTGACTATGTCTTACCAAAATTTTAAACTTACCAGATTTGGTAGTACAGACTATAGGTGCCAATAAAATAACATGCATTACCTACATGAGACCGGTTACAGTTTTATAAAAAAAGCATATACTTTGAGGTCGGGTAGTTAATTTATAACATTAAAGATAGATCACTCTTTTGTGGTTTTTGAGGCATTATAAACTTGTTTGAGCACTCCACAAATAAAGAACTATATTTAATTTTTTCACCACATTAACAGTGTATAATCATGAATTGTCCATACAGTATGGATCCTATATATCTACTCAAATGAATCCTGTATCTCCTACCCTTAAATAGCTCCCTTCCCCTGAAAATCCCTTCACTTTGATAGAGGGAGAGAAATCGTAATACGATGTAAAACATACTTTATCTGCGACCATTGCAATAACCACCAATAACGATGTTACAACTGATGTTATAATGAGGTCCATTATTAAACCAAATACAAACCTGTTGCATAAAGTTAACTTCTAGACTTCGGTTCTAGACAAATGGGAGCGCGGTATTTGATGAAAGTAGTTTCATAATGACAATTACGCAATTCGCACATCAGCTGATTGTTGCATTACGATTCAAGTTTGAGCTGACTTATCCGATCAGCTGATTGTTCCACAACGATTCATGGTTAAGTCTGCTTATGTGCCTAACCTCAAATTTGAGTTGACCTATTCCGTCATCAGTAAAAGTCATGAGTTTTGTTTAACTTCGGGGAAAATTGTGTCGTATATTGTTGGTCGTGAGATATTTAGAACACTCGCTTCGCTCGTGTTCTAACTTACATCTCACTCATGGCTTAAAGACATCCATAATACAATCGCTGCATACACTACTATTATTTTCTACTTTATTTCTTAATGCATAATGACCTATTAGTCAATGATCTCTTATTTTTATGAAACGGGTCCTTGACGCTTCTCGTCCTCTGAGCGTTTTCAGTATCTCTTTTCCAAATATTTTAGTTATTTATTAATGTTTATTGTTTACTCTTTACATTAAACTAGCGACCTTAAAGGCTCTATTGATTTGATTTTTACTATAGTCTGTACTAAACACCATCTTGACTACGTTAAAATGAACCGCGATTGAACTGCCAATGCCTGCTCTAAAAACAAATAAAAAACAGCTGTTTATTTAAGAGCGAGCAGTAAAGTCCTTATCCATCTAGTAATAATGGAAATGTTACTAGATGATATCTTATTTCATGAGATACCTACCACATTTTTTCTCTTTTTTTTTGTTAATATGTATTGACCATACTTCTTGTACTAAAACATTAATGTATTAGTTATTAAGTCTCAACTAGAGTGGTTATATATTATGTTTCTATTATTACAATCTTTGTAACCTTTTGTATGGAAGAAATATGTGGAATAAAAACAATGTTCAATGTTCAATATTCCATTTTATTTAATATTCTGTTTTATTAAATGTCATAAGCTCACTAAATAATCCATGACAGCCTTTTACTGAATTTTCTATTGATATTTTAAAAATATTTACGGGGAGTACCATTCATTGAAACTATATGTAAACAATCTAACATAATTTAAACAAAAAATTAAATATCTCTTTCCATCAGCGTAGGCTTCTATATAAATAGAAAACGTTCTTTTAACAAAAGTGTGTATTTATGTTCAGATTGAAGGAAAGAGTTCCGTTGTAAAGAAAGTAACGAAATCAGCTTACGCCTTCTTTGTTATGTAAATCTAAAACCCTCGACTAAGAACCTCCCAACAGAACCTGGTTTTGTTTTAACATATAATATATTATTGCTAGCAATTATAAGTTATAGACACAAATTTCAGTGTTTTCACAAAAAATGTGTGAACTATTTTGTTGCTATATGAGAGACAGTTTTCAACATTTCGATTTAATTTAGGCTATTTAATTTACCTTAATAATGCGTAGAAAACCATTTCAAATTTAAATTTAAAATATAATTTATTCCAAAAAAAAAACACATACTTTTTACAACTGAATATATGATACATAAATGGAATAAACCCCAAAAAGACTGCCCATCTGAGTGTGGGGGTCGGGTCTGAACAGCCCATCTTCTGCGGAAATAAACCAATCACTCTATTCACTTAATTAATAAATAAAACTACACTCTTAAGATTAAAATTTTCCTTAAACCTAACTTACATCAGTGAATGATATGTAAAAAGAAATACAAATAACAATAATGCCTATGAATCTTAGTTAAGAGAAAGAAACAGATCTACTGTAATATAATAAATTTGATCAAAGCTATTTAAACTTTATTCATTAATTAGAAAAATCAATGAATGTATTAATTGGAATAAAACATGATAAATGTGGACCATGATACCAAACGCAATGGTTTTACCTTCGAAAACATAAGTGCTGAACTCGCTGGCCTCTCTATATTAAAGGGACTGCTTCAATCATTTCTCACAGATTTGCTTGAATTCATCTACATTCTAATTAAAATGTTTCAAACTCATATGAGCAAAGTTACAGGGTCCATTGTAAAAGTGAAATGCCGCATATTTCATACGAATAGCACTGTTTCTCTTTTTGTACCGTTTGAAATTTTCTTTAGCACATCCTTGCCCATTATATATAAATAGCCTGTGGCTGTAAAACTGTTTAAAACTTCGTTGTAGCTGTTGAGTTTCCAGTTTGTTTGATTTTAAAATCATACGTTGAGATTATTAAAACCAGTTTAGCCTTTTTGGAACTTCAATTTCAAGTAGATTTTGTAAATTTTGTTTGTGAAAGAGGAACGCTTAGGGCAATAAGCAACCCAACGTACAGTTAAAAAGTGAAAGTATCTTTAAAAATACCCCCCGTTGCAGCAGACCTGCATACTCAGCGAATTTCAAATGCAAAACAACATATTTCAATCCAACATAGCGAGATTTGACATGTTTTGGTCAGCTCCGTAAGAATAACAATAGGAATGAGTATGCAGGTTTGCTGCTACAGGTATATTAAAACTGGGTGGTTTTAATTCAATATTCAGTAGATCTGAACTAGAAGAAGCTATTTACCAAGTTTTATAAAGATATGTTGAGAAATAAGCAAGATATAGAATTTTATTTATTTCCCATAAGGATAACATTGGGACAACGTACTGTGTTTACCACTTTCAATATCTCAGTAACCAATGGACATAGAGCAGTGATTCAAAATACTAAATTGTTTGTTTTTTTGAGCTGAATTCAATGGTGATAACAAAGATTCGAGAAATTTTATTTTCCTATGTAAAAAACTCAAAAAACCCATTTTCGGGGGAGTTTTTCCCCCTTTACCCCCCCTTCCGTGGTCCAATCGGGCTGGTATACGAACTCGTCCGAGGGATTACCACTTTACATGTCTGTACCAAATTTCATTAAGATCGGGCCATTTTTACGGCCGCTACCGTGCTTACAGACACACACACACACACGTATATATATATATATAAATAAATATATATATATATATATATATACATATATAATTTGGAACGAATGGTGTTTTCTGCTTCTGGTGGCCCCTAATCGAAAAGTTATCATGGTCTCGGGCTTAGGTCTTACCATGAGACCTACGGTAATAGCTTCTTCCCTATAGGGGAAATTCGCTAAAATTAGTCCACAATTTTTTAATTATATTTTTAAATAGGAACATATCTTTTCTTCTCAATAATAAACCGATGTTACGTATCATCCTCTATTATTATACTGTAGTATCAAAATAATTTGCATTAAAAATAAATCACCAAATGATGGTCACAAGAAAAATCTCCATAGCTACAATTTTCTTCCGAGCTCAGTCAAATAGAAAAGGAAAACTGAACAATCAATACAGGAAAGGGGAAAAAGGTATTTTTCAGTTGAAAGCACAATTTAACGTAGAGACAGATGAATGGAAATCAGCAATGGTGTAGGGGAAGGTAACCGTTAACTCAAACCGGCAGACTCTCATTTTCCTTTTAGCTTAGAAAATCATTTATACTTTTAAGCTGTATATAAATCTTTAAATCTTATAATCATTCTGTTCATGGCCATAGGAAGAAGTTTAGTTTTTCTTCTAATTTAGTAAGAATAAAACCATATTACTTGTTGATTTTATCACCCAAAGTCCCTGAGATACAGCGTAGTAGCATTAATATTTATTTGTCTTGAAGTAGAATAAGAGGTGTATTTAAAAATTCAACAACGACTATTATAAGGACGTCATGTTAATATAAGGTCTGAGTATGGACAATTATGAGGAAGCTGTGACCAGACTATCCGGTGCCATTCAATAAATAAATAAATAAATAAATTAATTAATTAATTATAATTTATTTTTTGCCAGCGAATTACATTTTTACAAATGTTTTGCAAATTAACTCATGTCAAAAACTGAACAAAAACAATCCAAAAACAATGATTAATAAAAATAAAACTAAAAATAAAAATATTAAATACTTGATTAAAATATAGTTTTCACCACACTATGAGGAAATCACCTGTTTTACAAACGTCAAACGAGGACCAAAACACACTGTTTGCCGCCACAGGACCGAAAACGTTGGGGGCCCTAGGGCCGAAAGCCGGCTGATCGTTTATTTGCTTGAAACAACGTCAGAATATCACATAAATATACGGCATTCAATAGGTTCCAAAGACAGGATATTTGCGATCATATGAATTTCATAACTTTGTTTGGTTGAATCATAATAAAGAAGTTGTATCGTCACTCATAACCTTCAAGTTTTGATTTCAACAGAGTCAAATAATAAACTGTTTTTTTATTATTACTTAGGGTATATTACATTGGGTAGTGTGGTGAAAAATAGCGTTCGTACCTCGGCCAAAAGGGTTTTGCTGCTCTCGATCGTTTCAAATTCTCGACTTCGTCTCGAATTTGAAACACGATCTCGAGCCTGGAAAACCTCATTTTCGGCCCTTGTTGCGAAATATACTATTTGAGGGTAAGTTTAAATTTACTGCAAGAAAATGCCTTCATTTGAGAGGATAGTGTGTTGTACTGGGCCGGCCCAGTGACCACTGTTTTGTGAACAATGTACACCATCTGCATGTCACAGCATCTTTGAATGACAACACCTTTGCCATATTCCGGTAACTAGTTATTTGGTCAAACTTTTTTAGATTGTATACAAACCTAAGACCAGCGTTTTGTAGCCTATGCAGCACCGTCACGAGTTCCTGTGTTGAAAAGTACCCAAAAACTGGAAGCCTTAGTTTATGGTGGGGAAAACCAAGAACTGAACCAATTTCAATTTGAATTTTTGTGGAATCAAACTCCTAAACCTATTCAAAACTTTATTTTTCCAGTGATTCTGCTGCATATTTGTTTCGCCTGACCGGAAAAACTCATCTGTGAGTCAATACCCGTGCCTAAGACTTTGATTTGTTCACAAATAGGCAGGTTAACCTGATCCACTGTGACTAACATGCTGTTCTTTTTCATAATTTTACAGAACTCAGAGCTAGAAAATCGCATCACAGAAAATTTCTGTGGGTTCAGTTGAAGCCCATGATTTTTCGACCAGTCATTCACTTCCGACCAACAGGCACCTTACTGCCTCTACAGTAATCTGGATTCAAGAAGAAAAAAGGAAAGCTGTATTTAAGAAGGTTGTCATAATTAAGTAGCGATAAAAGTAGCTAAGTAATGTTCTATCTACTCCACCAAAAGAAACACCCAAATTAACTTCAAGCGCTTTTGCACTATTTGGTCTCAATTTATTCTTATGGGACAGTGTCAAAAATCGCATTTCCTTCATAACAAACGTATGATTTTAGTTTGGATTTATCGTTGACAGGCAGTTGGGAGAGTGGACGTTACACGCGCTGTAACTCGGACATGATCCATAAACGTACCCGCTTGCTGGAATAAAACCGTAATGATCTGTGCAGCTGACTGATTCCTGCTTCACACTTATCGTAGTGGTCAGTGCTATAACATTTGATGTTTTTAAACACATTAGGCTGTTATTTTTGAAATGGATCCATAGTATTTCGTAGATGCTTCCTGTTAATAGACGTATAATATTTCGTTTATGCTTTTGGGCCATAAGAATATTGGTGATAAAAATCTTATTATGTCGTGTTAATGTATGTCGTGCGTGCACTGTTATCTGACGTAGGCTTCGAGCTGACAAGAAAGTAACATTATTTTAAGAGTGTTTCCCAATTAACATAGTTTTCTTTTTTTTATAAATATGTAGATCCAAACTAGAACATGATACATCAAACTTATTACTAATACTTTGGAAAAAAGTTCCAGTGTCTAATATATGTGAGGAATAATTGGATTGTTGGAAATAGGGAATTATAATTACCTATTCCAAAAAAACAGGTCAATTAATAGGTCAACCAATAAGCAGGGTTGGTCTACTAATAAACAGTATTGCTTTGCAGGACCAACCCTGTTTAACAAATACTCAAGAACGGTGATATATTTTAGGAGAAATTGGCTCTTCATCCTAATTAAAAAAATAACATTCCTGATAGTTGAATCTGCTTAACTGATTGAACATTTTGTATTATATTGATTCTATTTTTATTTATTTATATATTTATTTATTTATACTTTTCCAAATTATTATCTGTTGTTGTTTTTATGTTTATTTCTGTTAAAATTTGGATTTGTTTGATGATATTTAATTTAACTTTAAACTTAAATTAATATTGTATTGCCAATTAAACGTTAATTATTGTGAATTTTTCCATTGTTATACTCAAGTATGTATCTATGTTTTTATCTTCAAACGTTAAGACTGGCCTCAAAGTACTGTAGGCCTACACTTAATATAAATGATACCTAATTGTCAAGTAGTTTCTCTAGACCCACGCGTGCGACTTGCACTTGATGGAATGTAATATATAATGTTATAAAACTTGAAAATAAAGAATTTTCAATTTAATTGAATTAGAAAAACTATGTTTTATTTGAATTAATCCATCCCAAGATGAATGTTTTCATGTTTATTATATAAAAAAAAGGGACATAGGCTTTAATCTTTAAAACTTTAGCGACATATAGCTAGTTTTCTAAGACATACATAGCTTATATCTTTGTTTTTAAAGCGACACCTATGCATAAAAATTTTTGGGTTGAAGTTGATGTAAAATCCTACAGTTGATATGAAATACGATGAAGTCAACCAATTTTAAGAAATGTATTTTAATAACAAATATACCAATGTTTAAAAAACCTAAATCTAAAATACTTTTTTTGGATTGAAGTGTACACTATAATTGATTAACTTCAATATCGCACGTTAAATTCTAAGATAATATAACTAATGGTTAACAGTAAAACCTGGAAATTTATGGTAGGTCAACTTAAACGTAAACATTTTTTGTTAAGCGTCTTCTCAACTTGTCTATCATGCAGTTTACAGAGCACAATCCTGTTTACCCATGAACGACTCGGCCACGTGACTTTCAGTTGGGCTAACAGGGCAGCTACGGTGGGTAAGGGGGGGGGGACAGGCACGTGATTAATGGACTTGTCATGTTTTGGTCTCGGCGTTCCGGAACACGCGGTCACTTGGCCGTCAAACTTGGACCCGACTTACTTCCGGGCAGCTAACTCAGAAGATTGGAAAAACATACTTCCCCCACTTGTTATGCATAGCCGCTTTTTGATGAGTGAGTAAACGAATACTTTGTTTCCCTGCGTAAGTAAAAATATTACTTTGCCTCCCAGCGGGAAAGAAAGTAAACCATTAAGAATAATATTGAAGACAATAATTCAAAAATCGAGTGCCTAAATTAGCTTTTAGCGCATTCACTCAATGAGCTGCAATATGTTTGCATATATGTGTGTAAATTGTAAGGCGCTTGAACGTTGAATAATTTTCGTCAGTGCCCGAATAAAAATTGACTTGAATCCCCATATAAATAAGACAAGTTGCGTTTGCATTTTAAATCCCTAAGTAAGCAGGTCTCCTGCAACGGTATTGTTAATTTGAAATGTTATTAATTTGCTCAGAATACGATGTGAATCGACGTTGTTCTTGTCGCCAAGGCCGTGGATACTTATTTAATAGGGCTAATGCAAATAGTTGAATGCCAAAATAACTGCGCGATAAGCAATTAAAATAACAATCTTTATTTACATTTGAAAATGTTTCACAATTGTATGAAGACAATATATTGCTTTTCGTCGCTGATCAACTTGGTCCGAATTATTATGAAGGTAACCGTGATGATGGTTCGTATGTATTTATGTGTTCTTATTTTATGTCTATTATCAGGGCTAGAATTTGAATCTACAGTCCTTGGGATCTGTGCCATATTCTATAGTCTATATCTTATATCTATATCTATATCTTATTATGGCACTAGTGTGTTATTGCTTTCAATAATGCTCTGGAACATCCAATCTTGAAAACAATGATCATGTTGATTATATTGGAATGTCTCGAAAATGACTCCGAGGATCTCCTTCAAATGCTGGAACTAACCTATTTAACGCTAAAAGACGTTTTCTAAACCAGTCTCTTAGCCAGAATAAATCGAATTACATGAAGAAGTGAATTTGCAGGCCGTAAAATTTTGAAATTGTTCTTATGAGATGCCATGATAGCAATGAAATAAATAACGAAAATATAACTAAGGTAATCATGACAGCGTTTCGCAAAAAGCCCACTTCCAAGAATAATATGTCAGGGCGTTGAATAGAGGTTGTATCGAGTGTTAAAAAAGTTCACAAAAAGACAATAACACTAATAATATGGTCATAGGATGAAGTGGTAAAGATGAAATATTAGCGAGCAAGGCTCGGTCCACCAGGTACTAATGCCTAATCATCAACTACTAACTGCATCAACAACATTCACTCTTTATTTCAAAAGGTACTTGGAGTTAAAAATTTTATTGGCTGCATTCTGCGCTATGAGATCTCATAAAAAGAAGCTATTTGAAGCTATTCGATTGAGATGTTTTTCCACCCTCCTCCTGTCTCATATGGCGACAAATGAATTTCAGGCTTAACGTCCAAGTTCAATTGCTACAATATTCTCTAAGATGTCTTGGTCAATCATTTTAAATCAACTCGATATCCGTTTTGAAAATAATAATTTCCTTACTGATTCACAACTTACTATTAGCACGGGAAGATCTTCAACATTAGATGACTCAGTAACCAATCAGATAAGTACAAACGCTTTTGAAGTAAAGATACTATGTCATTTTTTTTATAGTCACACACCGTTTGTTCTTTGTATACCTTGCCAGTCCTGGGCCTACATAAGCTAAATAATGAATTAAGCATTGGCGAGAGGTAACTGAAAAGAGTAGGTCACAAGACTGCTCAAATAAAAGGGTTTAATAAACAAAGTAAAAAATATCAAGGTAACCAAAATTCAAAAGAAACAGGAAAATTTAAATGGAACAAAATTAAAATAAAATTGAATTTACAGTGTTTGCCCTGACAAACTTGGTTTTAAAATAACAATGGTTAAAATTTACATTAATAATTAACTTGTAAGTTATTAATACATTGATTACATAATAAATGAATGACTTGATAACTTCAAATTGGAAAAAAAATTAGATAATACCTTTTTATAAAATATGTTTACATGATATTGAAATATTTACACTACCTTCTTATAGAATAACAAAGAAATCCAAATCACCCACAGCACACACTCCTAGCTCACTCCCATCACACACCCGCGTCTTCCCTCTCGTCCAGAGGTCTCCTCCTCCCACTCCTCTTCTTTCCTCCTCCCGCCGAGCAGATAATTGCCTCCTCATTGGCTGTCATCCCCGATAGGGAGTGTCTTAAAGGTTGTTGATACAGTTCTTAGAAGAACTCCCTACCGGGCACATCTTGCTCGCGTCAGCTGGGAAAGGACGAATGAAAGACGATCGGTCAGACGGACAGACGGACAAGTTATAGTTTCATGAGGCGAACTATCGAGTCTATGATTTATTAAGTTTTGAGTTTGGAAAATTATTAAGTTTTCGTCACGTAGTTACACCCCCCTGGCTTAAACGTCAACCTACCACCGGTTGACCAATTCGAAAATGTTACTTAAGGAGCTTTCGCGGTCCTCAGGATGACACGGACATCTTCTTTAGCGAGCGGAAATCTTGATGTTCGCCCGACTCTTCATCCCCCCTTCCAGCGCCGCGCCGCGGTCTTGAACCGGCGCATCCTACCTACTCACGACCCTTCCAGCGGAACGCGGTAGAATAGATCAACTGACTTGTTGATTGAGCGGTCACGTCTTCTTTCGCCCTTTCGGTCTCCTTAAGTAAATTTAGTTGAAATTTTGGCTAAATGTAGTTTTGAAATAGTAATTTTGTTTTGAACTGCGGTGATATGTAAGTGAGTTAAAGTATTGTATGTGTAGAATTACATGTAATCTCTTGGTGGGGTTCGTGACTGAGCGTTCAAAACATTCAATTTAATATTAAGGATGTGAATGAAATATGCAGCAATTAACAATAAAACTGTCAAAATTGTTATCCATGCTAATAATACATATAAGATTAATCTACGGTCGTCTACGATATCGGTCCAGGAGTTTTTTACTTGAATATGATCAAATAATTTAACTGGTTCTAGATTTTTAACAACAAATGTTGGTGTCGTTTTAGAGGAATTCTGATTTGTAGAATAATATTTTCGTTTTCGTAGTGGCATTTGCAAATAGGAAGTGTGAAGTAAGTTTCAATTTTGGCTAAAGGAATTGCTAAAGACAAGTTTTGATCTTGTATTTTAATTTGAAGCCTTGTTAGGTCTTGTTTTAGTGCTGCAGAGGACAAGATAGATTCTGGAATTTTTTTTTTCACAATCCTGTTCACTGTTTATATTTGCTGAGAAATTGTTCAGTTTAGTTTCTGCTAAAGTAACTAAACTAAGTAAAAGCTAAAGTAAGTTTTTTGGCATATTATTAAAGAGACTATTCACTATATATAGAACGTTTTCCTTTACCCTGGTTCCAATTCATGGTAAGTAACTGAACATGTTGATATTATTCTTTACCAATGAATTAAAACCTCCTTATTGATCAAGGCTGGTTGATCATACAGAGATTAGCTCTCAACAATTTTCTATTCATAGTTGCCGTCAAGGGCCACCAGCACCAGCCGCTGTTCTTCAGGGGCTGTATGTTTGATTCTTGGTTCATTTTTAAAAAGGCATCGTTATCAGTTGGTTATTTTTGCATTTTAAATATCTGTTTAGTATATGTTTTGGTTGTCAAGTTAATTTTTAGATATCTGTTTAGTATATAATATATTGTTGAACCAGAGGAAAGATAAATATACTGATGCAAAGATAATAATTGTGTTGATCAATTTTTGGTTTAGAGGTACTTTTAGCAAAATAAAAGCATCTTACATTATCATAAGGAAGGATTTTAGATCTTTCGTATTAAGACTATCTTACAACGATTTATCTTAAATATAGTAATCCGAAATGTTTTTTCATCATTAGAGATTTTCTGTTAAACTTTCGTTAGTCCTTTCATGATTACAGATTGTTATAGCCTCTACAATTAACCCATAAACATAGAGGATATCCCCGATATAGCGACAGCTTGTGGTGATTAAATCACTATCAGAGGAGTTTATGTGTTTACCTACTTGACCACCAGCGAGTGTGGAAGCCTATAACTCAGCACTCGGAGACAATGACCACTCGCTGTTGGGGACAGGCGCTGTTGGTTATACTCTGTTACCACTTAACTTTCCTATATTTGTTTCATAAAAATGTATCTTGTTTATAGGGAGAACAAATGTTTAAAATATACATAAGTTAAATATTTTTAATTAGATTACAAATTCTTTGGCTGAGAACTCAATCATATAATATGTTACAATAAGTAAGCTAAGTGACTAAAATTCCCTCTCACATAAGTTTAGAAGATAAAATATTTAGATTTCACAAAGAATGTTTTACACTAAAATGATTTTTTTCGGCATTTTGAAGATGATGGAAAGAAAGGAATGAATGAAAAATTTGGTTATCTAAAATAAACATGAAATGCTAAACATATTTTTAAAAGATCCTTTGAAATAGGTGTAGTTAGTGAGTTAAATGTAGACCGTTAGTGATTCAATGTTATAAAGGGAAGTTTTCTACCTTATAGAGGGAAAAATAAGATTATGTTTGTTACCTTATAAATAAAAACTAGACTTTTGAGAATATATCAATACCTCGCTGCAGCCTCGAACTGAGACACTGAGTAACCAGAGAAATTGGCGGCGGCTGTTGTCCACATTCCCGTGGTAAACATGTGTTGGACCCAGCTCCTTAGAGTGGCGGCATTTACATTAGTACAGACCATTATTACATTTATTTTATCCGTAATTTATCATATACTGATATAATAAAATAAGATTTCAATTAGTAGCATTCGTCATTCCCTCACGATAGGCAAAGAAGTATCCATCCTAAAGTTGAAAGATTTTAAGATATACTCAATATGTTTTACAGCTTTTGTCATTCCATCCTGATACAAAGAAAATAAGTAACTAAATAAATTAATAGCCTATAAACCTTTTTTCATCATATCAGTCAATATATCATATACATAGGAGCAAGTAGTCTCGTACATTTTGATTGATGACCAAAAAAGGTTTTTCCTCAGTGATTTATTTAGTCGAATTTTTATCCAGGATGCAAACCATAAATAAAAAAGTAACCATAGATATTTATTCAATCTAGTTGGTTTCAAGAATAAGTATTTGAAAAATTAAAATCCCAGTGGCCATGAGAAGTATAGGAGATCATCTTTTTACCCTGCATCTGGCAGACTACTACCGAGTAGTCTTTTTAAGTAACTCATCCAATGGTAAACACTTAAAAAGTAATCGTTTGATTTTTTTGTTTTACAAACTGCAGTTTACAAAACAAAAGAATGCAGTATGCTATTATCGTATATTACTTAATGACAGGCAGAAAACTGCTAGCCGAGTCGGATTGCAGACCTGAGTCAATCTTTGTTGCTCATAACTCACATTCATGTTAAAGTTTCTCTATTGTCTATTTTTTAATTAGCAAAAATATCTAACGTCATAGAATTAAGAAGAAAATATGTATAGTTTTATTTATTGCTTTAATGTTGGGTATCTTGGTTGAAACAGAAAAACAAATTATTTATACTTATAATTTAGATACTATTTACCTATCCACAGAGAGAGAACTGCTAGCCGCGTCGGTTTAGGGCCTATCATCAAACTTGCTTGGAACTCAATGTTAAAGTTACTCTATTATCTCTCTTTAAATTAGTAAAAATCTCTAATAATATGAAGTTAACTAGAAAGGAACATGTATTATGTTATTTATAGCTTAAATGTTGGGTACCTTTAGCCCTAATGTAAAATAAAATAGTGTTTAGTGAAAACTTCATTGAAGTACTAATGCTACTGGTGTACTTCAGGTTGTAACCCAATTATCTCAGACTTAAGACGCTTTATAATTTTTTTTCTTTAAACTATGTTAATCACAGTCAGGAGAAGTATCAGCACAGTATAAATGAGGAGGAATTGTTTCAACAGCAGTGGACGCTGTCACGGACACGACTGCCGAGTTATGGCTCCAGCTCAAGTGACTCATACATAAACGTCTGCATTGACCTGTGCTTGAATATACAGTCTGTTCATTTTTTGTGCACACCGTTGGAATCCCATAAACTATAAGGGATACGAGGTAGGATTAAATAGAAAAGGGATTTAGGTAATGCGTAATAACAGCTAAAATTGCAGTAAACAATTGGTTATGTTTCATTAAACTCGTTCGCTCCGTTAGCAAAAACACGTTTGCTCAAAACCTAAAATTGTCCACATCTCGCTTATTGTTTAAGATGCCAGACAATAAATTCTGTAAATGTTACATTAAACTTTACATAGAATCGAAATATGTATATAAAAATACTTTATTACTTATGGGGTTTCGAAGGAAATACCCGATTCCACAATATTAAATACAAACAGTAAGATTATATGAGTCAGTGGCGCAGTTGGTAGTGCACTCGGCCTCGGAACCGTGGCCACGAAGCGTCGCAAGTTCGAGACTTGAGCTTGTCGCATACTTTTAGCAGTACTGTTCATCCTCGTACTGTGCCGGCTCAGTTGCCTTTGTCTGATAACGTCCATGCACAAATCAATAGTCTATGAGGACGGGACAAATGCAAGGTGAAAAAGAAGCCGCCACCGTCTTAAAAAATATGTATTTTTTAATTTGGCAGAAATTATCCTTTTGATTTGAGAAATACCACAAATGTGATATTTCTCTCATAAAATGCGTTTTCAATTACACAGAACATAATTTTAAACATGATAAAAGAGTTTAATGTACTGGATTTGCCATAAAAACTAATAATTATATAAAAAAGCTGATTAGTACCTAACAACTGATTGTTAGCGAAAAGATTTTTTATGGACAGCACGTATATTTTTTTATATATTAAACAGCTGACTCGTTTGTAAATTGACTTTGTTTGTAAATACAGTGCAATAAACTCATTAGCCACTGTAGTGTTTACATTTATTATATATGTTTTGTAACGAAAACTCTTATTCTCACTCTCCTAGATTGTCAATAACTTTGTCAGGTCACTTCGTAAAATTGACTTCTTAAATTCTGCATGGAATAGTAGAGATTGCTTAGTGTCATATTAATTTACATAAGCAAAAATAATAGACCCCTTTTCTCGGTTTTATGTGGGAGTCTATTGCTTTAGAATTAAAATTTTCGAAGGTCCTTACTTAAATGGATGTTTATCTATAACAAATCGTAAAGAACATGTGATAAAACAGACATTTCTCGCTTTGAGGTTTGATCGAATATTTCAGTACAAGTAATCTCTGGTCCCTCAGGTATTATGAATTTAAATGGGAGAGATTGCCTGTCTATTTGTTAACATAACCACAGTAAGTAGGGGAACTACTAAACCTAATGAGCTAAACATATCTACTAAGTTATATCATTCATTTGATAAGCACAAAAGCCTACCTGCTAACAACATCGAGCTTGGCCTTTGGCTCCTGAATATATTTTTATCTAATCTAACTGGTAAAAACACATAAAATGAAAAAAATACATAGATTGTGGCGATGTGTAAACAACAAAAACCGCGGCACAGAGGGAAACACCTTGCCTCGTTCAGGAAGATAGGACACAGTGAGCGGACGGTTTGTTTGCTTCACAATCACGGGTCGTGGGTTATCTCGGGTCAAGTCGGCTGGTTCTCTTCTGTAAATTGCCTTTGTTTGTTTGGCGACAAACGTTTTAAAAGCAGTCGAGGTCACTTTGAAATTCAGTTTTTCTCTGGGAGTTGACGCTCTTACATTAAATACGATTTTTACGACTCAGAAAATCTACTGAAGTATTTGGTGCTTCGAAGTCTTTCAGCATGGGACGTTCCTTGATCATGCGAAAAAAATAGTAAACACGTGAATATATTTATATTTATGGCTGATACACAACTACAAAGTTTCATTACATTGAGCAAAATAATATAGACGTTATTTAATATATTCTAGGCTTTTGCCTAACCCTGTACATTCCCGAGGACATTTCCGAGATATATACTTTGCCTTCGCTGGGAGTCAGGTGGGGGAATATATGTCTTCTCCAAGCTTCTAAGTTAGCTGCTTGGAAGTAAGACGCTGACGGCCAAGTGACCGTGTGTTCCGGAACGCCGAAACTAAAACATGACAAGTCCATTAATCACGCTCCTGTTGCCCCCCCTTCCCACCGTGGCCACCCCGTTAGCCGAACTGAAAGTCATGTGGCAGAGTCGTTCATGGGTAAACAACTTTGTGCTCCTCACTCTCCATAGTGGACAAGTTAAGAAGAGATTTAAAAAAATGTTTACGTGTAATTAGGCCTTCTGTGAACATAACTTAATCAACCGTTATGTATACTCAGAACCAATTTAAATATAGTATTAAATATTCAATTTCTTAGAATAGCTGTATATTTATTATTACAATGAATGATTATAATTGGTTGATGCCATAAGCATTATATCAATTACAAAATTTTAAATCAACTATACTTTAAAAATTAGGTTTATGCATGGGTGGCGCTTGTTTTACAAATATAAGCTTGAGAAAAGGATTTTCTGTTTTATTATTTAACATAAGTGATAATAATTATTTAACTACTTTTTAAAAACAAATAAAACAAATAAATAAATAAGACAAATAAAATAAACAAAACAATAAATAAATAAATAAAACAAATATATAATAGTAATTTAAAATAAATAAAAAATACCTATCTCGCATTGGATTACATTGCGCTATATTATTACTGATTGTTTTCTTAAGTAAACTCTTAAAACTCCCAAAAGTAACCTTTTTTCAAAACATTTGTCCTCACTGTTGCATTAAACACATGTGACTTTAACTATTACATTGAACATTCTCATATGTTCTTCAGTATTGCATTAAACGGTACCTGTGACTCTATCTATTCCATTCAATATCCTCCCTAAAATCGTCTCCACTCTTGCACTAAACAATACCTGTGGCTTTTACTATCCATTGCACACCCTCAACTCTCTCCACTGTTGCACAGTTGCACTAAACTATACGTATGACTTTGACTGTTCCATGAACACTAAAGTCGTCTCTACTGTTTTACTGAATAATACCAGTGGCTGACTGTGCCATGGAACACCCTCAATTCGTCTCCACTGTTGCACAGTTGCACTAAACACTACGCATGACTTTGACTGTTCCATGAACACTAAAGTCGTCTCTACTGTTGTACTGAATAATACCAGTGGCTGACTGTGCCATGGAACACCCTCAATTCGTCTCCACTGTTGCACAGTTGCACTAAACTATACGTATGACTTTCCACTATGTAATCAATGTATTGTGATCCATTGCTATATTTGTCTGTTCCACTAAACACCTTACAGTCGCCTCCACTGTTGCACTAAACAATACGTGTAACTTTTAATGTTCCATTGAACACGCTCAAGTCAACATGGGTGTCTTACAAAGAAGACATTAATCCTGGGTTAAGTTATGAAAATAAAGAGTTTTCCATTTCTTTAAATTTAATTCCAACAAGCCAACTAGTTTATCTTACCTGTAGGAAACACTGGAGTTTTTCTGCGATGAATGATAAGTAAGTTCGTTTTCTCACACTCCAGTTACGACCTAAATCACTATTCAAAAAGCTATCATAAATGAGAGCTACGCTTAAAATATAGTCAACGATGTTTTTAAAAAATCTAAGTCAACGATGGGCAATAGCATACACACGACACACAATGACGACATAATGATAAGGTTTTAATTCCCAATATCCTTATGGTCCTTAATTGCTTAATCAAGATATTAACGGAACGATATTAACGGAAAGTCAAGATATTAACGGCAAGATATTAACGGAATCAATTTGACCCTATCGATGTGCAAAATACTATGGGTCCATTTGAATCAACAAAAGCCTAATGTGTTTAAACATCAAATGTTATAGCACTGACCACCACGATAAGTACGAAGCAGGAATCAGTCAGCTGCACAGATCATTACCGGTTTTATTCCAGCAGCGGCGGCGTTTATGGATCATGCCCGAGTTACAGCGCGTGTAACGTCCACTCTCCCAACTGCCTGTCAACGATAAATCCAAACTGAAATGATACTTTTTTTACGAAGGAAAAACGATTTTTGACACTTTTCCACAAGAATTAATCGATACCAAATTGTACAAAAGTGCATGAAGTTACTTGGGGTGACTCTTTTGGGAGAGGAGATAGAACATTGCTTAGTTACTATTTATCGCTATTTAATGATTACAGTCTTATTGAATCCAAATCTCTTGAATAATACCGGATAGTTCCTCATAATTGTCTATATTCAGTCCTTATAATAACCTGACACTTTATAGTAGGCGTTGTTGAATTCTTAAATACTCTCTTTATTCTGCTTTTAAACAAATAAATAGTAATGCTATTACACTGTTTCTTACGGCCTTTGTGTCATGAAGTCAACAAGTAATATGGTTTTATTATTACTGATTAGAAAAAGAAACTGAACATCTTCCCAGGGACATTAACAGACTAATTAAAAGATTTTAAAATTTATATACAGCTTAAAAGTATAAATGATTTATTAAGCTTAAAGGAAAGTGAGAGTCTGCCGGTTTGAGTCAATGGTTGCCTTCCTCTACACCATTGCTGATTTATTTCCATTCATCTGTCTCTACGTTAAATTGTGCTTTCAACTGCAAAATACCTTTTTCTGCTTTCCTGTATTGAATTTTTTGTTTTGTTTTTCTAGTTGTTTGCGCTTGAAAGGCAATTATAACAATAGAGATTTTTCTTGTGACCATTGTTTAATGATTTAACCTTCTATTTGCAGGTCATTTTAATACTATAATAATAGATGATGATATATAAAATAGTTTTCTTCATCATAAAGAAAAGATATGTTCCTATATTTAAAATACAATTTAACGATTGAATTATTGCGCTTATGTTTAAAGATATTCTCACTTTTCAACTCTACCTTGGTATGCTTATTGCCCTAAGAGTTCCTCTTTCACAAAAAATTTACAAAAATGTTCTTTCAACTGAAGTTTCAAAAAGACTCAACCCGCTTTTAATAAACAAAAAATATGATTTAGAAACCAATAAAACTGAATACTCCACAGCTGTAAAGAAATTTTTAACAGTTGTATAAATACAGGTTTTTTATACGTAATGGGTAAGGGTATGTTAAAGAAAAGTTCAAAAGTTATAAAAAAAAGAGCGCTATTCGTATAGAGCATGTGGCATTTCACTTTTACAATGGACTTCAGTAACTTTGCTCATATGAGTTTGGAACATTTTAATTAGAATGTAGATGAATTCAAGCAAATTCTGAGAGGAAAACAATCCCTTTACTCGATAAGGCCTGCGAATTGAGCACTTATGTTTTCTAAGGTAAAATCTATGCGTTTGGTATCATATTCCAGATTTATCATGTAGTATTCTAACTAATATATTAGTTTATTATTCCAATAGAATGACAAAAGGTTTAAGTAGGTAACACAATAACTTTGATCATTTTAAGGTCTTAAAAGCTATTTAATTGAACTTTATGTCTAAATTATACAAATAAATTAGTCAAACTTGTTCTTATTTAATATTATTTTACGATAGCTAGTGAATTATCTTTACTAATTCACAGTTAAAACGGAATGGGTAACTTTCACATAACTTGTGCCGGCCACGGAAGAGCCACTTTCTCACCTGTAACGAATTACAGTTAAAGGCGTAATTCATTGATCTTTTGCAGGCTCAGCTCTGATACTTGCAGATCTCTAATCTGCAGAGTGTTCAGCAGATTTTTAATCACTAGTATAAATGATACATTGCAAGTATTGTTTTGTATATATTTAAATACATGAAGTAGAGGTTTTAAATAAGTATAATAAATTTTTGGAACATTTTTGGAAACTTTATTTATTTATTAAGTTAGGGTAAATAAAACGTTATATACAAAGAATGTAAGTGTTTATAAATTGAGTGAGAAATAGTTTATTTGAGTTCCAATGTTTTAAAACTACTGCTTTTAAAGCATAAACCGATTATTTATATGTTATTAGATATTTACTTGGACAGAAAACACGCTCATGATATTTTGCGTTGATTAACTTGACTAATAAATACCAACGCTTCCTGGACTACTGGTTGAGATTCATTAAAAGAGTTAAAGAAGATAATAAGAAGCAACCAGTAATTTGAAATATACGGCATATTAATTAAAAAAAAAATATTCTTCTTGCAGGGGTGCATTTTTAATTTTTATTATGTGGGCCGATATAATATTTGGAGCTTGTCACATTATTATATTTGTGCTAGTTATGAGAGGACAGAGTAAGAGTTGAAATAAATAAATAGTTTCACATTATCATAGGAAAGTAGGCTGAAATAAATCTAAATATTAAAGACTATTCCTTATATAACAATAACGTACTTAACAAAATTCAGTGAAAACAAAATATTTATGTTTTGATAACTTATCATCAATAGTTTTTTTTTTTTTTTTTTTTTTTTTTTATTGTCCTCCCTTCACATCCCAGGACGCTAGACCTAGCCCGGAACCGTTTTACACATTACTTCAGGCTAGGCCTAGTGGGTCACGGCATTATCACATAGCGAAAATGCCATTGGTGATTGGCGGGATTTGAACCCGGGCCTCCGAGATCGAAAGCCCGCGCTCTAACCACTATGCCAGGCCGCTCCCCAACCTTTTTATCATCAATAGTAGGCCTAACAGATTTTTTAAAGTTAAAACAGAAACAGGTACTGTTGGGAGGATTTTAGTCGAGGTTTTTGGATTTACATAACAAAGAAGGCGTAAGCTGATTTCGTTACTTTCTTTACAACGGAACTCTTTCCTTCAATCTGAACATAAATACACACTTTTGTTAAAAGAACGCCTACCATTTATATAGCAGCCTACGTTAATGGAGTGTGATTATTTAATTTTTGTTTCAGGTTGTATTTCCAACTTGTTTTTAACACAAAGTGTCAATGAACGGTATTCTCCATAAATTTTCATTATCTTGAATGAAATTTTAGTTGAAATTATTGAATTACGTTTATGTTTCTTGGATGAAATTAAATAAATTAACAAAATTTTTCGGTCACTCCAAATCTTTTTTTCTTAATATTGTGGATCGATCTTCTCATTCAAATAACATTTTGTGACCATTTGAAAATACGAAATATTTAAATATTAGAGACACATTCAATCGCACTTCCTTCTGTAAAAACGTCGTACTTGAAATTTACACGAGTTTGGTAGCCTTTACATAGAATGTTAGCTGATATTTAACAGCAAAATGTGAAATTTGAAATTTCCGTACAAACTAAGAGATGTAACTCAACAAAAAAAGTTCAGTAGATTTTTAAGTTTATGTCAAATTAATGGAAGCATATGGGTCACTAATTTATTAGATCGTATGATTGATCTGAACTTGACTGCAGTGAGTCGGCGCGTCGGCGCGTCGGCGCTATCTACCGTCGGCCTTCGGAGGCTCCGTGCGATATCAGGGGTTCGAGGCCACGCGTTCTTAGCATTGGTATTCATTCATTCTATTTCTGATCGGGCCACTCCTTGCTTTGCTTTATTACATATCACGCTCAGACCTATTCCTTAGTTGAAATTGGCTGTTGGGCTATTAATTAACAGTCCTGTCTAAGGAACATGTTGGCCTTAGTCAGTAACAAGACTACAAGATGGTGCCACAATCATCCTTCACTCATATGTCATTCATACTTGGCTTAAAATACCTACCTGGGTAGATCGCCGTTTCAAGTAATGTATCTAATGTGGACAGGGCAAATGCAAAGTTAAAAAAGGCTATAAACCTTAAAAAAATGAATCCTAGCTGAAAAAAGACCTACTGACGACTTAGTATTTCATAAAATGCAGAATTATGCATGCTACTTTAGCCATTGACTAACCTTATTACCTAACATGCTAATGCAAAATTATCTCAAATAATTGTATGTGTACAATCAATGTAATTAGGGTATTTTGCATTAACATATCGGTGTTTACAACGATATTATTGTGGTTGATACATCATTTAGCCTACTGATCTTACGTATTAAAACTTGATAAGAATGTATATACAAAAGTCAAATATTAGAATTTGTTTCGTAGATAGTAAAGAATGAAAATTTTTTAATAATTACATCTTTTTGGATAAGAGAGTACAATGACGCTCGGTGAACAAGAAACGATAAGGTCCTATTTCATGAGAATAAGAAATACATCGACCAATAGGTCACTAAACATTAACAAAAAAGAAGAAGACAATGAACTATGCCATTCATCATATTACGATTTATTTTTCTCTAACAAAGACAAGGAAAGTTCAGGGGAAGGGAAAGTGAGTCTTCTATGTATAAGAGATATATTATTCAGTTGAGTAGATCAACAAGATCCAAACTTTATGGACAATTGTAGGTCAAAGATTTGCACACATAGACTGTCAATGTGGTGATTCATGTAATTATATTTGGTTGTATAGTGCTCAAAACAAGTTTTCATCATACTGTCCCGAAAACAGCCGTTTTTAGTTCTCTAAATCGTACGCAAAATGATCGTTTTTGGATCCCTTTAAATAGGAGCACTGAAAAGACATATGGTAAATTTTGCCGTACTCTAATGTCAAAATTTGTTTATGTTACCTTTGAAAGGTTGAACGATTTCTTAACTTGTGTTTGTAAACAACTAACAGATGTGTAAATGACGATTACTATTTTGGATAACCTCAAAATTATGTAATTTACTTTTTAACGATTAAATGGTTATTTATACATAATGATGAAAATAGTTGTTCATCACACGAAGCAAAAGTGTCTCCTTGGTACTCGATCGCATTTCCAAGCTCGGCTGCGCCTCGCCTGTATATTACGATCTCGTAACAAAAAGAGCCACTTTCGCTCCTAGTAATGAAAACTACTATTTTAACTTTTCAGACAACACAAAAGTGTTCAAGATTTAATGTTGTAAATTAATTACAAGACCTGGTAGAAAATGCTTTGTTATATAACAGTAACCGGTCTCTTGTAATGCAAGTAATTGAATTGACATCTATAGGCTATATTGCCACATTAGGTAGGGTCTTAAGCCTTATAAGAGATAGTTATAACACAAAAATATATTTTAAACACTCTTATCTTTTTTGCAGAATCAAACCCGTGTGTTTAGGGGTTCGGGTTTAAAGAACGCCGAGTTGATTGTCCCGCAGCCGCCGCGGCGCGGCCCTCGCTGTCGGCTTTGAATGACAATCAGCCGGGACCAGCTTGTTGTTTCTGGCTCTATTTGAATCCAAACGAAGGAAACTTTTCTTTATACCTACCCTCTTCCCCTTTATCTGTAAGCTGTAACAAATAATACATAGCACGGATAACAATAAGTTCAACATTTATTTTATTTTCATTTTAATCTACGCATTCACTCAAAAATGATATAATATACTACGTAAGAAAAAAGTTTTAAAATATTGTTAGTACAAATTATGTTTTATGGTTTTGTGGTTGTGTAACTGAAATTTATTGAAGAGGTAAGATAAAAAAATAAAGCTTTATTTGTTTGCGTTGATCCAAAACCCGCTGTAAAAAATTACTTCATTTGATTCGAGCGTTGCTTTAAAACCCATAGAACAAAATTGTTCTACAGCTAATGATTTTAGTAACCATACAATTTGTTTTAGAACCGATTGTGCACAAGTATGCTACAACTGATATGTTTTATTTATCAGAAGCAATGCGTCGACACCCAATGTTCACAGGGATTATAATTGAGAACTCACTTTCTATAAATGAATACATTTTCATTAAGCTCAACTAAGAAGTAATTTTAGAGAGAGTAGTCGAATGAAACATTTTCCAGAAGTATCGCTTTGCAATAAGAAAGAATTATTATGTTATCAATTAGTGGTTGCTGTAAGTGTTTTATCCAGACACAATAACAATTATCCAGCTTTACAACAATATACAATAGAAAGTATTCTTTATAAACATATCGATCAAGAACATTCTTAGTGTCGACCAATCAAATAGATTTCAATAAACTTTGTCATTACTTAAACTGTGCACATAAATTTATAGGTAAACCTTTAAAATTCTAAGGCTAACAATTAATACTATGAAACGAAACATAAAGTAATCTAACGATACATAAATGTAAATAAAATTTAAAAGACTCTAGAAAAAGACACTAGAAAAAACATCGTGGAAGATATTTTATGATTTATGTTGATTCACGGACACCATATTATAGAGGAAGATAAACCAGAAACAAGCTCACAACCTACTTATATCGTTGGTAGATTTACAGCTTATTGTTTGGTAACTTACGGCTCTAAACCTCTTTAACTACGGAACTGCTTTTAAAATGGAATACAGAACAAAAATTTTGATGTATATAATTCACAACTTGAATTAACTATTAAAACACATAGATACATGATGTACACACATCACACATACATGATGTAGATACATTATCATTATTTGGTATAAATAAATTACTTTATGTAAAATATGACATATACAATCGATGAAAAAAAGGGTCTCATCAAACATTTCTTGACTGAAGCGTAGAGTTTATGGAAATGTTTAGTAAATGTCGCTTTCACCACTGGTGAGTAATTTTTGGTTAACGAAATAGCACATAACGAATTGTATTCTCATCTAAAAATACCCATTTAATTAGTTTATGCCTAAGACTAACTGTATTTCATAAAAGAAATTAACAACGAGTCGCCAATATTAGCGACATGTGGAATATAAATACTGTTACAAAAAAGTTAACAACTATATAAATTTATAATTTAATTATAATTCAATCTTATTTTTATTTGTGTAATTAGCCTAAATATTTGGGAACACAGAAGCGTACAACAAGCCCCGAGGTGAGAGGAAGACTACAACTAAGCCTTGAGTTGAGCGCCTGACTGACAATCTACCAAGTCTCCCCAGTCCAACTAATTACAATGGCGCCATTTCGGTTGCTCTAGTATCTGCCATCAAATCTGAAAAAGTATACGTTTGATTGCATTGAGCAAAATATAAGTTTGGAGTGATGAAGAGTTAAGTTAGAGAATGTTTGTAGTTCTTATTTTAGGAAAATCCACCTAACAACTCCTGATAAAGTTGAAACTTTACATATATGTTCATTCAACCTATGCTGTGCTGCAGCCTTTATTTAGAAAAAAACCGTTTCCTGTACTTGTTTCTCTATGGATTTTTGAATTAACTAAGAATAATGAAACATGCAAAAAGTGTTAATGGCGTTTTTGTAGAGCATAAGGTTTCCAATAGAATGAGTATAAATGTGTAAAAAAAACTTTTAGGAATAAGTACTGATATTTTTAAAAGTTTTATATTTCTAACACCTCTGCCACATACGGAACACGGTTAAAAATTTAGTTCTCCTGTTATTAAAAATTATGTCGCATTTAATATACAATACCTGGTGGACCAAGCCTTGCTCGGTGTTATTTCATGTTTACCAGTTCATCCAATTACTATGAAATATTTCAATGTCATAAAATTTATAATTAGAAACTTTTTTATTGCTCTATGAACTCTTCATCCCACTCGCTGTATTTTCCCTTGATGGCTGTAGATTGCAAACAGCTGTTACTCCTACTTCATTTGTTTAAAATTTCCTTCTTTATTTCGTTGCCATCACGGCAACTCATAAGGCCAATGTAAAGTTTTTCAACTTTAAAACTCGTTATATTAAGTTATTAGGTTTTCTGGTCAAGTAATCTGCATAAAACACGTTTTTGAGTCATAAATTCCTTATTTCCAGACTTTGAGGGATATCCTCAGAGCCGTTTTTGAGATAATTGTTTACATCCAGATAATTGTGAAAGCAAGCAAGCACGCAAGATAACATTACTCATATTAGAGTATATAGGATTAGTCCATCCGCGGCATTCTCCCCCCCCCCCCCCCCCACAGGCGCTGGTCAACATTTGCCCCCATAGGAGGTTCAATGATATAAAACAAAGGAGCTTGAGTATAATGTCTACTTATTCCATTGAAAAGTCGTCCGATGAATAGCTACAAAGACTCACCAGGGACACTCGGTGTTGAATTTTGAAGTGCTGAATTTTTTCAATCGATTTGATTTTGTTTAGCAGGGACTGGGATATGCAGGGCCCCATACATGTACATAGGCTCAAACGTTAGCCTGCGTAACCGCCATAAATTAAGTACGTAAGTCTTCTAAATTTCTTTAACAATAAAAAAATTGTTTTAAATATTTTTATTTTTTGATGTTTTTCTATGAAACTATAGGTAATAGGTAAGTGATAATATTAGGAAATAGTGATTGCGTGTAAGCAAACAGTAGATTTAGCGAGTTTACCCTGGAGGGGATAATCTCAAATTTTGGTTTGAGACCCCCAGATTGCAGACACAAAAATAGATGTTTTCATTAGTTCATGTTCATATTTCTCAGTACGTAAATGTCAACACTATAGCACTATTAAGAACTGTCCGACCGTAATGGAATTTCGCAAAAACATGTAAATTGATACTCTCTCAACTATTTCGAAAACTAGGCTATTCGAATCAACGGACGTGGTAAAGAAGATTTTCTTTCCAAAATATGTTTTTTTAGTATGCTTGGTATTTTTATTTTATACAATTAAATTTAAATAAAATTGAAAGCTTTGTAAAACGCGAATTATGTTTATACAATTAATAAACTGAAGATTATAGATTGAAGAAACTGACTTACTTTCCAAACAAAAACAACTACTAGACTAGCATGTAAGTATAAAAAGTAAAAGTTTTCAATAGAATACAATCAAGTGGAATATTTCCCCGCAGTTGCCGGCAACAAACTTAAACAAGAGTTTGTGCCCCAACTGCGGCTGCAACTTTTTTCTTCTCATTTAAAATACATCTCCCCAAAGTTCTATGTCCTCACTATGCACGCACTGGATGTTTTCTTCCTTTTGTACATTGTAATGAGGCCCCAAAATGCCTTTTTAATATATATAACAGAATAGTTAAGCACCGTTTCACAGAATTATACATATACTTTTCCATGAAGATTTAAAACAGGGAACAATATCATAGTTTACAAATAATAAATTTAAAGCACTTTGTCTTACTGTTAACTTGTAATTCGCCTAAACGATTCAAAACCACTTTTTGTTTCATCTTTAGGTTTTTTAGGGTTACAAATTAAACAAAAGTTAGTTAACGTTTCAAAAGAGTAATCATTAAATATATTTACAAAATTAAAATTATCCATAAAAAACATAGATAATTTAAATGAGTTAGGAAATATATGAATATATTTGTAAAACCGCTGATCGAAGAAAAACAAAGCGGTTTTAAAACGTTTAGGTGGATAAAAAATTAAAAGTAAGTTTATGTGCTATAGATATATTTTATATACAGTTATTTTAATGGTTAGTCAAGTTTATATATTAAAATAACCAAAGTAATACAGTGTGTTTATTTTAATACTATTTAAACACTTTATTTAAACTTCTATATGTATATAACAGCATTATTTCAATCATCTCTTGTAAATTTCCTATTTATTTCATTTTATTTTACTTTGAGTATATATGTATATATTACAATTCTATTTATAGATATAATTATTACGAGTCACATCTAGGTTTTACTCTGTTGCCTTTTTTCATGACATGAAAAAAAAAATTGACTGGTTAAATTGGCTGTTAATTTTTTAAGCTAGTGTGCTGTATCCTCAATCGGCTTGGTAAATAAAAAAAAAACATTTAATTTATGTTGCGTATGATTTAAAATTTTATTAATTCTCTTACGTTGAAAAATTCAAATGCAAGTAAATCGAATTCGGGTGAATAAAGAAGTTTTTCCACCCAAAAAATGAGCTTGTATTTGATTCCTGAAATCAGTAAAGGTTTAAGTAGGAACATATTACCAATGAATCATTTAGAAAAAGGTTTTAAATAGTTTTAATCATTTAAATATTTTTTCACTTTGACATAGTACCCTTAAGACCCTTAGCATTCATAAGTTACCAAATTCATTTACCTTAAGTTTTATGTACTTTTTTTATTGCGTGATTTTTTATATAAACTAAAACCCGTTCATCAAAACGTGTAAAAATTATTAGCTAAAGCTATTTATAAAATAAAAGTATTTAATAGAAAGTAAAGCTATTATATAATACTTTGTTTTACTTAAGATTGTATTAATAATTACAATTGCACATTTGAAAACCATTAAAATTCTATGACCAATCCACAATTATATTATTATGAACTCCACGACATGGGCTATAATACTGTAACATTACTAGGTGGAGGATAAAGAACCTTTTTTGAGTTTGAGATTGATGCAATTAGTCAACAGTTTAAAACAGTGAGTTGGACTTGTCGTTTCCCAGTTTCAGTAAAGCTTCATGAGACATCCCGCTTGTCGTGTATACAGCGCTGCTGTCTGCTTCGCAAGGAATTGTTCATGTTCGTTGTTTTACATGTACCGCGTCGCGTGTTCTGAGAAGTACAACGTACTGTGTGTTAACTTTGGCCATTAAATTAAAGTTGATTACAGCATAAATTGATGTAAAAGGTTTTACTGGCATTTAAATATTAATTCTACATATCGAAAACGATATGTTAGAAAACGTTGATATATGTCCAGCAATTTTAAGCACTCAGAATCAAGTGGAAGTATTTTTGTAATTTTTGTTCAATTCATTTCCACACCAACAACAAACCGATTAAAACTACAAAAACTAGTAACTCTAAAAAATAAGAAACATCAGATCGCTGTAAATGTGTTTAATGACTTTCAGTGTAGGGATTTTCATGGTTCAATTTCTATGATCCCTATTTTTTTGTTGAATTGACTCATCAGGTTTAAGTATTAATTACATAAACGAAGCAATTGACATAATAATTATTGTGGTTAAGCTGTTTCATGTCATGAAGACTGTGGTGAGTGAATGTACCTGTAATCCTATTAATGTACTAACATATATGAAATAAAGAATAAAAGAATTCGTTTAATCAAATACAACAATAATAAGCTCCACTACTATTTTGTACCCCAAATACTTTTTAATTTAAATTTAATTAGATAAAACGTAAAAATAATATGGAAAAAAGTTGTATTTCAACCAAACCCAAGATGGTGTCATGGATTCAATGCGTTTATCGTACAGTAAGAAGTTCACCCTCGTATTAACGGTAGTCCGTTTTACAGATTCATTACTGTACTTCGCTCAAAAACCACTATGAAAGCGAATCTCAAAACTGTAAAATCGTAAGACTTCTGGGAAAATAAAATAAAAGTGAAGGACAGTCTTATAAGTTGATAGCATAGATGGTTGTGTCGTTGTGAAGGGGAGAGGCCATTTATTTGGTGTTTAATTGTTGGGGGAGCGAAGGCTCTATAAAACAACCTGCTTCAATTACAAAGGGGAACGGAACTCGGTTGATTTCTTGGTGGGTGTTTAATTTATTGGCCAAACTAATATAAAAATAAAGATTAAAACGCTTTTTTAGGGGTTGATAACGGGACAACCATGAGTAGGTAAGCTTGACATCATGGGACTTTCTTAGTCCGCGGCAGAGAGTAGTCGGAGTTTCAATCAAAGTTGCAGCGAGAATATGATTAAGGAGCTTGAGCTGTGCCTACAGAAGGGGGTTATATTTATGGACTATTCTGGATTAGACTATTCAATTCCGCCCTCCGTTCCCGGCATTTTGCTGGCTTAACAATACAGAGTTCTCTTGTTTGCCAAGAACTTATCGACAGCATTTACTATGATAACTTTTTTTAACTATAGAAGATACGATGGGCAGGAGAGAGGCAGTAAGGAGGGGTCACCAAAGTTGAATACAGGTTAGATATGGATAAGTTACTAAGTAGTATATCAATTTAATAGGCAGGTAAATATTACTGTTCTACCGGTCGAGCAAGCTAGTATTCATGCGGGTACGGCGAGACTGACCGGGCATGTGACGTATGATATTCTGCATCATACTATTAAGAAAATACCCCCGTTGCAGCAGACCTGCATACTCAGCGAATTTCAAACGCAAAACAACATAAAGTATATATTTCACTCCAACATAGCGAGATTTGACATGTTCTGGTAAGCTCAGTAAGAATAACATAGGGAATGAGTATGCAGGTTTGCTGCAACAGGTCCATTAAAACTGGGTGGTTTCAATTCGATATTTAGTGGATCTGAACTAGAAGAAGCCATTTACCAAGTTTTATCATGATATGTTGGGAAATAACCGAGATATAGAATTTTACTTGTTTCCCATAAGGTTAACATTGGGGCAAAGTACTGTGTTTACCACTTTCAGTATCTCGTTAACCAATAGACATGGAGCAGTTATTCAAAATACTAAATTGCTTTTTGAGCTGAATTCAATGATGATAGCAAAAATTGGACTATTTTGATTTTTTATGTAAAAAAAAACTCAAAACCCCATTTTTTGGGGGTGTACCCCCTTTACCCCTCTTCCGGTGGTCCGATCCTGCTAGTTTACGATTTTGTGCGAGTGATTACCACTTTAAACGTCTTCACCAAATTAAATTTAGATCGGACCATATTTACGGCCGCTATCGTGCTAACAGACACACACACACACACACACACACACACATGAATGTATGTGTGTGTGTAGGCCTATAGGCCTACACAGGGCCTTAGGCAAAGATATAGGCCTATTCATCTATATAGGCCTATGCATAAATATATTAAAACGAAATGTTATCATGATCTCCGGTTTAGGTCTTACCTAAGGTAATAGCTTCTCCCCTATAGGGGGAATTCACTAAAACACATTTTTAATAATATCGTATTCTTTGCATAGATCGATCGTTTTTCAACTCTTCAAACTTAACCTATAATCAACAAAAACATTTACCACTGCCACCAGTGCTGCCACTACAATCCACTGAAGTGACATATTTCTTCATAATTCTCACTAGGACCTTCTATAACTTTTGTTTCACTCAAGGTATAACCCCCAAACGAGGCACGATTGTAAACTGGAAAAAATCAACTACAAGTTAATTAAAACACGACTGTATACTACCCAATTTCATGGATAAAGACGTTATTGGATTCGTCTTGAAATTATATTTTCTTACTCTTGATAATTTTACTCGGTGTAAAGATTTTTATTAACATTTACAATTAAGTTTTAAAATGGCCGCTACCTTGAAATAATTTGAAATAGCTCAATGCTATTAGGCAAAATTATTTTATACATTAAGATAGACAATCTTGTTTTTTTTTTAGTATATCATGTTTGATAAAAATTATCGAAATATTAGATAATACCCCTTAGAGATAGATATACAGAAAACTAGACTGGAGGCGCATGGTTGTACAGTAAAATTGCTACTGGATTATCCCAGAACTCTCCAATTTTACTTTTCCACTAAGGAAAATCTGCAAACATACTCTCCATAATGTTTTGAAGGAAAATATTTTGCATAATTATTAATAAAATAATGATATTTTAATGTAAAAAATGTAGTTCCGTGAAAACTATGCAAATAACAATGTAGAATTCGCTGACTATGCAGGTCTACTGCGATGGGGGAATTTTTCCATTGATAAGTTATATAATTTGTTCACATTGATCAATTGTTGAGAAACCAGTGATTGTAAGCATTCTTCAATAAATTTGAAAACCTATTTTCATATAGTGTTTTCAGGATGAAAAAAACAGAAACAATTTTAACAGAGTAAATAACAAGGGACAACGTAGAAAAGAGAACGCATGGTAATAATATGGAGCATGTGGCATTTTCCTATTACACCGGACCTCGGTAACTTTGCTCATATGAGTTGGAAACATTTTAATCAGAATGCAGATGGAATTCAAGCCAAGTACGGTTTAAATTGGTAAAATGTTTTTCTCCATCTGCGCCGATCCTTGCTGTTCAAAGCACCTAAAATGTCTATATTTTCATCACAATAGTTTTTTGTCTGTTTTGAGGCACCCCTCCGGTTTTGTACCTGGGGACCAGACCTTCTATGTTAAAGTTAATTCACAATCACTACTTCCTCCCAACACAATAAAAATATTCATGTCAATATCGACATATTTTAAATTCCCAATGCAATCTTTACTCCAAAAACTGATATTGAATTTTTTCTTTTGGCTGCGATTAAAAATTTATTTTAATGTTTATTGTTTTTTTCAGTGCTCTCTTAGAAACCGTAAAGCTCTACATCGGTTTGCTCAGTAACCTTAGTGAGTAACAAGACTACAGGATCGCGCCACTATCATCACGGTCATCACACTCATCCTTCACTCATATTCAGGGTAACCAAGAGGTACCTGACTTATTAAGATTGATTAAGAATGTTCTCCTTTTGGTTTTCTTCGTAATTACATTCTTACTGGTAATGTGAGCCATGCAACACACGTCTCTGTCACGCAAAAACAATCACGTGCAGCATTTCCTCACGATGTGTAGGAAAAAGCGTGAGAATTCCTGCCCATTATTTCAGGCCTTAAAGATTTACCACTTGAACATTTGTTCATTTTTAAAGATTTAAAAGTCTTTTATATTATGAGTGGGAGCAATCGCACAGAATGAATACATTATAATACAAGGTCTACGACACAGGGGTTATTTATGCGACCTAAAGTGAATAAAGCTATTTTTAGAAATTAATTTGTATTTTTAGACCCAAAAATTTATAATTTGTTAATAAGAGTTCAGTGGACTGAGTGCACGCACCGCAGCAAGCCGCCCAACTCACAGATAAGAACTGACTGTTTTGGTTTTTATCTCTGCTTATTTATCAGTACTGGTCATCAATTACAGAAGATGACCAGTCATTCCACCCATGTACAATGTTGTAAATCCGTTTTTACTAATGGAATAAATATATTATTATTCTTATTCATTTGAAGGAAATCCTGGGAGGTGGCTGATCATGTGTCGTAACTAACTCGAAACCGGTCCTAAAAGAAAATATTTTAGACACCGTTGTTTGAAAACCGAAATTTTTTAATCAGTTGTATAAAGTGTCAAGGCTGATCAGTGATCATTCACTCTCGATGTGACAGAGTCGCAAATTATAGTAATTTATGATCGTTGCCAGAGCCGACAGGTGTTTGACGACTTTGCTGCAGACATATATATACACCATGGGGACGTGGACGGTCTTGCCTTCCCTCTGCCTCCTTGTAAGTCGATCTTATTTTGGCGAAACTTTAGAATCCATCTAAATCGATAAAATCAAAGATAAAAATTTAAATTTTTTCGTTATTTACAATCGCGATTATATTAACGAAAACGAAATTTGGATATTGTCATTGAAACGATGATTTAAAGCATAGTTTTTTTGACGTTAATCTGAATGAGTGTTTCGTAAATCAACGAAAATTCTAACATATTTAATCCAGATAAAACGTCAAATATCACTAAAACAAGGTTTCAATTACTTTGTAAGAACATAAACTTTAGCTGTACTTTGTAAACATTTAGAAAATACACTTTGCACGACATTTCAGTCCTACCGGCGCATAAAATTGCTTAGGCACGAGTGGACATGTCTTTCCTTGCATTATATCCTAGAAAAAAAACTGGAATTGTTTGACCAATTAAGCATGTGCTGATCACATGTTAGGTTCGTGATTCACCTGCAATTGAGTAAACTTATTGCTCCACATTTAAGTTATCTTCGGTGGAAACGGGCTTTTACGGTCATATATTTTAACGGTGGAGACGGATTACAAAGCTTAGCCCTTATTTTATCCTAATATATTATTTATCTCCTAAACTTTGCAGGTGTTACACGTCTGATAAACGATTTTAATTATAAGCTCTTAAGAAAACAGGATACGGCTGCCTAAAACATTTAAACTCCTCCATTCGAATGCAGAAGCATTCTTAGTCGTCTTTCTTGGACAAAGTCATAGGAACAAATTTACATTGCTAGTATTCATACTAATGATGATAATACATTTTATTTTTCTTAATGTCCTGGTAACTCAGCTGCTATCAGTCTTAGATAGATGAGCTTTGAGTTAAAGTGTTTTTTTAATCGTTTACAATTAAAAGATAATACCTTTGTCTATGAATAATTAATAGTCCTCCCATTCTTGTAGCCCAGCTGTAGCTAGTTTTGGGTGACCAAGAATTTAAAGTTGACCTAATTTTATTAATTACCAACAGAGGGTGCTTCTATAGGCCCCTAATCTATATAATTAATACGCCTACACGAAATTCGTCTTATGAACTCCTCCGTCATTTCTTAACCGATTTTGATCATTGACGGCTCATTGGAAAGAGCGTGTCGTGTAGATTTGCAAACTGGCCTTACATTTTTGAAAAAGTCCCTTGGGCTCTGCCCCATTGGCTTTTAAAGTTCCCATGTTATCCTTATGAAGAAAATAATTGTTTACATTTTGATCAGCTGGATAATTTAATTGCTGTTATTTTTTAATTTGTGTAAACATAACCCTCAAGACGGATCGTGTTAGCATGATTGTGTTTTAAATTTGTCGCCATTTGAATTATCGATCTGCTAGAGTAGCACGATTCCGTGCGCTCGGATCCACTAGTAGCTATTTATTCAAACAATTTGTATTCTATATTGCATAAACCAATAATTAATTGATTATTGCTTGTTTTATGTGTCACTAAGTGATATATTACCTGCTCCTGATACCTAAATTAATAGGTGGCACCAGTACACTCTGCTGGGAATTCACTATAACTAGGAGCCCTTTTAATCCTGGGACACTCAAAACCTGGTACACATTTTCTAATGCGATGGAAAGTCTGCTTCAGATTCAAAGTCAATGATAATACAAATTAAAATTAAAATTTTATAAGAGCAATACGTTGCGTTATTATATGGCTAAAATAATTAAGTTTCTGCCCACTTTCCTTATATAGTGCAATTTTTGTTTTTAAAATACACGAGATTGAGAGATATGCTATAAGCTTACTTACGAATTATTCGATCTTTCCAACTAATTTCTAATTTTTAAAAGTAAGCTAAGTATACCAGAATTTACATTCATACATTTATTTAAACACACGAAAATCTCTATAGTACACAATTATTTTCAGACAACAGGCAGATGGTTATTGCATAACAATAATTCAAGTGAGTCATTATATATTCGAGATCATATTTTTGAAGTGCGAGATTTATGGAGCTCCTATATTATGGTCGAGAATACGCAAACCTTTTTCACTCGTGTTTTAAATCATGCTTTTCTCTAAACTGTTGACTAAACTCTTACATACTATCACTAATACTATCTTACATATGACTAAACTCTTACATACTATCAACGAGGCAAAGATCAAATATAATGACAGACTTGTAAGTAATTCTAATAAATGTGCTGCTGCATGGCGACTCATAAAATCAGAATCTGGAATTGCTAACACTAAAAAAGTGGTGCCCCCGATTTCTGCAAAAGAATTTAATGAACATATTTCATTGATGTTGGTAGACAAGTAGTTTCAATTTTTAGTTCCTCAAGTATTTGTTAATTTATTAAATATAGTGAAACCTGTGGATAATGAGTTTTTTATGCAGTTAATAGATCAACAGTCCTTATTTCCAATAGTCAGATCTTTAAAAAACTCACCATCTGAAGATTTTTGGTCTTTCTAACAACGTTTTGAAGTCAATCATGCCGTTTATATTAGAACCTTTAACCTATGTCATAAATATGGCTACTTCTTTTTGCACATTTCCCCATAGCTTGAAATTTTCTAAAACACATCCGATTTACAAAAAGGGCAACAATGATGTTATTAATAGTTACAGACCAGTTTAAATTTATCAATATTTTCTAAAATAATCGAAACGCATGTTAAGTATCAGTTATATCATCATTTTAATGCTAACAACATGTTGAGTGCAGCTCAGTTTGGATTTAGACCTGGTCTATCTACAATTAAGGCTGTGGACAGTTTGATCACAGAGGTTCTAAAATCATTTGGAAATAATGAATATCTAAGTGTAGGATTGATGGACCTTAGTAAGGCATTTGATAGCACTTCACATGAAATTCTTTTACAAAAATTCGACTTTTATGGAATTTGGGATAAACAATTACATTTCTTCAAAACATATCTTTGTGGCAGATTTTAGCAGGTGGTAATTGGCAGTGATTCATCAAATTTTCTCGAGGATCTGTCTGGAGTCCCTCAAGGATCAGTTTTGGGCCCCATCTTGTTTCATTTGATGATAAATGACCTACCGAGCAGCATATCATGTCAATCAATCTTATATGCCGATGACACTTCTTTCTTTGTTTCAAATAAACATTTTATTGAGGCTGAATAAATGATTGATAATTCAATTCAAAATTCTACCAATTGGTTTCATGCCAAATATGTGACGGCTAACAATGAAAAGACATAATGCATTTGTCTTTCATTGAAACATATTGAAAATCAAAAAATTCCCCCTTCAGTGAACCTTTTAGGGATTTATCTAGACAAAAAAATCATTTGGGAACCTCATACTAATCAAGTTATTTCGAAGATTACACGAATCTGTTTTCTCTTAATAAGATTTAAGTTTTGTGTGTCCGGTTATATGCTAATAACTGCCTATCACAGATTTATTCACTCCCACCTTCTCTATGGAAAAATCTATGGTGAAACAGAGTGGGAGCCAAAAAGGTCTTCATTTGGTAAAGGAAAGTTCTAAGAATAATGTTTGACATTCCAAGCAGAGGTACTTGTAAGTTTTTTTTCATTAAATATAGAATTATGACTTTGCACAGTATTTTTATTTTTTACAATATAATTTTTGTTGAAGAAAATATAGCCACTTTTATTAAACGTAATTCAGTCCATCCTCATTATGCCAGAACTTGAAATCAATCAGAAATTGCATCAATCAGACTATCCAAATCAACTAAAAGCCAAACTTTTCTCCAAATCAAATTGTACAATAAATTGCCTGTAGATTTTCGGCAGCAAAATTAAATTAAATTTAAAAACAGACTGTTTGAATGGTTTCTAGACCAAAGTTTTTATTCTGTAGATGAATTTTTAGAGTTGTCCACGATTAGCATCTAAGTTTGCATTGCATATACAAACTTGTTTTGTATTTGTACATTTTTGACGTTGTCTATTACACTTTATGTGTTAAACGACAATAAAGTTATTCTTATTTTCTTATTCTTATTCTTATTCTTATATTTATGTATAAGCAACAAAAAATAAACAAAACCAAAATATTTGTTTGCGTTTTTTGGCATAATGTAAATAAACAAACAATTATTTGTATGCTTTAATCGGAATAGGCGCAGTGAAAGGTATCGCTTGAAAAATTACTGAAAGTGGTCTGGATATACCTCGACAGAGGTTTTAATTCTAAGCTAGTGTATGATATATAGGTTAAATTAATGGTATGATAAATGTAATTTTGAGTAGGGTCACGTGACAATGGGGAGAGTGGAGTCCCTACCTCCGAAACGTAGAATAGTTTTAAACGCTAGAAGCGAATTAAAAGTACAAGTAACTAAACAATTATTTCTAACTTTCAAAAAGTACTTAAACTTGTTTCATTGATCGGTTTAGGTATTGATAATAAAATATAAAGTTAGGGGTTTAAAGAATGTTTGAATATCCTACGACGTGGTAATCAATTTAAATTCTACAAATTCAGCTAAAGTAAAGATAGAAAGAGTATTATATCAAAATGTATTATTTCAGGTATTTATTCTGGGAACCAACGCAGTATGTATTACATCTTACACATCCTTTTAAAAGACCAGTTGTGTGAGCATGAAAATACTATTATTTACCTAACCTACCGTGGCCTTGTAGGATGTAACACGGTTCTAATATTACATCAGTTACACCACACGTACCTTTGCTGCTCTTCTGAAATCTTTTTGTTTGGTATGGGTAAAGCCAAATGACTTTTCCTTCAAGTTTTCCAACGTACCACAGCGGAGAGCTCTAACACCGGCGAAACAAAGTCCCGGTAAAGATAAGATGTCATTCAGGGTTGAATAACCCTAAATAAATTTACTTTTAATAAAACCCCCTAATAATCTTTCATTCCGCTTAAAAACATTGTTCTACTATTGATAAATTAATTTATATTTGAAAGTTTGAATACCCTCACCAAACTTTTTTTCCGTCTTTGTAGGAAATAAAACTCGGCATACCTGTACATCAAAGAAAACTGAATTTGCGTTGTCACGATTTTGCTTCCAACCCTAAAATGGGATATTTTGAGGAAGCCTCAACTTTTAAAATTCAAACCTCTATCAAGTGATGAATTTTAAAAGGTTTGTCAAAAGAAAGACAATGGCACAAACTGGAGGCAATATCTCTTCATTGGCCAAAATGGCGGCCAATATAAAACTGGAGACGGGCGGGCTAGCTAAGTGTGGATACCCACTCATTTTAACTTGTAAACGGCTGTACGCTGAAAACATAACTAGACTTTCCTTTATAAGATAGAACATTGGTCTTTCCTCTATAGCCTTTTTTGTCTAGACTTTGGGTTCAACTTTTCACAGGTTCCCCTAAAAAAAAATTTAGAGGTATTTCAAATTTCACTTTTGAAATACCACTAATTATTTGGCAAGGGCTTGCCGAGAGAATAAAATGACGCAAACATGGAATTGCGTATGTTGTTAGTGATGAGCTGATATAAAAACCCACGTTTTCGACCTCGAGCTTCCCCTAGTTACCACAGGAGGCGCTAGTTTCTGGTCCTTTTTCCAATTTCAGAATATACTTAAAAACCTATACACCCTACAGAACTTTATCGAATTACAAATTCAATGACGTCTGAATTTCTTCAATTTCAGTGGTTTTGCAGCTCTGTAGCTTTAATAGACTTTAAGTTGGGTCCTTCAAAGCTAGGTAACCAGAATCCTTACATTTCATTAACTCGTATCCATTTCATGAACATGGGAAATTCTGAAAATTTTGGGTAGAGCCCTAAACAGTGATAGGACAGGAAGGAATGCTTATTATTACATACCGTGCAAATTCGCACTTTCTTGTCAGATTTAACGCTGAACAGCCAAACGGTCTTAAAATCTATTTATTTCAAACATACTAGAGCTTCCTACGTGCTTGCATGTTGTTATTTATGTGAAGATTGATTATGTGTGACGTTAATTGGTTTGACATCTGTTTGAAAGTTTGTTTGTTTGAAGGTTGTTTGTTGTGTTTGAAGGAACGACAGATTTTTTAAGCTATCCATTTCGCCCTATCTGTTTAGGGTTCCGTCTTAGTCCAAAATATTCTAAATATTCTCTTTATTATTTTTTTTAATTCTATATGTTTGATTCTATCGAAGCTACATAGCTGCAGAAATACTGAAACTAGCGGATTTATTCTTCTTAAAGTTGCTATAACGATAAATATCCGTAGGATGCATACAATATTTTTTTATATATGTTGAAATTTGCAAAAATGACCAGAAAGTGGCGCGACCTGTGGCTACCCAGGGAAGCTCGAGGACGAAACATTGGAATTTGTTTTATCAGCTTAACACTAAAAACACATCCAAAAGTCACAACTGCCAGACATTTTGCACGTAACCCAATATTTTCGTACGTAATTACCTATTTAATTTTATTCCATGATGAATTTGTGTAAATAGATTTTAAAAAATTCAAGAATACACACACACTCATTTCTCAGCATGAAAAGACAACCAAAGTAACAACAACAACAACAAGTATTCAACATGAAACAAAAACTTTTATAATTTTTTAAGTCATAAAGTGACGCCGGCTGCTAGTTATTTTGAAGTTTTATTATTATTTAGACATGGTACAATTTATAGTCTGACATGAGCGATATGAGGGATCTTTGAAGAGTCCGTGGCGCAGCCTTGAGGTAAGACCAGCATGAAACATACTTAGTTTTCCTATTTATTGCTAAAGAATACGTTTACCAATTTTGGACTACTTGTAGTAGACGTATAAAGTGGAAGAACCAGTGCAAAAAGTGAGCGAGGGCTTTGTGTTTTACAGAAATAAAAGATTGGCAAGTAATCAATTTTAATAAAGAAACTTCTAGTTTTTAGGATCATACTATAAAGCACAATAACCTTTGTACCAAAAACTTTTATCAACTGAAGTTATTACCTATTGCTTTTATCGAAACAATATGGGAGCTACAAATTGTGACAAAATAACTAAATCATTTTAATTTATTATTTAATTATCAAGACGAGCTTCTTAAAACAGATTATTGTTCTGTTTCAGCTAGAAAAATATATCACGGGAACTTCATATCCTCAGGTAATAATTTAAATGTTTTCTAAATGTCTGGATTACTGGGGTATGTTTTTCCAAGCTAATGTTTAAATGAAAAGTGAAAAATATATACTTTGCAGAACTAAAATCGACCAAAATGGGTCCACACAAACCCCTCTAGAGAAGTTTTTGAAATAACTTACCTCACCTTTTTTATGTTATGAGTAGTGAAATTACCGGGGACCAGGTATTATTGGCAAAGTGCCAGGTGTCTGGTGACGTGTATTTTGTGACGTCACGATGTGTGACGTCACGACATGCGTCATTTGACGTCATGATGTGTGACGTCACGACATGCGTCATGCGACGTCACGACATACGTCATGTGACGTCAGGACATACGTCATGCCACTTTGTATTATGTGATGTGCGTTGTTGGTCATGCGAAAAAGACGAAAAGCGTACAATTGAGGGTTGGAAGCTGGAAACGATTCAGAAGGTTAATATTTTGTTGATAATTTAGGTCAAGGACACTAGTTTAGGTTTTTAAAAATTATCCTGCACTGAGGGGATGTTCAGTGCAGGATAATTTTTTATTTTTTATCTAAATTTTATTTTCAAGTACATTTTTTAAAACTTATAGCTAGACCTATCTAACAACAGGTTGTGGGATTATCCTTTGAAGTCGATGTACTGTAGTATATGTTTCTATTATTGAAGGTCGGAGACGGTTTGAAGGATCCACAGTCTTGAAGTAAAGTGCTAGCAGAAGAAATTTCAATTGATATGCTATAACCACTAGCGATGAGACCTCTCAAATCTTCGGCGAAAACATCGACATCTTGGTAGGTTGACAGGTGAACATTGTCGTAGTGAACGCACTTGACTTTCAATGACATTATAATAAATGAATTTTAGTTCTTCCAAGAGAGTGTATGCCAAGCTGTCAGCTCTGCAAATGGTATGATACAAAGTAACTCTTCTTTTATACATCATCCCCCCCCCCCACCACCGTCCCCATTTTGAGGCGCTACACTAAATAAATCTTCATCACTGACGTAATACGGCCTCGACAATACACGCAATCATCGAACACCAATCCACATGTAATGCATGTGCAACAGTGTTTGCAAGGTAAGAACAGGATGCTTCTTTCAGCTGTCAAACATACTATGCATTCCTTAATCTTTTCTTCTTTCACTTCACTCGTCGTGTTGCTCGGTTCACCGGGATCGCTGACTTTAGTTGTTGATTCTATAGGAACGCAGGATTTCCTATTTTTATAAATTTCAACAAAACGTTTACCTTTGTTTATTATGACAAAAGGACATCTCCCAAACCAACGAGCATGTTCTTCCCAAGGATCGTCTGCATCGTCCCAATCTTTTAGTCCTCCACCGCAATAATAGCATATAGTTTCATCATCAGTTCCAGTGTGAAAAAATCCAGCTTCTGCAAACTCTTCTTTAAATTCATGAATAAACGTTGTTTTGTTTGAATCATATGAATCGACCCGTGATTGGAAAAGGGAATATTCTGGATACACAATCTTTTGCTTGAACACTGCTTCAGTCATGATGTGTTGGCTCAGTCACGCCTGTTGTCAAACTGAGACCCTTTCCTCGAGATTCCCGCTATTTATGCCCTCGAAAACAAACACATTTGATTTTATATAATTTCCAAGTGAGTTTTGCAGCAAGTAAGTAACTGTGATTTAAAAGTAGGTCAAGGTCAGCTAAATGGGTTTTTAAAAAACACAACATATCAGTATTGTTCAAATACTGATATGTTGTTATTTTTTTATTTTATTTTATTTATTTTATTTTTTTAATTAAAACAGTTTATAAACATGACTTACAACTAAAACAGTTTACAAACATGGCTTACAACTATGATCGATGGGTGATGTGAAGAGTAAGCTCAGTAGAATTGTTGCCGCTTATTCCATGAGATACCAGGTACAATGCTCCAGGCTCGATTGTTCTTAAATCCACATTTTGTAACATGTTTACAAAGCGTTTTGGTAAAAATACTTGAAACTTCGGTTCATCTCCCTTCGCAAAAGGTGCATCGCTCAACGAGACGAGTATTGCATCTCCAACAGTTGTTTCCACTTTTCTAATATTGTGAACAATGTAATGTTTGTGTTCTTTAAGTTCAGAACATTTTTTAGTTAGTAAAACAGTAGATTTTGACTGAGCATTGAATTGCTCCACTAGACTTTGTAGAAAATCTTGCGATGCCATTTTATTTCTTGCTTTATATGTCACCTTGTCTGAGGTTTCTATAATACTCATGCCAAGTCTGGGGTACCTCCCGGTATATATACCCACTGCTACCCCCACCACTTGCCTCCACAACTGGTTTTAAAAAAGCTGCCAATCGGTACGCATTCTTTAATGCACATTTCGATGCCGCATGCTGCTTGTTTTTTGTTAAAATGCAGATTTGATCACAATTGTTAAGTTTAAAATTCTTATTTAATATTACATCGCACACTTGACCAGCTGAGTACTTTTGTACCCAGTTGCGCTTTTCTAACCCTCTTGTAAAAATTGTTGTAAACTGGTTACAAAAATGATTCATCACACTTTCCAGACTGTTGTAGCTCGTAAAACCATCACGCCATTCGATGTAATGAAAGTTTCTCATTAACCATTTATTGGTTTTTTTAGCTTTGCTATTTAGTTTGCTGAATGAAAAAGGAGGTCCGAATAGAAATGAAAAGATCACATTTGTTTGCAAATCTAAAAATACTAACTCTTTGATGATAAACTCATTATTGTTTCCTCGAAATGCTTGAAATTCTATCACACCTCTTTTATCTCCAATGTCTGTCATCTTCTTGAAAAGACTACCCTCTCTTTCCACCTTGACAGATTGAAATTGACTGATTTCCACACCACAGTAGATCCTTTTATAGGTCATGCTGTACAGTCACCGGCGCGTTGGTGTTTATTTAACGTGGTCACCGTCCCCAATAGGCCTACCCCACGACTGCTGATATTGGTCTATACTTCGATTCTGTCCACTGACTCTACTTCATTCTTAACTTCTGCTGCAGGTATTATTATGGTTTCATCTTCTTTAGTTTCCTCATTTTGTGTATATTGCTTAACTCTTCTCCACATCTCTACTTCATGGGGGATCCTGTTGAAAATAGATGTGTCGACAGGTCCATACAAAATTGGAGCATCCGGTAATTTTTCAATTGTATCTACTAAATATTCTTTTACAACCGAGCTTGAAAACACCAATTGCCTCAAGTATCTAGTTATCGGTGACGATGCACAACTTAACATGTAGAAATCTTCACGATTGAGTAAAATTTTTGCATCATGTTTTGTTAGATCTCTAATCCGAACTTGTTGCTCACCTCTATGTTTAACAATGTCTATTTCAATATCACAATCCAAAAGTCTAATAGCTGTTTTTTTTCCAAAAACACTGCTTGTTAAATAACATTCTATCAGATGTAGATGTTTATTAAATGATTCCCAAGCACTTTCTGTAAACAGCAGAATCTTTGTTCCATGGTTTAGAGTAACCGCCGGTGAGTAATCCAATGGTTTGAACATTCCTATGGATATATGTTTTGTTAAACACCTTGAAATTGGATAAATTAAACGGAGAAACATTTCCGTCAATAGATCGATTGAGATACTACTGTCTTCGGGTTTCCTTTTTCTTTTAGTTGTAGTCTTCAACATGCTTGTATTGTTTTTTTCTTCTTCTGCTGGAAAAGTTAAAAACTCTGAAAGTGATTCATTGATTATTTCTTTTCCTTCATCTTTCCCTACTTCTTTAGTTAACATACTAGATAACTTAGATTCATCTTGCACAATTGTTGGAGAACTCATCTTTTACAGTGCTGCGTTCTCGCCAACAAGTACTGATCCACTGAGAGTGACTGTCAACACTGCGCCCTATTTATACCCCAATCCTCGGTCAGTTTGGTTTTACAAGACCACTTTTACAACACCAGTTAGAGGTGTATAAGTAACAATCTTATCATGTAAAATTAAGCAATAAGCGGATGTATCTTTGGGTACATTTTGTTCAAATTCCATTTCTATTTTTATATCTACGCTAGAAGATTTTACAGATTCATTTTGTTTGGAACAATCAACTACAACAATCGGATAGTTAGATTTAAATTGGTTTGGTGTTAATAAAGGTGTGTTTGTTTTTCCATAATAGGAATTTTGGAATCTTGCGTACATATCGTACAAAACGCTAAACCTCTCTTTTGTAAAGTTTATGTTGAAGTTGTCGTATGGAAAGAATTGAGAGTTTAGAAACACCTTAAAATTTGTAAGTTTGCAATGATCAAATTCACCAGCATGTTTATTTATTTCATTTCTTCTTTTTGTTTGTAATCCAAATATTACATATCTTGCCTTTTCCAAATGAGTAGAAGTTTTTACAGTCCATGTATGACGTTGAGTTTCCGGTAAAACCGGATATTCATGAAACTCCCAACTTCTAAATGGTATTACGATATCACGATCTGATTTTAAAGTTCTTAATAATGAAATTCTATTTTGATCGTTTAACCGTACATTCGGTACTCTCCAAACAATCTTGTCTAATTGCATTTTCCATTCTAAAGTAGCTTCCGTTGTTGCATCAGGCGCCACAATAATATCTTTGTCGTTTGATGATCTTAACAAAACTAATTCTTGTTTTACGTTTATTATTATTTTTCGGTAATCTTCGGCAAAGCCTAAAAGTAATCTTAAGGGAATGTAAAAGTCAAAATTGCTTGAACTGTTTGGAGTGATTGTACTGGAATCGGGTGCTACCCATCCTGCGGCGGCCAGCATATTTTTTTCACTCAGTGTTAAAGATGCTAATCCTTTTAATGTACTTGTAATTCCAACCTTTTTTGTTGAATCTACTGTAACTCCGGAAATTTCATATCTTATTTCATCAAACAAATATGCCATGGGGTTATTTATGAACGGAATAGTACTTGCAGTGCTTCCATCTCTTTTTGTTACTCTTCCTTCGATATACAAATAACTTTCGCATGGAAGTGTATAAATATCTTGTTGTTGTATGGGAATTCTAATTTCATCATTATTATTTAATTTTGATGAAGCGTAAGGGTTGTGTGTATGATATTCCTTTTCCCATAAGGTTTCGTCGAATGTCGGACCCTGCGCTATATCCAATATTTCCATTATTAATAAGTTTTAATCCAATTTCTTCTAGAAAACGAATGTTATCACTTGATAATCCTTCTATAGCAGAAGTGCTACTGACTTGTTTACCAGTCAGCTCTTTCTTTTTAAATGATAACCCCATTGTTATAAGGTTGATTTTATATGTATTCGTATAGTTATAGGTTCGTCTCTAAAATCAATATGATTTCCGTCTTGATCTAGTATGTTCACCACAATGTCTGAAATAAAACTGGTGTTTAACGGTAGGTACACTAAGTTTTGTGGCTGTTCCACAATTTTAAAACCCGGAGCGACCGTTGGATAGAATGTGTGCAATATATGAGTATTTTCACCATCTCTATAAGAACCATGTATAATATTACATGTAACATCTATACTGTTAACTTTCATTATTGTCACAGTTCTAGCACCTAAATGGTTAATATTAGGTTCTAAAATTTTTGTTGTTTTAGGAAATCCTAATAAACTACCAATTGAATGTTCTTTGCTAAAATCTATATAATATTTAGATTTAATTTCAGCTTTCATAGTATTGTTATTTCCTTTTATTGTTATATTATCTTTTCCCATATGATTTTGTATCGCTTCATTTATATCATCAATTTCGTATGCTCCAGTGGGTAAACTAAATACTTGTATATCTGAGTATTTGTTTGTATCTTTATCTTTTATTTTGTAATAATGTATTTTGTCATTAACATTTTCAGTAACGTTGGGAATAGAATTATAAGTTGTTATATCTAATAATGCGGCTTCCCATAATTTATCTTTTTCCAAACGTAACGCAGGAAAAAGAACACTTCGCAAAGTAGATGAAGTTCCGGTTAATGATAGTGTATAGGAAGACATCTTAAAGTTGACTAACGCTTTTTGTTAAAAAATCTAAACATAAATGTCCACAGATTACCGTATTATCGGGTTGTTCTCTTTGATAGTTGTAAAGTACATTTTTAGCTGTTTTAAAGTAATATTGTAGTTCTTTTGGTGGCGGAAGATTACCAAAACTATCAAAGTAGTAAATAGTCGATCCCAGTTTTTTATAACAAACCCAATGAGTGCCAGATCCTTCACTATTATCCAAATTTACTATTCCGGTTTCATTTTTCCAAATTTTTGCAGGTAATGCATCTTTCATAAACACTCCTCTAAAAAATGGAATTTTTAAACAAGAAACATAGGTAATTAATTCTTTATCTGTTAATTCTTTATTTGGAATTAGTAATTGTTTTTTTCTATTTAATACACACGATAAGGTCTTAGGTATAATCCTCCTCCTTTTTTTATCATTGACCATATTGTTGGTTTCTTTTTATTTTTACCTGCGGTGGATCGTCGTTTCCTTCTTATATTTCCTCCACGTTTCTTTGCAGGTTTTCTTCTCCTTTTTCCACCTCCTTTCTTCTTTTCACCTCCAAACATCGTTTTACCCTTCATTGCTGCTGATACCGCTAAAGCTGCTGCTTTTTCACCGATACTAGCGTCACTGGATGTTACTCTTTGCCAAGCTTTTTCAGCAAGTGCTCTATCCGCTATTGATCTATTTTTAGTATCTGCAAACTTTGAATATGCTATATCGTGTTGTTTGCAGGCTTGATCAAGTTTATTTATTCCAATATCTCCTCTAGCAAGTCTTTTTTTCAATTTTGTTCCAGGACCACAATATTGATAACCTCCGGGTAAATGTAGTTCTACAGGTAATAAATCAATAGCTTTATTAACTATAGCTCCAACCGGCTTAGTAATAAGAGAAAGTGCTGTTGATGCTATTCCTCTTCCTCTCTTTATAACGTGTCGATTATGACTGATGCGTTGAACTTTCAACATGGTCTTTTATAGCGAAAAGAAATGTCAATACATGTTTATTTCGTAAATGCTTTATAATGAATGATTCACTTATCCTTTGACATTGTTTATTTATAATAAACATGTACAAGTATGTTTGTTTATGGGTAATAAAGTATTCTCCAGCCTTGCGGTAGGATTGTATCTTCTTCATCATTATTTTTAGAAGATCTTAAAGTATTAGATTCCTTATTTAAAAAATATTTTTCCATAACATTTTGTTTAACCCAATGTAGTTTTTGATCAGATTTTATAGGGCTTATTGTGTTATACACATCATATAATACTACGCTTAAGAGTCTTACAATGTAATTTACATTAACAGCATCATTAAAGTTGCGAGGGTCATCTAAGGCGCTTAATCTCAAGTGTTCACAATTAAAATACTCCTTATGCCTATCTTTTCTTAGGCTTCTTTTACGCCATTCTTCTACTGTAACTGCATCACCGTCTGCTACTCCTGTTCCAACATTAACTAGTGGTATCCCTTTGCAATCAAAGGCTTGTCGACGACCTGTTTCATATTCTTGTAATATAGGAACTTGTCCAATTGTTGCTACATCAGTTTCATCCGACCCTTTTTTAACATTAGTAATTATTTTTGCATCAGCATCCCATTTCTTATTTTTTGATTTCATTATTTGACTTATTGTAGCTGCATCTGATTTTGCAGATCCTTCCTTAACGTTAGTTAACACTTTATTTTTGCAATCAATTGTATTAATATCATGTGTAATACAATGATCTGTAAGATATTGAAGGTTTACAGCATCTTTCATATCTTTAGGGTCTCCAATATCGTGTATAACAAAGTTGTAGAAGGAAAATTTATCTGTTTTTTCAGGGATGACTGAATGTAAATACTTTTTGGTAACTGAATCTTGATCATTAACAGGATCTGCTATATTGGCTATTCTAAGATCTTTTGCATCATATACTTTATTATTACTTTTAGGATCATATCTTAAGGTTTGGTTTATGTACCACATTAAATATTCTTTATTTACTGAATCATTCTTATCTATTGGTTTTTGAAGATTTGCAATTCTATAAAAATTAGCGTTATACACTTCATTTTGAAGCTTTAAGCTAGGTAATGTTTCACTTTTTAAAGTTTTGAAATTTACTGCATCATTATCATCTTTTGGATCATTTACAAACTTTAAACGTTTGTTACTTATGTCATAATCTCCATCGGATGTTAGTGGTAAACCACCTCTTTTTCCATAAGATCCTGATTTGGTTCCAGTTTCGGAATACCGTCCAAACTTATCCACACTCATGGTTATACTGAATGTTTAATCGGTTATACTTGTATTATATATACTCATATTTTTATGCAATTACTCCTCGATTTCGCAGTTCGCCGACCAAAGCTACCCATTCGTTTTCTAAACCGCTATGTCCGGCTTGTTTAGCTTCATATATCAACTTCATTCTGTCAACCAATTTGTTTATATCGTTGTAGTATATTATATTAGTATCGTACAAGTTTTTCAATAATCCTTTTCCTGATAAACTTGATTGATTTGTTTTTCTCCTTTTATGTAAAATATTTATTTCAGCAGAAGATAATGATTTCCTTTTTATGGGATCCCTTCTTTTTGGTGGGAAAAGTTTTGCAATAATAGTTTTATATTTTTCTGATGCATTTCTATGAACATTGAAGTTTTTAGAATAATTTTTCTTATGCGCATTTGTATCTTCCAATATTTGTTTAAAAATGGTTAAATCCTTTTTGGTATATTTATTAGGTTTCGGTTTAAAAATAAGTTCAAACAATCCTTTTGTACCCTTGTATACTTTATTATTTATAATAATATTGTCATGTTCGTCTACATCAAGCTTGCTATCTCCAATCATTAGACCATTTTCTGCTATCCTAGCACCAAAAGTATGATACTTTCGAGTTGGTTGTGCAGAATGTAACATTTTCAATACAAATTGTCTTGCAAGCGGCCCTTTATACGCAATATCCGAGCCCAATTTGCTCAAGTTGGACGGATTAATAGACTCTTCTTCTTCTTGTTGTTCTGCGCTTGTAGAAAGACCCTCTTTTTCTGTTAAGACATCCGTTTCTTCACCTTCTTCGCTTTCTTCTTCAGTTGTTTCTCCTTGTTGCGTAAAACTTGTATCTCCTTGTTGCGTAAAACTTGTATCACCTTCATATTCTTCTTTTTGTTCAAATTTTGAAATGGGTAAAATAGCGTCTCCGGAAAAATTAAATATTGAAGTTTTAACATTTTCTCCCAATTGTTTTATTGGTTCAATAATTGGTTTAAATGTTGATTCCAGAAATTTCTCTCTTTCACTTATTCCTAATCTTAACGCTCTGTTTTTATGTCTAATAGAATCACTAAGTGATTTTATTTCTTTTAATAGATTTTCCTGATTAACCATGGTTACACCATGAAGACTTGTACAATAATGTTGACAATTAACGTACTAAAACAAATTTATCAAAACCTATGCGGTAACGACCATCTGTTATAGCTTTATCTTTTATAATTACCAAAAATCCGTATTTTTCCGCCCAAGCTTTTCCACAAAGCTCTTTGAATTTTTCAAATGTCATATCAGCATTCACATGATCGTTGTATATGTGTTTTAGGTTTGTATCGTCTTGTTTGAATAAAACTAGAATATTTGCATTGTCTCTAATAAGTTGTTTCGGAATTTTGCTATATGTTTGTCCGATATATATGCTATCAATATTATTATGTCTTCCCATGGCAAAATAGTTTCTAATAGTGTTATGATTTTCACTAGATACATCATCAAATACAAATACGGAATACGGCTTAGCCTGGTCTGGCTGCATAACACTGTCACTAGCGTTAAATTTGTAATAGTTGACATCGGACACATCATTCAGGATTTTTTCCAACAATTGATACTTTGGTTGATGTAAGGACTTTGAAAAAATATATAGGTTACTAAACCGCAATCCTTTTGTGTTTGTGATTAAGTTAAACACAACGTTAGTCTTGCCACAGTTTGAAGGACCGCTTACTATACATCGTACAGTGTTTGGAAATAAACTGCCGTGTTTACCATTGTTGATTTGAACGTTATCTACAGTTAAATCATCAATGTTATTAATATTAAATTTATCTTTATGGTGAACAATCTCCATCTTATTCAAAGACAGAAGGAGAAATAAGTTGATTTAAAACTAAATCAAGTCTTTTATAGGTATCCACGAATCTTCAGTTTTGTCAAACCCCAACCACCGTACTTTAACTTGGTCTTTTTTCCTTTGCAACACCTTTTCAACAAGGTAGACATCGCCTACTGTTGACTTTAACAATTCATGTCCGTAAAAACCGCCTTGTAACAAATTTCCTCTGTTATCTTTTAAAATATAAGTTTCCGGTACAGTAGGTTGCACTTTATACACTGTAAAAACTTCGTTTGTCCAATTGGGCAGGTATTTTTTAGTAAACACTCCTTTGTATTTACTAATTCGAACTTTATCATTTACATTAAATTTTCTTGGTTTTCTTTGTTCCGCTTTTGGCTGTGTATTCTTTTTAATACGTTGTAAAACAAGTTTAGCGTTATTCTTATTCACTTTGTTAGGTGACATACCGATAGTTCTGTGAAACTTGTTGTTGTAATCACGTATTAATTTTGGTAAAATATCAACCCATACGTAAGAACCTCTTTTCGAAAACATTTTATACATTTCACCTTTTAAGGTTCTATTGAATCTTTCAATTATAGCTGCCTTTTTTTCAGAATTTGTGGAATAATGATTTATCTTAAAATTTTTCATTAACAGGGCAAAAGGTTTATTAAAGAATTCTTTTCCATCATCGGTTTGTAAATGTTTTATATAATTTTTATCCCGTAGAATAATATCTTCCATAGCATTAGTCACACTTGTAGCAGTTTTATCTTTTAATGGAGCTGCATCTGCAACCTTAGTAAAACAATTAATTACAGTCAAAATGTATTTGTAACCCTTATTAATTTTACTGTAAGGTCTTACTTCAATTAAATCTGCATTATATAAATCATTTTCATTTTTCACGACAACGTTTCTTCTGGGAAAATTTACCCTGGCCGGCTTATGAAGTTCAGTGACTACTTGGGTTTTCAAATCCATACCACTTATCAGGAAAGCAGTTGAAATAGAAATGAATGAATATTAAAGAATCCATAATATATATTTACAGCTCATATCTAGGTCAAGGTAAAGTGATGTTTATGTAAAAAAGGGGGAAACATGTATTATTATGTTTCCCCCTTCTTTACGGGATGGGAAGGATAAGGAAAATTGGATTTAGAAATGTGGTGGGTTTTGATTGTTGAGCAGTTATTCTATATTATTGTTTAAATAGTGTCCAAATGGCAGAGTATGGATTCCATCAGCAAGAATATGTCTTTTGTTATCAAATGAGGACAAAGCTTTTTTAACTTCGGTAATCGAGTACAACTGATGATTGAAACTTCTAATTGTATTGTATTTGGCGGTAAATGTTTTGTTTTCAAACAAACACTCCTTGTAATGGTCGAACTTTAGATTCTTCTTTAAATATAGGTTTTTTATCCCTTTTGCCTTCTTGATGATGCGGTTCTCTTCTGATCTATTGTCTTGAAATAATTTTAGAGCATATAATTTAGCCATCAACGCGACTATTTCTTCAATGGGTATTCCATTTGTCTCGTCTTTAAATTTGCCTAACACTTTCTTGTTTATCCCGCGGTCATAGGATGGGTGTTCCTTTGGATAGTCTGAAAAGTCAAAATCATTTTTATATTTAAAGGTTCTGAGGTCTTCATACATATCCGAGGTTTTGATCCAGTAAATAAATGCATCAGTATCCATGTAGGCAATGCCAATGTTTTCCCTTCCGTAGAAATCAACCATCTTGTTATAATGGAAATCATACATGTGTGTTTTAGAAATATCTAAAATACACATGCCAACATATAAAGGTCTGTCCATTACGATTTTAGTTTTTTTCATACATACCACTACTAAACCATCATTGATAATGATTGACGTTTCAAAATTTGGTTGCCGTACCAATTTTTCCAATTTTTTACTATCAGTAACTAGTTTTACATTTTTATGCTTACGTTTGTTCTCCAAACATTTACCAAATACTGAGTTATTCATTAATTTGAAAAAGTCCTTTTGAAACGCTGATGTTGCAGCTGCTCTTCGTCGAGTGTTTGAATCGATATATGGTTTCAGCCAGCAAGATTGTGAAAATTTTATCACGCGATGAATTTGTGTTACTTTGAGACCCAACTCAAGCGCTTGTTGCACTACCCAGTAGTGAGCAACATATTTTTCTTTATTCTTCAAAGTCATCATCAGTTTAGGATGTTTCCCATCAGGAGGGACTTCTGATTTTGCTAGGAGTGGAAGATCATAATGGAGATCATGAAGAGTCTCAGGATATTCGAAATCACATTCCATAATATATCCAACATCACCATCTTTGGGTAGGTCTCTGATGTTTCCTAAAGACTTTGGATCTACCCACTGAAAGTTGCCGTATGGTAGTGGTTTCGACATACTAAAACCGTACAGGTTATTTGCATCGAAATAACCTAAAAATACAGATTCATTTTCACGATTGTGATTTGGAAGATATTTGTTGTTTGATTTGACATATCTTGTAACACTTTGGCAAAGACCCCCACGAACACCTGATTCAATCATCAACAACATATCAACGTCTGTTAGCAGTTCCAATTTACACTGGGTTTCTTTCAACATAGCCTGCCATGCTAAGCCAGGAGCGGTGTAGGAGTGAAGCGGATCCAATCCATAAGTAGAGAAACAAGTGTTTCGAAATTCCTCCATCACATCGCATAGTAAAGTAACATCTAGTTTCACATAAAAATCACTATATTCTCCTAAGGTCTTCATGTTAAGCTCTTCCCAAACTCGACACGCATGCTGGTAGTCTTCAGGTCTAATCTCGATATCATTTAGTTTACTATAAAATCCTTCTGGTGGAGGTAGCGAAGTTTCATCAAATCTTTTCAGGTCATCTATGTAATCATAGGGGAAAACCCCTTTCCGAATTACTAAATCTAATTTATCTGCAGGAACGATTTTCTTTGTTTCTACCAATTCTTCTTTTCTCAGGTTTTCTGTAAGAATCGTAAGGCTGGAGGACATAAATCTAAAAGAATCTAAAAACCTAAGTTTGATTTTTCCAACTTTTTTAGAGAAACTGATATATTTTTCAGTCGAAGTTGCTATAACGTCAATTTTTCCATCATCCCTATTTAACTGCGGGATAATAAAGTGAGCATCATAGCCGCTAAGGTTGTGGAAGATAACAGGAACAAATTTAGGCAATTTATAATTTATATTACATCTGTTGCAAGCAGGTCCTTGATATATGCCCGTTAGGTGGTCATGGTCACGTGTCTTCCTATTGTCATCTGTGAACAAGCAATTACATAAATAACATCTGACTGACGCGTTGTGAACCAGATCTTGATCCTCAGTTAGATCCTTCATTGGTATTATAGTGTCATACAGTCTCTCAACCTTTGCTGCTATATCATATAAATTGTCAATGAATTTTTCAGAAGCTCGTTCACCACGGTAAAGTTGAGGTTGAGATGACAGACCGTACCTGTTAAGATGCTTTTCATTCAAAGTTGATTTTAAAATCAGACAATAACTATTAGGTTGGTGTAACTGGTATTTTATTCTCCTATCCGGTTCGACTTCCTCAACATCCAAAGGTAATAATGAAGCTTCAAAGTCTGCGTAAATAACAATAGGGATGCGATACTGATGTCTAGTATTGTTAAATTTTATTTCAGCTCGATTAGGTGACGGCATTTGAACTTTAACTGTTTCATTCTGGTTACATAGACGTTGATGTTCAAGCAACCATTGACTATGCCGTTCATGAGGTTTCCTTTTACTAAAACAGAAACATCTTTTACATACTACAATTCTCTCTTTGTTCTTAGATAACTGATTAACAACAAGTGCGTTAAAGTCCTTGATGTAAACATAATGAGAAATGTCTCCGGATTTGAGTAACAATAGGTCGGTATGTGATTGACGTTCACTCTTGACAATTCGTAAGGGAAACACGTTATTCCCTGCATCTAACGCAAATACGTTCACAGACACAGAAGGGTTTTGTTTTTCAAACTTGGATATATCATTGAGAGAAACTGGGTAGCTTAAACCATTAAAATTATATTTGTTTGTTAATTCTTGGTAAGCACGGTTTGGTTTTGTAGCATTGTTGGTGACAAACTTTGCAAGCATTGCATACCTAAAGCACTCATTATCTTCATTCTTTACATTGATACATCCTTTTGTATGTGAAATTTTCCTTGGTAAGGGTATGTAGCTGCTACCCCTGTCTCCATAACCATGTTTATGAACTCTGATGTCTAAGGTATTAATACTCAAAAGACTCCATCCCGATCCACGTCCTTCATGTTCGGTTATCTTTTGAATCAGCTCTTGTATACAATCTTCAACCAAAACATTAATATCACTGGTAGCCATGATAGTTTTGTTCTTTGTAATAAAACCTCTCGGTGATACTTCGTTTTGCGCATTACTAAAAGTGGTATCAATTATTATTCCAAACTTTATAAAATTAAGACGATTTAATTCCTTCGATAATGTTTGAATTATCAGATTCTTAGCTTGGTGAAAAAAATTATTTAGGCTGTAGTTTGTATTGTTAATTTTAAAATGTCTAACAACCGATCGTGGTAAGGCTTGAGCTAATAGTTCAACCGTCAACAGCGTAGGAGGAGCAAACTGAATAACGCTAGGTCTTACTTGTTGAATGCAGGGTTGATCTTGAGAGAAAATATTTTCTGCATCTTCTTCTAAATGGTTTTCATCAGTATTGTGCATACGTTCTTGATGAATATCGTAGAGGATTTCATCTTCAAAGGATTCTTGACAAATATTACAAATAAACATGCTACAGATCATTCACGACTCGAATCTAAAGCAAGTGTGATCGCGTCAATACACGCGCGTTCTATTTATAAGATGCGTCCCCCCACCACTCTTACACAGAAGCTATATAACTAACTCCCTAGGTATCCATATATCATATAATAACAATGTCTCCAACAGACCACTCGAACCTTCCAAGATACCTTGTACTAAACAACTGGGAGATAGATGAAGAAATTGAAGAGGAAGACAATTTTGACGAGATGGAATTTAATGATAGTTTTGAAACTGAATCCGAAGAGGAAGATGTCTTCAGCGAAGAATTAAATAAAAATGATGAAGAAACACCAATGGAAACTCCAAAAACCCATTGGAGCATCAACAACATTGAAAGGGAGAACACAAATGTCTGCCGGGTTTTGAATTTCAAAAGCCACGTTTGTAGACGTTTACGATTTGACTCAGAGGAAGAAGAAAATTAATAAATTGTTAGTTCATAAAAAAAATAATAATGGTTGGCCTTGACCCATATACTTGGATTATCTTTCATAGAGCATTATATTATATTGTAATGTTACCATATAATAAGATTTCGTGACTAGGTCAAGGTTGAATAATGATTTTGCCAAAAGAGGGAACAGCTTAGTAAGTGATTGTCTTTTAACCACAGACTAAGCTGTTCCCCCTTTTGTATTGACTGTCTTCAGAAGCTAAGCCGAATTGGTTGATGTGATGAATTTAATTTTGAAACATCTTGATTTAATTTTAATTCACTTTAATGATTCAATCTTCATTGTTTGTTGATGTTAGGAAAGATCTGAAAAATCTATCATCATCACCATACTGAGGTGGGCTAGCGATACTTAATTTTGATCAGAGGTTTCTTCTTTGTTGGATGATGTGTAGTAAGATCGAAAAAATCTGTCAATATCGGAATATTGTGATAGCATTAACTCATATCTCCAATCGATATATTCTTCATTAAAGATGAGATGTTCTCCTTCGATAAGTTGAATTGTGGAAAAAGATTGGATGGTTGGTTCAAGGTAGTAGTCTGGTGAGAAGCCGCCTAGCATTTTTTCTTCTTCCTCGTTGTCCACCTCGGGCATGTACCACATGTTCATGAAAATTAAAAACCTTTCTGGATGACTAACCTCGCAATACGTTTGCATCAAAGCATGAACATATCTTGAGGCTGAAATGTTGAAATATCGGAGATCTCGAAAGTTTCTGTCTTGTACTTCTTCTTCAGCAGAAAAATTTTCAGATTCGAGAACATGGTAGAAAACACTACTACCACGTTTAGTGGACAGTTTATCTCGACCGGCTACCATACTGAGTGTTAACCTACTAAATGAGTCCTATGTAACATTGACCGCTTATATATGGTACCCCCCCCCCCCTCATAAATAAACTACAGTGTGTTTTACCATTAAGAAATATTTTGATTTTTTAAAACACATTTGACTCCAGACTGATATCAAAAAGGGTTAAGACTAACGCGAATATTTTATAGAAAAGATATGGGTCAAGGTCAAGTTCTATTATGCGGAAAATTCGACACTCTCATTGTTAAAAAAATGAGAGTGTCGAATTTTCCTAAAACAGAGGTGGTCTAGCGGTGTTATGCTTATGGACTATCTTCAGGATTTATTCGTTCTGGGGATGCTAACAACCACTCAATCGCTTCTATACTATCTCGATCACAAAATGGTATGGTACTGCTAACAACGCAAACCTGAATTGGTCCGTCTTCCCTAACGGCATCCTGATTAAACACTTGTAAAGTGTTTGATGTAGAAGATATTTCATTAACCTGTACCGACATGTTATCAGCGTCAGCACTGAGCATGAAATGAATCTCTAGTCCTGATCAGACCTATATATAGCCGAAAAATAATTAAATTTCTCCAATATGTGTTTACATTAATTCAATTGAACCTCTATGCAATGGCTTGGGAATTGCTCTGAAAATATCTCTAGACCGCCTAATATGTCTTAGACATATTTTCAGCCGGGGTTAGAGGAATAATTTAACATTAATTAATTTCCCTTATAAAGGAAAATTAATTAAGTAATTGATTATTCCCCCCCTCCCCCTATTTTTACTAGAAATTCAATTGAACCAATTAAGGGGTGAGAGTAAATTTAGAAGAGAGTTTAAGGTGAAATAGTGAAGTACTATGCTACTTTTAAATAATATGGCCACTCTTATTTAAAAGTAGTATAATATATTTAAAAACATTATAATACTTTATCATTAGGCTTTACATTTGGCTTTTAAAGTTTCAGACCAAAGTATTTTGCTTGAAGGTCTAATAATTTTTTATTTAACTCGATATGTAAATTCAATAACGTTTTGGTTTGTATCCATGCAATAAGCAGAAACATTATAAGTTTAGTAAAGACATTATCACTGAACCTTATGTGGTTTCAAACAGGCAAGATATTAGTTCACTTAGAGACTTTACCTTACACGGAGTCTCTAGTAATTTTGTCTTTGTACCTTTCACGGTTTTTTTTGACAATTTTATTTTAAGTTTGTAGTCCATGTATGTATGCTGCCGATAGGATCGTCTTGGGGGGGGGGGGTGCCGGTTCTTGGCTGGATTGGTGTGGACCACAGCCTATCCATGTCTATGCTCTAGCAGGCTGCAGTAATGTAACACCCGAGCCTCTATCCAACAAGAACAAACATTAAAAGTCACTATAATCGGACTGCAATATGCCAATCCGAGTTTGATTGTAAAAATCTTGTCATCTTTACCTTATGCGGTTTCAGACAAGCAGGAAGTGACTTCATTTATGATGAGTTTTCCTTTGGTTTTAAAACTTGCAAGATATATGCCTCAGGGGGGTTTCACTTGCAACAACTAGAGACTTTACCTCACACGGAGTCTCTAGTAATTTTGTCTTTGTACCTTTCACGGTTTTAGACAATTTTATTTTAGGTTTGTAGTCCACGTCTGCACGCTGCCGATATGATCGTCTTGGGTGTGCTGGTTCTTGACCGGATTGGTGTGGAGCACAGGCTCTCCATGTCTACGTTCCAGCAGGCTGCAGTCCACGTCTTGGGTGTGTCGGTTCTTGGCCGGATTGGTGTGAACCACAGGCTCTCCATGTCTATGTTCTAGCAGGCTGCAGTAATGTAACACACGAGCATCTATCCAACAAGAACAAACATTAAAAGTCACTATAATCGGACTGCAATGTGCCAATCCGAGTTTGATTGTAAAAATCTTGTCATCTTTACCTTATGCGGTTTCAGACAAGCAGGAAGTGACTTCATTTATGATGAGTTTTCCTTTGGTTTTAAAACTTGCAAGATATATGCCTCAGGGGGGTTTCACTTGCAACAACTAGAGACTTTACCTTACACGGAGTCTTTAGTAATTTTGTCTTTGTACCTTTCACGGTTTTAGACAATTTTATTTTATGTTTGTAGTCCACGTCTGCACGCTGCCGATATGATCGTCTTGGGTGTGCTGGTTCTTGACCGGATTGGTGTGGAGCACAGGTTTTCCATGTCTACGTTCCAGCAGGCTGCAGTCCACGTCTTGGGTGTGCCGGTTCTTGGCCGGATTGGTGTGAACCACAGGCTCTCCATGTCTATGTTCTAGCAGGCTGCAGTAATGTAACACACGAGCATCTATCCAACAAGAACAAACATTAAAAGTCACTATAATCGGACTGCAATATGCCAATCCGAGTTTGATTGTAAAAATCTTGTCATCTTTACCTTATGCGGTTTCAGACAAGCAGGAAGTGACTTCATTTATGATGAGTTTTCCTTTGGTTTTAAAACTTGCAAGATATATGCCTCAGGGGGTTTCACTTGCAACAACTAGAGACTTTACCTTACACGGAGTCTCTAGTAATTTTGTCTTTGTACCTTTCACGGTTTTAGACAATTTTATTTTAGGTTTGTAGTCCACGTCTGCACGCTGCCGATATGATCGTCTTGGGTGTGCTGGTTCTTGACCGGATTGGTGTGGAGCACAGGCTCTCCATGTCTACGTTCCAGCAGGCTGCAGTCCACGTCTTGGGTGTGTCGGTTCTTGGCCGGACTGGTGTGAACCACAGACTCTCCATGTCTATGTTCTAGCAGGCTGCAGTAATGTAACACACGAGCATCTATCCAACAAGAACAAACATTAAAAGTCACTATAATCGGACTGCAATATGCCAATCCGAGTTTGATTGTAAAAATCTTGTCATCTTTACCTTATGCGGTTTCAGACAAGCAGGAAGTGACTTCATTTATGATGAGTTTTCCTTTGGTTTTAAAACTTGCAAGATATATGCCTCAGGGGGGTTTCACTTGCAACAACTAGAGACTTTACCTTACACGGAGTCTTTAGTAATTTTGTCTTTGTACCTTTCACGGTTTTAGACAATTTTATTTTATGTTTGTAGTCCACGTCTGCACGCTGCCGATATGATCGTCTTGGGTGTGCTGGTTCTTGACCGGATTGGTGTGGAGCACAGGCTCTCCATGTCTACGTTCCAGCAGGCTGCAGTCCACGTCTTGGGTGTGTCGGTTCTTGGCCGGACTGGTGTGAACCACAGACTCTCCATGTCTATGTTCTAGCAGGCTGCAGTAATGTAACACACGAGCATCTATCCAACAAGAACAAACATTAAAAGTCACTATAATCGGACTGCAATATGCCAATCCGAGTTTGATTGTAAAAATCTTGTCATCTTTACCTTATGCGGTTTTAGACAAGCAGGAAGTGACTTCATTTATGATGAGTTTTCCTTTGGTTTTAAAACTTGCAAGATATATGCCTCAGGGGGGTTTCACTTGCAACAACTAGAGACTTTACCTTACACGGAGTCTTTAGTAATTTTGTCTTTGTACCTTTCACGGTTTTAGACAATTTTATTTTATGTTTGTAGTCCACGTCTGCACGCTGCCGATAGGATCGTCTTGGGGGGTGCCGGTTCTTGGTTGGATTGGTGTGGACCACAGGCACACCGTAGCAGGCTGCAGTAATTTAACACACGAGCATCTATCCAACAAGAGCAAACGTTAAAAGTCACTATAGTCGGACTGCAATTTGTCAGTCCGAGTTTGCTTGCAAAAAAATCTTATCATTTTACATTTTGCGATTTCAGATAGGCAGGAAGTGCCTTCATTTATTATGAGTTTTCCTTTGGTTTTAAAACTTGTAAGATATACCTCAGGGGGTTCAATCACAAATCTTTACCGTTTAACAAAGTGTTAGTATGTTATGTTTTAGTAGTAGCATGTGTTAGTTTAGAATATGTTAAGTATATCTACTAAATGCATGCACAAGCTTTGAGTGTTAGACATAGAATAAGCGTTTAAACCATGGTTGAACGCTTTATATATACTGCTACGTGACCTTGATATTGGGAGGGGGGGGGGTTATTAGGTTTCGATGCGAATGGAACATTATACAATTGATCAGCCAAGGTTCTTAATTAGAAGATTTGATTCGTTGCCAAACGACACTGAATGATATACGATATAAACGATAAAACGTAGGAGCGATATAGAATTGTTATTTTATTTCTGTAATGGATGAATCATTATTAAATTAAGACTATAGGTATATTGCCAAGCACAAGTTAAACCGTCCTTTAAAGCAAACACACCGCAACTGCCAAACTTTTGTTATTTTATAAAAGCTGAGAGTTACTTTGAACGATATTCCAAAACAAATATCAGTTAAAGTAACCAACAGCCAAACGTTAAAATGAAAGCCTTGTATCACAAATAATAATACGTCAGCTTATTTTGCAACATTAGCAAATGAAATTTATTTACCAGACTCGAATTGGACTATTTTTCAAATAAATGGTTATGATTTATTCGGATTCGATTCTTTAGTTAGTTTGGAATGAAACTTTTATTCCTCCAATTATATAAGTTCCCCACAAATACAAGGTTTAATATGAACCTAATACTGTATATACAGTAATAATATTGTCTGTAATGCGAAATAAGCCTACGCCTGAATAACTAAAACAGCACTCGCGCTACACATGCGAGCGTTACACGCACGTATTTCAGTATTGGAAGGCGTTTACTCAAATTCAATATAATTTGTATTGTACAGAAAGATACCAGACCCAGTTTTTACCATGGATTGAGAATGGTTAGAAATAGTTTCTTGGAGAACGTTTAAACGCTTTCAAGATACTATTCCCCCGGGGTTAAGTATTTTCGTACATAATATTATGTTTTAACGGATATAATATTATGTAAGAGAATACCCTCTCCCCCTATTTCAAACCGGGAATGGCAATTAATATGTTAGAGGAAGAGTAGAATTTGGAAAAAATAATTTGGAAGAAACACGACGTTTGCAGATTTACGGACTAAACTTCCCGCCAAACCATTTTGGGCAACGACTCGTCACCGACCAACGACCACCGTCCATTCGGTTTTGGAATTTTCTCATGTACCATCGAATTTGGCAGGCGGATTTGGTACAACCGCGTTTTGTTTTTTACCAGAGGCATTCCATTTTTGAATCCGACTAGCAAATACTTATCGTCCCGGTTCAATTTGTATAGCCGTATTCTCTGAATGGGACGCCTCCGCTTATGTGTTGTTTGTGTTGTGGTTGTGTTCGTGTTGGGTTTTTCGGTTTTATTATTGTTTGGTTTTGCAACCGTAGTCGTAGTCGTCGCTGTCGTTGCCACAGACGCGGTTGTACTTGGTGTTGGAGTTTTTGGTTGATCTTTCATTAAATTCAAAACGATTTTCTCTAGATTTTCTAATTTTCTTTGTAGCTCGTCGACGGACTTTGGGGTTTTAGAAACAGACGGACAGACGGATTGGCTGACGGAGTTCTGAAGTTTTTCAGGGACAGACGGACAAACGGATTGGTTAGCACGGTTTTTGGGGACAGACGGACTTCCTTTTTTTGATATTTGGCTAAAGTGCGAGCTACAAAGATCCCGACCTTTGACGGCTTCCTTCTCACACCGTAGCCCCTTCCTGCCTTTGTTCTTGAATAAGTACTTGCAGCGGGGTTTCACAGCATGGTGAGGCGGGATCATAATAGCCACCCGTTTGGTCGGCGGCTGAACAGTCGGCGGCTGGACAGACGGCATCTCGTCGTCACTGGAGAGCAGCAAGTCACACTCCAGGACCAGGTTGCGTTTCTCCACCGCAGTTTTCAGCGATGTCTCAGGAAGTTTTCGGTTTCCAGCTTCACAGGACGTCGTTGTTGGTCGAGGCATTGGTCCAGTGATGCTAGGAAGTTTTCGACTTCCTGAGGCGTCGACTTCGCTTGTTGCTGGTCGAGGTGCTGGAGAGATGATAGTAGGTCTCGTTGGAATCCTCTCGCAAGCAGCAGACGAGGCGATCTCACCGCCGACGTTGGTAGCTGATGGGGCTTGCATCGTTTTCAAAGATGAAATATTAAAACGGTGAGTATGGAAAGATCTTGCGGATAAAAGTAAGAGGAGTTTTGAAGTTTTGAACAAACTTGCAAAAGTTCAAAGTGAAAAGTTTTAAAGATTTAAACAAACTTACAAGATTTCAAAGAAAGGTTTAAAGTGAAATAACTAATATTTTGCAAATAGAACTGCGAAAATATCAGACGGTCAGGCGTGCAGGCGAGCGACTACAGCGACTGATGTAGAACGGAGGTTCCTTTTGGTTATATATACACTTCGAAAAGGAACAAAACTGGTAAGGTTCAATACAAGGAACAAGGAATAAGGAACGGATTTGCTTTAATGTCAAGTGCACTGCCAAACTGCACCGGTCTGATGAAATAAGGACACAACCGGTTACGACCTTGCGTACGCCCGGCAACATCGACATTTTACAGACATCCTGGTACTGCTGTTTGGAAAATAAGACAAAGCAGTGTCGATGGGGTTTACAATATTGTACAATATTAAAGAATAGCAAATGTGTTGCACAACGAGTTTCAATTTCAAAATCCTCATCACATATGAGGACAACGTTGTTACCATTAAAGTTACTTTGCAAAGAATAGGTCTAACTTTTCCACAGCGCAGATGGATTTTAGAAATTTGGTTGTTGTATTTTTGCTTTCCTATAAGTCTCTAAATATATGGTTTTCACGGGTTTAAATTTATAATGTACGTCATAGACGATGTAACTTTGTTGATGTATATGTTTTTGGACTTGATCGTTTATTTCATTATTCTTGCTTTTGAACATATCGATTGTTGCGGAGTTTTACAAATCACGAATTGTTTTTCATTACATATTATCTGGTGACTACATTACCCTTGTCATCAAGGATAGGTCTAACTTTTCCACAGCGCAGATGGATTTTAGAAATTGGTTTTCACGGGGTTTAAATTTATGACGTACGTCATGGGCGATGTAACTTTGTTGATTTATATGTTTTTGGACTTGGTCGTTTATTTCATTATTCTTGCTTTTGAACATATCGATTGTTGCGGAGTTTTACAAATCACGAATTGTTTTTCATATCATATTATCTGGTGACTACATTACCCTTGTCATCAAGGATAGGTCTAACTTTTCCACAGCGCAGATGGATTTTAGAAATTGGTTTTCACGGGGTTTAAATTTATGACGTACGTCATGGGCGATGTAACTTTGTTGATTTATATGTTTTTGGACTTGGTCGTTTATTTCATTATTCTTGCTTTTGAACATATCGATTGTTGCGGAGTTTTACAAATCACGAATTGTTTTTCATTACATATTATCTGGTGACTACATTACCCTTGTCATCAAGGATAGGTCTAACTTTTCCACAGCGCAGATGGATTTTAGAAATTTGGTTATTGTTTTTTTGCTTTCCTATAAGTCTCTAAATATATGGGTTTCACGGGGTTTAAATTTATGACGTACGTCATGGACGATGTAACTTTGTTGATGTGTATGTTTTTGGACTTGATCGTTTATTTCATTATTCTTGCTTTTAAACATATCTATGTTGCGGAGTTTTACAAATCACGAATTGTTTTTTCATTACATATTATCTGGTGACGACATTACCCTCGTCATCACATGTGACGTCTTCGCCATGCCGTCTCTCGCATGACGCATGTCGTGACGTCACACATCATGACGTCAAATGACGCATGTCGTGACGTCACACATCGTGACGTCACAAAATACACGTCACCAGACACCTGGCACTTTGCCAATAATACCTGGTCCCCGGTAATTTCACTACTGTTATGACATACTGATATCAGATCAACGCTGTTCATTTTTGGTGATTCGTTCGGCACTTTGACTCAGTACTCATTTTTAACAGTCATCTAGGGTAAAAATTTGAAATCCTGACAAGTTTGGTCAAAGCTCTGCCCACCTCCACAAGAAGCAGTGTCCAGGACACTTGGTCAAAGCCCTGCCCACCTCCACAGGAAGCGGTGTCCAGGACACTTGGTCAAAGCCCTGCCCATCTCCACAGGAAGCGGTGTCCAGGACACTTGGTCAAAGCCCTGCCCACCTCCACAGGAAGCGGTGTCCAGGACACTTGGTCAAAGCCCTGCCCATCTCCACAGGAAGCAGTGTCCAGTACAGTTGGTCAAAGCCCTGTCCACCGGCTTTCTGACCGAATTTGACTGTTTTTGGATACGTAGAAAATTACATTTCTTCTGGACTGATCTCCAATAAAATCGCTCGTGGTGCTATTTGTTTTAATTTTTTTTCAAGAATTTACTGGACCAAACTCAAAGAAAATACGTAACACCTCAACTTTTATATGAACTATAGACTAGATTTTTTCGCCCATAATCTATTTAATTCTCTTACTTTATTTTATTGTTTTTTATTACCAAGATCAACTTTGCAACAGCTTTGAGGTGATAAGATAATTAATTGTAATGTATGTATAATTTTCAGTCAGATACAGAAGAAATCGTAAAACACATGAATGACCTGGACACTACCAAAGACGAGAACAAAAACAAATTGTACATCACAGTTGTGGAGAGTGACATAGTCAATCATTTCTATGAAATTGTTAAAGCACTGAAAGGAGTAAGTTAATCTTTCCTGATTATTATGAATCGTGTATTAGGTTTAAAAAAAATACCTAGGAGTAGAAGTCTCACACCTTTTAAATTCAATAGAAATATATATGTGTAATATATGTATAAATTTAATATATGTAAAATATGATATATATGTATATATTTTTTGTATATTAGGTTTGAAAAATATAGACGTTTGATTACTGCTGCAGTTTATTTTGTGTGGCTAACCATTACAGTTTTTGCGAATTTCCCGGATAAAAGTTATTATTCCTCCAACGTATCTAAGAAGAGCTTATTTCTTTCTGTTTTAATCACAGATACCCTATGGTTTAATTTCATGGGGATGGATATTCTCCTTCCGTAAATGCCCTTTTTATATTCAAAAAAAGATAGTTCGTACAATGTGCCGTACAATAGTTAATTCTAATTCCTATCGTAACAGTGATCAATCTATATATATTTCAGAATTTGGCTTTTGCAAAATAAACAAAATAAATAATAAATAGGTTAAATAAATAAAGAATAAACTTAGGTGAGTTTTTAACTTTTCAAAACATTCTTCCTCATAATATCAGGGAGAATTATAAATTACATCTTTCCCGATCCATGTTGTCTAATATGGGCGATTCACAAATGACTGATTATATTACGTTTTTCTTAAACCGCCCCTGCTCTGTGTACAGCTGTTCAATATATTTTTTGGATCTTGAATGTTAAAATGGCTTTTAGGAAACCTATTTTAAAGCATTTCAGAATTTATTAATATCAATGTAGGCATACATTTTTAGTTTTTCTCTACCAATTTAATGAACTTTTAGGGCGGATGAGATTAACTCTTGACTTTGTCTCGTATATGTAATTGTGATCATTAACAATAAAATTTTTGATTATTGATTGTTTCTAGGATGAACTGGCCGGTCAACTCAATGTTGTTGTATATTATATAAGAGAGAGTTCACTCAAACAACTCAAGTCAGAGGTAAAGGATAAAATATGTTCCGTTTCAATTGGATATAAGCCTGGTCAAAAGAAACAAGAATACAAGCTACAACTACCCATAATATATATGGAAAAAAATGGAAGGGTAAGAGTTTTAATTTTTCTAAAAATTATCAAATACACGATGAATCTGAAAAATTACACTCGTTCAAAGGTTTGATTTTTTATATGTAGCATGTCGTAAAATGAACTAAAGCTGAATTTAACAGGATAAATAATTTTTAATTTTTTTACAAATAAATTTGTTGTGGTTCTCAAAATACAGGGTGCTTTGCAAACTCCAATATTAAAAAAAAAATTCTAGCATGAAAATAACAAATATAAGGGAATTCTCTTCCCAACAAATAGTTTCTCTTGATTAGAGCTTCAAAATGATTCATTACTTGACATAATGTTCCCGTGGCAACAAGCTCATTGAAGTTATCAAAAGTACAAAGTAACCTTACCTCAAGACAAATTTATTTCCCCCAACAAAGGTTTGACAGTTATTTAGTTCTTAAATTACATGCTTTGTATAATAAACTGTTCTTATAACATTTGAAATTTGCGTTTCACATTAATTTGACAAACAAAATCATCTGGAAGGGTCAGTAGACACATTTAAAGATCTTAAATTCCGTTTGGAAAATTCTTAATCTACTGTAATATTAATAAGTTTGTTTAGTTTCCTGTGTAATGAAGATTATGAACGATATGGTAAAAATATTGCTTGTATCATAATTTCTTAATATTAAATATTGCCTGCGAAACTTAGAATATGTCTCTTGAACATAAAATACTACCTACTTTAGCACGGATTCAGTGACCCCCTAACTCCTCACAGGTTCGGCCACTTGGAGTCAGAAGAAAATCTTAAATGTAAGCAAGGGTTAATGTGTACATAAAATAAAAGCTCTTTTTGAGAAGGATACAATGCCGCAAATCCGATCTTAATCAGATCACCGAATACAAAATGCGACCTGTTAAATCTTTTCTCAACTGCAATTTCCAACCTCCTTAAAAATTCGATTTCAGTCGTTCCCAGCGTCCGTTCGAGTTGCGGTTTGTAGCATTAAATTATGTTTTATTACCTCTTTAAAATTATATATATATATCTACCTATGCACAGCCTAGGTAAAACCGATTCCATGCGGGACGTTCCTTAAAGATGTCATCCATGGATTATGACCAGCATAGGTAGTGCTGTACATAATTTTAAAGGGCCTGAAATTCCCGACAAAATTGAATGGATCTGAAATAGAATTTTTAAGGGGGTAAAATTCGCAGTTTATAAAGGTTTTACAGATAAATGTTTTCTGGTTGCAGGTTGTTGTAAATAAATAATGGCCACCATCTTAGATTAGGTGATTCGATTGAGCTCAGATTTGCGGCATTGTATTCTACTCAAAAATATCTCTAATTTTATGTACATATCAATCTATGCTTACTTAAGATTGTCCTCTGACCCCTCGTGGGCCGTCCCCCTGAGGAAGTAGATGGTCATTGAATATTTTGTGTCCAAGAGACATGTTCTAAGTTTAGTAGGTCAATTTTTAAGATTTAAAAAATATGAAGCCGATCCGGAACTTTTTGAACACCCGGTATATTACTATTCCTTACTCCCTTTAACGATCCAGTAGCGAAAATGCTGTGACGCGTTTTGCCGGCTACGGGATCTTCAGACAGCAGTCATATATTTATACCTACCCTCATTGTTCATCACACAATATTCACCATTCGGATCGTTAAAATAAATAAAATAACAATAAAAAACATATTTAAATCCAAAACGGTTGGGTTTATTAGTTTATTTTAAATTTCGATGGGTGAATTTAGTGATATGACCAATTACGATAGTGGATGAATATGTGACTGCTGTATAGATGCTGTAGTCGGCGAAACGCGTCACAGCATTTTCTCTATTGGTTTGCCAAAGGCAGCAAGTAATAATAATATTGTAAAATTAACGATATTAAAAAAATAAAAAGAATTTATTTATAATTCAATTAATTTTGCAGAAAGTATGTCATTATGTTGCCCTCTTCGAACCCACCAAATTAAAAGAATTATTCATTAAAATATTGGGTGAGTGTTCAAAAAAATTCGATGAAAAAGAAATGTCTTTGGAGATAGCTATTTCAACAGTGCCCCCAGAAGGTGACGACACTGAACTAGCAGCGACGCGCGAGAGTGGCGACGCGGGAGGAGCGCTGGGAGGATGGGAGAGGGATGTTGACTTTGACAATGGGACGGAGGATCGCCCCCGAACCCAGGTACGTTCCGATACCGACTTCGATCCGATATTTGGTATCGAATCAGTATGGAAAGATAAGTATCGATACCCGATATTATCGGATCCAAAGTATCGATACTGTGAGTATCGGTGTTGGTATCGGATCAGAACATAAATGAATACGGATTAATGAATATCAGAAATTAGCAAGAAATAATTATCTTAACAGAAATTACCTTCCAACAAACTGCAGTCTTTCTCGGAAAAGACATGTGTTAAAGCTACATTGGGAATTATTCAGTCCCTATCGCAAACATCTATTTTTGCCCAAAACTTTGTCCCAAAAGGTCTTCTGTACGAAATCACTTATTTTTCGTCAACTCAAGATTAGAATATTGGTTGAGTAGTTGGAGTCTCTTTTTTTGTATTCTTCTCAAAAAGAGCTTTTATTTTATGTACACATTAACCCTTGCTTACATTTAAGATTTTCTTCTGACTCCTAGTGGCCGAACCCGTGAGGAGTTAGGGGGTCACTGAATCCGTGCTAAAGTAGTATTTTATGTTCAAGAGACATATTCTAAGTTTCGCAGGCAATCAAATCTCTAATCGCCCTCCGAAAATATATAATTAGAGTAATTTTAAGGGAGAAAGATTTGAGTATTTGTGTTCATTATTCAGTAACTAAAGAATCTTTTACCTAGCCATTTTAGGTTAACAAAATACTTGGTTTTTTTTGTAAAAAAACTATAGTCTTCGAAACCACAATTCTGTGCCTGCATCACAACCGAAACTCACATTATAGAGAGAGTTTTCTCCTTTGTTTTAACGCACGACGTATTTATAGCCTTATTTTATGCTATAGTTTTTTTACTATGTGTTTATATTTTAAATAATTAAAATATGCATTTATTCGTTTTCAAAACAAGTTTTTTTGAATATGCAAAATGTTGATCACCACAGCCATTAAACATTGTAACAGTAATTTTATTTTGCTCATTGTGCACTTTTCTTTGTGTACTGCAATTGAAAATTCGTATGATCATGTAAAATTCAATATTCATTTGTTTTAATTAAATTAAATTTGTTTTTTACTTAATTTATTCTATTTAAGATTGAAATAAAGGCCAGTATTTTAATTTGTATTGCTTTTCCTAGGATGCACCGAACCAGTGTCCCGATGCTTTTATAATTTATGTGAAAAAGGGGTTTTTCAATCATCTTCAACCTGATTTGAAGAACAAGGTCTGCTCCGCCTCGCATGGTTATGAAAAAGGTTTCCACCCCATAATTTCCATTGAAAAGAAAGAACAGGTAAGACCGTATGAGAACTTATTTACTTATTTAATTATTAAAGACATGTTTAATCTGTAAAATGAAATAAATATTCAATTACTAGATTGATTAGTAGGCTTATTTTGTAGGGGAGATTTGGTAGTTGGGTTTCCCCACCCCACAGGAAAATCCTGTGAGGGTACTTCAGCCATTATTTTGGCTTTTTGTAAAGCTACCGGAAAGGAAAGGAAACTTCCCTTCTATTATACCTTAGGCTCACAGTCTTTAGTAGATTGGAAGTAAAAGGAAAAAGGAATAGGTAGATGGAATAGGTTCGGCCAAGCTTAGACTGGGCCAACATTTGTCTACCAACATTTGTCCTTTTTCGTTTCTCACTTTATGCTCTGGTTGGTCAGATCCCACAAGGCACTGCCTTAAGTTATATCTAGGACGGGAATATAACAAAACCTTCCTAGGCACAAGTATATTTGTATATCAATAGGGTAAAAGGTTTAGTAACGCATAAAGGTTTGAGACGGAGAGAGAGACACGCAGTCCGTCCTTCATATTACCTTTATAATCAATGCTCATAGGAGTTTATTATTAGTTTTACTTGCGGTGCAAATATCTGAAAAAGTGATATGTTATGTGTATAATTGATCACACGAAGCAAAATGGTAGGCTGTATTCATGTATTATGCTATAAGCCAGCCATGAAGATAATTTTTTTTCATCATACTAACTCAGAAACATCTGTTTTCAGTTCCTTTTCGTTGGCTCGAAAGTTACCCATTGCCGGCCTAGGCCGGATAAACTCTTGTCCGACCTAGGCCGGAAAGAACGGAAGTAAACAATCAGCTGACTTGCAGCAAACCGACGTTTACTGCTTGTTTATTGGTTACTTTTAAGAGGAATGTAGTCTATGTAGTGGCAGCACTGCATACGTAGCAAATGTTTGTCCTGTTTTTTATGGGTTAGGTTTGAAGGCTTGAGAGACATATGTTTATGCAAGGGTTACTTTATGATTCAAGGTATGTTTTTTCTGCGTAGTACGATGAAAAATATCGTACGTTACACGGCCGGGACGTTTTGCCGTACTTGCATGAAAATCCCGCACTCGCTTTCGCTCGCGCGGGAACTATCATGCTCGTCCGGCAAAACAGTACTTCCCGGCCTAGTAGCGTGATATACTATTACCAAATAAATCGGCGATACGGAGGCCAATGGTATAGTCTGCCTGGTAGTTATGCCTGAGTTCCTTATGGGGACTGTTTCATGCTGGCAAAAACTGATTTTTGTTTTTCCTTGGCTACCCTTATCAGATAATAGCTTATGACATAGCTATTAATAGCTATAATAGCTTTTGCCATTTCAATCTCGCTAATTTGCCAACAGTGAGTGGGCCTAGCAGAAGATATTAATCTCTAGAAAGTTCATACGCCACGTATTGTTTTGTGTTTAAGAAATTTCACGAAAACGTGGTGAAGAGGTCTCGCAGATTTCGATCAAGAGTCAGCTTCAGTTACGTGGGATTTGAGAAGCTCTACTATTTATTTTTATACTTACAAATTCAATTTTGATATTATAATAAATAAAAACAATCTAGGGAATCACCCCTGGACCGCCTTCGACGGGGGGAAAGGGCAGGGGGTGGGGGTTGTTCCAACGTCCCCTCCACCCAAGGATCATCCTGGTTGTGCCTGTGTGGGCCTCAGACCCAAACTCCTAGTAGTGGTCCCATGTTATTGCGTCTGCTTTATAAGGTCCATAGCCAACAATGTTCATAAAATGAGTTTAGAAAACAAAGGTAGGGACGGTAAGGAGACTCAACAACGGGGGTATGATATGAATCTCCCAAGTGCAACTTTCTGAAGTTTCACTTCAATAGGATAACCGTTTGAGTAAGTAGCAAAGAATTGACTAATGAAATAAAACTACACTATCCAATCGCTGTTTTTCTTATGACGACACGTTTCGTTCCTTAGAACTTCATCAGGTCATTTTATGCAGCCACATTAAACAATGCACATTAAACAATGACATTAAACAATGTCTTGTAACAATTAACTATGTACATTGTGGCAAGTCAATGATATTGTAATGTTCATTTCATATATATTCACTCAAATTAATCAATGGAATTTTGTTGAATCAATTGACTTGCCACAATGTAATGATACGTTGATTAATGGCTGCATACGATGATTTGATGAAGTTATAGGAAACGAAATTTGTTGTCATAAGTAATTCAGTGGTTGGATGAGGTAATTTATCTCATTATTTGTACATTCCAATCCAGGGTCACAATGAAAATAAGGAATTAACTTTTAAATATAGGTAGACAGGCATATATCAGATTGTACAATGTAGGGTATACGTTTATTAACCTAAATGAAAGGTGTTTTTGGAATCTGGGGAGTCAAAAAAGGAAAAATACTACTACCCGGGCTTCTGACTTACCATGAGACCTATGTTATAGCTACTTGTTTATAGAGGAAATTCGCTAATCAAATAGTTAGAAATATCTTTTACTAATATATATTTATTTTTACAGGTAACATACAGTCACGTAGGCAGCCTCGATCCTCAATTATTGAAAGACTTATTTGTTGAATCGGAGAGTGACAATAAACGAGCAACAACAGAGCAATCTTCTCAACCTACCGAAACAACCACTTTATTCAGTGAGACAGTGGCAACGAAGCAACCTCCTCCTCCAACCCCCACCTCCGGCCGTGTCGTGGGCCCTCCTAAATCTCTCCTGGATGGTTCTTATCGCGATGCTCCTCGACCTACCGAAACAACCACTTCCTTCAGTGAGACAGAGGCAACGAAGCAACCTCCACCTCCAACCCCCACCTCCGGCCGTGTCGTGGGCCCTCCTAAATCTCTCCTGGATGGTTCTTATGGCGATGCTCCTCGACCTACCGAAACAACCACTTCCTTCAGTGAGACAGAGGCAACGAAGCAGTCTCCTCCTCCAACCCCCACCTCCGGCCGTGTCGTGGGCCCTCCTAAATCTCTCCTGGATGGTTCTTATGGCGATGCTCCTCGACCTACCGAAACAACCAGTTTCTTCAGTGAGACAGTGGCAACGAAGCAGTCTCCTCCTCCAACCCCCACCTCCGGCCGTGTCGTGGGCCCTCCTAAATCTCTCCTGGATGGTTCTTATGGCGATGCTCCTCGACCTACCGAAACAACCAGTTTCTTCAGTGAGACAGTGGCAACGAAGCAGTCTCCTCCTCCAACCCCCACCTCCGGCCGTGTCGTGGGCCCTCCTAAATCTCTCCTGGATGGTTCTTATGGCGATGCTCCTCGACCTACCGAAACAACCAGTTTCTTCAGTGAGACAGTGGCAACGAAGCAGTCTCCTCCTCCAACCCCCACCTCCGGCCGTGTCGTGGGCCCTCCTAAATCTCTCCTGGATGGTTCTTATGGCGATGCTCCTCGACCTACCGAAACAACCAGTTTCTTCAGTGAGACAGTGGCAACGAAGCAGTCTCCTCCTCCAACCCCCACCTCCGGCCGTGTCGTGGGCCCTCCTAAATCACTCCTGAATGGATCTTATCGCTATTCTTCGGATTGACACTCATGACTGCTTAGTGAACTGTGTTTGAAATAAAATAAAATATTTGAGTAAAACTAATACATTATAGGAATTTATTTATAACATAAACGTTATACCTGGTATTCCAAAAAATATGTATTGATTTTTAAAATATGTACAGAATAGACAGAAGTTTATCTATAATATAATCATTACATACTGGGTGCTTCAAAATGAATAGCGGGGTTTCAAACCCTTATAGTATATACTTTATTTAATCAACCTTTACCAAACCAAACCCTCAACAATTCCGGCAATGGTATTTTGCTTTTTTATATGTAATTTAAAGAACAACTCGGACAGTGTTCTGTACTTGTATTAATACAATCATCATTTATTACATAACAAACATCAAGCTGACCAATGAAAACCTATAATCCCTAATATGTGCCTCTAGATTGATTTGTGCGACTTCTTTCATTGTTATTTTACATGTTAATTACATCAGTTAATAGTGAATAGTGTTGATTTTAATATTTTATATCCTTAAAAAAACTCAAATTTGTGTTGCGAAATTTGGGAATCAGAGAGAGATCATGTGGATCAAGATTTAATTGGCTCTATAAAGCGAAATGACTCGTACCTGACTGCTGGCTCGGTCACCCCCTATCGGTCCCATGCGGCCTGAATCATGAATCTTTCTCCGTTCACCAAAGTTCAAAGTTCATAAATACTTTATTTAAAGAAAGAGGACAATAGATATTACAAGCAAAGACTCCATGCACCACATAGAGCGCGTGTGGAGTAAAAATTAATTCATATTTAATACATGCTTTTTTCTTGCTGTCGAGCAGTCCATTCACAAAAATTCTTCATGCAGATTCTAAGCTAGACAATATGTACTTACATTATACTAATAAACATGCACAAACAAAAAAAAAATTAAAAATTGGTAAACATATCAAGCACTTAATAAATCAGATATAATTATAGCAATAATTGCATAGTAAATAACCAATAAATATTACACCTATGATATGCATACTTACACCTTCTTCAAGCATTTTATTATCATGACCAGAATTAAAAAAAAATTATCACAAAATTTGAATTTACACAGGCAAGGGCTTTTTAACATACTCCAATGCTTTCATCTTAACTTTAGGTTTCTTTTCCAAGAACATATTATTGCCAAAAGTCTGAATAAAACTATTGAGAACCATAGGACCTAAGTAAGAAAATGTGTGTCGACTAGATTCCTTGACGAAGAATGGAACAACAAGCAAATTATATTGTGAAGCCCTGGTGCTTCTGCTTGTCTACCTTATTTGATAATTATGTTGGTACTTATGGACGTGCATAATGCTACTGTATTCATGCAATTGAATTGTTAAACTATCATTTTCTGAAAATAAATAATTCATTCTTTCATTACGTTTAACATTATAAACTTATCTAAGTGCATTTATTTGACAAGTAATCACTGGTTTCACAGTTGTAGGGTAAACACCACCGTAATGTATTATTCCGTACCTCAACAGGCTATCAAACCATGAACTATACAGATGCTTTAGATGTTCACTTTCAACATTACTTTTAAATAGTACAGAGCAAAGTTGACTTTTCGCAATTTTTTGACAGATAACTTATATGATGTTCCCACTTGAGATATTGGTCAACATACATTCCTAAGTACCTAACACTTTCAACAAATTCAATCTCATTACATGTGCAGTTATATATGCATTGATGCCTGTGACAGAACAGTCTAAAAGAATTATGTACATTAACTTTTTCCTCATTGTAGTCAAAAAAAAAGCAATGCGTTTAGATTTTAATGAATCAATTAATAATTTATTTTTAATCAACTAATCTGACATCTTAACTAAATCTTCACTTACATTTAATTTTAAAGCTTGTTTACTACCTGCCGAACAAACCAGACCTCCAGAACTAAGTAATCATATTAGTTATTGCTTACTTAGTTTATAATGTTCCAGTCAGCTGAACATATGCATGTCACTACGTAGGCGAATATATACGAATTCCATTCTAGAGCCAACAAATCATTTATGTAAATGAGAAAAACTATAGGCCCCATTACCCTGCCTGGTGCTGTGCTGTTCCTTATTGTAATTCTAAGAAATCACTTAATACGCCATTTACTTTGATAGCTAAATTCATTCCCCTACAAAAAGACTCAAGCCATGACACTTCAATTCCGCCCTCAATTCCCAGCATTTCGCTAGTTTAACAATGCAGATTTTTTTATTTACTAAGAACTTCTTGTAATTTCAGAAGTGGCCTATACTTATTTTACAAGTAAATGACTTCAATTTTACATAATAGAGAAATAAGTTTTTATTGTATACTTGAGATTCAATTTATAAAATGTCATTCAAAAGTTGCAAATACGATGCACTATTAATAAGCAACAAGTTTAATAAGGAAATAAAGTATAATACAATAATCATAAAGCACTTATCAAGAAATATAACACTAGTTCACCTTCAAGTGGTTTGGTTTGTAATGCAAACTGTAAATTTGTTTCTATTTAATGTCCTAACGTTTTCTTAAAAAGAGCAAATATTTCACAGAGCAATCATAAATGTGCAATAAAATGTCAAATAAATTTCATGTGTGTGCAACATTTCAAATAATGTGCTTTTCTTAACTGTAAATTATATTTGAAAACCAACCAGTATTGAACCTAATATAATTCCTTAAAACATTTTTATTGATGACAAGTTAAACCTGTGTAAATAAGTTTCTGGTTCGATTCTCGTATAATTACTTCACAGGGAATTGAGCTCTCTTAGGTGAAGATTATTTACATTGCTTTCCGTCGATTACTTAGTAAGCTCAATAAAATGGATGATAAATGATAAATAGGAATAGCCTGCAATTTTTACATTTATAGAGGGTAGAATAAGCCACAGCCACCGGTTAAGGGGTAAACCCACATCATGACTCACAATAAACTGAGTTAAGCTTACTAAGCGCGAAAGCTTAATCTTTCTCTGAACGTAAAATACTTGATATTCAGGATGTTCATTAAATTCGGTCACAAACCTTGGGAGCTGATAGTAATAATCAAAACAAACAAAAAATTACGAGTAAAATAAACATTATCATGAAACTGACACATACTTTCTCCATAATAAGTGAGGTTTTATTTAATAAAGCTTAATAACCTTCCTATTCCTAATTTATAAAATGTACAAAATAAACGAAAAAAAAACTTGAAAACTAAGAAGAAAAACAAACTTGATTTAGTTATAAGAGCTTGATGACTTGGATTCTGTGACCAGTAGTCATGGATCTGAGGTGGAAACACTCATTTGCCACCATTGTAGCAGGACCTTCGGGTTTGGGTGGATCACACTTTGTCACAAAATTGATCTGGTGATCACCTATAATGTGTGATACAAAGTTTGACAATATCTATTGGTCTCACAGTCCAGGCTTGCATCCGGATCTACTGCGAATAGTTAATCACAATATAGACAAGGGCTACCGGAGGGGGGCAGACCTACTTTGATCGTGTGGTTATTCCCCGTAAGGATTACAAAGGGATAATGTACTGTGCTTGTCGCTTTCAATATCTTGGAAATCGAAGGAGATAGAGTAATGATAAATTTTTTGTAATTTTTGAGCTGAATTTAATGGTGCAAACGAAGAATAGCTTTATTTCATTCTACTACGTAAAAACCTAAAAAAACCATTCTGGGGAGGCAGTACCCCACTTTACTCCCCCACCCCTTCCAGTGGTCCGATCGGGCTGGTTTGAGAAATTGCCCGAGCGGACACGTCTATACAAAATTTCATAAATTTATATTTACTTAAAGATTCGCCACTTTGTCTTTTTCTCAAAATGTCTTTTATTTCCGAAATTTTATGACTAATCCCTAAGACATATACCCAAAACTGGTCGGGTTTAGTTTAAATAAAAAAATCATCAAAATAAACTAATGTTAGGTTTCAAAATGGCGTCCCTTTAAATAGTTTAAATTGAAAAGCTGGAGAAACGGTTCGTTTTACGAAATATGACAAAGAGTAACGTTTCTTACCTATTAAAATCAAATCTAACTAAGTGAAAACCTTTGAAATCGGTTAATAAATGTCTGAGTTATGTGAGTAGTTTAGCTAAAGGTACAGCGTAATTTGGGACAAAATGGTGCAATGTTGCTCTGGCAACATCGAGCCTCTACAGCCTCGTGGGCTAAATTCGACCATAACTCAGTTTATCACATCGATATCCGTACTTTTGTGTAATGAGATTCAAAATTCAATTTACTAAAAATGCTACACTTGATATTTTTCTCTAAAACGTATTGTTTTTCTGGTATTTGTTGTATAGTATTAGTTTATCGAGGAACAATATATCTAGATGGCCTGGCTAAGATTGGGTCTGCGAGCCCCTGACGGTTACTGGCTCCCTCTCTGACAATGGACGCTAAGATCGAATGTTGTATTTGGTACCATCAGTAATATTAATAGAGTACAGATATGGATTTTCAATGTGTTTTATTTAAATAATACCCAGCCAGATATGAATCATTATTATAATTTAAAGATTTTAAACGGCCACCATTAAGAAAAATACCATTCGATCAAGTTGATTATATTTTCATAAACTGAACTTGTCTAGCCTTAATTAATTATAAACTGAGTTTTAAAAATATTTAAAAAGCTTCGTAAAAAAATTATGAAAATACAAAATGGTGGATATTTATGAAAATATGCTTTTTAAGACACTCCTTTATATAAAGTCTATTTTATTTTAAATATAAGGAATCACACCCCAAAGTCCCGAAACGTTTTTAATGGTTACCCTGAATATATATTTATATAGTTTACATACTTATCGTGAGTGACACGACATGGACGCAGTGGCAGCGCCTAGCCACCGAGCCGCGCACAGGAAGGATTTTATATCCTCTTCAACCCTATTTATTCCAGTTACCAAAGATCGTACAGTTTTCCCAAAAATATATGTAAAGGCTCGACTCATACTCTCAAAATCTCCCGCAGATAAAACTTTCCTGGCCGAAAGATAAAAAATGTTCAAGCAGACTAACTTTTTCTTGCCTTTATAATAAATTTAATGATGTCTTTAGGTATTGTAAATTAATACAAGGAAAATAGAACATATGCTAAGTTTTTAACTCTAATATGAGTAGTGCTAACAAAGATGATCTATTCAAGGTTTGGTAGTTTTAAGTCCACTCTAAGGGGGTGTAATCATCGTGTATTTAAAAAAGGGTTTCTTTTCTGAGCTCACTGCTGCAGGCTCCAAAACGTCGCCTCAAACGCTGTGCAGAACTTGTCATTTCATTTTTTACAGTATCAAGGTTTTTATTTATCCTTACATCTTAAATATCATTCTAAGAAGGAGATTTCAAAGAAAATAATCAATTAATACAAAAAATCTAAAAATGTAAAAACGTTTGTGTTTGATCTCCCCTTAGAAAATAAGAGTACGTTTCCTAATACCACCTTTTCTTTTTCAATTGGCGTTAATATTTTGGCAATGTCGGTTTACCTGTTGCATTTGACAGTATTTAAATTTTTACAATAACATGTGTCAAAAATCTAACTGTTTGCTTGTGCCTTTGTGCTATATCATTTGACGTGTACATACAAGTGTGTTGTCATATAACTTAACGAACATCGCTGTGTACACACAAGTGCATGTCATATTACCTGACAGACGTTGCTCAACAATGGTAAACATCACGCGTGTCACCGACAGTACAAATTCTCACACGGCCAGAAAATAAATCATACCTCAACGAAATACGAAACGATTGGCAGAGCACGTTTGATGTAGCGAAAAAAGGCATTTCAATCATTTATAGGTGGTTGCACGCAAATTCTCTTCTTTTAAATGTACAGAAAACGACGTTCATGACTTTCACGTTAATAGATGCCGATCAGCCTTTGGTTAGAATTTTGCCGATTTGCGTGTGCGGCAGCGGCGCGGCGGAGTCTGCTGTTGTGCGGCAGCGGCAGCGGCGGAGTCTGCTGTTGTGCGGCAGCGGCGCGGCGGAGTCTGCTGTTGTGCGGCAGCGGCGCGGCGGAGTCTGCTGTTGTGCGGCAGCGGCGCGGCGGAGTCTGCTGTTGTGCGGCAGCGGCGCGGCGGAGTCTGCTGTTGTGCGGCAGCGGCGCGGCGGATTCTGCTGTTGTGCGGCAGCGGCGCGGCGGAGTCTGCTGTTGTGCGGCAGCGGCGCGGCGGAGTCTGCTGTTGTGCGGCAGCGGCGCGGCGGTGTCTGCTGTTGTGCGGCAGCGGCGCGGCGGAGTCTGCTGTTGTGCGGCAGCGGCGCGGCGGAGTCTGCTGTTGTGCGGCAGCGGCGCGGCGGAGTCTGCTGTTGTGCGGCAGCGGCGCGGCGGAGTCTGCTGTTGTGCGGCAGCGGCGCGGCGGTGTCTGCTGTTGTGCGGCAGCGGCGCGGCGGAGTCTGCTGTTGTGCGGCAGCGGCGCGGCGGAGTCTGCTGTTGTGCGGCAGCGGCGCGGCGGTGTCTGCTATTGTGCGGCAGCGGCGCGGCGGAGTCTGCTGTTGTGCGGCAGCGGCGCGGCGGAGTCTGCTGTTGTGCGGCAGCGGCGCGGCGGAGTCTGCTGTTGTGCGGCAGCGGCGCGGCGGAGTCTGCTGTTGTGCGGCAGCGGCGCGGCGGTGTCTGCTGTTGTGCGGCAGCGGCGCGGCGGAGTCTGCTGTTGTGCGGCAGCGGCGCGGCGGAGTCTGCTGTTGTGCGGCAGCGGCGCGGCGGAGTCTGCTGTTGTGCCGGCGTCAACCAGGCGGCCGATAACGTTAAATATCTGGGCGTTATTGTGGACCAGGGCTTGAGGTGGGGAGATCGCATAGATCTAACCACAAATCGAGTGAGACAAATCGTTCCAAAATTTTTAGCTTTACGGGAAATTTGCGATAGGGATATGTTGATTTCTATTTATTATGCTTTGGTCGAATATTTACTAAACTATGGTAAGCTGGGGGAGTGCAGACGATGTTGTCATCCACCCATTAGAAAGTGTACAAAGATCTGACTTAAAAATAAATTTCAAAAAACATAGACTGTACCCAACAATTTACCTTGTTAATGACTCTAATGTATTGGATATTCGTCAGTTATATGCAAAAGCAGTTATATTGAATCAGCTAAAACACCCAGGAAATTTGACTAAATTGAGTCATGATAAATTTACGAGACAAATACAAACATTCATGTTACCAAAAGTAAATACAGTTAAGTGCCAACGACTATCTTGGTACGTAGGTATTAAGCTAATTAATGAATTGTATAAAAATGGTGTATTAAAGTGTAATGAAAATTTTAACGTATCTACCATTGTTAATTTCATAAAAGATTTTGGTTCCGAAAATATTCGGAAGATTATGTTTGAAATCGAGAAATAAAAAAATTAAATTACCAAAATATTTATTTTATTTCAGTCATTCTTATGCCTATTAAATTAAAGAAATATGTACACGATTTTGAAAATTGAGGTGAAAAACAAAATTTTTAACTGAATAAACTTAATCTTGTAATATTTAGTGTTAAGATTGATTTAACTTTGTTATTTTTTTGATAATTCATGAATAAGGCTTATTTCTATTATCAGCCTAACTGTTGGATATCAAAGTTATGTAATTAAATTTGTTGAGTAGTGTGTGTGATAATGCTGTTGGTGTGGTGTATAGTT